>CM036617.1:201770668-202370668 GCA_020746105.1 Trogon surrucura | reverse complement strand
CCCAGGAAGGGCAATTCATCACAAACTGCCCGATGTGAGACACCTCGCGAGGGGCAGCCCACCCCTCGTGAGTCTGAGGCGCAGTCCTTCAGGGGAAACTGCTCCAGCGTGAGTCCCCTGCAGTGTCCCAAAAGTCCCACCAGCCAACCTGCTCCAGCGTGTGCATTCCTCTCTTCCACGGGCTACAGTCTCCGGCAGCGACTTGCTCTGATGCGGGCCTCCCACGGCCTACAGTCCCCTTTCAGGCATCCACCCACATGGCGTGGATTCCTCGGTGGACATCTATGCAGTGATCCTCAGGGTGGACATCTGCACCTCACCCATGGGTTGCAGGGGGACAACCTGCTTCACCATGGTCTTCACCACAGACCCGGGGGACTCCTTCTGCTCCGGCACCTGGAGCTCATCCTTCCCCCCTCCTTCTTCACTGACCTTGGTGTCTGCACAGATTCTCACTCCTCCATCTCTGTGCCAGCTGTTGTGGCGCAGTTCTTTTTCCCGTTCTTAAATATGTTTTTCACAGAGGCGTTCCTCTGCTATCACCTTACTGATAGGATCAGCCTTGGCCAGTGGCGGGTCCCTCTTTGGAGCCAGCTGGCATTGGCTCTATCAAACTTGGGGAGCTTCTAGCAGCTTCTTACAGAAGCCATCCTGCAGCTCCCCCATCCCCGCCGCCAAAATCTGGCCAGGACAAACCAAAACACACTTCCAAATGTACTAAACCTTTCTGATGTGTAACACCTATTTGGAAATTTTCTTTGTAAATTTCTATCTAGTTGTAAATGTATTTTCTGGTTCTTTCTGCCTTTACCTTTTTTTAAACAAATATTTTTTTATGTTAGAACTTGTGCAGTGATGAACTTTCATCTCAAAAGTAGCTCTGTGTTTTATCATTCTGAAAGTTGAAGAATGGATAAACTTCTAAACTTGTCATGTGCTGTAAACAATCTTTGTTAAAGAGCAGATCTACAGCTAAATTCATACAACAGTCTTAGAAGTCACTGTAAAATGACATGCATTAATGGATGTGGTCAAAAAATATATATCGTCCTTCTTGGTGTAGAACCCTAACAATTTTCTCTTCCTATATGAAAATATGACATGTAGACCCTCTCATCTGAACTGAACATTTGTCTCCTGAATTCTAAAAAAAATGTGCTTCTAAACTACAGTTTTAAAGTGCAACATTCTAAGGCTAAGTAATGTAAAAACTGCATTGATACAATTCAGAACAAGCATAAAACCCCAGTATAACCTTATCTGGTTTTAGTAATTCTGGGTTGAAGATTTGAAAGCGATTCTAAGAATACAAAGTGTTCACAGCTGTAAGAGTTTTATTCACTATGGGGAGAAAAGCAAGAATAAACAGCTCTGAAAGAGTCGGAGTGCGCCATTTATGCATTTTTCAAAATGAAAAGTTGTTTGTTCATGAGGTGGTTTTCTGTTTAGAAATTGGAGCTGAATATACATAACTTTTAGAAATCAAAGTTACATAAAATCTGAAACTGACAAGTGAGGTACTTTTTGTTTTGGTTTTGTTTATTTGTTTTAATAGACAATAGTTATTAGTATCACTCATTTTCTAAATTATGACTTTCTGCCTCAATGGCACAATTTATTTTTTAATTTTTTTTATAAAAGGAGTTTGCAGTATGGACATATTACTTTTTAACCATCATTAGAGTAGCATGCTCCAGTTATTCCAGCAGATGTCTAATGTGTAATATAAATTTAACATGTATTCCACATGTCCGACAGGATTCTTGAAGATCAAAGGCCTTATGTTCCCCCTTGCAATACCATTCCTCCATCTCATTTTAATTTCTGGCAAGCTACTTTTGGCAGCATTATCGGAATTTCAGGTACCATGGATAATACATTCTCTTGTTACACTTCTGTGTAATCGAAGCTGAATGCAGTTATACTAACTTTCCTCAATATCTAGTGGAAAAACATGTTATAAAAAGATTGTTAGTTGGTTATTTTGCACTGTTATTTCCTCCTGACCACAGGTCACTCATTGAACTTAAGGTAAGTGGCAGTTCTCTACTGGGGAGTGTTTTCTGATAGACGTAAAATGTGCTGCAGTACTTAGCATTGCAAATTTAGCAAGTATGTGATGCCAGAAAGAATTATGGTTTGTTTTGGGGTTTTTTTTTTTTTTGGTTTGTAGTTTTGAGTGTTCATTTGTGGGGTTTTTTAAATTATTTTTTATTATATATATAATTTCAGCTAGCATAGCATCTCTTGGGGTTTCAAGCGGTTGGGAATAGTATTTCAGAAGCAGCTGGCACTCTTCCACACAAGGGTGCTGATGTTAAAGTACGTATTCTAGGTCAACGCATTTCACCTGTGTGACTGGAAAATAACAACAGATGTGAATGATACTAAAAAAAGATGGTCTGGCACGTCATGCGATCAATGATTACACAAAATTAAAAGCTTGACGTATCTGATCAAAGGGAAAACACAAATTTATCGGAACAGGGATGGCCAGTAATTACTGCCACCACAAGCTTCAGCATTAGAGGGTGAAGCTACAGCTGCTGGCAACAGAATTAACCTTCACTCTAGAGGCTCTCCTGATGATTTAGACTTTGTGAGAATAGCATAAATAATTCTGTTTAAAATAAAGCCCATGGAAATCACACTGTGGCAATGTAATTTTGCCAAGATGGAAGTCTACAATGATAGAGAGACAATGGCTTTTCAGAGAGGGAACAGCAGGACAGCTCATAAGTGAGTAGTTGCACTGAGTCTGCCAAAAGAGATCTAATTCCATCTTTTTCCATGCAGCAAAATCATGTAGCACAAGAGGCTTTATAAACTGCAGAAGCATTAATTCAGATAGCCTCCTACATGCTGTAGGGGAGAATCTAGCTGTGAACTGGGAAAGGATAAAAAAACCAGATACATAAGCTAAGCTCACTGATAATAACTTCATCATGAAAGGGCTTTTTACACACTTGATATTTAGCAGAAATCATGATTATTATGGAGGAACACATTTTAACATCAAACGCCTCAGTGATTTCTCACTGCAATTTCTATACCACCTCTCATATTGCCAGACTCAACATAGGGGTACAATATGTCATTTAAACTTTAAATATTTGTATGTTCTTCAAAAATGCTAATAAAGTTAATCAGGGTATGACTGTCTAAAATTTCAGGGAGAAAAAAAAGGAGTATTAGAAAACCGAAGGATTTTTTTTATGCATGATCATGAATATTAATTTGTCTGACTCTTATTTGCATCTGTTAAGTGAGAGAAGAAATAGGCATGATTCCTCTGGGGGTTTTGGTTTAAAATACATCCATAGGGAATTTAAGTCCCAACAACAGATTGGAACATGAAAAACAAATAGTATTTTTCATCTCAAGATACAAACGTAACTGGATTTTTCTGATGTTCTAATGTAACAAAAAGGTCATTGGATTTTTATAGCAATACAAATAACAAGAAGTCAAAGCAATTAAAGCCTGCACTGAACAAAAATCAAGTATCTATTTTTCATTTATCAGGAAGCAAAAATGATAATAGCATTATGGATTTGATTAGTAAAGAGATAATTATTTGCAACTTTTTTTGATAAAATCAAAATCTATTTTAAATTTTTTTCTAGAGCTTAGGTTTTTCATTTGCCAATCTTTGATTTGTTAAACAACTGGAAAACATCCCTAGGTAATGTTAACAACTTATAAAGGTGGCATTCATAGTTTCTTACGATGTGACACTTCTGTTAAAAAGTAGTATCCCACCATTCCAAGTAACAGTGAGTGACAGTGGTAGATTGTGTCTTCACGGTTTACTGAATCTATTAACAGTATCTCAAATGAAAGACTTTGGCTTCCTATTGTTAGAATGTTTCCCAATCTAGACTTAGTATCACATATTCTTCGTTCAGATTTGTTTTTCTATGAAGTATCTCTGGAAGCCAAAATACAAAAAAACCGCATGATTCAGGTTAGTATGTAAGTGCCACGATGACTTCAATGCACAATATACTAATTTTCTATAACTTAAGCTCTGGCTAAATAGACATACATCAGAGGTACCTGAAACATGGCAAATCCAGCCAGTCTTAGGGGAAGAGACTCCAAGACCTTTACCAAGTGAGAAAAGCACCACGGGATGTTGTCAGTTGACTGATACTATGGGCTATATTAATATAGTTCTTAAGTGTTTCGTGTACCTCTCAGATGCTGTCCTTTTGTGGATCTACATCTTTAATTACTAGTTTCATATGAGATTGGTATTATATACAATCTAAAAGTGACATGAACGAAAAATGAATAGTACTATAAAAATCCCCTTGCTTAAGCAATGTCTGATCTTTAAAAATAATTTTTTTTTTGTATATTCCATTATTTTATACTCTAAACAGGATCTTTAATGATCAAAGTTACTAAAGACTCTCTGGAGTTTCTAAGAGGGACTTTATGCAGGTTCTAGAAGGAATTCAGCAGTCATATGTCCCCTGCATGTACAAAATACGGTGATTACCATGATTGTAAATCGATTGCTGACTTGCTCAGAAACAAATCTTTTGATTAGAAACTCTCATTATAAAACAGTTCACTTTGCCATATTAAAGTTACTCAAATAAGTCAGAGAACTGTACTTGACCCTAATTTCCTGTGAATTATGTGAATCCTGAAAATTTGACATATTTTCCTGAATAATGAGAAAACCTATATCAAACTAGATCCTGAGGTTTTTTCAAAGAGAGATTCTCATATCATTTCATAAAGGACTTATCGTTCTGTTTCAGAACAGTAATGGTTATTGTCCAAGTTTGTTTAATTCTAGCATTCATTTATTATTTTAATGGGTAGAATAGTCTCCAATAAAGTCTAATTAAAGCTTTAATAACTGTCACTGTAATTGTTTCAAAGAGTAGTGAAGATTATTGTACTGCTAGTGAATTGTGTCCTAGGAATTCCCTATAACAAGAGTATGAGAATATTGCAAAGGATTATTATAAACTTCTTCATAGCTCCTTTGCATTGGTGCACAGTTGTAAAGGTTCACATTTATTACTGTGCTAAGTGTGTCTGAATGGAGCTGTCACAATAACTCTAGAGCTACCTTATGAAATTTCTACAGCCATGTTTTCCAAATCTAGGGCATATGTTTTAGTCTTTGCAGTCAATGAGCTCTCCTTGTATCCTTCAGCGCGGGATCATGAAAATAGAAAGTGAGAGGGAAAAAAATGGGCTGAGACTGTAATAGCATATTGAGAACCTCAATTCTGATTTCATATAAAACCAACCCCAGGCTAGGGTCAGGAATCACATTAATGCAGAATGTGGACTTTGAGCAATAGTTTCTGGGTCAGTGCCAATACTGTAAAAAGAGCTGTAAAAGCAAAACACAGGTAAAAAACAACAACAAAGAGAAAACATGAACAAAAAGACACCAAAGCAAACAGACTAAAGTCATAAACACTTAACCTATCCCCTCTGGCAAAACTCCGTAAAAATGTTTACACTTGTCCTTGAACTTCGTGATGTCTTTGGAATAAAAAATTTATCCCATTTCTCTCTCTGCAGAGATAGTTCAGTAGACAGCTTAGTTATGATAAGCACCTGGTATTCAATTGTGTTTATTTACAAATGGAAAATAACATACATTTTTAGAGATTAAATACTTCTCTGTTGTTGCTGTCGTTGTTTTTTTTTTTTAATTTCCAGTGAAAATTATTCACTTTGAGGTCCTTGCCAAGAAATAAATGGGCTAGGAAAAAAGTCTGTGTTCATTTTTGTTTTGATGACAGTTAAAGCAGTTACCACTCATTTATGACTATTCTAAATGATATCTCTCCTTTTAATAAATGCACAAACCTTCTTTAATTTTTATTCCTGTGCTTTCTGACTTTATATTATTCATTAATTTCATTGGAATGAGAGAAAAAGACAGTAAGAAGAGACATAAAATAAAAAAAAAAGTATTTTACAAACGCCCATTGTAGCCTTAAGGGAAAATGAGCGAAGTAAATCCAATTTTAGGTATCCTATCCAATTCTCTGCTCCTACTGTTGAGTTTCTAATTGAAAAGATTTCCCCAAAGTACATGATATTAGAGCAATGATATGGGTTAATTGTAGAATTTATTGGGTGGTGATATGGAAAAATTAACATGCATCACTGTGTAATTCCAATAATTTTCTATGACAATCCTATGAAATCATCACAATTTTAATACAGAATAATGTAAGCTTTTTTCAATGTCAATTAAGGATGACTTTTCTTAGGCCCCATGGAAATCACACATCCAGATTCCATTGAAAGTCAGTGTGATTTGACTTCCAGCCTTCCTTCATCCTCAGAAAAACATTGAATTTGGTATTTAATGATACATCTTCCCTCATGCAAAAGGAGGAGGAGAAGACAGACACCTCCATTCAGAAAACTGCTGAGTTCCTAAGTCATCCCCTGCACTGGGTTTGAGACAAACATCCTGTTATGTACCAGAAATTGTGTGGACATCAGGATTAGGAAAGTGTTTGTCACCTTGTACATGGCACTGGTGAGGCCACACCTCAAATCTTTTGTTCAGTTTTGGGCCCCTCATAACATGAAAGATATTGAGATGCTGCAGTGTGTCCAAAGAAGGGAAAAAAAGCTTGTGAAGAGTCTAGAGAATGTCTTGTGAGCAGCAGCTGAAGGACATGAGGTTGTTTAGCTTGAAGAAAGGGAGGCTGAGGGGAGACCTTATGGCTCTTCTCTCAAGTAACAAGTGATACAACAAGAGGAAATGGGCTCAAGTTGAGCTAGGGGAGGTTTAGATTGGACATTAGAAAAACATTCTGCACTGAAAGGTTCATCAAGGGTTGGAACAGGCTGCCCAGGGATGTGGCAGATCCACCATTCTTTGAGTTACTTAAAAGGCATGTAGATGAGGTGCTCAGGGACGTGGTTTAGTGGTGGACCTGGCATTGCTAGGCTAACGGTTGGACTCTATGATCTTAAAGGTCTTTCCCAACTTAAACTATTCTATGATTCTATGATAAACATACACCATAGATACAGAGCTTTAAAATGTGATTCAGCATTAACTGAATTCATCTCTTGGTTTGTCTTCAGGTTTGGACCATTTGGAAGACCAAGAGGGTAGGCATCTTGTTTAATAAGTATCTGGGAAAACCCTGCAGTAGTGCCTGATTTGTTGGCTTTGTTGCTATTCTCAGTGACACAGTTATAGGACAAAATAAGCATGTTCCTTTTACCCTTTAACCCTCTCATAGAATCATTCAGGTTGGAAAAGACCCTTGGGATTGAGTCCAACCATCAACCCTACTCTGCAAAGTTCACCCCTAAACCATATCCGCCAACATCATATCTAAAAAACCTTGAAACGCATCCATGGATGGTGACTCAACCACCTCCCTGGGTAGCCTATTCCAATGTCTGACTATTCTTTCTGTGAAATTTTTTTCCTAATGTCCAGTCTAAAACTAACTTGTTGCAGTTTGAAGCCATTCCCTCTTGTTCTATCGCTAATTTTCTGTGAGAAGAGACCAACACCAACCTCTCTACAATAGCGTTCTCTACTTCAAACAAAACAGCCCCATCTTCATAAGATCTATTCTCCAGACCCTTCATGAGCTTTGTTGCCTGAAGAGGGTCCCTTCAGAGAGCCGGCCAAGTAATGACCATCCCACCAATATGGCTACAAGTTGTCCTCCCTTTATTGCCCAGGACAGGTCAATATATACAGTTCCGCAGTGTCCACACGCCTGTACCTTAACAGAGTTGGTCAGTTACAGGTTTACATGTGCCAGCCTTTTATTGGATGGTGCCATTCAACTATGAAGGTGGTTCTCACCCCGTCCCTTCTCCCCCCAGCAAGGCTCTTCACAAAACAGATACACCTCCTCCTCTCCGTGCCCCAAGGCATCTTGAAGGACAGAGCCTTTGTTTAGGCTTAAACTGGGTTGTCCAAACCTTTTAAAGGGATGCCACGCCCCTGCTCCACAAGAGCCACAGTTGCCCTCCTCTGCACTCCCTGCAGCACCTTGATAACTCTCTTGCATTGAGGTGCCCAAAACTGGACACAGTACTCAAGGTGTGGCCTCATCAGTGCCGAGTACAGGTGGACAATCACCTCCCTGCTCCTGCTGATCACACTATTTCTAATACAAGCCAGGATGCCATTGGCTTTCTTGGCCACCTGGGCACACTATTGGCTCATATTCAGCCATTTGTCGATTGGAACCCCCAGGTCCCTTACTGTCAGACAGCTTTCCAGCCACACTTCCCGAAGCCTGTAGCATTGCATGGGGTTGTGGTAGCTGAAGTGCAGGACCTGGCACTCGGCCTTGTTGAAGCTCATCCCATTAACATTGGCCCATCGCCAAGTCTCTCTGTACAGCATCCCTACTCTCATGCAGATCAACACTCCCACCTAACTTGGTGTCATCTGTAAACTTACTGATCAGTAGAATCATAGAATCATAGAACAGTTTTGGTTTGAAGAGATCTTCAAGATCATTGAGCCCAACCTTTGTCCTAGCCCAATCAACACCACTAAAGCATGTCCCTCAGCACAACATCTACCCATCTCTTAAACACCTCCAGGGATGGTTACTTAACCATGTCCCTGAGGAGGCTGTTTCAGTGCTCTTAGTAAAGAAATTTTTCCTAATATCTAACCTGAACCTCTCCTGGTGCAACTTAAGTTCATTTCCCCTTGTCCTATCACTCATCACTAGGGAGAAGAGACCAACCCCTGTCTGTCTACAACCTCCTTTCAAGCAGATATAGAGAGCAATATGGTCTCCCCTCAGCATCCCCTTCTCCAGGCTAAACAGCCCCAGATCCCTCAGACACTCCTTGTACAACACATGCTTCAAATCCTTTACTAACTTGGTAACCTACCTCAGTACCCTCTCGAGCACCTCAATGTCCCTCTTGTAGTGAGGGGCCCAAAACTGGACACAGTACTTGAGGTGAGGCCTCACCAAAGCCAAGTACAGAGGAATGGTCACCTCCCCGTTCCTGCTGACAACACCATTCCTGATACAGGCCAGGATGCCATTGGCCTTCTTGGCCACCTGGGCACACTGCTGGCTCATGTTCAGCTGGCTGTCCACCAGTGCCCCCAGGTCCCTCTCTGTCTGGCAGCTCTCCAGCCACTCCTCTCCAAGCCTGTAGCGCTGCTGGGAGTTATTGTGGCCGAAGTACAGGACCCAATATTTGGCCTTATTGATAGTCATGGAATTAGCCTTGGCCCAGTGATCCCACTGCTCTTTCTTGTTTGAGAAATTTTTTCTTCAGCTCTGTCTTCCGTACTTTTCTTTTATATATCTTCTAAAATTAAGATTGATGCTGCTTACACAGTACCAAGTTTTGTGATTATTTGCCTCTGACTGGAATTATTTGCTGAAGTTTTTGGGGAGCAGGAGCATTGCTTTTAACTTTCAGTTGATATGTTTTTAGATTTAGTGTTTAATAATGGTATTGATGTACTTTAGGGATTAATTATATGTATGAATGATAATAGCTAGTACTATAATCAAATATAATAGTTCATCACAAGTTTTATCACTGGTACCACATTCATCCTTTATCAACTCACACTTTCCTTGAACTAACATCTTGTGTACTACACAGAATCACAGAATGGTAGGGATTGGCAGGGACCTTGAAAGATCATCCAGTTCAAACCCCCTGCCAAAGCAGGATCATCTAGACTAGGTCACAAAGAAACATGTCCAGGTGGGTTTTCAAAGTTTCCAGAGATGGAGACTCCACACCACCTCTGGGCAGCCTGTTCCACTGCTCTGTCACCCTCACAGTGAAAAAGTTTTTCCTAATGTTTTGGTGGAACCTCCTGTGCTCCAGCTTGCACCCGTTGCCCCTTGTCATGTTGTTGGACATCACTGAGAAGAGCCTTGGTTTTTTTTCATTAAAATTTCTCCCATCCAACTCTCCAGACTGTCTAGGTCTCACTGAATGGAAGCACAGCCTTCTGGTGTGTCAGTCACTTCTTCCAGCTTGGTGTCATCAACAAACTTTCTGATGGTGCACTCTATTCCCTCATCCAGGTTGTTGATGAATATATTGAATAGTACTGCTCCCAGTACCGACCCCTGAGGGACTCCAATAGACACAGGCCTCCAACTAGACTCTGTCCTATTGATCACAACTTTCTGACTTCTTCCCTTCAACCAGTTCACTACTCGATCATCCAGACCACACTTCTTCAGTTTAGGTACGAGAGTGCTGTGGGGGACGGTGTCAAATGTTTTACTGAAATCCAGATAAACCACATCCACTGCATTGCCATCATGTATCCACCTGGTTATGTCCTCATAAAAAGCTATCTGGTTAGCCAAACATGACTTCCGCTTGGTAAAACCATGCTGAGTGCTCCTGATGACCCTCTTACCCTTGACATGCCTAGAGACAGTGCTGAGGATATCACCTTTCAAGGGATGGAGGTGAGGCTAATTGGTGTGTAGTTACCTGGGTCCTCCCTCTTGCTGTTTTTGAAGACTGGAGTGACATTTACATTCTTCCAGTCCTCAGGCACCTCTCCTGCTTCCCACAGCTTACCAAAGATGATGGAGAGTGGCCCAGCAATGACTTCTGCCAGCTCACTCAGTACCTGTAGGTGCATCCCATCAGAGCCCATGGATTTATGTATGTTCAGATTGTCTAACTAATCTCTAACTCAGTCCTCCTCAACCAAGACAAACTCCTCCTTTATCCTGACTTTCTCTGGGGCCCCAGTCTCCAGCAGTACAGACAGAGGCAAAGTAGGCATTCAGTAACTTGGCTTTCTCCATATTACCTGGCACCAGGGAACCCAGGTCATTCAGCAGTGGGCCTACATTAGTTTTATCTGCAATGTATTTGAAGAAGCTCTTTCTTGACCTCCCTTGCAAGATTTAATTCCAAGGAGGCCTTAGCTTTCCTAGTTGCCTCCTTATATCCTCTAACAACAATCGTATATTCCAGCTGAGTGGCCAGCCCCTCCTTTCATGATCTATAGACTCTCTTCTTCCACTTGAGTTTGCCTAGCAGTTTCCTGTTTAACCATACTAGTCTCCCGGCTCTCTTTCTTGATTTCTTACCTGTCGGGATGCACTGATCTTGAGCTTGAAAGAAGTGGTCCTTAAATGTTAACCAACTGTCTTGGGCCCCTTTACATTCTAGTACACTATCCCATGGGTCAAAGTTGGCCCTGCTGAAGTCCAGGGTTATGAACCTGCTTGGTATTCTGTTCCTACTGCACAAGATCCTAAACTCCACCGTCTCATCATTGCTGCAGCCAAAGCTGCCCTCAACCTTCACCACCTCAACCAGACCCTCCTTGTTAGTGAGTATAAGATCCAGCAGCGTTCCTCTGCTAGTCAGCTCATCTACCATTTGCATCACGAATTTAACATCGATGCACTGGAGGAACCTCCTGGACTGTGAATGGCTGGCTGTGTAGGCCTTCCGGAAAGTATTTGGGTAGTTAAAATCCCCCATGAAAATCAGGGCCTGTAACTGAGAGGCTGCAATCAGCTGCCTGTAGAAGGTCTCATCAATTTCCTCATCCTGATTAGGTAGCCTGTAACAAACACCCACCACAGTATCACCCACACTAGCCTGCCCCTTCATTCTCACCCACAAACTCTCAACTCGCTCCTCATTCACCCCTGGACAGAACTGAATATATTTCAGTTGCTCTCTCTCGTAAAGAGCAACACCACCACCTCACTTTGTTGCTCTATGTTTCCTAAAAAAAGGAAATAGCCACCTGTAGGGGAATTTCTTGTGGAGCAAGGGTGTGGTATCCCTTTAAAGGTGTGGACAACCTGGCTTAGGCCTAAACAAAGGCTCTGTCCTTCAAGATGCCTTGGGGTACGGAGAGGAGGAGGTTTTATCTGTTTTGTGAAGAGCCTTGCCGGGGGGAGAAGGGGGAGCGAGAGCCGCCTGCATAGTTGAATGGCACTATCCAATAAAAGGCTGGCACATGTAAATCTGTAACTGACCAGCTCTGTTAAGGGGCTGGCATGTGAACACTGTTCAACTGCATAGATTGAGCTGTCTGGAGCAATAAAGGGAGAACTACTTGTAGCCTTATTGGTGTGATGGCCGTTAACTTGACCGGCTCTCCGAAGGGACCCTTCTAGAGCCACCCATGATCACATTCCAGTCATGTGAGCTGTCCCACCATATCTCTGTAACTGGCAACACATCATAACCCCTTGACCACACACAGATTTCTAATTTCTCCTATTTGTCGCCCATGCTGCGTGTCTTCTTGTAGAGGCACTTCACCTGGGCTGTTGGCCATGTCACGTTCTTGGTAGAACATCCTTTAATTCCCTTGAGGTGTTCTATGGATGTTTCCCCATTGGCTCCTACTACTACAGAAGTCCCTGGTTCATCTCTGTAAAACTTTAACTGTGTTGCCATGTCCCCAGCTCACCCTGGAGTAACTAGTCAAAGGCCTTCAGCAGCACCCTGTCCCTCTAACCGTGGTGTGTCATCCCAAAGCTTGTCACAGACAAACCTGATACTGCTATTTCTCTCCCTCTTCGCAACTAGTTTAAAGCCCTCTTGAGCCCTGAGTTGTTCTTTCCCTTTCTACCCTACTCACTTAAACCTATATAGTAAAAAAATACACAGAGTCTGCAAGTTGACTTTTCTCTTTGCCTACTTTCTTTTTCATCAGAGAGTACAAGAAACTTCCTTAGAGGCAGCTGTCTTAGGATTTTGCCCTAGTTCTTATGTCATGCCTGGCACGTGATACAAGAGAAGCGGTAGATGTGAAAGCTGGTAAAACAAGAAAAGGTCTGAAATGGAGACAATTCCCACTCCTGGTAGCTACTCACTGCACTCTACCAGTGAGACATATGCTGAGATTATGAGCTTGACATGTTTGGTCAAGGTGAAAACATTTGAAAATACATCTGCTCAGGAAGGCCAGGAGATGCACCCAGGAGGGTTTGGTTGCAATTGCTAGAGGCAATATCACCAATCCATCTCAGAGCTCTTGCACTTAGTTAGTATCAACAGCAGCAAAAAAAAGTGAACTTGGAGATGACCCAGTACTGACAAGAGCTATTGCTTTTGTGTATAGCAAGAGGCGACGCTTGCTTTCCCTTGATGCTAAGTGCTGACATTCGGGGGGGGGAAAAGTTAAAAAAAAAAAGAAATTAAAAAAAAAATTATAGTACCAGAATCGGATGTATGGTTTAGGCAAAATGAAAGAATCTAACCAACATGAAATAGATTGCAGAATGCATCCCACTGCTTCCAGTATGATGATGGTAAACCTAAAACCAGCAATTATTCTTTGGTTTGTGGTTATCTCAATTAACTGCAACTGTATTTAAAAAGCTCACTGGTGTCCCTGGCAAAACAAAAACATTTGTTTTGAAGATCTACACAAAAGACTCAGCACAGATCAATCATATTCCTCTATGTGGTCTTTTGATATACTATTAGAGACTCAACTGATTTAATTAAGATAGTTCAACTCAGGACAATTAAATGAGTAAATTCAGACTAAAAATTTAATATATCATACAGAATTTTAATTCTTGTGTGTGTATATATTACTTTATTGAATATATCACTCTTACCAGTTCTACTGTTTTCATAGATTTGTACATTGAATCATATATATCTGTGTATATATATATGGTATTATACCAAATATACAAATATCAATAGATTCTGTTCCCTAAGCTAAATCTAGAAGAAATGTGGAAATATTTTTCTGAAAAATAACTAAAAATGGTTAATAAAGTTACTGGTGTCCTTAAGACTATCATATCTGCTCAGTCTTTAGAATTAACACTTTTTTTTTTTCTTTTTATTGTAAACATCTATTTTATTCATCTCTTCAATTCTTCCCCAAATACCTTGAAGCTTCCTAACTTTCTTTAGGTTGTCTCAACTTTTGATTCTTTTTCTATCCTGGACCTGAGTCGATTTGTGTGCTTGTCTGCCTATTGATATTAATGATTACTTCTTGCATATTCATATTCTTATACCTAATTGCTTTCTAGATATGGTGATAAATAGATAGGTTCAATATCTAGTCTCTTTCTGTACTTAGAAAGGAGAAAAAGCAATAAAAATTGGTAGCTTTAGTAAAAGTAGTAGTGCAACTTCTTTGTTGTTGGGTATGAAAAGGAATTTATATCTAGAAACTAGTGGCAGTGCTGCAAAATTTCCTTTTGGCATCTTGAAGAAGGTTGTACAGTTCAGCCCCTTGAGGAACATTGTAACTTGCTGCCTATTTCATGGCTGCCTTGTCCTGCTGTTTAGAGTGGGAATGGAAAAAGGGATGCAGTGAGGTTCTCTCTCATCATTGTGTCTCTGAAACAGTATTGGAAAGTTCCTTGCACTGCAAATTTCAGGGAAGCAGGAATTCAACTTACTAATAAGAGTTTTGTCAGGTTTCAGTCATTTTCTTGACTAACTGAAGGTGTAGAAGAAGCTCCCTCTCTTACCTCTTTTTGTAGCTGCTAGGTAGAATGCAAGGCATAGCAACCAGTTTGAGAAGGGTGCAGAGATATGTTTGATGTTTTATTTCTCCATTTAGTAGAAATGTCAGAGTTGGACCAAGATAGGGTACCTTAATTATGTTTTACGGGATGCTTTTAAAAAAGAATTGCTGAATAGAGCAGAAAGACCTTATAGGTAATGGAACATAAATGTAAGAAGAGTGGTTCAAACAGCTATTTTACAGATATCATCAATCAGAAAATACCGTACTCTGCCAGAGTCTATGGTTGTCCCAAAGTAAGTGCTTAAATAAACAAAAACTTCTTTCTCTTTCTCTTTCTCTTTCTCTTTCTCTTTCTCTTTCTCTTTCTCTTTCTCTTTCTCTTTCTCTTTCTCTTTCTCTTTCTCTTTCTCTTTCTCTTTCTCTTTCTCTTTCTCTTTCTCTTTCTCTTTCTCTTTCTCTTTCTCCGTCTTTCTCTATATCCTTTTCCTCTTTTTCCCCCCCTTTTCCTCCTTTTCTCAGTTTTGCTCCTTTCCCTCCTTTACCTCCCTTTCCTCTTCCTTTTCTTTTCCTGTTTCTTTTTCTTTTTGTTCCTTTCATTTTCCTTCCTTGTCTTTTTTTTTTTTTGATATAATTTTGTTGGTTTTATTTCTCACAGCAGAACTGTTGTTGCTTGAAAGCTTCATTGTGGAATGTCTTTTAGAACAGTACTTAAAACTCTCAATATTTTATGATAAGATAATAACGTCATGAGAGGTCCCTTCCTATTCAATGCATTCTATGATTTTATAATAAAAAAATTCTATGTAATAAATACAAACTCCTTATACTTCATAGTGATTTTCACAGTGAAAGAGAATGTTGTTCATCTATTTACCCTTCTTATTTCTTCTCTTCCTTTGAGAATTACACGAAAATCTTTCAGATGATGCCCACAAGGATACGTAAAATAAAATTGTGCTTAAAATTAGAACAAAATAATGGAATCAATCTACATGCAGGGGAGTAAGATCAAAACATAGCCCTTGTAATTCTATTTCTCTTTTCTTCTAAATTAATGACTTAAGTAATTGAGTATTCTAGGGGTGGCATAATCTGTGTGTTACATGCTGCATAACTGGAAAGTTCATAATGCAGAAACTATGCATAGCATAGGTTGGAAATTAGAGTCCCTGCAAGGGATGATGAAGTAAAATGGGGTCCCAAGACAGCCTGGGAGAGTCTTGCTTTAGAATAATCCAAAACTCAAAGTAGTGATCACCTTCCCATGGAACAAGAAATTGAATGTTGACACAGCGATAGTGGTCATATAAACAAAAATTTAACTGAAAACTTGGCATTTGAGGTGGAAATATCTAACTAACTTTGCCAGAAACATCATTTTAGAAATACTTTATTTTAGGGAACAAACTATTCCTTCATCCTATGACATTACTCAATTCTAATTTTTTAAAGGCAAATTGTTTTATTATATTGAAAAGTTCTTGCTTCATTTTTTCTTATGTTAAGACATATGATGGTAATAATGAAGAGAGTCACAGAATCACAGAATCACCAAATCACAGAATGTTAGGGGTTGGAAGAGACCTCTGAAGATCATCTAGTCCAACCCCACTGCCAGTGCAGGATCACCCAGAGTAGATCACACAGGAACACATCCAGGTGGGTTTTGAAAGTCTCCAGTGACGGAGACTCCACAATGTCTCTGAGCAGCCTGTTTCAAATGATCCACTACCCTCATAGTAAGGAAGTATTTCCTTATGTTTAGGTTTAATCTTCTGTTTTGCAGCTTGTGACCACTGACCCTTGTCCTGTCACTGGACACAACTGAGAAGAGTCTGGCCCCATCCTCCTGACACTCACCCTACAGATATTTATGAGCATTGATGACATCCCCCCTCAACCTCCTCTTCTCCAAGCTAGACAGAACCAGTTTTCTTAGTCTTTGCTCATATCATAAATATTCAGACCTCAGTTGTAAAAATATTGTTTTAAAGATCACAAGACATTACTATTTATCCCAAATAGCATAAACTAGTAGTTCTTAGTAGAAAAACCCCTTTTTCTTATCTTAAGCACTGTAAGTCTATAATATTACATAGAAAAAGATAGAGCTCCTACCATTAAGTATATGTTAGAAATGCATAGAAATGAAATTTAATACAATGAAGTCATAATCTAACATATAAATGGAATGTATGTGACTTACACATACCTTTGTTCTTGCCCCATGTCTTTTTTTCACCTATCTGTATGCAAACTTTACCAGTTAAGATTGTTTTTGATGTACTCTAGAATTAACCAGACACTGAACAGTTTGGAAATACCTTTGGAAAAACGTCAGTTAATCCTTCAAGTGGTTCAAAATAACCTAGTGGTGATGTTTTCTTAGTAAGAGAACAAAATAAACTTATTACTTATATCAACACAGAATATTAAATTAAAATTCTGAAATTTTGCTAGCTATCTTTACCACCTCAATAGGCTTTATGTAATGCAGATCTGTTCCATACATATTTAAAAAAAAATAAAATCCCAAGAGAAATAGAAAATCTTGACCGGTCTTTCATTAAGTGTAAACTACTGTTCATTTCGCTTATGAGTGAAGTCAGTTATGCTTCACAGGAGGGAAATATTTAAGCTTGCAAATATTAAGTAGAAATATATTTTCTACTTTTTAGTATTCAAAGAAGGATTGGAATAGGTTTACTGCATTTGAAAATGGGCATTTGTTCTGCTCTTGTCACAAATGTGATTGGTGCTGTAGAAAGGCTCAGAAATGCCTACTTTAATCAAACCAACACAATTTAGAGCGTTCCTGATAGGTGCTACTGTATAACAAGGGAAAACTTCTTTTAAAGCAACCTGAGGAAAAGAAATGCAGGTCTCTCTAAAAGCTTCTTTCTTTCTGAGAGTGAAATATATGCAAATAATTTGTGAGTTTTTCTTAAGCTGGATACATGATGATAAATATATTAAGTTCTCAAGTCATATATTCAAGATAAAATTACTTATTTTATGCCTTGAGGGCTCTCATATTTCCTTATATTAGGTTGTAATAATTACAAATTGGATATGAGTCTGAATAAATTAATATTTTCAACATTTGAGTTCAGTATAATGACGAGATGAAAACAGAAATTGCCACAATAAGAAAACAAAAAGTTAAACAGCTAAAACCTTTTTCTTATACAGCCAAGAGCAAGAAAAAGAGAGAAAAAATAAGCCAGCAAGCTAGATACACTACAACAAATTATTGCAATATAAAGCTTTCAGATTTTTAGCCGATGCAAGTAGATTAAATATGCCCGAGCATATTTGTATCTGAGCACTGAGGACAACTGGCATAGAATGTCATGTTTCTATGTTAATAAACTCTCTTCATCTCCAGAACAAGGAGATGATATGCAAACTCCTTGTTAAGGATAGTTCCTAGGATGTTCTGGATCTTAAGTCCTGCCTGAGAATTTGCATGAATGTTTGCCTTAAACATATCTTGGCATTTTACAAATGACCCAGCTTGGTCAAAAACAAGACCGCTTTCTGGCCCTGTGTGGCAAAGTGATAAGTACCAGATGGAATGTGGTAGAAGTATCTGATAAGGCTAAGCAAACAGGTGCCTCAAACAGCCTTGGCCCAAATATGCGTGAAGAGCCTTGTCCTGTAGCATATCTCCCAAGAAGACAGGGTAATCACATATGCTAACCAGGTTTATTGTAAAGAATGAAATGCCTTGATCCTCTACTTGACATACTGCACATCATGTAGAAAAGTGTGTATAAATTGAGGTGAGATAAAGCAGGAAGAAGAAACAAGAAGAAAGACGAGAGAAGATACAGAAGCATGTAAACAGAGACAAAGACAACAAGAAGTGTAGGAGGATAATTAAAGATGACGGCATCCTTGAGCTCTCACTGGTGGGACCAACATCTGTCTCTCTCCCTCTTCACCCCCTCCCCTCCTCTCTCTCCCCCTCCCTCTCTCCCTCTCTGTCTCTTTCCCCTTCCCCTTTCTCACTAAGTAATGCAAAGCCTGTCATACTGGTTTTTTATCTTATACTTCATTTCTTTCTTGTAGTCGTTAAGTATAATAATGCCTGTTATATCAGTTGTTATATGTCCGTTTTCCTCGTTATCATTAAGTAACATGCAGCTTGATGTAGTTTGTTATATACCTAGTCTTTTCCTGGTTATCATTAAGTCATAATGATAACCAGGAAAATGCCTGCCCTAATGTGTCTTGTAACAAAAACCTATTATTGTAAGTCCGATTTATATGCTGTGAGAAATAATAAAAATGTTTGTGTATGGACGTTGAACCTTGAACCTTGGCTCACCGTTGTTGTCTCTGTTGGGGAATTATGAATCTAAGTCACTTGTCCCCCTCTCCTAGGTGGGACATGACAGGATTGTTTGGAATACTGCTAGCTGTCACAAATAAGAAATATTTATTATTGATGACTGAGGTCCAATATCAAGAAATGTTTGCTGACCTGGTAGCAGACTGCTGTTAAGAAGTGTTGAAAGACGATGATGAAAACCAAATTTGTCATCAGGCTTATGTCTGCTAATAAAGGGTCTTCATGTAGCGTGGAAGCCATTTCAGGTCCATAAGCTGAAGAATGCTGAAAATTACAAGGACGGGTCCTCTGAACATGTGGAGAGACGGCAGCATTGCACTTAACCCTCATGATGCAATGAGCATGCTCTGGGAAACATGAGCTGTTCTCAGGTTGTTTGTAACTTGCTCACAGGCTGAAAATATTGACTATTTGGGTAGAGTGTATTTTTGGCTAAATGAAAATTAAAAAATCTTTAGTGTCTTGAGTTTAGATCGACTGTATAGTTAAGTACCTTTTGAACAATGATTGAAGCACAATGGTTTCCAGAAATAAATGATTACAGGAACTAGCTATGTGGTGTGGCATATTTTAAAATTCAAGAATGGACAAAACTCTGAAGATACTTTGGGATCCAGGTTATTGTAGCTATATCTTCTTGATGACAGGCTGAGCTGCTGAAGTAATCAATGTTTCTGTGATCTCTGTGTGAGAGTGATTTATATTCCCTTTGAAATAAAAGCTGAGAACAGGACAAGAAAAGCTGTCACTTTGCACTCTTTATTGCCCTCTTTGCCCTATCTCACATATCAAAGAAGATATTTCACCACAAGATCACATACTTGTCATAGGTGAGACTGGTAAAAAGTCATAAGAGCTATGTAAGGAAGTTGGAATGACTTCAATGCCTACAGAGAGACAGGAAGGGATGAAAGTGAGAGAGATAAACCAATGTGGTACTGCAGCGCAGGCACATGCTGTTAGGATTAATGGGAAGTATTTTACTCCGATCAAAGGCTGGTGGGAGAGACTAGAAAACTCTCTTTTGGGTATATCCCATTCCAGGAAAATGAGTATGGAATATTAGAAGTCAGGTTTTAAAACATACTTGCTGAGGTTTTCGAAAACAGGGCAATGGATTTAATAACGAAATATTTCCCCTAGGTAGGAATCATACAGCAACATCCCCAACTCTGCCTCAAGATATCCCAGTAGTCATTTAGATCTCATAGTATTCTATAAATATCAGTGTTAATATTAGAAAGATGGTATTTAGAATGAAGTCCTGAGATAATTTCTTCCTTAGCTTTTATAAATAATTAAACTAAATAGCTTTTTAACTAAATAGTTAAACAACTAAATAGTTAAATAACTAAGTAAAAATATGCCTAATAGATATTGTTTGTGAATGTCAGCAACTGGCAAGCATAAAGGTGTGCCAGTTTTTCACAAGGAGCAGGCTGTTATTTTGATGGGAGATATCCAAGGTGCCTCTGTACCTGAGCAGTGGACTTACAGAGTGCAGTGTAAACTCGGCTAGAGCTTTGAGGTAAACTTGCTTCATTCTTTTCTTAAAATAAGCTTTCTAACAATAGAATGGGTCTCTTATTCTCAAAAGATATATTTAAGTATTATAAGAACAGAAACAGTAAAGACAACTCAGGTCTGCTGGATAAAATATAATGAACTCAAAGTTTGTGAGCAACATCCTGGCCACTATGTTATCGCAAAATAAACAGTCCCCACTAGTTTTACACTTGGACAAGTTACTTATAGTATCCTTCTAGGCTGCTGCTGTCCAGATGTTTGTTTACCTTAACCTTTGGCTAAAAGTTAAATGATTTCCAGGATGTGTGGCAAACTGCAGGTAAGTCATTCCCAAGAAACAGCAGTGTTTGAGAAGTAGTTCTGGTGCGCAGTACTTGTGATAGCAAAACATGTGTGACATTTCACACAATCCCTAGTAGATCCTTACTAAAAAAGTTTTTTTCTTCCTTTTACGTATCACACCTGACTGTTCATTTCCTACTCTCAGAAGTCTCTTAAACTTTTGTCTGCATTACAGCTCTTCCCTCCACTGCATGTCTGGCCCCCTGTCCCAAAACATGCTCCAGAGGTTTCTCTCCCTTTCATTGCCTTCCACCTGCATTTCTTTTTCACTTCAAATGGAAGAGCAACCTGCCCCTGTCTCCTGAGGGCCCCCAGTCAAGACAAGGTAAATAGGGCAGCCTTTATATCCCGGCTGCACAGCCACTGGCTTTGTAAAGAATCTTTACACATGGTACATAGCGAACAAACAGAACAGATATATAATTCATCTTAGGGTTAAATTATTTCTCTGTGCTACTCTCAATTTTAGCTTAGTTAGTGTTTTCCTTTGTGTTGGCATAGCTGTTTATTTACAGATTTAATTATGTGAAATGTAATTTTCGGGGTGTAAGAAATTATGTACAGGGGCTGAAAGTTGACTTCATGAGTCTTCAGAGGGCATTTTCACTAACTATTTTATTGGTTAATGGAATGAATTGGTAAGCCAATTGATTGACATACTATACAAGTACTGGCTAATATTAATAATTAGCAAGTTTTATTTATTGTCTGGTCGGGCTCTACTGAGCAACACCCCTAGACAGAATACAAGTTTGTCTGGAATTACACAATGACATAAATTCTTTCAAAAACCAGATGACCGTCTGAAAAGTACAGATAACATATTCATAGAATTATAGAATGGCCTAGGCTGGAAAGGACCTTAGAGATCATTCAATCCAACCTCCCTGTCATGGGCAGGGATGCCTCTCGACTAGATCAGGAAACACATGAGGACCCAACGGGGATAGAACTTGAGACCTTATATTATGCTAACAAGTATTATTTAGGAGTGATTTGTGCCTAAAAGCACTCAGAAAATGGTTACATAAGGATGGTCATATCCTGACATCCTGACTAATTCACTGAAATCAAAAACCTGGTTTCACAGTCTGACCAGTGCATCAGATTTCAGATACGTAAGTGCTTGTCAGCAGCCTGCCACATTGGAAAAAATATGAGGAAATACAACACATATGCTGAGTGCCAACTGTTTTGAAAAATATGCAGTGTGCCACCCTATTTTTTAATAATTTTGCTAGTTTGAACACTGAAATGGATATATTTATTTTCTGGTCAATATAATGCAGTTCAGTTCAATGAAGTTAAAAAAGCAGTACCTACACAAGACTAATTTTCAGGGGAACTTTTTTTATCACAAATACAGTATACTTACGGATATGTACTATCACGGTACAACCTCTAAATATACAGTCAAAATGATTATGAATAAAATAAAGCAAAAGTCCAGAAGCAAAAGTCTTCTCTTTATAGTATTTTAAAAATTACCACCGAGCTGTATCAAGTTTTTCTTCTTTTATTTTTCCTTTGTATTTCGTATAGTCATTTTATTACCCTGTATTACTACTGCAGTAATAGAGTAACACTTGCAGAAAATAGGACTTTGTTATGCCAGGCAGTGTGAAAGGATTGAACAAAAAGATGGTCCCTTAGGCAAATAGTTTACAATCTAGACAAAAGGTGAAGCCAAGAGAATTATTCCTCAGTATATCTGTATGTCCCTGAAGAAATTATAGGATTATAATAATCAAGTCATATCAGTAGACAATGGCAAGAACAGATTGCCAAGCAATCTGCTGTCAAATTTTCCATGAGAATCGTATGAAAGAATTGCAAAAGTGGAACTGAAGAAGATTTAAATGAGGTATTTTTGCAGAAGAATTGTCCCAAATCTGAGAAGCAGTAGCGATGCTCAGACACGCTTTTTGAAAAACAAACATATGTGTAAAGATGGTTGGACTCATGTTGCTGTTGGGGATGTAAGTTGTTCTTTTACTAGTGAATAGGAAATGTTTGGTAGGCTAGAAGGCTTTGGAAGTGAAGAAAACCAACAGGAGAAAGAAAAGGAAGTATAATAACATGGGACAAAATAAAAAATTAAAGCCTTAAAGAATCTTTCAAGAGATTAAGCAAAAACTTTGTAAAGGAAAAATAAATCAAAGAAGGGTACACACAAAAAAAGAGATACAACATAAAACCGAAAAGAAAAAAATCCATTGCCATTAGGTCATTAGTTGACACTCAATAATTAGAAGAAAATATTAAGAACTATTAAAAAGTTCTTGGGACAAAACACTTCTTTCAGAATTTTTTTCATGCTGACATTCATTTTGAAGTTTTTCTACTTTCCGGGAAAGAATACTATTGAAGTCAAATACAATATTTCATTAATAACTATCATATATTTTTTTTTAGAAAAAAAGAAACAAAAATAAGTACATAGAATGAATAAGCTTGCAGACTGGAAAAATCCTCAGTTATAGAAAGGTTGATGGAAATGCATATAAAAACTTCTTGATCTACTAGAATTACTGCACATTATGTAAAACAAACCTATTTGCTTAAGATAATGACACCATGATAAGACTCTCTGATGCTGAAATAATGGAAGTCAATTGGTGTAATATATATTTTAATTAACTTGAGGTTAAAAGCTTGGGAGGTGGCTTTGAATAACTGACAGTATTAAAGACTTAAGAGGCCAAAGCAACCTTCCTATGTATATTGAGAAAGAAATTTCCTCTATCATTTAGTTTAATAACTTGCAAAGATCAAAGGCCTCTCCTTCTTCTGTTTTTCATTTCACCTATTTATCTCATTAAATGTCATTAGATTAATCAACAGTTCTTTTAGACTACCAGTTCTTGTGTTCAGCAAAAAGAAAAAATAAGACATAATAAGGAGATGGAGAAAAAGGAATTAGTACTTTCAAAAAGCAAAGTCAGCCACCTCTGTTTAAAAAATAGGAACAAATTTAGAAATAATAAGCTATTCTCAGCACAATAACATGACTGAAGATTGCTGATAGACTAAGAAGAAAAGAAATCAAAGTAGGGCCATAGAATTTCTTGCTTTCTGCTCCTTTTATGGTACTTGATAGGCTTCTGTCAACAGAAGACTTTGACAAGGTTGCAGCCTGAGCTACAGACGATGAAAACCTTTTTGCTCTGAATGATCCATTACAGAAAGTGAAGACCATTTTGCTTTCTTGCGTGTAAAAGAGTTTTCAGAAGAGAGATTTAAAAGTTCAAATAATAATAATAATAATAAAAAGTAGTTTGTCAAAATGCATTTTTATTTCAAAATCTATCATAGAAATACAAAATTGTTTGGGTTGGAAAGGACCTTAAAGATCACCTTGTTCCAAACCCTCCTACCATGGGCAGGGACACATTCCACTAGACCAGGTTGCTCAAAGCCCTGTCCAACCTGGCCTTGAACATTTCCAGGGAAAGGGTGCCCACAACTTCTCTGGGCAACATGTTGCAGTGTCTCACCACCCTCACTGCACATATTAGCCCAACGACATATACAATCCAACCTCTGATGGAACTGAGACATCCCTCTCATACAAGGGAAAACAATACCCATTTATACACAAAAAAAATAAGTCTATATTTAAAGATGTCATATGGCTTGGATGTATTATGGAGATCTGTTAGTTTCTTCTGAAAAAGTCTATCACGGCAGTGACTGTCTTTCCTGTAATCCAAGACACCGTTACAAACTCATTGAAATAGAACACCTGAATTCTCCTCAGTTCACTTAACATAGGAAAATTTCTAGATATTAAAAATGTTTCTAAAACTTTCCTCTGCTTTGACTAAAATATATATAAATTGCTATTTCTTGATTGTGATAGTTAACTAAATAAAAGCTACTGTATTCCCATCTCATAAAATAAGTAATGTATAGAGAAAGTCAAATAATTTATAATCTTAAACATTTCGTAAGACTGAAAAACTGTACTAAATTTTTTTCTTCTGCATTTCTATGTATTTTCTTTCACTAGATGAACAAACTAGAAGGAAGGTAAGAACTTCCACAGACTAGTTTTATGCATATTATCACCCATTCCTTCTATGCACTAGTCACAATCTCAGCATTAATCAAAATGATAGAAAACAGTGCAAATGAGATGGAATTATAATATAACCTCAAATTAAAACATTTACTTTAACATTCACTCACACAGAAAGCCTTTCCAGCTGTCAGATGATCCATTAGGTTGTTTAATGAGTACTAGGGTACCTCAAAGCTTCATGTATTATGGCCCTACAGTACTGTAAGCATATTAAAAGACAATGTATTGGCTGATTTAGGTCAGTAGCTCCCTGGCTAACTGCAGCTGGTTAGCAGACCCCTGCAGTGACAATATTTTTGTTCAGGTCCCTGTGTGACCCTCTGGTTAATCCCCACTGCCATGACACAAGACTGATAGGATGAGGCATTGGCAGCTCTGGTGACTTCCGAGGGGACAATTAGCAGTTTCCTCATTACTGAGTAGATATTCTCTACACTTACTTCAGAGCAAAGCACTAATAATCACAGTGTATGCACATAAAAATGGAAAGTGGCCCTGTGAAAGCCAAGACAGGAATTCAAGAATACGGAAAGGAGATGAAAAAGACAGAGATGCCGAGTTGGACAAGAGAGCAGAAAATCTTGGAGTACACAGCTGGTGAAGACTGGCCAGCTCCGTCTCCAATGGGATGGCTCAGCCAGGAATCTCAGCTCTTTGGAAGAGATAGTAGAGTCTCCAGTCTCTTGAGACTGTGATACTGGTTTACAGGCTGAAGGATTAGGAATATTGGATTGTTTGAAAAGACTGATTTTCTTAAATCAGTGCCAAAGAGGTTATTTCTACTCAAACACTCAAGAATCATGACTTTTGATCCCGCATCCCTAAATTAGAGGAACTTGTGTATTTTCCCTGTAATTTCTAGAAATCTATCCAAATCTTTTTATGCGTCAAATTTTAATACACTCCATTTTGCATCATGGATGATGTGACTATAAGCCTTTTAAAACAATCTATTGAACATTTATTTGTTTTAAGAGGTAGGGTGTATGTGGTCTGTAAGCTCATTATCTGATTTGAGCATAAAATCCTAAACCTTTGGAATAGGACACTGATAAGACCACAATGCAATACCTGGAAGAATAAGACTTGAAAAAGTAAAAATTAGAAAGTACAGATATACAAAACAAAATGATTTATACAGCGAAGTTTATACTGCTGCAAGGAAGCACAAACCTATTACCGAAGGCAATAGAAAGCTGATTGATGATATCATGATGACAAATGAATTCTCATTTTGAATTCTGCCTGCTAAGTAATTAGTAATGTCATCAATATCATTACTAGCTCTTCATTCAACTTCATTAGCAAGCTGTTCCCATTGCTCATTTTTCAGCTTTTGCTTTGTGTGCTTCAGTCAGAGGATGGATCTACACTGGGGACTGTTTCTAGCAACTACCCAAGGGAACAACAAGAAAATAAGTTGTCAGGCACAAGTGGTCTATCGAAAGGCTGAATTACATTTTAATAGGAACTGCATTATGTTATTCTGAAGTGGTCACTAATCTAAAATTAGTGCCTAGAACATGTTTTTTTGGTTTTTTTTTTTCTGAATTATATTTAGAAACACATACAGTATGAAATGGAAATAAAACTAATGAGAAATAATCAATGATTATAACTGAAGAATAGGTTGTGGGACAAAAGCTTATTAAAAATACCTTCTCACAGAATCACAGAATCACAGAATCACAGAATGTTAGGGTTTAGAAGGGACCTTGAAAGATCATCAAGTCCAATCCCCCTGCCAGAGCTGGAAAGCCTAGATTATGCTACATAGGAACGTGTCCAGGCGGGTCTTGAATGTCTCCAGAGAAGGAGACTCCACAGCCTCTCTGGGCAGCCTGTTCCAGGGCTCCGTCACCCTCACTGAGAAGAAGTTTCTTCTCGAGTTTAAGCGGAACCTCTTATGTTCCAGTTTCAGCCCATTACCCCTTGTCCTATCAGTGGTTGTCACCGAGAAGAGCCTGGCTCCATCCTCGTGACACTCACCCTTGATATATTTGTAAACATTAATGAGGTCACCCCTCAGTCTCCTCTTCTCCAAACTAAAGCACCCCAGCTCCCTCAGCCTTTTCTCATAAGGGAGATGCTCCACTCCCTTAATCATAGAATCATAGAATGGCCCGGGCTGGAAGGGACCTTACAGATCATTTTAATCCAACCTCCCTGTTGTGGGCAGGGACGCCACCTCTCGACTAGGTCAGGCAACACGTGAGAACCGAACGGGAATTGAACCCGCGAACTCTGGTGTTTCAAGAACCACGTTCAACCCACTGAGCTAAACTGGCCCTCAATCATCCTAGTTGCCCTGTGCTGGACTCTCTCCAGCAGTTCCCTATCTTTCTTGAACTGAGGGGCCCAGAACTGGACACAATATTCCAGATGGGGTCTCAGCAGGGCAGAGTAGAGGGGAAGGAGAACCTCTCTCGACCTACTAACCACCCCCCTTCTAATACACCCCAGGATGCCATTGGCCTTCCTGGCCACAAGGGCACAGTGCTGGCTCATGGTCATCCTGCTGTCCACCAAGACTCCCAGGTCCCTTTCCCCTACACTGCTCTCTAATAAGTCATTCCCCAACTTATACTGGAACCTGGGGTTGTTCCTACCCAGATGCAAGACCCTACATTTACCCTTGTTATATTTCATTAAATTTTTCCCCGCCCAACCCTCCAGCCTGTCCAGGTCTCGCTGGATGGCAGCACAGCCTTCTGGTGTGTCAGCCACTCCTCCCAGCTTGGTGTCATCAGCAAACTTGCTGATAGTACTCTCTAATCCCTCATCCAAGTCATCGATGAATATATTGAATAATACTGGTCCCAGTACCGACCCTTGAGGGACTCCGCTGGATACAGGCCTCCAACTAGACTCCGCCCCATTGACCACAACTCTTTGGCTTCTTCCCCTTAGCCAGTTCACAGTCCACCTCACTACCCGAGAGTCTAGACCACACTTCCTCAGTTTAGCAGCAAGGATGCTGTGGGAGACTGTGTCAAATGCTTTACTGAAGTCAAGGTAGACCACATCCACCGCTCTGCCATCATCTATCCACCTTGTTATATCCTCATAAAAGGTTATGAGGTTAGTCAAGCATGACTTCCCTTTGGTGAAGCCATGTTGACTGTCTCTAATGACCCTCTTATCCCTGATATGCCTTGAGATGGCACCAAGGATAAGTCGTTCCATCACTTTCCCAGGGATGGAGGTGAGGCTGACCAGTCTATAGTTACCCGGGTCCTCCCTCTTGCCCTTTTTGAAGACTGGAGTGACATTTGCTTTCCTCCAGTCCTCAGGCACCTCTCCCATCTCCCAAGACTTAGCAAAGATGATGGAGAGTGGTCTAGCAATGACATCAGCCAGTTCCCTCAGCACCCGTGGATGCATCCCATCTGAATCCATGGATTTATGGATGTCCAGATTGCTTAATTGGTCCCTAACCCAGTCCTCATCGACTAAAGTAAACTCCTCCACTGCCCTGACTTCCTCTGGGGCCTCAGGGGAACGGGGCTCCTCAGGACAGCCTCCGGCAGAGTAGACAGATGCAAAGAAGGCATTCAGTAACTCTGCCTTCTCTGTATCTTCTGTCACCAAGGCACCCACCTCATTCATCAGTGGGCCTATATTGCCTCTGCTGTCAGTTTTATCTGCCACGTATTTGAAAAAGCTCTTCCTGTTGTCCTTGACCCTCTCGCCAGGTTCAATTCTAGGGAGGCCTTTGCTTTCCTAGTTGCCTCCCTACATCCTCGGACAACAGCCTTATATTCTTCCCAAGTGGCCAGCCCTACCTTCCAAGATCTGTAAATTCTCCTCCTGCCCTTGAGCTTATCCAGCAGATCCCTGTTTAGCCACGCAGGTCTCCTGGCTCCCTTCCTTGACTTCCTACGTGTCGGGATGCTCTGATCTTGAGCACGGTAGAAGCAGTCCCTGAACGCTAACCAACTATCATGGGCCCCTTTACCTTCAAACAGCCTTGCCCATGGGATTTTCTCGAGTAATTGCTTGAAAAATCCAAAGTTTGCCTTGGCAAAGTCCAGGGTTGCAATTCTGCTTGCTATTTTTTTTCTGCTACATGAGATCCTGAACTCCACCATTTCATGGTCACTGCAGCCAAGGCAGCCCTCAACCTTTACTGCTTCAACCAGATCCTCCTTGTTAGCGAGGATGAGGTCCAGCAGTGCTCCTCTCCTAGTCAGCTCCTCCACCATTTGCAACAGAAAATTATCATCGATGCGCTGGAGGAACCTCCTGGACTGTGGCTGGCTGGCTGAGTTGTCCTTCCAGCAAATATCAGGGAAGTTAAAATCCCCCACGACAACCAGGGCCTGTGATTGTGAGACCGCTCTCAGCTGCCTGGAGAAGGCCTCATCAACTTCTTCACCCTGATCTGGTGGCCTGTAATAGACACCCACAACAGTATCTCTCCTGCCAGCCTGCCCCTTAATTCTAACCCATACACTCTCAACTCGCTTCTCATCCATGCCTGGATGGTATTCACGACATTGTAGTTGCTCTCTCACCTTCTCATCTTATTTTCTTGTGCTTCTATGATTGATAGAAACATTGTGAAGGTGAAAAAAATATTACCAATACATTTTTTTTCCCAAGTTTCCAATGACATTTTCAATTCAAGAACCCTCCACACCAAAACTCAGATTCCAAAAATATAAAAAAAAAGGGAAGAAATAAAGAAATTAATCCAAATGAATACTGAATGAAATATCGAAAATACTCACAACAACATCTTTGAGGCCGTCTGAACATTGTCATAATTCATTAGTAGAAGTCACAGGTTTGCCAGGATATGTCCTTTCTCATTTTCTCTGCAATCAGCTCTGAACTTTATCTCAATGAGATTAAGTTATAGACACTCTCCTGGTTTGGATTTCCTTGTGTAACAGCCATTTTATTTATTTCATGGCATTAGGACTTTTAAGAGTTTATTTTAATTTCACAAGCAGACTTGTCTACCTTTTTATCCATTTACTGTTGAATTCTAGGAGCTCTGAAACAAATTTCTAGACCTGCTTAATTTAAAAAAATACATTTTAATATATGTACTAGATTGATTCAGTATAACTGGGTTTAGGACTTTTAGTTTAGATAAATATATACCTATACTACTCATTGACAGATTTTGCTGTTTACAAATAATTACAACAAATAAGTGAACAAGGTTGAGTAAGGATGAAGGAAATAGACTTCTACCTAACATGGGAGTCCATTTGAACAAAAAGTAAGATGAATTTAGACAAATATAACTGTATTCCAAAATATGAAAGATAGATATTTCAGGCAAGGTAGTCTTTAACATTGGAAGGCTGTCTCTGTTTTTTGTTTTGGTTTGGTTTTATTATTATTATTATTGTTTGGTATTGTTTTGTTTTGTTTTGTTTTGTTTTGTTTAGTTTTCATTTTGTGCTCCAGCTTTGAATTATGTTTTGTGTCGCTTAACAGAAAAGAAAGATGAAGTTAAATTTTGACTAGAGATTATATAATTCCCATTTCAAAGTTATTTAATTTCAAACTTGTTCACCTGATCCTTCAGTACACTAGAAAAATACTCTAATTCTGATGATGAATCGTTGATCTGCATGTGTCCAAAGCAAGATTTCCTAGAACTGTTTTCCTGACAAAATCTCAAAGTAAAACAGTGGCAAAATGGAGTTAAGTATAAGTAAGCCATAGGTCCATAGTAAGTTTTGCTCTAAAACCTGTCACGATGTAGCAGATAGATGCATGAATGTTTGCCTTAAACCTTTCTTGGCATTTTACAAATCCCCAGCTTCATTAAAAACAGGACCAGTTTCTGGTCCTGTGTGGCAAACCGATAAGTGGCAATGGAATATGGTAGAGGGTAGCAGGAAACAGATGTCTCAAGCAGCCTTGACTCAGTTACATAGGAGGGAAGGAGTCCTGTGAAGGCAGGATGGTCTTGCCTTGTGGCATACATCCCATGGAGATAAGACAATTGTATATGGTTGTAAATAATGAAATGCCCTGCTTCCCTACCTGACATACTATATGGCCACATATAGAAAAGATGTGTGTAAACTGAGGTGGGAAAAAGAAAGAGTCACAGAAGACACATGTGGAGAAGACACACAAGAGAGAAGACATGAGACAGAAGAAAGCAGACAGAATAAAAAGAGAAGCAGCATGTAGACAGAGGCAAAGACACCAGGACAACTGCATCCTGAACCCTCTTTGGGGGGACCAATGCAGGAACCTGGGCTGGCGATCTCTGTCTCTCTCTCCCCCTACCCCTTTCCTCTCTTTCTTTCTTTCCCTTTCTCCTTTCTCACTGAGTAATGCAAGGCTTATCATACTGCTGTTTTAGTTTATATTTAGTTTCTGTCTTTTAATTATTAAGTATAATACTGCCTCTTAGAAGTTGTTATATGTCCTTTCTCCTTGTTATCATTAAGTAACATGTAGCTTGTTGTAGTTTGCTGTATGCCTAGTCTTTTCCTGAAGTTGTAGTATGTTGTCTGCCTTTACTATGTCAATTAACTGAAACCAATTATCATGAGTCCGATCTATATGTTGTGACAAATTAATAAATGTTTGTGTATGGACCTTGAGACTTGCCTCATTGTTGTCCACTCCATTGGTGAACTACGAATCTAAGTCACTTGTTCCCCCCATCTCTGGGGTGGTGGTACACAGTAACTTTATCACAAGAATATGTTCATACTGATTCATCTGTCTAAACAGAAACTACTGTGCCATGTCCACACTCCCACTCATCGGCTCTGGCTTCTAGATGCCTCTGTGGAAGGCCTGTATCCCCATGCAGTCTGGCTTCCTCATCAGCGACCTGGATAAGGGAATAGAGTGCACCATCAGCAAGTTTGCTGATAGCACAAGACTGGGAGGAGTGGTTGACACATCAGAAGGCTGTGCTGCCATTCAGCGAGAACTACACAGGCTGGAGAGTTGGACAGCGACAAAATTTATGAAATACAAGAGCAAGTGTAGTTTTGCACCTGGGAAAGAACAACGTCATGTACCAGTACAGGTTGGGGACTGACTTATTGGAGAGTAGCACAGGTGAAAGGGACCTGGTGGACCCTGCAATGACCATGAGCCAGCAATTTGCCGTTGTCATCAAGGCCAATGACATTCTGGGGTGTATTAGGAGTGGCTAGTAGGTTGAGAAAGGTTCTCTTCCCTCTCTATTCTGCCTTGTTGAGGCATAGAAGTCAGCTAGTCCAACTTTAGAAGTCAGCTAGTCCAACTCCCCTGCAATAAGCAGGAACATCTCCAACTAGATCAGATTGCACAGAGATCTGTTCAACCACACTTTGAATGTCTCCAGGGCTGGGGCTTCTACCACCTCTTTGGGAAACCCGTTCCAGTGTTTCACCACTCTCGTAGAATATTTATTCTTGACATCTAGTTGGAATCCACCCTCTTTCATTTTAAAACCATTACTCCTTGTCCTATAGCAACAGGCCCTGCTAGAAAAAATTGTCCCGATTTTTCTTACAGGTCCTCACTAAAAAGCTGTAATAAGGTCTTACTGAAGCCCTCTCTTTTCCAGGCTCAACATCGACAACCCTCAGCCTTTCTTAATAGGACGGGTGTTCTAGTCCTCTCATATGTTTTGTGTCTCTTCTCCGGACTCACTCCAACAGGTCCCTGTCTTTCCTCTGCTGAGGACTCCAGACAGAACACTGCAGGTGGGATCTCAAGAGAGAAGAGTAGAAGGGGAGAATCACTTCACTTAACCTGCTGATCACACTCCTCTTGTTGCAGACAATATGCCACAATAGTCACATTTTTTTAAGGCCTTATTGTACTCTATAATTCACCTGCTTGTTGAAGGAATGATATCAACAGGAAACCTTAATAAAAACTGAATTCAAAATATATTTTAACCTGTTTTATGGTAATTAATGAATAACACATGAAACTGGCCTAAACTAACATTCTAAGACTTATTAAAAATAATGTTTGATAGCATCGTTAGCCTTCATTTTTTTACTTATAAACAAAATAACAGTGAAACCTAGGAGTCATGGTAGCATCTTCCAGCAAAAAGATTTTTATAGATTTGTTCAGGCCATTGTATTCTTGTGATAATGGTTGTTCCTTGATTTTAGTTTCTTTTCTCTGTTCCAAGTTTCTTTATTCATTATGCAGTGATTCATAGTTGGAGTCTTTGGTTTTTGTTTTGAATGACCCTTTTGTCAGTCCTAAATTACTTAATTTTCAAGGAGTGTACTCTCTGTTCCCTAAGTTTTCTGAATATGAGGAATGTACTTTATAGGGGTGATTGAATCCAGCTGTTACTACTTGTCGTTTCTCTGTTGACTATTTCCTCAGGGAACACTTTCAGCTGCTTCTTCAATTCATGCATACATATATATGTAATCAAAGTAATAAATGTTTGTCATAGTTACTGTCTTTATGTGTTCTAGTACAAAATGTCTTCAGAATCCATGAGATTTTATCCTTAATTTTTTTTCTATTATTCAGTCCAATTTCAAGTTACTATTATAAATGTAGAAGAGTATTGGGAAGAACTTTTTCAGAAAGATATGTATCCTCTTTTTTTTTTTTTTTTCTTTTTAGATATAATACCCTTTTATGTGTGCTTTTATCCTAGAACTTGCCTTTGAGATGATTTTCCACTGTACAGGTCCAGTCTTAATCAGGTTTCTTATATCAAATGTTTTCTGTCACCTGATATCTCCCAATTTTCCAGTTCCAGAACTGATATGACTAGTCTGGAGATATCTGTAGATAGTAGTAATAGATAGTACCATGTTTATTAGACCAGGAAAAAAATTTTTTTCTCTCTTACATATATAGCATGAGTGCTTAAAAATATTTGAATATTACTTTTGTGTACTGTTTTCCTCACACACAGAATTTTTTTTATACGTACATTTATTTTTACATGAAAGTAAATTTTGTATGGGAGTATGAAAGCTAACAGGTAGTAAACAAAACATGTTCAACTATTTTTAAAACTTTCTTGTTATACATTTAATAGAATAAAGGAGATTGACGCTACAGGCCCCATGGCTGTTTCCAGTTTCTAGCTGATAAACTCAGTGGTTTGGAACCTAGGAAAGAGAGACAGTCTGATAAAGACTCGGCATAGTCACACATCTTCGTTTTGACAGATTGACAAGCAACAAAGGAAATCTTATGACAAATGAGCTTAAGTCAGATAAAATTGCCTCCTTGTTTTTTAGCACAATTAGTACCCCCTAATTCCAGTCTTGTTACAAGTGTCTGCTTGTGCTGAGGTTAACTGTTATTTCAAAGGTCAAGAGAAAGAGCTTTACAGTATTTTTTTGCTCTTGACATAAGTACTAATGCTAGTTTAATTAAAATCCACTGCCATGGTTTGAAAGGGATTAATTTTAAACACCTCTATGGGGAAATCACATCTTTTTGGAAATTTCCAATCTGAAATGGTCTTAGTTAACTGAAAGGACTACTTTTTCTCTACTATCTTGAGGCAGGAAGTGCTTATAAAATAAAAGGAAATTTACAGAAGAATAAGTTGCAGAAAAGAAAATAAAGGCACTAAAAAGTGACAAATGTTCCTCATAAAAAGAATGTTGAGTTTCAAAATGTTTAACTTACCAAAAAAAAATTAAGAACAGAGATATAAATCCATGTTTCTATCAAGAACAACACATGAACTATTAAAAAGTTAAACTAGAATTTTAAACATTTTTTTTAATGTGCATGCTCTATTTGATTCAATTCGCTTTGATTGTTGCATGTAAGACATCAATCTTAATATACAGAAAGGTAAGCAATATTTTTTTCTGCTTAAGGATCTTCTTTATTTTTCTGGACTACAGCAAAAACCAGTCTTGGGATTACCTTACCTTGATCCCATTCATTGTGAAACTAATAATGCTAAAATTTCCATCAAAAAACCTTACTGTTAAGCAGTTTCTTAAGAGAGTTCTCCATCACTGAGTCCAGATCACTGAAGTTTTGCAATCAAGAATGCCATCAGGGAGGTAACCTAGTGTCTAACATTTTGAGACATATTCCCACCACACATTCTATGACGCTATGAGTCTTTCACTAGGGCCATGGGCGACATAGGTATCAAAGTCTTTGGCAGAGGAAGAAAATTAATGTAAATAGTCCCTATTCCCCAACTGTCTTGGAAAGACTGACAATAATCTGTCAACATACACGAGATAAAACTGAAGTGCTGAGAATTTTAGGGTGGAATGTGGGCAAGAGAATCAATGAGACTTGATGTTGAGAGATGTGGGAATGACAAAGAATAATATAAAAAAGAAGAAATGTCGGGATATTACATGTTTCTTCATGAAAGGTATTTGTTTACATGTATGGTTTTAGTGTACATGGGATTGAATTTGAGGTTGGACTTGATTACATAATAGAGATTTTGAGTAGGCAGACTGTTAACAGCTCAGATTAGATCAACAGCCACTTCCTTCAAGTAGTCCAGAAATATTATTTATGCTTTTACTTTAAAATTAAATATGTTATTAAACATAAGTTGTCAGTTATAGAAATTTCCAATGGTATAAGCAATTATGTAATGGAAAATAATTAGAAATGTCAGATTTTTGTCCCAAATTTCTAAGCTCCTGAGTTGTGTTGAAAGAAAATATAAATCAACTATTTTATTCCCAGTTTTAGAAGACTCCATAAATTATAGTATCAAGGTTTGATGTAGGTCCCTGACATCTTTGAAACTAATGTTAATTTTCTGGTTAATACATCAAAGACAATGCATGCAGGTGTTTCAATCTCTCTCCTTTTTTTTTTTTTTTTTTTTCCCTAATGTCACTAAAATTGTCATTATCTTTCAGTTATGTTGTGAAGGAGATTAATTTATACTCTGTTTTTCCTTACATGAAGAAGACAGAAAAGAGTTCTTTGTGAAAGTCTGGTGTCTGTCAAGGTATAACACTCATGTTATAGTTAAGACTTGGAAGAAAATCTCACATTTTTTTACGTGGAAAGGATGAAGTTGTGGAAGATGTCACATATCATCAATTTCCTTTTATAGGAAATATTAATTCATGAAATTGCTATTAATATAATTCACAGGTTATAATATCATTCAATAAAGGCTTATACTGATAGGTACTATACAAAGACATAGTAAGTGGCAATAGAGAATTTACAAACTAACCAGGTGTTTATTTAAAGTAGTAATGTGGTAGTTATGGTTCAGAAAATATCAATAGTATCATAGAATGATTTGGGTTGGAAGGGACCTTGAAGATGATCTAGTTCCAAATCCCCTGTTATGCCAGGGACATCTCCCACTAGATCAGGTTGCTCAAGGCTCCATCCAGCCTGGCCTTGAACAGTTCAAGGGATGGAGCATCCACAACATCCCTGGACAACTTGTTCCAGTGCCTCACCATCCTCAAGGTAAAGAACTTCTTCCTTATATCTAGGCTAAACCTATGCTCTTCCAGCTTCCACTCATTTCCCCTCGTCCTGTCACTACAGGCCCTTGTAAAAAGTCCCTCCCCAGCCTTCTTGCGTGCCCCCTTCAGGCTGCTGTAAGGTCTCCCCAGAGCCTTCTCTTTCACAGGCTGCACAATGATAGAATCATAGAATGTTAGCCTAACTCTCTCATCCTGTCCTCATAGGAGAAGTATTCCAGCCCTCTGACCATCTTGGTAGCTCTCCTCTGGACTCACTCCAACAGCTCTATGTCTTTTTTGTGTTGGGGGCTCCAGAGCTGGATGCAGTATTCCCCATGGGTATTCCCCATGGGTCTCACAAAGGCAGAGTAGAGGGGAAGAATCATCTTCCTCAGAGGAGCAGAAACACCTCCCTAATAATTCTCTAATAACTAAATAACTCCCTAATAACTAAAGAACAGGTCATTCATTACAAGTATTGTAAGTAAAATTATCAGAAGTGCTACCAGCAGAACCCACAAAAGGACTGTAGATTTTTTTTAAATTCGTAAGTGCAGAGAGGCAATCACAAGACCTGTAAATTTTTCTTAGGTATTCTGTTGAATATTAAATTATAATATTGCATCAAAGGACCATTTATATTTTATAACAATTCAGGGATACTGGACCTGTCAGGAGCTGTGAATCTCTTTGCATTCCAGTTCTCAGTCTTTAAAACATCTGTCTACATTCTAGACATTTACTGGGAAACATCATAACACTTCTACTATTATTTGGATTATTTGGACCTTCAATAGCATTTGTGCTGTTTAATCACCTAAGTTCTTCTCAAAAAAAAGAGTTTGGAGTTACCAAACTCAGCAATTTAAATCTTCACATTAATAGAATTTTGAATTCTTTAGAATTCACCTAATCGCAGAATAACAGAATGTCAGGTGTGGGAAGAGACCTCAAAAGATCATCTAGTCCAGCCCCCCTGCCAGAGCAGGATCACCTACAGTAGAGCACACAGAAACACTTCCAGGCAGGTTTTGACTGTCTCCAAAGAAAGAGACTCCACAACCTCCCTGGGCAGCCTGTTCCAGTGCTCTGTCACCCTCACAGTGATAAAAGCTTTTTCTAATATTTTTGTGGAACCTCCTATGTTCCAACTTGCACCCATTGCCCCTTGTCCTGTCACTGTCCTCCTGACACTCCTTCGTGACGTATTTATAAATAATTATGAGATCACCCCTCAGCCTCCTGTTTTCCAAGCTAAAGAGACCCAGCTCCTTCAGCCTTTCCTCATAAGGGAGATGTTCCACTGCCTCCATCAGCTTTGTGCCTCTGCGCTGAACTCTCTCAAGCAGTTCCCTGTCTCTCTTCAGCTGAGGGACCCAGAATAGGACACAATATTCCAGATGTGTCCTCACCAAGGCAGAGTAGAGGGGCAGGAGGACCTCTCTCGACCTACTTGCTACTCCCCTTCTAATACACCCCAGGATGCCATTGGCCTTCTTGGCCACGAGGGCACATTGCTGGCTCATGGTCATCCTGCTGTCCACTAGAACCCCCAGGTCCCTTTCCCCTATGCTTCTCTCCAGCAGGGCAGTCCCCAACCCGTACTGGCACATGGGGTTATTCTTCCCAGGTGCAAAACTCTACACTTACCCTTGTTGAACTTCATAAGATTATTATGAAGACCCTTCTGAATGGTTATTATTATAATGGTTATTATTATTATTACAATGGTTATTATTATAAGACCCTTTCGAATGGTTAGGAGAACAGCACTACTCATACAACAAAGACATTGTGAATCAATGTAATGTCATATATCAATGCATGTTTATCATTCGTGGAGAAATGTGTTCCAGATATCCTTTAAAGACATCTTTTTCTAAAAGCTACTTCTGCTTCCTCCATTTTTTTTCTATATGTATACATTAAAGAAGAGAAGAATAAATGTGAAGTCACTGATAGTTTCATACATGGTGAACAGATTATTTTGATCACCAAGTAGTTAAGGGAATTTCAAAACTTTCAAGTGAAAACTTTGGAGCCAGGGAAGCATCATTCATCATAAAAGAAGTGTTGTTATTTATGTATACAGCTGGAGAGGGAAGGTAACGCATAAAACCAGGAATATAACCAGACACATCAGGATTATGTATACAACTTCTTTTGTTGGGCAGAAAGAAATTCCCTATGTGAATTCTACTGCTATGTGAATTCAAGCTGCCATACTGAGCAGAAGTATTTGATTGTCATTCTTCAAGGATTGGGAGCAATGAATATATGGTTATGCTAACAGTTACCTCCTAGTCTGCACAGTAAACTGCACTCTTATTACCTTGTGGAAATAAGAGTTCCTTCTATAAGTTTCTGCATCCGCCAAAGCATCAGTAGGTTCAAACTTCTGTGGCATTACAACAACAAAAATTGAACCTCCATTCAAAGTCCTGTAGTGTACCTGCATAAGCATTGTGAATGGTAGTTTTAAGAGATTGTAGAGAAATATAATCTCTTTCAGTGGCCACTACAACTTGTCTTCAAGACATTCCAGTGGTGAATCAATGCAGCAATATTAGCTTGCAGAGGGGTGGTGTTACCCTGTGGTGGAGTTCCTCTGAGGTTGGTCTGCTACATTAAACTCATTCCCTCTTTCCTTTAGCTGAAGCATAGCAGCAAGGTATTTCTCCTTCTTCTGATCCCCATGTGACAGGCATAACCGTTTGACAGATCACAACTAAGGCATGCGGTTATGATTGGCATGCGGATCACAAAGTATGACAGATGATCTGGTTTTGCACTGTAAAAACATATGGTACAGAAGTGTTGCTGTGAGAAGGTGCAAACCAGCTGCCATGTCTCTGAGTCTTGTGCTCATTGTATGAAATGTATTGGTTCTGTTCATAACATAATGAAACCTTTCCTAATCTCCTCCATTCTCTTCAACCATGCAACAGTCAAATACAAACTTATTGCCAGAGAAAAATAAAGTAAGACTATATTGTTAAGAATAATTTTGAAATTATATATCGTATATGTATGCACATATATGTGAGCATACACACATATACATACATACATACATGGAATCATTCAATCATTTAGGTTTGGAGAGACCTTTAAGGTCATTGAGTCCAGTCACTAACCTCGCAATATCAGGTCCACCACTAAACCATGTCCCTGAGCACCTTATCTACACATCTTTTAAGTATCTCCAGGGATGGTGACTCCAATACTTCCTCATACAGCTTGTGTTTTTAAATGAGTTGACTGAGAGTAGCAGAGAAAAAGATCAACTAATTACATATACTGAAGTCCCTTAAGATCACCTAGGAAGAACTTTTAAATTAATTCCAAGATGAATAATGAAATATTGAAATAATTCCCATGGTAAACAGAGACAAGATTGTGATTAAAAAAAAAAAAAAAGGATGTCATGTCCTTTTTTACATTCATGTGGATACCTTCCCAGAATCATGGTTACAGAAAGGCAAACAAGAGAAAGCGAGTGATGTACTTAGTCGGTCTATCTCTGTTGGTAAATTACAGCTTGCAGTAATTGTCTCCTTCAATTGCCAATTGTGCAAAATACTATTTAGAGTCCACTTTCCTTGCTTTTCCAGAAACCCTCACATTATCAGAGTTAATGGAAACATGACTTTCATAAGGAAAACCTTCTGTTAGATGTGGATCAGTTAAACACTAAGGACTATAAAAAGTTACAGCCTAGAGTGAACTGAAGGACAGAGCAGAACAATGAGTACAGCTTTTCCAACAGTTAGTCTTTGCTGAGAGAACCCCCAAGAACCACGCTGATGGAGAAAAGGAAAGGGCAATGGATTGCGGTTAGGGGAAAAATGTGTTACTAAACACAGTGTGCTCACCCCTGTTTTGAGGTTTCTGTTACTGTGTACATGGTGCCTGTAACAGAAAGGGAGATTTTGTTGAGAAAATAGATAAAACAAACTAGACCTGAGAAGAAACCCAGACCCCTCACCAACACAGCATACTGCAAAGGTTTCTCATAGCAATTCCCAGAGGAAGATGTGATCAGACATGAATATTATTACAGTGTCATGGAGGAACACTCTCAAGAGGGTAAAATGTGCTTCTTCGAGTGCTAATAATCTACCCTTTTGCTGCCTCTTACATATGGATGTGTAAGACAGGGACGTTTAGAGGATGTTGTGCCTAGATTTGCTTCCATAGGGACTGAAATATTGAGTAAGGGTCCTTGTTGCTTCAGGACAACCATTTGTGCTTGTCCAAGCACAATCTAGCCTAAAGGAGGATGGCCATATTTGGACTAAATATAATTTATAAGTTGAAATGAATGGGACTTGAAAGGCACCCTTAGGTGCCCAAGAATGAGTTTAAAAGCCTCAAGGTCGATTTCTATTTTAGAAATGTTACAAGTTATTTTGTTCAAAAAACCTGACTGAAGACAGTTTTTACTGGTTTTTGTGTGTGGTTTTGTTGTTTGGTTTTTTTTTTAAGGAAAACTGTTACAGTGGACTATTCATTATTTAGGAGCACCTACAGATAACAGCCTGCATTATCAGTATACAATCTATATTACACAATCTGCAGGGGTGGTAGAGAAAAGCACACACCTGAAAATTATGAACAAAAGAGCTGCAGAAAACATTATCTTTTTAAGGCATGCTCAGGATTATCTCTAATTGCTTTATACTGCTAAGGGCTAGTCTAAACTCAAGAGGGTTTGCTAACATGTCTATTTCAGCAAAAGCTCTAAATGTAGATGCAGCTTTTACTGATAAAAAATATGTTTCTATGGATGTAGTATATACCAGCTTCCCGAATAAAATAAGTTATATGAGAAAAGGATTTTTTTGTTGTTGTTGTTGTTGTTCAGAATTGCTGTATCTACATTAGGATCTTTGGTGGTTTAAGCAATATCGTTAAAAATTCCCAAATGTCTATAGCTGACAGTGTTGTGTTAAGCAAAGCTTCTATGGTAGACCCAAGGCATAGTCACCATGGTGACAAAGCAACTTGGAGTTATCTTGGTTATTGCTCCCATTTTGACTCAGTGTAGTGCTCTGTTTGAGTATTCTACTGCAATTCAGAAACATGCAGAAGGCTTAAACTGGAACCAGTAAAATACATTTCCTAGGTGACAGCCCATATCTGGAGTACAAAACTTTTTTTAGTTTTCTGTTAGGTTTTTTTTTCCCCCATTGGCATATATCAGTTTCACAGAGGAAAAAGCCTGACATATTAAAATAAACGTCTGGAGTGTCCTAAACATTTGTTGTTCAAGAAGAACAGTAAAAGAGATTATGTGTTACCTCTAGGATATATGTCATGTATCAACTGTTAATATTACTGTTAAAGTAAAGAGGCATCTTGAATTGAAATCAATGTAGATATTCAATGTAAACCAAATTAAAGGGAAGAATACAGATTTTTCTATAAATAAACACTGTGATATGGTAAATGAAACTTTATGATTGCTGTGTACTGTCCTTCGGGTATTTCTACAGCAATATAATTTATCTTAATTATCAATAATTATTACATTTGTAATGAAAAACTTCCAGAAGAATCTTGCAGAGTATGTGTTTAGAACTGTGAAAATTCTCATAATTTTCCCTGATAGTCTCTTTTGCATATGTGACATATTCCAGTGTCGTAATACTCTCCTGAATAATCTTGTCTAAAGACATTTTACCACTTTCCCAGAACATGCATACATGTTTCTCCCTGTGTGTATACATGTTCAAAGACGTTCCTTTGTTTAATGTTTTTCTATACAGCTCTACGAAGTCAATATACCATGACTTTGACTACATTACACGAAGGAAGAAATAGCTAAATAATGAATATTACCTTAAAGAAATACTTTACCATGTACTAAGTAAAAATGAGTTTGTGTAAAAACTGAAGGACCTGCCAATGTGCCAAGGTAGTACAGAAAAAAAGCTAATATATAATGAGACAGATGGACTTGCGTTTGATAAATAAGATTGACACCAACTCAAAGGAGTGTCAGCTTATCCTACATAATTTCAAAAATAATCAAGCAGAATGTTATAATCGACAGTGTCAAACACAGGATTCAGATCAAGCAAAATTAAAATGCTTGAGCAACCAAAACCAGACTTCATTAATAACTCATTATAAACTATAACTATAGCAGACTCTGTGCTATAACATGATTGAAAAGGAGATTGTTATTTCTTAAAGAGTTGTTTTCCCACTAAATGGAAAGCATTGTTCTGCTTTAAGGTCTTGTCCAAAAATGACAAATATGTTGATAACTCCAATCTCCATTTTGAGTCAAGAACATTTCTCTAGTAATATGATAATCTATTCAATTTTTTAAATACTATGGAACATTTTGCAGCTGAACACAGTGTTGAGAGTTTCAATAAATACAAGAATAATGTCACAAAATATACCTGAAAAAATATGGATTACATACAGATGTAATCGCATATAGATAAGGGGATCCATCATTGGTACAACACAAACAGCAGAAGTTCAAAATTTGGTTGGAAAATAGACTGATGAAGTTCAAAGATGAAATAGATAACTGTGTAGGGCTTAGGAATTTTATAGCTGGATGTAAATCCAGTTTGTTTTCTTCCATGTTGGAAGCCCTTGTAGCCTCCTTGCTCACTCCATCAAGAAACAAGATTTCTCTTACATTTGTATGGAGTACATAAGCTTCTCCTTGTTGTATTTGCAATAAATATTTTAAAACTCTGGATAGCATTACAGTAAGGCTGAGGTACAAACAGAGGGAAAATAAAGACCTCCTTTTGTGTTCATAGAAGAAGGATACTAGAGCTGCTGAGTAACAGGTCAATAAAGTATAACATAGACAAATACTCATTCTAAGAAGCAAAGAAAATGTTTATAATTTGCAATAGTTCATAGGGAAAGGGATCTCAAGGATCATCTGATCCAACCTTTCCTGGCAAAAGCACAGTCTAGACAAGATGGCCCAGCCTAATCTTAAATTGTCCAGTTTTGGGAACTCCACCACTTCCCTTGAGAGATTATTCCAATGGCTGATTATTCTACTTGCAAAAGGTTTTCCTCTTGTGGCCAGTAGGATTATCCCCAGGAATAACTTGTAATGATTACCTCTCATCTTCTCTGTGCGACGCCTTACAAAAAGGGTGTCATGGGTTTGAGTCTGGTGGGGTTTTTGTAAAAGAAGGAGTAGATTCATGTGAACCTTTGAGAGTCTTTCCCAGAGCGAAGTAGGAGTTGGATCTTCCTCTGGCCAGGGCCAGACCAATCAGCGCCTCTGTAATCAAAATATGTAAGAGGCAACCCCATTGTTCTAGCTTTCTCTTTTGGTTTCCTTCCATTTTGAGCTGTCCTGTCTTTTAATGTTGGAGAGTTTTTCCGCTGGAGGAGGGGGAGGTGAGAGGAAAACAAAAGAATGTCACCCTGAGAAGAAAGAGGGGAAGAGGAGTTCCAGAGGAGAAGGAGAGGCAGAAGGCTGCTGGAGCAGAACCTTTCCCTGAAGCCCCATGGTGACTGAGATGGCAGGAAAACGATTGCTTGCCAGCTGGGGGGACTGACAGCAAGGACAACATCCAGGATGAGGCAATACGTGCAGAGCCCCATGTGAGAAGTGAGGGGAGACTGAGCATCAGCTGGGGATGTGCCCAAAGCGATCCATGGCCCTGATGGACTCATGAGGAGGAAGAGGATGGCCTCCTGTGAGGGGGACACCACGTGGCACGAAGGAAAGACTTCGAGGAGCTTTCTTTCTCAAGGAGGAGTTGCCATGGACAATGAGTAACTGCCAGATGGACTGCACTCCCCAGCTCCTTGCACTGATGGGGCAGAGGAGGTAGGCGAGAAGATGGGGGAGTGGAGGGGGCAAAGTGTATTTAAGATAGGGTTCTATTTATTGATGTATTCCTCTCACTATCCTACTTCGTAAATGGTGGTGATGAATTAAATCCATGTTTTTCTCCGCAAATCTCTCTGGTTCTTTACCCGTCACCTTAAATGGTACATTATCACCCTCCCTATCCTTAATCTCAACCCTTGAGCCTTTTCAGTTGAATTTTCTCCTTCCATATCCCTGTGAAAATGGGGGTTGGGGGGAGGAGTGAGCTGGAGGTCATGTGTTTTTTTGGTGCCAGTCAGCTTGAACCACAAAAAAGGCAGTCTCTATCTTCTTTGTAGATATCATTTGCTTAAACTCGAGAAGAAACTTCTTCTCAGTGAGGGTGATGGAACACTGGAACAGGCTGCCCAGAGAGGCTGTGGAGTCTCCTTCTCTGGAGACATTCAAGACCTGCCTGGACACGTTCTTATGTAGCGTTATCTAGGCATTCCTGCTCTGGTAGGGGGATTGGACTTAATGATCTTTCGAGGTGCCTTCCAATCCCTAACATTCTGTGATTCTGTGATTCTGTGATTCAAATCCTGCAACATGGTGATAACGTCTTCCCTAATCCTTTTTTTCTCAAAACTAAAATTACCCAGCTGTCTCAGCTTTTCCTCATATGGCAAGTTCCCCATGATTATCCTTGTGGTCCTTCTCTGCACCCTCTTCAGCCTGTCCACATCTTTTACTAGTTGTGTTTTATTAATTCTGGATATTTTTATTAGAAAATTTCAAAAATATGCAAATGTATAATACATTCAAGAGAAAAATACCATGAAATGTTCTGCTACATTTAGGAATATATACTTCAACAAAGAAGTCAAAGCTACTGAAAACATCTAACATGCAACCACTGCTTGTGAATTAAACCTAGCATCCTTGTAATTTAGGATCATAGAACCAATGAATCTGGAATCTCAGGGAGTATTTAAATAAACATTAAAAAATATCACCCATTAAAATTCTGGTTTGCAATATATAAGAAATCAGTACTGATAAATCCTCTTTCTGAAATGTTTTACAAAAATTGTATTTTAAAATGTAGATAATAATTATGGGTCTTTTATCAACCTAAAACACTGAAAAAAAAGAGCAAAACTGTTTCATTTACTAGCACTGCATATACATTTTATTTTATTTTTATTCATCTAGCCTGTATGCTTGGCAGCAGCATATTTTAAAAAAAAATGTTTCTGACATTGTTCTGGGAAACTTTTCAAGGTCATGCAAAGCTTAAATGCAAGTCACTCTCCACATGATTACACCAGTGAGACAATATCCAGTTCTTCATATTGGCAATTGTGAGACTTCTCAAGCATGAACTATCATACTATTATCAATTCAAGTTCATTTGATATACATTCATTTTTCTAAAGAAAATAGTCGACTAAGATTGTCTTAACTTATTTCAGTGAATGTTTCTTAATTGTTAAAAAATGTTTAAAAATATTGAAAAATAACTAGGAAAGGTCAGAGCTCATATACAACCTATTAGCATTCTGCTATTTATTGTGTTTTTATGCATGGTTTAAAGCTGAATTACTATTACATAGAGCTGAAATGTATTTATACCCCTCAGGAAATTCTGTACATAAAAATTAAATTATATTAGGAAATGCAAATCCTAATACCGATGCTAAAAGGAAAGAAAACTTGATTGTGAGGTCTGATTGTATGTCTCTGTGCTTTCCAATTATTCAGCTCTGCAACTGTGATTTTTATTTATAGGATAACTGTAACTGCAATCATATTGTTTCTTAGGGGGCTGGTTAGCTCACTCGGTTAGAGAGTGGTGTTGATTGCGAGTTTGATCCCTGTTGGGTCCTCATGTGTTGCCTGATCTAGTTGAGAGGCGTCCCTGCCCATGACAGGGAGGTTGGATTAAATGATCTCTAAGGTCCCTTCCAGCCTAGGCCATTCTATGGTTCTTGGTTGGTTTGTTTTGTCTGCTGTTAAGATTTCAAGGGGGCTTTTCCGCAATAGATGTGCTTACACAGCATTTGTTAAGGTTAACAGGCACTGTACTTCTACGCTATTACATGAATAAAGCCCTTAGATAGACAACTGGTTGTTCCTAGTTCATAGATTATCAAACTAATATGGCTTGATATCAGCAAATCAAGTTACATGACAAGTATTACAATATTAGTATTTGGAAAAGTAAATTATAAGAAATAGATTTATTTTTGTTTTATACTTTATTTTCAGTATTTGTGAAAGAAACTCAGCAGGAAACAGATTCTCTTAGCTTTTCATCAAATTTTCAAGATGGACTTTATTTAGATTAGTTTAACCAGGAGATATTACCTCTATGGAGTGGAAAAATAGTCCAGGTTCCATGAGAACTGATAATTTTGAGATCTGTCGTGGACATTTTTCACTTTTTTGACTAAGCATAAAAAGTCTTAGTTTCAAAGTTTTTGTGATCAGCTATCTCTGTGGGCTGTACTAAAACTACTATATACTATCAGCAGATTTAAAAATTAATTTTAATTAGCAAAAAAAAGCAACAAGGAAAATCTAATAGAAAATAATCTGGGTCCTGTTTGTATGCAGTACATGCAGAATGACTAAAGTTATGGGAATTCTGAGAAAAGGTAAGGTAGGAGAAGAATGCAAGAATACAAAACCTGATTTTTCTTTCTTAGATTTTTTTAGGTATTTGATCTGAAGAAGTGGACATTACTATTTCAACTTAGCTACTACTGAGTCTGCAAAAAGTCACCTTTTCACGATTTGATGTTTGTGAATTCTTTGAATGTTGCAAAACACTGCATCTCTCAAACAGCTGTTACAAATTAACCTGTCATATATTCCAAGCATAACGGCTGTTGTACTTTTTCAACAAAGTAAACTTTGAAAATATCTAGCTAATCTACAAAATAGTTTACTTTGAATTTGAAAATTAATTTTAAAAAAAATCAAAGATATTTTATGCTGTTTTTCTCTCTTAACTTGTTGAAACTTCTGACGTTATATCCCCGAACCACTTCTTTTCAAGCAGATCAAATACACCTTCTGCATTATTGAAGAGAACATACTTTTGTCACTTCATAATGCTGTCATTGGGGAGTATCAGGATGTGTTTTCTGACCCAAATATCTTATTTTATGATGGTAAGGAGGTTAAATTAAATTCTGTTTTCTGCTTTCTCTTTCATCACCTTTCACATATATGTCCTTCCATTCTGCTCATAATATCTTATCTTTAATGCTTCATTCTTTGTAGGAAAAAAAAAATTTCTAATAACAAATACCATTCTGTTTACTGGTTACAAGACAGTAAACCATTTGACCATGTCAACACATATTGGTTCAGTAATCTATGATCAACGGTCAATCAGGTACCAAATTGAAAGGTTTACTCTTGTGATAATGTGCAAGTGCAGTTCCCATTAACCCGATATACTATTGTTTCAGATGTCTTTCTACTACGTCCTTTGTTCCTAAAAGCCATAGCTCATGACCTACTTCTGACCTAGAAATAATTATCCCAGAAAGGAAGAGTGGAGGTAGAATAAAGGTCAAATGAAATATAGAACATATAATGAGAAATATCTGTATATGCATAAATAATTTTAAGGTAAATTATTAATAGATGGTGACTATGGTTTTACAAGCTTCATAAAACCGCTAATATTTTCATCTTTCCCTTACTTGTTTATGTCATCTCTAAGCAGAATCATAATATTATGAATGCAAATACAGCACCTTTGAAGAACATGACACTATAATTTAGCCTATATGAATATTTTAGATGCAGCAGCCAGTAAAATACCCCAAATCAAGTCTTCTAAATCTGATGTTGCTGTTGAGGATGGAAAAATATTTAGAATATACTTTCACTTCTCCTGCTTCCAACTCCACAACCAATGTCATATTTTATGTTTATTCAAAATGTGACATTACTCGGGGTGGAGGAGATTTGTGTAGATATGATTCCTGCAGTTTCCTACAAACTATTATGATTCAAAGTTTGATGGTAAGTCTTTCTACAGCACTAGATTCTTCAAAAACATCATCTTGTTCCTATTTGTACTGGTTTGGGGTTCAAGACTAAACACTTTAAATGTCTATTACCTTCCTAATGAGGAGAATTGTTTAATTTACGTCTTTCAAATGTCTGAAAACATTTGCATCTCCCAGCTTGTTCTGCCATTATTTTGTATGAGCCAAGAACTCTGCACTGCCAGGTGTAATGGTTGTGGTTGGTGTATGATGATTTCACTGTAGTACATGGAAGTACTTACTTTTTATAAACCCTTTCACAAAAGAGACATCTGAGAGTCCTGTAGGACACTGAAGATCAGCAGTCTTAGCGAAAGGGTACAAGTGACTAGCTGATTATTGAGAACTGGCTGGCTGAAATGCGTAAGGACAACCAAGTCCAGCCTAATGCTAGCTTGCACACAGTTAATTGAGAAATTGTGATGACAGCTTCTGACACGTCCAGCCATATTAGCAGAGATAACTGTCCTTTGTTATCCAGGGCATCCCTATTTGAACTTTTTTTTCAACCTACTTAGATCGCAATCTTCACAGGCTTTCACATTTATTTTGAATAAGTCTAGGGGGAATATCTTTTGTTAAATTGCTTTGGTAGTGTAAAATGTCCTCTAGGAGGTTATCCAAATGTTAAAAGGAAAGCAACAATAATTCCCCAGTGTTTTAGTATGAAAAATCATATTTTATCACTCTAGGAAAAAGATTTTTTCTTTCTAAGAAAGACTTTTTTTTTCCAGATGACTTCTGAAAATAATTTCCTATTTATAATTTGACAAACTACTTTTAAACACTTGGAACATTTTCATTCTGTGACAAAAAAAAACCTACTTAAGTGAATTGTGTTTCAGGAACATTATTTCTTAGAGAAAATTAAAAAAACCCCAAAAAACGTTAGCAGGATAGGAAAAAACAGACAATGAAATTTCCTAAGAAATAAAAACTCAGATTATTAAGGTACATATACCTTTTAAAGTTTAAACCTTTGTTTCAGTATTTAATGATTGGAAGATTCAGAAAAGAAAGTGCTGATATGAGCTGGCATTGTTTTTGGTATAGTTATATAACTGAGAGATAAGGATGAAATTTACTCCCTAGCTATTTAACAGGAGAGAGAAGAGTTACTCTGTAGACTGACATAGAGGAGTATTCAATCAAGCAACAGTACTATTTCTTTCATGTGATTTAATGTCAATGTTAAAGACATAACGGTTTTTTGTGAGCATGACATTTATGAGGAAAAAAGTGGTATATAATCAATTTAATTTGGCATATCTGTAACTTATAAAAAGAATAATAATTAAGGTTTGACATTTAAAAGATTTTCATATGTCACAGAATTTTCAAAAGGATATTTTGTTTGTTTTAGAAACAAATGTTAAGTAACAAACAATAAGTTAGAGAACACCTTTATGCTCTCAGAATATTCATTATGCTTATTTGCTTACCTGCAACCACTTAATGTGTATAGGCCTTGTGTGCAGTCATTTTGAAAACTGAATTATCCAAAAATACTGTAACTTGTAATGAACTGACTATGGGCAGTCAGCAGTAGGGATTTCCCCACTAAACTAGGGATAGAAGTTGGTACTTTTCTTGAATGTTAATATCACTGCAAGAAATGTGAGTGAAATACTTTCTGAGACACAGCCTGACTCCTGCAGTTGAATATGATGTGGTAGATAACTTCAGAAACATTTTGCTGAATTACCTTTTCTTACATACCATCTGTCAATTGATTGTTCTTCAGTTGGATTCTGTTGTCCCTCATGCACAGACACAAAACCCTTCCTGGCAAATTAAAGGATAACAGAAAGATTTGTGTCATTCATATAAGCCTGGGAAAGAAGCTAGTGTCCCACTATTATTGCTTATCACTCTTCACTTTGGGGGCTTATTTGTTTGCTTGCGTGTTTTGCAAATGCATTGAGTGAATTATGTTTGTTCTAAGGTAGGCATTATCTAGGGGTGTTATGTAGCTGCTTTTACAAAACTCAGTCTTGCCCTCAACTTGTATTGACTATAACAAAAAGCTAGATATCTCCTGGTAGATAGATACCTAAAATTAGAGTCCTTAATTAGTGAACTGAATCACATTCTTATATACATGTCCTCTATACATTTGTATATACATGTCTCGTCTGAGTCTTGTGAGAGCATAATGACACTGCTTCAATAGGAAAGGGCTGTTAAGAAGATGTAAAGAAGGACGTAACAGGCTTCAAGAGGGGGACAGGTTTTCTGAAAGGAAAGTTTATTAACAGTCCAAAATCTACAATATTTTTTCATTAACTATTTCTTAGTACATAGAAATATAGAATCATAAAATATTAGGGGTTGGAAGGGACCTCGAAAGACCATCTAGTCCAACCACCCTATCAGAGTAGGATCCCCCAGAGCAGCCACACAGGAACGCATCCAGGCGCGTTTTGAAAGTCTCCAGAGAAGGAGAGTCCACAACCTCGTTGGGCAGCCTGTGCCAGTGCTCCGTCACTCTCACAGTAAAGAGGTTACTTCTCATGTTGAGGTGGAACTTCCTATGTTCTAACTTAAACCCATTATTTCTTGTTCTATTACTGGGCACCACTGAGAAGAGATTGTCCCCTTCCCCTTGACACTCACCACTCAGATATTTGTACACATTAATAAGGTCCCCTCTCAGCCTTTATTTTCAAGACTAAATAGCCCCAGTTCTCTCAGTCTTCCTTTGTAAGAGAGATGTTCAAGTCCCTTAGTTATCCTCATAGCTCTCCGTTGGACTCTCTCCAGTAGGTCCTTGTCCCTCTTGAATTGAGGAGTCCAAAATTGGACACAATATTCCAGGTGTGGTCTCACCAGGAAACAGTACAGGGAGAGGAGAACCTCCCTAGATCTGCTGGACACACTTTTCCTATTGTATCCAAGGATCCCATTGGCCCTCTTGGCCACAAGGGCACATTACTGTCCCATGGACAACTTATTGTCCACTAGGACTCCAAGGTCTTTCTCCACGGAGATGCTTTCCAGCAGGACATCCCCTAATCTGTGCCTGGTGTTATTCCTCCCCAGATGCAGGACTCTACACTTGTCGTTACTGAAATTCATGAGATTCACCTTTGCCCAGCTCTCCAGCCTGTCCAGATTTCGTTGAATAGCAGCACAGCTTTCCTGTGTGTCAGCCACCCCTTCCAGTTTCATATCATCAGCAAACTTGCTGATGGTCGTTGGTGAAGACATTGAACAAAACTGGACCCAACACTGATCCCTGGGGAATACAACTGGCCACAGGCCTCCAGTTTGACTCTGTATTACTGTTCACAACTTTCTGAGCTCTGTTGCTGAACCAGTTTGCAATCCACCTCACAGTCCAATCATCTATCCCACATTTCTTGAGTTTACCTATGAGGATATCATGGGGGACAGTATCAAAATTCTTACTGAAGTCAAGGTATATGACATCCACTGCTCTTCCTTTATTAACCCATTTGGTCACGTCCTCATAGAAGGATATCAAATTAGTTGGGCAAGATTTCCCCTTGGTAAATCCATGCTGGCTATTCCTGATTACCTTATTTTCTTCCAATTGATTAGAGATGGTCTTCAGAATGAGCCGTTCCACCATCTTCCCAGGGATGGAGGTGAGGCTGACCAGTCTGTAGCTGCCAGGGTCGTCCTTCTTGCTTTTTTTTTGAAGACTGGAGTGATACTGGCTTTTTTCCAGTTCTCAGGCACCTCACCTGTTCCCTGATTTTTCAAAGTTGATGGAGAACGGTTCAGCCACAACACCAGCCAACTCTCTCAACACATATGGATGCACCCTGTCAGGGTCCATGGATTTATACCTTTTCAGTTTTTGTAATAGTTCTCTAAACAAATCCACACTGAACAGTGGAGAATCATCCTCACTCCAGTTTTACTCCCTTACTTCTAGTGACTGGAATTTCTGAGGGCTGGCGTGAGGAGTGAAGACTGAGGCAAAGAAGGTATTCGGTAATTCTGCCTCTCTGCATCCTCTATTATCATATCTCCCACCTCATTTAGGAGTGGACTCGCCTTTTCCCTACTTTTCTGAGTGATGTATTTGAAGAAATTCTTCTTGTTTTCTTTCACTTCCCTAGCCAGAATAAATTCCAAGAGAGCCTTGGCTTTTCTTGTTGAGTCTCTACATATTCTGGCCACATTTCTATAATCCTCCCCATTAACTAGATCCTTTTTCCACTTACTGTAAATTTCCCTCCTCCATTTGAGTTTTTCCAGGAGCTCCTTGTCTAACCATGCAGGTCTCCTGCCTCCTCTACTTGATGTATTTTGGGGGGAATGCATTTATCTTGAACCTGGTGTAGATAGAGTTTGAATGTTTACCAGCTCTCTTGTTCCCCCTTACCTTCTAGAATCGTAGCCCATGGGATACTTCTAAGTATATCTCTGAAGAGAGCAAAGTTAGAACTCTTGAAGTCCAGGGTAGAAATTTTGCTTAATACCTTTTTTTTTTTCCCCCTAATAATACTAAACTCTAACATGTCATGGTCACTACAGCCAAGACTGCCTCCAGCCTTAACATCCATGACCAGACCTTTTTTTGTGTGTTAATACAAGGTCCAGCATCGCACCTTTCCTCCTTGATTCTTCGACTACCGGCAGCAGGAAGTTATCATCAATACACTGCAGGAACCTTTTGGACTTGCCTTCCATATTTCATTAGACCAAAAGTATGACATTCTTTCAATATTATCCAGATCAGGACCAATGGCCAAGGAGGACAAAGGTGAGATTAGATTAGTATAGTGACAATTTCTGCATTCAAGCATATATAGAAAAACAACAGGGAAGGGAGAGGTACCTGGAAACTGGTCAGGAAACCGAGGACCAGGAAAATGGTCACTGGAATGGAATGGTTTGAGGAAGAGAAAATAGCTTAAGGAGTGAGTGGAGTGTAACAGAAGCTGCTTGAGATAAATAATACAGAAAACAACTGTAATGATCAAGTAGCCAATTTGCTTCAGTAAAGTACTCCTCCAGCAATGATTCAAACCACAGTGTATAATATACAATAATAATACAACAGAAGACTATGTAGATCACTATACATAATAATACAACAGAAGACTATGTAGATCACCATACTTAATAAACCCTGCAGCATTTTTCTCACTACATCGGGATTACCTAGTCTCAGTTTTCCCTTAATGCAAGGGTAGCTGAGTTCATTCAAAGTATCCCACATAAGATTCAACCTCTATAATATTCATTTTTCTGGTGAAATGCAGTAGTTTGTTGTTAAACTACTTTGAGTAGTAACAGACAAAACAGGCTTGTCACTGATTAAGAGCCATTCAATCTTTTCTAAAAATATATGAAAAATGTTTGCTAGTTCAGAATGGATTGGTTTTGAATTCAGAGATCAATAGTAAACAGGAGATCCATCATCCAACACATTAGCAGATCTCTGCCTGGCTTCTCAAGAGGTTTATGATTTAAAAATGACTGTGCTGCATTTGCTGTGCATCCAGAATAGATTAAATTAGGCTACAAGCCTGTAATGTAAGAATTAGATAAACAATATGTTCTATACCCATCCTTTTAGCTATTATAAAGTGACAGATTTTTTCCTTCTGATGTAAGTTTCTGCTTATAAAACATAGCTGCTCATAAAACAACGGTAGTTAGTATGATGACATTTTGGCAGTTATTATAAGGATATATGGAACATTTATTATAATTAAAACTATTTTTAAAACTAAGAGCAACAATGCCAGTAAGATGTACTTACTCTGTTAAGCTTAAAAGGAAACAAGGTTAATATTTGAGTTTTAAAGAATGACCACACTCCTTAAAAATACTTAAACAATTATTTCCATATGTTAGGATGTAAGTTTGCTTACATAAAATGTAGATGAGGAAGACTGATTTTCGGTTACACTGAAGACCCAAATTCCATGCAAATCAAGAAAGATTTTTTGTGCCTTGCTCTAACAAGTTATTTACTTGGGTGACAAGATATTGCAAGCATATCGCTTTGAAGATACTGATTTGGTTTCTTGGATTTACTTCTGCTTGATGTTTAGGTTTAGGTTCCTAAGGAGACAGAAGAGTCAGACACCTGTCTAATAGCTGGCTTAACTGGTAACAGATGATCAATAAAGGTACAAGTGTTTTCCTAGGTTTTCAGATTTAGAGTCCAATAAAAGCTTGGGATGTTTGAATGCAGTAAATACCTATCCCAGTGCTTAACAAGAGCCAAATTGAATATAAGCTGTGCCAGGAGACTTCACAGCTTGGAGACATGTTGAGGCTTTGCAAGCACTTTCTCTGTAGCACTTTTTAATATATGAATACTTTAATTAAATATCTGACAGGATAATATCAAGAAAGCAGACACAGAGTCTTCTCAGTGGTGCAATAAGCACAGACAGACATACAACAAATTTTGCTTAACTATACAAAAATACTTTTTAGTGTGAAAGCGATCAAACAAAGGAAGAGGTTGCTGAGAGATGTGCAGTCTCTGCCTGTGGAGATATTCAACACATAAACGCAGCTCTGAAGAACCTGCTGCCATTGAACTTACTTTTAGCAGACAATTTGGATTAGACAATCTCCAGAGGTCCCTGTCAACCTCAGCCATTCTTTGATGCTGTGATGCTTTAGAGGTGAAAAAATGAATAGCTGAAAAACTGTGAAATATGTCTGTCAAAGTTCAGTTAAACCAAATAGAAGTTATGATGCAAACTATTAAAAATTGGTGAAAAAAAACTGAGTGTGGAAGCAGTAAAATTCCTTTTACATATTTGATATTTGTAAAATGAAATATATGTGTACATATACATACACTTATTTTAACTAGAGAACACAAAATATTCAGTTCTTCATCCTGTCAATTGGAAGGCTTTGGAAGTAAATTTGGAAGGACATCATCTGACTCAAAACCCTGTGACCTCATCAGGTCCAAGAGAGTGCCTCAATTAATCATTTCATGAATTCACTATGTCTAGAGACTGTTCTCAACTCTCTAAAACCCACCTGGGCTGTCTCGTGTTGTCCTTATGGCAGATATTGAGGCAGTTAAAGTTCCTTAGAGGTGTGAGGCGCTTCCTCTACTTGCTTAAAGAAGTTTTTGGAACCTGAGAGTTCTGCTTTCTCATTATAAAGAAATTATTTTACTCTTCACAGCCTTCAAAGGTGTGCCAACATATATGCAGAAATGTGCAAACACACACATGTACGTACAATTTCTAGCTATGTATCACTCTTTAATTAACAAAAATGAAACAATGCACCTTTAGCTTTTGATTATAAAACCACTTCTTTACTTATCTTAGTCCAAAAATCTATAAGTTTTTGTTCTATGAGAAAACTACTGTTAAGATAAGAAATGATGAAGTTTGGTATTTTCCTTGTTACATTAGTTACATTAGTTACATTAGTTACATTAGTAACAAATATTTGATTATTTTCAAGTAAATGCTCCAAACAAAAATTAAATAGAAGATGAAAGAAAGCAAATGAGAACATTAAAAAGAATATTATATAAATTCTATATAATTACCAGGCTGTTGGATTTTGGTGCCCATCCTGTTGATTGTTTTAAATTGAAATACACACAGACTGCTAAGGTATTGATCTGTTTTTAGCATGCATTTTGTAGGCAACCAATAAAGTTTGTTATTTTGACATTTGTAGTCAAATCCATCCCCTGTGGGAAGACTACACTTATTTAATCAATTACAGTAACGTGAATCCAGATAGTTTAGTACAGAGAAATGAAAGGGGGGAAAAATTAAAAATCAAACCTTTTTCATTCAAGGCATCAGGCTGCAAAGTTTAAGCCAAATATTAGTAACTCTCACACCAGCTATATTTTGATATGCATCAGTCCATATGTCCATTAGGTGTAAAATTACTTTACATCCATTAGCTACTACAAATCCTTTTCTGTGAAACATACAAGCACATTATGATGAACAAATTATTCTCATCACGTTAGATATGAAATACTTGGTGTTCATGATTTTTATTTTTTGACCAATGGTGTACATGAAGATACTTCTCTCCTGGACCATATATAATTTCATCCACTGCGTGAGGTCTAGATGCAGCAGCTCTTAGCAACAAAGCTATTCTAGTGTATTGTAAGTTACAGAGAATTTTAATCATGTGTTCCTAGTTTTTTTTGTTCTTTCTAGCATTCCTCTTCTAGTTGCAACAAAATCAGTGATAGAATCCAGTCGAAAATTCAACGTTCTTCTAGGAGGAAAGCTTAACTGAGGAAAGAGGAAACATTCAACATTCACATGTGAGGTAGAGTAAAAGTAGTTAAAATTGGTTTTATTCTGTAATTACTCACCATGAATAATTCCAATCATTATCTTCAGAGACTATGCCATTACCTCATAAATCTGGAAATAACAACAATGAATATGCCTATAGCAATATAACTAAAGCCCCTTGTGAAGAACTGTGGTTTGCAGTATGCCCAACTGGAAATTATATTGAATCAATATTATCACAACTTCTGCTACTACACTGCATGACTCAGAGGAATAATCAGTGTCAGAAGGTGAGCTAGTTAGTGTTGCCCTGAGATAACAATTTAAAATTAGCAAGGGCTCAACTCTGCAAGTAGCTGAAGAAGTCATGAGTGATGTTAACTCTTCCAAGGTGACCAAGGAGTTGATGATATTACTTATATAAGAAGCATTTATATCTATGAGGGTTTCAGAAATGGTCTAAAAAAAAAGGAGTTTAGGAGTAAGCCAGTGTCATGCATTAAAGAAAAAAAAAGCTGATAACTGCTCTATCTTCAGGCAGAGAGATGCTATGATCAAATAATTTTCTAGATTAATATAAATAAATATGTAAATGCCTATTTCAAGAAAGGAGAGATTTGCAAAGATCAGAAGTAAAGAAAAACAAAATATGTATCATTTCTTGGGACTATCTTAGGTTAGGATTCCAAAGATAATCTGTTTGCAAAGCAAAATAAACAGGGAACACTAACACCTGGGCACATCCCATTTTGCTCTATCTCGTTATTTCCTAAAGGATTGGGTACATGCTCTTACAGCACCTGTAATTCTCAGAGGAGGAGTAAAAGAGGGGCTTGGTGGGCACTTGGAGGGTAGTCAAAGCCAATTTGCCACAAAAGAGTACATAGTTTAATTTTTTTACTTGCAGTTTTTAAATTTATTTCTAAGGATTATTGAATGCCAGAATACAGAGGAATGAGAGCCACTTCTTACAGCAATATGAATATGCTTTATGATTTTTGGAGGATTAGAAAAGAAGTCTTGAGCTAGATCAGTCAGTCCATGAAAGTCACTGTGATTCTGTTATGCAGGAGGTTCCTGACTGAAGAAAGATACCTGAAAACTGAGCTACTAGTAGCACCAATACCTTTGACAGTCTGTTTAGAAAGCACAGATTTCTCCATGTAATACAGTTGTATTTGCTCCTGAGTACTGTCCAAAGTAACCTGAATAACCTGAATTCTTCAGATGTCTCTCAGCTACATTTGTCCAGCTCTCTGAATGGCAGAAACAATTCAAAATGCAGTGAAGATTTATACGGGGACAAAAAAAGGTGAAAAAAATCTTTTAAAGATTATATTAGATGTTTTAAATTTAAAGTTTGAACAAAATAAACACTTAGACAACATTAAGCCAAATATTAACCCTTTTTAGTAAAAAGAAACATCAATGAACAAATCAATAATTTATTAATACTAGTTAATATAAGCATGATGGAATAAATCAAATGGGAAAAAACCTCAACCCAGTGGTCATTTTTCCATTAGTTTGCTTCAAAACTAAGACCTAATTACCAGTAGGATGGGACCTGGTGTCTGAAAGAACACATATATCACACAAATATAAAAGGCATTTTTTCTTTTCTGTCATGTCAGATTAAATTGGTAAGGCCATGGAAAGAAAGATTTTCAAATAAGCATCATGTTGGCATAATTTTGGCTATTGTTTGGGTTGATCTAGACTTACCTAAATGCACTATGCTCTTGAAATTTGCTATATGAAAATGCAAGCTCTCTTATGGGTCATTTTTTTTCCCGGTAGCTTGAATGGAACAAATCATATTCTCAGCTACTGATTTTAATTTTATGTATCATTTTCAGATGAGTAAGAGGGTAATGATAGAGTTCAGCAGGGTAATACTCATATCACAGTTAAGACAGGAAATTACAAACTGTTACACTTTGGGTGTTAATTCTTTACTTATTAGAAAGCACTCTGGATAAAAAAGGTCAGGTAGTGGCAGCCACTTATAAATAGATTCTGATATGTTCTACCCTTCCTGCTACTGCCTCAGAAATATTAAAAAGGAGAGAGTAACAACATGTAGCTTGTGATATCTGCTGGTCCCACAAAGAAGTGCTTGGCAGGAGATCTGAGAGGTATTTAACTAAAAGTGGCTTTAAACTGACATTCCATCCTCTGGATTTTGCAACTACTCTTATGTCTATCAAGCATAAAGAGGAAGTTCTAAGAAGTATTTCAAAGAGGCCATTGCAACAGCTGAGAATATCAGAGCAGTGAAAGGGGCTTTTTGGTTTGGTTTTTTTTTAATTATTTTTTTTTAAATTATATGTATTGTCTGCACCAAAAGAGGTTTGTGAAAGGCTTAGTCCAAAGCTAGAAAAAATACTTGAGATGGTTAAGAGGCTTTACAACATAATTTGTGTCCTCAGAATGTGATCTGATCCATATGGCACAAGTGGGTGTGACCTCAAACAAATCAGAGCTGTACTGACAGAAACATTAATGTCTCGATTGTACTAGTCCAGAGATGAATCTTGAAGTTCAGTGAAGAAACACAGTTATTACTACCCTCTTTGTGACTTGGCTTATGGAGATAGAATGGTATGGAACACAGAGTATAGGTTCAGTTATACAGTGTACACTTAGCTGACATTCCTGATAGCACAGGGATGTGTAACTCTTAATGAGAAGGAGGTTGTAAGAATCTGACTAATGTTTAAGTTTGTTCACATAAGAAACAAAAAGAGAAATCTATTAGGTTGTTATAAACTAAATACACAACACCTGCTTCCTACATACCAATTCACTGGAATTTTCTATTTGCTTTGTTTGCAGATTCAGTCAGATCCTTCATTGTACTACATCCAGCTCATTCTTAGATGAGTACAAGTTTTATTCAGGTCCAGCTGGACTGGCTGATGTTGATAACTCTATTCACAGTTCACTATGTTTAAAGTGTCAGATCAAAGCAAGCAGGTATGTGGCACTTCACAGTATTTTTTTTCTTCAGCACCTGACCTGTGATCTGCTAATGTGTCCAATCAGAAGAGAATACAAGGACACCTCTTAGTAAGTAAATAGAATTTTAACGTATGTGAGACTTGTCATCATGCTTATGGTCTGATCTCAAGTTATCACTAAAAACAATTTAATGTTCTCAAATGGGCCCGTAGCAAATAAAGAAAAATACAAACTGTATAAATAGCCCACAGCTTGCAAAATCACTTTAATTCCAACTCACATTCTGAGTCACATATTAGTCATCTAATCAAGAGCAAGATGAAAAAACAGGACTACTTGAGCCAATAGGAAATGACAAACTAGGAAATTGAAAGGAAGACAATGATTAAAATCTCATAGAGAATCTAAGGATTTTAGGGTTATGGGGATTTCTTAATAAATAAATAATAATTAATTTTCTCATTAAGATGAAAATGTAAAGGAAGACATTATTATTTTCATCACATGGAAAATAACTTCCATATACACTTATGCATATATATTCTTTAGTATAATTCCATAAAAACAGTCACTCCCTCAAAAGAGTACATAAGCACACATTGTTATTCTTAGGCTAAAGTTTACAGTTTCTTTAAGTGTAGGAACTTTAGAGCAATAACTGTGTAACAGCACTTGAACCAGGAAGCTCACAAGGTTAATTTTACTTCCGATTTACAGTTTCAGATAAAGTAAAAAAAAAGTGATCATCTGAATTATATATTTTCAAAAGCTTGTGACTTCGGGGACTACATTACAGTGTCCTGGACATGTCAGTGAAGCTTAGGATAAGGATCTTATAAACCTACAGTAAGCAATGCAGAGTTTCAAGAAAGGAACTGTACAGCTATAGTACTTGAAATAAATTTGAGAGATTTTATATGTAATTATTCCATGAGACATTCTTACAGATACATTCCAGTTGCTCAAACTAAGGGAACAGCCAGAATCTTTTAGGGTCCCTTCATAAGGCACTTTAGTTCTTTTATGTAACATATCAAGGCCAATGGGGCCTTTTTGGCACTCTTAGAATCATAGAATAGTTTTGTTTGGAAGAGACGTTCAAGATCATTGAGTCCAACCTTTGTCCTAGCCCTACCAACACCACTAAACCATGTCCCTCAGCACAACATCTACCCATGTCTTAAACACCTCCAGGGGTGGCGACTCCACCACCTTCCTGGGCAGCCTGTTCCAATGGCTGACAACCCTTTCAGTAAGGAAATTCTTCCTAATATCTAGCCTGAAACTCTCCTGCTGCAACCTAAGGCAATTCCCCCTTGTCCTATCACTTGCCACTAGCGAGAACAGACCAGCACCTGCCTGGCTACTGCCTCCTTTCAGGTAGTTGTAGAGAGCGATGATGTCTCCCCTCAGCCTCCTCTTCTCCAGGCTAAACAGCCCCAGTTCCCTCAGCTGCTCCTTGCATGGCACATGCTCCAAATCTTTTACTAGCTTGGTAGCCTGCCTCTGTATCCCTTCCAGCAGCTCACTGTCCCTCTTGTAGTGAGGGACCTGAAACTGAACACTAGTCAAGCTAGTCGGGGAGTCTGAAAGATGTTCTTTATTGTAAGCTTTGTGTAAAAACTGATCTTATCATCAACTAAGAAATCAATCTCAAAAATGTATGTAATTTCCTAAGAAGTTACCACATAAAATGCCAAAATCTGTCATAAGTGTTACAGTACATCTGGGAAAAGGTAGAAAAAACACCTTTCTGTACTTGGAAAGGTAAAAAGATATCTCTACACTGATGATTAATTTTCCTTTTGCATATCAGTTTTCAGTTTATACGTTAAATCTTTCAACAGGAAGATAAGCATTAAGCATGTGCATTACATTTTTAAAAGCACTACAGCCTAGGATGCTCTTAAAATATAAATGTAAGTCTGAATAGTGATAGACAGTATAACAATCTCCATTAATTAAGAAGCACTAGGATTGATGGAGAGCATTAGAGAACCATAATACACAGTAGGAATGTATTTGGCTGTCTTTACTATTGCATGAAATGTCTTGGGAACAGAAGGTAAAGACAGAAAGACAGATTAGAGCTCAGCCCCATGCCAGTGCATGACTGTCCTCCAATAAATAAGCTACTGTATTTGTTCTTCATTTAAAACTCATGGTAATTTGAGGTTATTCACTTTATAACTCTGTTCTTCTCTCTGCCCAAAAAAAGAAACTAAGTCCTAGAGAGGGAAAAAAAATAGGGATTGTGATAGTATCTAAACTTCATAAAAAAGGAACAGAGAGAGAATAGGTGTAAAGGGAAGAGTCACAGAGTATGCAACTATGGAGTACGTGTCATTGTTTCCTCTGTGATTCTGGGAATAAACCAAACTCTTGCATATATTCTCTTGGGGCTTGTCATGCTTTGAAGATGTTCACTGTGACTGCAGAAGAAGGTTTCTTCTTCCTCCCAAAGGACTTTTCACAATAAACACTCCAAGATGTTCAATGAGATGACATGGACTGCTAAACACTTACAAAAAAGTAGAGAAAATTATCTTTGAAAGGATCTTTCCAGTTATTTTTAAAAACATACGGTTTTCAGAAGGTAAACAATGTCCATGGAATGCAAATTTTGTCATCAGAGAGTTGCATGAAGTCCTTTAGAGCTCATTTTAAATATTTTTTTTTATTGTGGTTGATTTGTTTTGTTATATTTTCCACTTCTTTTATCTACTTACTCTTAGTCGTCTCTCATCACTTCCACCTTTTTCATAACATAAGTGAGGGATTTCTTCTGCTGTTCAGTGTATTTTTTCCTTTTTAGCTTTAATTTCTTTAGTTCTAATTATACTCTCTTGTATCAGGCTAAATTATTCTCCTTCTTACTCGGTGGTTACTGACTTCAGATGTGTACAGTTGTTCAGTATGCTCTCCTCTCTTCCCTAACCTAATTACTCCACTAGAATATTTGTATTTATCATTTAAATCTTTTCTAGTAAGTCCATTCATCCCTTTAATCATTTCTATGTCTCTTTAAAAAAACTTTCCTTTCCTGAGTTTTTTGTGACTTACAAAATGTTATCTGTTTCTCCTGTTAAACATTAATTTAAGATTTATATTTGACATCTTAACCATGTAACTCTCCTTTTATAATACTTTTTATTAATTTTTAGTAATTCACTTTTTCTCATATCAATTTTCTCTTTATTTTCATGCCTTTTTTACTTTGTTGTCTTAAGTATGGGTACTTGCCTTTTCCTTCAATTATATTTAACAATTTCTTACCATCTAGGCAACTTCTGGATATAAAGAGAAAGACAGAAACACAGACACCCAATCCAGCTAAAAGTGATTCAGGATTCAGTGACAGAAATAATGTCTAGCATGTGTATCCTCACTTGTCACCTATTCACTTTGAATTCTGTGCTCTCTCCTGTTTGCATCACCTGCTTTTGTCTAGTACTAACTTCAGTCCTGACGTTATTTTTGTAGTCTCACTTTGTACACACACATACCTCATCTCCCATAAGGCACAGAGAGCGTATTTCCCTTTTTTTGCATTTCAGCAATGTGTCAACTAGTTTTACAGCATCTGCTGACTGATGATATTCCACTGTGGAACAGTTTGGACAAAGTTAAGGCTGAGACACAGAGATACTTTTTCAAAAGCTTTAACGCATTTGCTGAAATATAGTTTAACTTGTACTCTAATTTCACTCATTGACAAAGATATAACTAGTTGGGAAAACAAGGTGTTGTAAAATTTAAAAAAGCCTTTTGACAAACATGAAACTGTGACTTTATGTCTGTTGTTACTAAATACCAATTAAAAATGCATCTGCCAGGGTGTCAAGAGACATGAACAGGAGTTTAGGGAACAGAACATATCAGTTAATTGCTGTTGCTAAAGAGACTTTAATTCCTACCTGCTTCTAAGTGGGTGCAGCTGAGTTAGAATTTTGTGGAATAGAAATATTTTACAACATTGCATTATACAGAAATGGAGAAACTGGGAGACATAGGTTTGATCTCAGGGATACTCGTAAATAGGAAGCTTCTGGCTCTACCAAAATAAGAATTGTGTTGTTTCTTTTGTTTAGACCATGGTTCTTTCATTTGAACCTGTTTTGATGTAAGTATCTTCACTAAACACTTTGCTATTTTTTGACTGAGTAAATATCGTTCTGTGTCAATCACCAATAGTTTCTCTGCAGTTCTCTTTCTCTTGCTATTTCATAGAACCTTAGTGATTAAGGGGAGATGGTGGGGATGTGTGTGTGCAAATTCACTGGAGATGATAGAAGAAGGTTCCTGCATTACTGTTACAATACATATAGATTTGGCCATATTGAAACCTTGTGTATATTAATTGTATATTTTGTAAATAAGAAATAGTAAACCATATATATTTTACGTCTTGAAAAAAAAAAATCAATGGGATTTACTTTCAATTAAAGGATTTATTTCATTTTGAATTAATTATATCAAAGAAAATGTTTTTTTCAGAGCTTAAAATACTTTCTTAATCCATTAGTCTGTTATTTAAATGGGACATTTTTTTCTCCAAATTGCCTTCTTGTCAACCAATAGAAATAACAAGTTATTTTAATCAGTTCTATTTTCCCTTAATTGTTTTACACACCAGACTTACAAAAAAAAAAACCTTAGAACATAGGTATGCCCAAACACTCTTATTTTAACTCTAGACTCAGTTTTAAAGAGTTATATGCTCAGACAGTTTTTTTCAAATAAACTTTTCATGTAGACTTCACTGGATGTTTTTCTTACTAGTACACACCGTGGGATTTTTTCTCCCTCCCTCTCTCCCTTTCTCCCTTCCTTCCATCAAGTGCTGTGTATCTTTATCAAAATTTACATCTCATTGCACTCTAGATCAGTTGACAAATAGTATTCTTGTGTTAACTTCCCTTTCTTATGGCTACCTAATTGTCTAAAGTGTACTTAAAACTATCAAATGCTTAGAAAACAATGGAACACGTGCTACTTTTGAAGGTTATAAATTCAGCCTGTTCCAATGGTTGACAACCCTTTCAGTAAAGAAATTCTTCCTAACATCTAACCTGAACCTCCCTTGGTGCAATTTAAAACCATGGAAGAAATAGATAGTGACGCAGAATGGCTCTGTGAATACTCTAGATATCTGTGACATTAAACCGAATTTTGTAATTAAATTTTTAATTTTATTTTGGTTTAATTAGGTTTTAGTTTTATATGTCTCTGCAATGCTACTTTCTCAAACTGTTTCTTCAAAAGTATTAAAACATATGGAAATACCAAATTTGAAAAATGTGCAATTCTGCTGCTTGAAAAAAAATAATCTTGATGAAGAGACATTTGAAATATTGAAATGTGTTTTCAATATACCACATAGTTGGTATTACTAACACATGTAGCTAATACTCATGGTGATCCTACCTATGTGTCATTGTCCATGTGGCCATTTAGCATAAGGAATTATGTTCACTTGGTAAATTTAGCATTATGTATTTTGTTACATAAACACAACTGCAATTTCTGGTCACAAGAATGGCAATCATCTGTTGAAATTTCAGGATAAACAATGTCATCCAGGAGCAGGAAGTCATGTATTAAACAGCTGCTGAACAAGAACTAAAGTTTCACAAAAGCACAGCTAGATATGTGTATTGGGTTTAAGTGGCAAGGTTTAGGTAGTGAGGGAGATGCAGAAATGGCTTTAGTGAGAAGACACAAGGGGCTTCCCACAGGTCAGACAGAGTCAGTTCCAGTCAGCTCCAAAATGGACCTAACACTGGCCAAAGCTGAGCCCAACAGTGACGCTGGTGGCACCTCAGTGATGACATATTTACAAAAGTGTAAAGAATATTGCAGTGGAGCTGTGAGAAAGAGGAGAGAGGAAAAGGTCAAATAGTCCAGATCAGTGGAGGAGTGGAAAGAGGTGTTCCAGGCACCAGAGCAGATATTCCCATGCAACCTATGGAGAAGACCATGGTGATGCAGATCATCCCCCTGCAGGCCACGGAGGATCCCACCAACAGTGAAAGCAGAGGAGGGCCTAAGGATTTATCACCTTCTTAGGTACTGTGATTACAGAAAGAGGCTAAATAGATACGTACATGTTTCATAGGACAAAATGAAGACAATTTTTAATTTCTCTCAGTCAAAACACAAATAAGGTCTCTAGATATTCTTTGGAACTTTCGCTACAGCTCCCTTCCATGCAAAGCAATGGTCACCAAACCTCTTCTCTACCTCTATGACAAGACAGTTCTATGGAAATGGACTTTCTGGCACAAAGTGCCTTTCAAAAATGTGAGCAAGTGACTGACATACAGTTACACTCATCCTCTATGACAGACAGTGTTGATTATAATTTGTGATGATACAGTTTATGGCATTGGAATCAATCCCTGTTACACATGAGTAGATGGTAGTGAAATGCTCATCGTTTACTATTCAAGAACTTTGACATCAACTGAATGAAGCTATGAACAAAGTGTGTGCTTGCTATTGAAATTCTATATTATGTCTACAGTTATAAGGTGGAGATTCAGACAGATCGCATGTCCTAGAGAAAGACAAGCTGACATTACCAGTCACATCCCAATGACTGCAGAGATGGTCCCTTTGATTGCATAGCTGTTTGCAAGCCAGAAAAACTGACGTAACAAACTGGCTGCTGATGTAAATGTCAAAGTACTTGCACCTTCATCTTAAAAGCTGATACTGGAACCATTCCCTGAATGGTCTCTGCAGGTCAGAAATCAATGTCAGTGATCCAGTAAAGGCAGTAAAGTCTACAGAGATGACCAGAAGAGAAACTGATTGTTTGAATAATCTCTTTTCATTCTTCAGCATGAGCAGACTGTGACAAAATATTCTTCTTGTGGGGAAATAATATTATTCTTCCTGACTGAGCAGCGTAGACTCACTAGCAATTTTTCTGAAGCATATCAGACCTTTGTTCCCATGAAAGCATTGCTAATGAATCAATGCCTTTGTGAAGACAGTGGTAAGTGAAGGTATTGTTTTCCAGTTTGGTTTTTTTTTTTCAGATTCTTCCTGAGAACTTCTGATTGCACTAGATTTTTGTTTAAAATGGCCCAGGATGATTTATTCTCATCACAAATATCTAATGTGACACTTTATGCACTTTGCCATCCATTCAAAACTCATATGTTAGCAGATACTGACATATTCAGTAATAGAACAGCCTTCATCTCTGATTAGCTGAAGAACTTCAGAAGAAGTAACTTAATTCAAATTTCTAAATAATAATTAGCTGTATGGATGGTGATGATGGACAAAGCTGTCCCTCTTTGTCTATTGCTAGAGTCAGTCCTGCCAACTTCTAGTATGATGATGTCTTAAGAGGGAAACTGTGTCGGGTTTATTTTGTGTATGTGTGGTAGGTATTTTCTATATACATACATATATATACACACATGCATAAATCTATACATATGTATAGGTACATTACCATGTTTCTTAAGCAGAAAGTATTATATTTCCCAGAAATCCTGAAGCTGGACCTAAATGATGTCCTTTAAAAATTATCAGAGCCACTTGCCATGTCTCAATAAAGTCCAGACTGCTACAGGATATATTGTGTTCTATCGTATCAATGAACTGAGTCACCCCTCTTAGAGAAGTGTTACTCTGAGGAAGACTGTAGATATGGTGTCTCCGGCACTTGCTATTACTGACCTATCACTTCCACACTTAGAATTCTTTCAATGATGTCCAAATTTTGCCATATCGCTCAATGTAAATTTGTAGATTCCCAGTGTAAATGAGGAAGAATGAGCGAGATCAAGCTTGGTCCTGATGAGGAGCTCATCCTGAAATATATTGGTTGAGCCTGGCCGGAGTATGCAGGTGCAGTCAAGGAGAAATTCTCCTGGTGGCCCTGAAAGCTAGTGGGCATGTGACCTGGCATCCCAGAAGCTAATAAAAAGGCGGAATCCAGGAGCTGCTGGAAATATTTGTCCTTTAGCACAAACCGAATTGGAGTTGTGAGATGTCACCTGTTGTAGCAGTCTCAGTTCTCTGTTGGACCTATGGCACAGTCTGTAGAGTAGCAGACACTCATCTAAGTTTGGGTCTATGTAGCTGTGTGCATGTCTCTGAATGTTTCCTCTCTGAAATCTGTTCCTTTCTTCCTTCTGCTTCAGTTACCTGCTCTCAACAAAAATAAATGGAAGATAACTTTCGCAGGCTATTTACTTCTCTGTGTAACTTATGCTACTGTCCTTGCAGGAGTGCCCTCTGATGCAATTTCCAGAGACATAAATCTTAAAAATGTGATGCTTTTGTATGGTTAAGATTGCCCATAAGGCATGAATGATTACTTCATCAAGTGTGGAGAGGAGCATTGTACATGTACAAGGGAGATAATGTTTTGTGTGGTACAAATGATCACCTAAGATGTCTAGCTGAATGCATTAGTCGTTGTTTTCTATCAGACTGGAATGAGCCTAGATCATTCCCTGTCTCTGCATCTCACAATTCACGTGGCATGCAGCAGAAGTCAGCCTAGTTTCATGGTTTTCATGTAACTGTCAGAGAAAGAGTTACACTCATTGCTGACAACTGTTTCGACTCCATGAAGCCTGCTCCAAAAACCCAACAGTGTACAAAGGTATAAACAGTCTCTTCCTAAATAAGGCCAGTCTAAGTTCAAAGCTTTCTGCAATGATGATTTTCTTGTCTGTAGCTTCTTATTCCTGTCCATCTGTGGTGGTTCACTGTTCCCTCAGTTGTACTGACATGGTCATTTGTGCAGCCACAGTGTAAAGCTGATCCTTCAAAAGCTCGAGTGAAAAAATTGTCTTGGAAGTATAAAATGATAAGCATTTCATGAATTCTAGATATAGTGCTGTAGTGTAGTGAACATGACTTTTTGCTGTCATAACAGATCCATTGGTCCTGACCAGCACTGAAAATGCACAACTCAGGGTTGGCCTGGGCTCACCTTGGTCAGAGCTGGGCTGGGCTGGTTTCAGCTCCAGCCTTGGAGACAAGTGCCTGTTGCCTCCCCTGCCTGTTCTTGAGCTCCACCTGTGCCTCCCTGGGAAGCATCCAGTAAACCCAGGAATCACTGCTCAGCAGAGAAGAGCCCCCAGTGGGGCTGAGCCTGAGGAGGCTGTGGGGCCATTGTCACACTCAGCTGGGAGCAGTCAAAAAGCAGCAGTCCGGGTCAAGGAATCACATTAAAATAAACTCAAACATATCCAACATTGAGGGCAAAGGAACTCTATCACCCGTGGTTTTTGAGAAAGACCTCAAGACTGTGATGGCTCATTGTAGCAACTTACTACTGCTGCCTGGAGACAAAATACCCAAAAGGGCATTAGAGGGGAGAGTACAATACCAGTAAAACTGATAATAAAATTATTGGAGTAAGAAATCAACTACACAAATATGGAAACCAAAGAAGTGAACCCTTTTCACTGAAAAGAAAGAACTGTGTTGAATGTTAACATGCCTGCTCAGATCAAGGGCCAGAAATTGACTTCTGACTGTAAATGACATGTTCTGCAACAGTCTTGCAAAGAATTCCAAAGGAACAATGGAGATTATCTCAGTATCTATTCAAATTAAGGTAACTACTTTTCTAAGTTCACTTACAGAAAAAAATCCCAAATATTTCATGTCTCAGAACTATTCAAGATTTGATTTTCTTTTCTAGGAACTGGGGAAAAGACTAAGTATATTACGTTTTCATTTAAGTCTGAAGTATTAGTTTGCAGAATTTTTCTTTTTTGTATTATGGCTGTCTGATGCTAATAATTTATTGAATCCGTGAAAAATTCAGAGATGTCACTAAAACTCATGAAATGAAATTGAACTTCAACACTAACCACTTTGATCAAATAAGGTCAGAGACAATACTTGCATCTATTAATATTTTATGAAGTGAGCTTTTTGCCTTGATTTCTGAATAAGAGGGAAAAACTCAAAGGATATGATATGTCAACAGTGTCAGACAGAATCTTTAAGTGAATACACAAGTGAATCACTTGATGACATGAGTCAAGCAAAAGCCATTCAGGTTCCAGTTGTTGTGACAACTGTGCTAACAACATTTTTTCTCTAGATAATGTCAATATTTCATCTAAAATTATTTAAATTATACTTTTATTTTTAATTTATTTATGCTTATCTGTCTTTGGTACTGCAATTGACAATGAAAGTATTTGACAATGTCCCATGAGACATCCTTGTCTTTAGAGAAATATGGGTTTGAGAGATAGACCACTCAGTGGATAAGGAGTTGGCTGGACGGCCACACTAAATAGTTACAGCCAATGGCTCAATGTCCAAATGGAGATCAGTGACAAGTAATGTTCCTCACATGTTGGAAATGCGACCCCTGATGTTTAACATCTTTGTTGTTGATGTGGAAAGAGGGATTGAGTGCACTCCTAGCACGTTTCCCAATGACACCAAGCTGTGCAGTGTGGTCAACATACTGGAGGGAAGGGATGCCATTCAGAGAGACCTTGATAGGCTTGAGGGGTGGGGCCAGGCAAATCTCATGAAGTTCAGCAAATGCCAAGTGCAAGGTCCTGCACCTAGGTGACAGTAATCCGAAACACAAATATAGGCTGGGCAATGAGTGAATTGAGAGTAGTCCTGTGGAGAAGGATGTTGGGGTGTTGATGGATGAAAAGCTGAATATGAGCCAGTAATGCATGCCTAGAAAGCCAATCTCATCCTGGACTGCATCAAAAAAAGCATGGTCAACTGGTCAAGGGAGGTGATTTTCCCCCTCTGCTCTGCTCTGCTCTAGTGAGACCCTAGCAACAGTACTGCCTACAGTTCTGAGGAGCCCAAAATGAAAAGGACGTGGACCTGTTGGAGCAAGCCCAGAAGAGGGCCACGAAGACAAGCTGAGAGAGTTGGGGTTATTCAGACTGGAGAACAGAGTGCTCTAGGGAGACCTTATAGTAGCCTTTCAGTACCTGAAAGGGACCTACAGGAGAGAAGAGGAGGGACCCTTGATCAGGGTGTGTAGTGATAGGATGACCGGTAATGGCTTCAGTGTGAAAGACAGTAGATATTAGGAAGAAATTCTACACAGTGAGGGTGGTGAGATACTGGAACAGGCTGCCCAGAGAAGTTGTCCAAGGCCTGGTTGGATGGGGTTTTGAGCAGCCTCACCTAGTGGAAGGTGTCTCTGTCCATGAAAGAGGGGGATGAAACTAGGTGATGTTTAAGGTCCTTTCCAACGCAAAGCATTTTGATTCTACTGAATCATGCAACAATAAAATCAATAAATATTTTAAGAAAATAAATATATAAATAATATTAATACATACATAAATAATTCTTTTTAAAGTAAAAAAGTTATTTTAAACTTCTAAAGTATTCTCTTGAAGCGTGGAACAGATATAGGAGAATTAACATTTCTCTTTTGACACTGTAGGATTCTTCCGAAATTAAGTTAAAAAACAAATAGCAAGCTTACCATCAGTAATGAGGAGCAGCCCAAAAATAGTAAGTTAAAGAATTATAGAATTAATAGCTTCACAGTTTGTTGGTTTGGGTTGGGGGTTTTTTTGTTGTTTGGTTGGTCTTTATACACAAACAGTGTTTTTTGTGCAGCCAATTCAAGCAATGTACACTGTTATCCAGCATGTCGCTCCAGCTGTCATCTGGTCAGCTGTCAACAAAAGTAGACTGGTCACAGTGAGTATAGGTGGGTGCTCCATTATTTTTTGTGTTATTTTCTTGTTATGACAGAAAATATTTTTTGACAGTATTCCATACTGAATATCTTTTAACCTCTGTGAGAATACAGCAGCACTTGGAAGGCCTCACTTATTGTAGAGTAAATCACATCCATCATAGTAATCTCAAGCACGTACAGTGGGAAATCTCTTGAGGAAATATCTTCTGTAGTCAGTACCATTTAGGTTGCTAAAGCAAACCCAAAACATAGCCTAAGTGAAATGCTTTGTTCAGCTTTCCCCAAATACAGTGGAAGATTGTGTAACAAAGACTTATTTCCAGTTCTGATGAAATTTTCTAGCACTTACTTAGAAACTTCTTTGTGATGTTTTTCAGTTTATATATTTTGCGGCTTTTCTTCATCCCTCTGTACTTCCATCATATTCATGTAGTTTGTTGGGTTTTTTTCCAGACAAGCCTTCTAAGTCTCTCAGCTCTTGTTTCTTTGTTTGCCTATTGATATCCTTTTTTTCCCGAGAGTCTTTGAAAGAAAAGGCTGTTGGGAATTTGTTGGAAATCAAACACTGATTTTACTCTGAGAGAGCAGTTAACTGATCACCAGCTTTTCAAATAGTAATAACACAGCATAATATTCAAAGTCACATGTGTCACCCCTACCACCTTGTATGGAAAACAGTTTAGTGAATCATTAGCAAACGTTTATAAATCAGACAAAACAACAAAAGGATATAGGGATAGCTGATGACATTTGGTTGTGTCAAGAGACAAAAGTAGTGTGCCACTTGTGTTTCTTTTGTTGCACATGAACAGATGATAGATATTACAAGCAAACAAATAAAACTGGTCACTGTGTGAAGTCAGTGTCTATTAGTGATGAATGGTCAAGGAGAATTTTGGGAGATGTTTTTGAAATTACGAATGTTGGTTAAGTATCATATAATGAACAACCAAAAAAGTGTGCATTAACCAACACAGATTAAATACCATATTTCATCATCATGATTGTCCAGTCTTTAATTACCTATTACTACACTTGCCATATATAGGAGCATGCAAATCCAGGAGATTTGAAGTCCAAGCTGATAACCTAACCATCAGTTCAGTCTCATTCTTAACTGCAAGGTTACCATCACGTTGCGGTCTCTCAGACTCCAGCATATATCTTAGTGAATGCACACGAAACACTCCACAGTCTGTAAAGGAAAATGTTTCTATTCATTACAAAGCACTGTGCACATTTCCTACATGGGGAATTATGTGCCACCTCTTTCAAGTACATCAAAGGAACTAAATGAAGCATAATATGGTTTTTGTATAAAAAGTACGTATCAAAGTCCTGTTAATGCCAATCACCAAAGAATTTCTAAGGACTGGTTCCTTTGACACTGTTTTCCAGGGAAGGATGCAATATGCCTCTTTTCATAGTTGAAGAAACTGAAGTTCAGATTTCTGATTCTTTTCCTGCAACAGAAAAAAAACCAAAAATACCAACAAATTCTGACCACAGAATGATGAGTACAAATTTATTTTAGATTCAAAGTAACATTAGTAGATTAAACATATTTGTGCAATATTCTCAAAATTTAGTGCACTGAAAAATATTATGAGCAAACATCCCATCTTCAGAATAGCCTCTTTATAGACATCCTTATCTCTGTTTATAGAGTGAGTTGACAGTTTTCATAATCCCGTTTAGTCTTTTTAAAGTTAATGAGTACAGAAATACAATAAGATATATCCAAAATTGGGCTTCAATGTTGTGGAAGTCACCATCTCTCTTTGGGAACACAAGGCACCCAGTAAATCAAGTGTTGAATATTGCGTGCTACAAAATTGGAAACTTTATCAAAAAGCACATGGCATTCAGGATGGAAGGCCAAGTCTTGTTACAAAGACAGTCAGATACCTACTTTTTCTTAAAAATCTCAATGAACATCTGGTGAACATTTATCCTGAATTTACATGCTCAGGTCAGTCTTATTTACCTCATGATAGAAAAAAAAGAGAGAGATTTTGCTGTAGCCAGATGACTAAGCATGCACTTGTTACAACCAAACAATAAACTAGATGTTTTATTGGTGCTGACATTGTTAAAGCTGTGTTAAATTCACTGCAGGCAATATCCCAGTGTTAATGCATCTACTTAGAAGAGAAGAAAATTCTTTTTCAAGACTTAATGGATTTTATACACAGCAGGTGTTTTAAAGTGTAGGTATTCAGACCAGGAAATTAAAAAAAATGGCAGAATTTGTGGCCAAGGGAGAACACTCGGTCCAGTTCTCCCTCTGTTTTCCTATGTACTTTTTGGAGAGTTACTGGCTAAGCAGAAGGAAGGTGTGAGCCTGTTAATCTTGGAGGGAGCTCTGTATTGGAGAAAACCTGACTGCTGTTAGCATGGCCACACCCACACTGTAACTAGGCTGACGTCAAAGGAAAGGTTAGTTTGTAGATTCTACTTGGCCTTAGATATGAGTTAATCTACCCATCAATTCACCTGTCAGATGGATCAGGATATGAATAGGGGTGCTCTTTTTGGTGCCTGTGAAACTTGTGGAATTACTGAAAGGTGAATAAATGTTCAGAGAGACAGCTCTAAATTCTAGATATGTGTATTACAGAGATAAAGAAAATTTATGTAAAATCACAGTTATATGTCTAGGTTTCAGTTTGGTCCTATGGTTTATTCAATCATTTGTGGACACTCTGCATTCAACAAAGTATTTTTAACACCAGACACCTCTGGAGTTCTTTTTATCTTCAAAAAACCTTTTAAATTTTGAGTCAGATGATAGTCCTTATTATATGGACCTTGATATTTGATGATGCACTGTAAGGAATGTGGTGAGGAGTGCACCCATAATTGAAAAATGAATTTAAGCGCGTGATTGAATTGGATTTATTTTTGTTAAACGAAAGCTCTTCAAATTTAAGGTCTGGGTATCAAGAAAGAGTAAACTCACTACATCAGCCCTTAACAAAAGAATGATAATCCAGATATTAATACACTCACCTTTAAGGATGAGAAGGCTGGACCCTGGGGATAGTCCTTGGTAGGCATCCCAAGACCAAGGGGGACATTGAACAACCCCAACCTGCAGTCCAGCTGCCGCGAGGTAAGTCCAGCATGGCATTGACCAGAGCCCCATTTTAAAGGTTGGTCGAGCATAGGCTCTGGTCAATCAAGCCATATCGGTCTCTCATTTGCCAACTTTCTGAGTGTATTCCAGGTGGTGGGCTAGTTTCAAAACTAGCCTAGGCTTTTGATCTCAGTAGATTCTTCACCCCCAGGGGGGTGGGCAGTCCCAATCTAGCCTAGGTTTTTGTTCTAGCAAATTCTCCAAAAATCTGCCTGGCACTGGCGGGGGTGGGGGGGGCCTTCCAAGCCAAGAGAGGAGGGCGAATGCTCCTGCCACGTGCATTCATACAACAGAAAATCATTATCACCTTTTATCTCTCTCAGTTAACATTTTCAAGGGAAGAATGAAGAATAACTACAGAAATTACAGTCAAGAAAACTCTCTGACAGGGAAAGAATGGAATAATTTCATTTCAAATATTTCTCAGCTTGGCAACCATCTATCTTGAGAATGGAGGTTTTCCACACTGTTCTTCAACCGAAAAAGAGACCAGCATGTTCAGAAGTTAAATTGATCCAACATGTAGGATGACGTTAATTTTGCAGTTGGAGACAGCAAAGATAACAATGAATCAAGCAAAACTGAGAGACAAAACTACCCATATTTTATTGTGTTTCAATCTAAGTAGATGACGGTTTTCCCTCAAAACATGTTAAAGCTGACAGCAAAACTCCTCACTGTGAGGTAGCCCAAATATCAGTCAGAAACACGATGTAAATTTTATCCATTTATTCTCCATGACATTAAAGGTATATTTCCTAGTCTCAGAAAATTAGATGTTTTCCTCTCCTACTAATTTCTGATGGAAGTTGCTTTACAGGGCAAAAATCACAATGGAGAAAGCGTGAAATACTTTCAGCAAGTATATACTCATTTTCTTCCAGAAGGTACACTAATTTAAAACATTTAAAATCAACAGTATAGAGATTTTAAAGCTGCAGCAATTTTTAGAAATAAACTTTATTTGAAAGTATTAAAAAACTTGAAATTATACCAAATATTGCCTTTATTTTCATGTTATTAACAATTCATTTTATAATTACAGCCCGCAAAAAATACATAAGAAAAACAATAGCAAACAAACATCAAAACATTATTTCACTCTGAATGTGGATGGTTTTCCTCAGCACTGCTAATGTGACATAGTTTACTTAACTCCAATCACTATTATATGAAACAAAATATCAGTGATCATCTAAATTTCTCACTGGCTGCAGCAGGGACTACATTGAGCTTTCTAGTCTGTCCCAATATCACAAATCACTATCTAAACCCACACATGATTTCTAAAGCTGCTGTCTTGAGATCCAGGAGTCTATATGATGATTAAGAGACACAATTTATTATACTCAAATTAAAAAAAACTTACTTTCCTACATTTCTTTATGACTGGATTTTTCTGTTTGTCAGTTCATGGTATTTATAGTGTCGTTTTCTCCTTCATTTAAGGTAAAATTTGAAGCACAAATGATCTGAAGGGATAAACTAAATGTAAATTGCAAAGAAAGACAGGTAAAAAAAAGTTCACAAAACCCCAAATTCTTCACAGACATTGCCAAAATTGTTTCAAATACTTTTGCTCCTCTGGGAAAGAGAAAAATGGACTCAATTCATAGACCACAGTCATAAATATTCATTATGTTTCCTTTCCTATCCAGATATGCATCAATTAATTAATTAAGTATTCACAGAAGTATTTCTTTTTCCCTTCACTTTCCATTCAAATTCTTCCCATATTTGAATTCTTCTTGATGTTACATTTAAAATACTTTTTGTTTCTACATTAAATGGGAATATGAGTTTGCACAAATAAATGAACTACAGAAACAAATATGATCATGGTTTTGGTCTGTGTAAAAAAGAAAAAGGAAGGGGAGAGACAAAGAGAACTGCAAGTTAAAATTATATTACCATGACTAAAATATGCTTAACTGTCATATCTGATGGTATAAGGGCCTACAAGGGTTATGAAAATACTCTGCCTTCTTGTATAGTATTCAATAGATGGTTAAACAGGTAGAGTTACTGCACTGAAGAAAATAGGCAAGAGCATAGTTGCCGATAATATATTCCTGTGTATAGCTTGATCTAGAAGTTATCAATTAAAGCTGTTAAAATGTTGGGTCCACACAGGTTTACATGTAGATTTTGTAAGAATAATTTTCTATGTGTTTTGCTCTGTGATTTTAACAAAATTAAAACTCTAGTTATGATGAAAAAACATATAAGACACGTTTCTTTGATGTTTTACACTTTATGTATCACTGTGAAGGAAACACATAGAAAAAGTTTCAAAATTTTTAGGGTGTTATTTTCCACATGCGTAAAAGAGAATCAGTTCTGAATTATAGTGAGGCACTGGGACTTCCACAAAGTGACTGAATTGCAAGTATTTGCAGAGGTAGAAGCTCGAATTCTTGTTATATCTTCCAATCATATTATATTCTTCAGAAGGAAGTGTGTCAATTGTACCAATTGTGCCAATATGTACAAAATCAACAGAAATGACTAAACAAAAAGGAATCATCTTTGATTTTAAATCTTGAGGACCAAACTATGCAATATATGGTATATGGAATATGTGCCTCTGAGGACAGCAAGAGCAATGTAAATGCTTTATTTTTAGCAAAATTCATCCTACAACTATGTTGAAGTGACTGTAGTGACAATGCCAGAGTTTATGTTGTCTGTATTCCACTAAGCTTGTTTTAGAATCATAGAGCGTTAAGGGTTGGAAGAGACTTCGAAAGATCTAGCCCAACCCCCCCTTCCAGAGCAGGGATGAGGCATGTGTTAGAGAGATGAGGCATGTCTTGCAGCGCAAGCAAACATTTGGTGATATTCTATTTTGCTCTAGAATCAATCGAAGAAAGTGAAGAAAAAGCCAAGATTTGAACAATATAATTTAAGGTCATTTAAGGACCTATTAGTCAGACATTTGATTCAGACATTTGATTCAGAACTCTGGGGATAAAAGGTCACAAAGGATTAAATTAATTCAATGTATTTATTTAATTTTAAATGAGGTTTTGAGTATACATCCGGGAGAGAAGGGAATTTCAGTGTAACTTGATGGGTATGTATAGTTAATTGTGATTGTATGTATAGGTAACTGTGAATTTCCTTTCAAAAAAAGAAAGGTGCATTTGTGGGGTTTGTTTTTTTTTTCAATTTCAACTGAATACAAAAAATCTACTGCTCATGCTGTTCTATCAAGGTTTTTTCTTTCCATGCGTATGAAGAAGGAATTCATATTGGACCAGGTGTTTAGTGGAAATAGATCTACTCAACAGAATCCTTAATTAGTATCGTTATCTAACCTAAAAGTTCATGCTTTTAATTATATAGACAGTTGAACTGTGTACATTTTGTAATCTTAAAAATGTAAACCTATAAATGACTTAAACTGATTGCAGTGTTTATGTCCCCTGCTGATTAATATAGATTTATGCTAGGTGGAGGATTGGGGAGGAGAAAAATCTAATTCACCTTTATTCATTCTTATCATTGATGATGAGTGCTAGAGGTATGCACACATACTAACTTATGCAGATCATTTTGATGAATACTTGAACAGGTAAGTCTTTTACTGACATTGTATAACCTATAGCAGGGCTCATAAAAGTTACAATCTCATTTGGTGTGGGTTTCTACACTGCTGAAGCTTTTTATTATTTTTATTTAACCTCTTGAGTTGTTTGGTTTTTTTTTTCCTAGGATTAGCCTTTGTGATTTGCCTCTATTTTCTCTTTTAGTTATAACATCCAGTGGAAATCAATGAAATTATTTAATGAAATGAAGAGCTCCTAGCTGGATATTTTCTGTGCATTGGTAGATTACACGTTTCTCAGTGCATTTCAGTGGGAGACTTATGAGGCATGTTTTCTTTATTTTCACCTGTGATTTCCCATCACATCCCAGTAGATAACACCGTGTGCAGAACAGGTGAAAAGTTAAGCCCCGAAGTATGTGATTTGTTTGCAGATACTGATAGAGTAGATAACAGTTCTTCTTTCTACAGTAATGTTTATTTACATTTCCCTGGTTTTAGGTTGTTCAGGGATTTTTTTTGAGGGTTTTGTTTTGTTTTGTTTTTAGCCCCTGTTTAGTTACTTATTCCCTCACTGCTCACTTTTTCCAATTATTTGTATGCACTTTGTTTTTTTCAATTACCTTCATATTACCTATTTGGGGAGCATTGTTTTAAAAGTGTATTTTAACAGCACAATTCGCTTTGACAGAATGATTTGTAGAGCTGCAGCTAGCCATTCACCAGAGATTTGAAATCTTGTGCACAAATTCCCTAATCTAGCAAGCTTTAATTCACCAGCTTACTGCTGTTCCTCCATTAAGGTAGTGATGAAATGTAAATCGGAATTCGTTCTGTGGAATTTCTAAGCTACTAAAAAAAATCAGAACTGCTGAATTCCTAAAGTAATATGACATTTACAACATCATTGTATCAGATTCACCTGTTTTTAATTGGGAGCAGGTAGAGGAGAGTGAGGGGTGTACTTACGTGCACTTTGGATGGTAGAAGAAGAATGAGGAAGTGAGCTGTACCCTCGACAACCTGACTGTTTGCTTTCTGCTCTTTTAGATCCTGTATTCTTTTCAGAATGACACATTTTCAGCTAGAGGTAGGGAAACAAACACGATTACATTTCCCTCAGAGGCGTGTTAGTTAGGGCACACTGTAAGAATTCAGTGCTCTGTGTTTCAACACACCCTTCTGGTTACCCACACCTGCAACCCAGTCCTTTCATTACTTAAATCACCAAAAGAGTTGTACTTAAAAGACCACTGACATCTTCTATTACAGGGCACAAAGCTAAAGGAGTTAGCTTTACTTCAGGGCAAGAATGAGGCTTATGAAACTTTATATTTGTGATAGCGGAGAAACAAACACTGGCAAGAAAGTTAAAGATTGTTTAATGTTTTTCATCTTGATTATGATGAGAAAATTGCCTATATTTTGTCTTTTTACTCCAAAATTAAAGTGTGAGTAGAAGGAGCAGTAAACTTTTCATGTAGGCAAGTGAAAACAGTAAAAACACTGTATGTTTACAGGAAAAAGAGTGTATGGCACTGAAGTCTGAGTTCTTTCAGGACAAATAAATATGCAGGCTGAAGTTAGAATTTTATCTGAGGTTCTGCAGATGCAGGGCCTGCTCTTTATATTTACTATGTATGGCAATGGATGGCAACATACATTATATTACAAATACAGAATTACGTAAGTTATTATTAAGTGTTTGTCAGTGGAAATTTTTCAATAAAATTAATTGTACTGCCTTTCCAAAATGATCATAATAGATGATTACAACTTATTCTGTGTGACGGCTTCATAATTCTCGAAGTGGATAGGTTAAGACAGAGAAGGACATTGCACGAAGTATTTTGGTTTTTGGCAGTTTTTCCCTTCTGCAGACATATTCTCCCCTCTTTCGTTGGTCCGTTTTTACTCTTTGCAACAGCTCTCAATGGATCCAGTAACTCACAAAAATGTTTTTTTGTGAAATATCTCGTGGGCAATTTCAGATTCTCTGTCTGTTCCTCTTCCATGAAAAAGAAATATATTCTACTGGGAGATAAAAAAAATGAAATTCAGTAGAGGATCCAAAACAACTCTATTGTCTAAGTTGAGTTTGGGTATGAATTAGAGACATATCAAGACTGAAAATTGAAAGAATATTCACGTACTTTATTCATACATATTCCGCAAATTATCATAGAGTCTCTATAATGCAGTTTGTAATGTAAATGCATATTTACATTATCTATGTTGATGTTTTATGTCATTTTAGTTATTTGATGGGAGTTTTTAGAAGTAAGTTATAAGTATATACTAAGTCTAGGAATTAATTGATGAAGTAGCAGCTGTAAACTGTCTTCTCAAAATGAGGATAAATGCCTCTGTCTACAATAGACTCACAGAAGTATAGAAAAGGAAAAAAAAACCCTCATTTTTTACAATGAACCTTAGAGACAGCTGTTGAGAAATGATTTCTTTCATAAACACTTGAAATTTTGATTTTTTTTTTTGACATCTCTTCTGTAAAATAATTTCCAGGAGGTACTTGTCATGAAAAAAATAATATTTATACTTCCCTAAGAAAAACCTTTTTGTTCCTTAAATGGTTGAAGAATCCTATCTTTTAGTTGAGAAGTAATATGTTTAAATTCAGGCCTTTTGTTTCTTTGTTATTTGACTAGTAAAATGCCTAGTACACTAATATACTAAAGTCCTCTGATAGTTTAATCAGCCCTAAGGTAAGAAACTACTACCAAAATATTAATAGTAATTAATTCAAATTAACAGATATATTTTAATTAATTGATTTGACAAATATTTAATAACTACTTAATAAACAGAAGATGATTAAAGGGAATGTCTAATACACTGACAAGAAATAGACGCTAGATATTGTGATGTTTAAATTTAAATACTTCAGAATAATTTTAATAGGATTTCTTTAATTTCTTTGAAATAGATTTCCTAGTTTGATCAAGTACAAAAAAATATAAGTCGAAACCTTTGTTTTACTGGTATAAGTGCATTTAGTGAGTCTGAATTTGAAAATGATGACAGAAAAATGATACATATATGAAATGGAGAAATCAAATGTGCATTGCCTTTTTTTTCTGTCAGAGTGAGTACTATTAAATGTTGAATAATTAGATTTCCTGTGACGTAGAGAGGATAAGCTACAATTTTAGATTGTCCTTACACATGGTAAGAAGCAACCTGAATGAAAACAAATATGCAAACCCTGTTCATTCAGGGATTGTCTGCTATCTGGCCTTCAGGGACCTCTGGTAAAAAGAGTCATCATTTTGGTAAACACGATACTGTTTGACCGGATCACATAAACTTTCTGTTAAATAAAGCTATCTCTCAACAGACAGACAGGCTGCAGCCTGGTCTCTCTAAACTTTGAAAATCAAACCTGGATTTCTCTCTAGAATAGCAGAAGAAAGGAACTTCCTGGACAGCAGTGCCCCTGAGTGAAACCTACCTGGGTCTGCTACGGAGACAGAGCTTAAACCAAATAGCTTAATCTTAAAGGATATGGATAACAAAAGTAATGTGAAGTTTTTAGTGGAAGCCAGAGGATGGTAATGACTGTAGCAACTTCAGATTGGCCTGGGAGTGCAGAACTACAAAGCCATTGGTAGCATATGCTGACAAACTACTACCGAGTAGTTAAAAAGAGCTAATAAACAGTTCAAAAGAGGAATTCAGGGAAATCTGTGGAAGCTGGAGCTGGAGGTTGAAATGCAGACCTGGCACATCAGAAAGACAGAAAAACCTGCACCTCTGAGCCTTCACAGCTAGACAGAGGGAGAAAATATTTCCAAGGGTTCAGGGTTTGAGATAAGGACAGGGAGATCACCCTCATTTACTGTCACGGGCAAAACAGACTCAGTTTTGGGGAAATTAGGTACATTTATTAAGACATCTAATCAGAGAGGAGTAACGAGAAATGAGAAAGAGCAAACAGATCTTAAACAGAACACCTTCCCCCCATCCCTCCCTTCTTCCCGGGCTTAACATCAATCCCGGTTTCTCCACCCCCTCCCCCCTGAGCAGCGCAGGGGGACAGGGAAGGGGGCTGCGGTCAGTTCATCCGACGTTGGTTTCACCGCTTCTTCACTCCGGGGGAGGACTCTTCACTCTTCCCCAGAGCCTTTGTGGGGTCCCTCTCACGGGAGACAAGCTTCGCGCTCTCTTCTCCACGTGAGTCGTCCCACAAAGGGCAATTCATCACAAACTGCCCAACGCGAAACACCTCACGAGGGGCAGCCCACCCCTCGTGAGTCTGAGGCGCAGTCCTTCAGGGGAAACTGCTCCAGCGTGAGCCACCTGCAGCATCCCAAAAGTCCCACCGGCCAACCTGCTCCAGCGTGGGCATTCCTCTCTTCCACGGGCTACAGGTTCCCACAGCGACTTGCTCTGATGCGGGCTTCCCATGGGCTACAGTCCGCTTTCAGGCATCCACCCACACAGCATGGAGTCCTCGGTGGACATCTACGCGGTGATCCTCACGGTGGACATCTGCACCTCGCCCATGGGCTGCAGGGGGACAACCCGCTTCACCATGGTCTTCACCACAGACCCGGGGGACTCCTTCTGCTCTGGCGCCTGGAACTCATCCTCCCCCGCCCCCTCCTTCTTCACTGACCTTGGTGTCTGCACAGATTCTCACTCCTCCATCTCTGTGTCAGCTGTTATGGCACAGTTCTTTTTCCCATACTTAAATATGTTTTCACAGAGGCGTTCCTCTGCTATCACCGCACCCCTCCCCCCCCCCCCCCCCCCCAGGCCAAACCAAAACAGCTTGGAGAAAAGGAGACTGAGGGGAGACCTTATTGCTCTCTACAACCACCTGAAAGGAGGTTGTCATGATGTGGGGGTTAGTCTCTTCTCCCAAGTAGCAAGTGATATGACAAAAGGAAATGCCCGGGGAGGTTTAGATTGGATATTAGGAAAAATTTCTTCACTGAAAAGGTTGTCAAGCATTGGAACAGCCTGCCCAGAGAGGTGGGTGAGTTACCATCCCTGGTGGTATTTAAGATGTAGAGAGGTAGTGCTTAGGGATGTGGTTGAGTGGTGCACCTGACATTGCTAGGTTAACGGTTGGATTCAATGATCTTGCTGTTTTCCAACCTAAACAATCCTATGATTGTGTTCTATGATTAGGAAACAGGAATGGCTATTCCTCTGCTACTGTTACTTCCTGTCCTGCTAAGTCAAAAAACTTCAGACGGCATGGTGCTGCACAGTGTGATTTTCTTCTGGTAACAAGCTCACCCATGATAACGGTTGTGTGCCTCTTCTGTCTTTGGACATAACATTCAGAGGAGAAATGGATAAAAGACTTGTCTTTCTGGCATCAATAATCCAACTGTTTCCAAAAACTTTTTCTGGGAGTTCTGATTAATCTTCCATCCACAGATTTTCAACATCAGTGAGATGAGTTCAAGCTCTTTATGGAAACAAAACAGAAGCTTAAACTTTCCTTAGATGAGGTTTTCTTTTTTTGCGTATATATGCACAGTTGCAGGTATGTACAAGAAAAATATCATTTGTAGCTTTCTGAAATAAATGCATCTGTCGATAAATAAATCAGTAGACACAGGAGTTAAAAATGGTATTACTTCAAATAATTTTTTTAGAAGAAAATATTATTCTTAATGACTAACTAATGCAGATAAAGAGAGTAGACAATTCCTTTGGTTAAGAATCTAAAACCTTTGTCAAGTACCTTAGTTCAGAACAGACACTTAAATGAAGAACACATACTTCTTGTATATTTCTTTGCTTTTTCTCTAGCAGGAAATTGTAAATGTAGTGACTGAAATTGCTCGTTCCCCACTTTTAAACACTCTGCATTCTAGTTTTTAAAGCTAGCTTAGTATAAAATATGATGTCAAACCCATAATTCAATGATTACCTGTTCTATTTGACGATTTAGCTGTTTGAAAATAGTTATTTGTCTGCTCAGTCTTTACTGTGAACTCAAAATTGTTCTGTCTGTAATTAGTTTAATTAATTGTACTAATCATATTGTTTAGGTTGATATTTCATTGACTAGCCACTTTAATAAAATTAGTAAAATATCCAGAAATGGCTTATTCTGTCAAGTTGCAAACTGGATCATGAAATCTGAGAATTTAGTTAACTTCAGGAAATACTTTTGCAATCAATTTGAATCCAGAGCAAAATAATGTCACAGATTTAACCCCTCCTGTACTCTTTCCGCTTCTTCTATGTATATAGACCCTGAATTAGTGAGATACAATTCAGTATTCTATGTCAAAAACTGTGAATGTGAAACTCAAACATCCACCTAAGGTTAATGACGTCTAATTTTCATAATAACTCTTTTTTTTTTTTTTTTCTTAATTTTAAGCACTCCTTAGGTAGCTGAAACTTTTAGCCCAGAATATGGCCCTCAAACTTGAGATTACTGTATAAATATTTGTGCCTGACTAGAATTCAGAAATTAGCGCTTTTGTGTACAGGTCTCCTCAGGGGTTTGACATTGTAGTGTATTTCAGAGAATTCCTAATATACAATAACAAGATCAAGCACTATACAAAATGCTGTAGTAGCTCCTGCTTTTCCAGGAGGTGGAAGATTTGATTTTATTGTCACATCAGTCTGCCAGGATTTGAACTCACATCTGCTACCTCCCAAAGAATGTTATCATCATCAGACTGTAGACAAGATGTAGATGAAGTAAGCAGAAAGGGAATAAAAAGCAGCCTTTTTGAAAAAGCTATGTCACTCTGCTGAAAGAAAGGAAGTAATAGTGTTGTCAGCAGAAGTAGAAAGGTGATCATTCCCCCTTACTCAACTTTGGCGAGGCCACATCTCAAGTACTGTGTCTAGTTTTAGGTCCCTCACTATAAGCGGGACATTGAGGTGCTGGAGAGGGTACAGAAGCGGCTACCAAGCTGGGAAAGGGCTTAGAACGTAAGTCTTGTGAGGAAAGGCTGAGGGATATGGGGCTGTTTAACCCGGAGAAGAGGAGACTGAGGGGAGACCTTATCGCTCTCTACAACTACGTGAAAGGAGGCAGTAGCCAGGCAGGTGTTGGTCTGTTCTCACTAGAGGCGAGTGATAGGACAAGGGGGAATGGCCTTAAGTTGCACCAGGAGAGTTTCAGGCTAGATATTAGGAAGAATTTCCTTACTGAAAGGGTTGTCAGCCATTGGAACAGGCTGCCCAGGGATGTGGTGGAGTCACCACCCCTGGAGGTGTTTAAGAGATGGGTAGATGTTGTGCTGAGGGACATGATTTAGTGATGTTGATAGGGCTAGGACAAAGGTTGGACTCAGTGGTCTTGAAGGTTTCTTCTGAATGAAACTCTTCTATGATTCTATGTTTCCAAGTTCCTTGAACTCTATGTTTCTAAGCTCCTTCAACAGAGAAAATATGAGAATCAACATGTTTTTTTTTTCTAGAGAATAGAAGGGAAACTTTCATGGTAGATACAACACTCAGAACTCAATTCCTTATTTATATAACTTACATTAAATAGACATTGCATAAAAATTAGAAATGACATTAAAGAAAGTGCCATACTCAATAATTTCACATATGGGCTGTGGTTTTAATTTATCTAAAGTCCCTCACCAATGTAAGAAACAAATGTATTCTAGCGGAATTCCTACAGAGTGATCTAAAAAATGTAGTATAATTGGAGAGTCACATAATTTTGCTTGATTGTTTGCAGCATTAAAAAAAAAGAAAACATGAAATATTTTTCCAGATTATTTTTGAGAACTTAATCCATAGCTGCTTCTATATATTTCAAGAATAGGTCCATATGACTAAACAGTGGCAGTCACATTTTTGAACTGAAGTTTGAAGCTGGAATTGTTCTGTCTCTAGACTGCATTGCTAGAGACATCTTTATGTATAAGATTTTTCCCACATTTACACCCTAATTACACTGACAATTGAAAAATCTGACAAGGACTTCCCATATATTCTCAAAAGTGTGCTGCTTTTTAAATGATCAGTAATTGATTTGAAACCCCTCAGCAGTGCCCATTTCCACCCAGGATTCTCTCATTAGTCTCCTTCCTTTATTGCTTTCTAGTACTTGTTCTTTTATTAGTGAACCTGAGCGAATCTGGAATCCTTTTGCGATTTTCGGTTAATATTACTCACATAGGCAAAATTACCAGTTCGTGGTTTTGAAAGCAAAATTTGTAATTCAACAGTATGGTAACTGCAGTATTAGCTGGAGGTGTTTTCATCTTTTCACAGATAATACAGCAATGGGACTTTCAGGTGGTAGAATACAGTGAAAAACAATATTATTACATGGAACTGGGGACCTGCTTGAAAGATATTGATTCTGTATGCTAAAATAACTAGCAGTTCGTGACATTTTCTTTTTCGAGTGAAATGACTGAGCAATTTAAGAGGAAATAGTATGATTTTTCAGTCACAACACACTTCAAAATTTTCAAAAATGTACTACTTTTGGGACAAACAAACAAATGTATACTTAAAAATATTTTTCACACAATTTATGGTGTTGTTTTGTTTCCATTTTAAATATCAGGTCTGGTGTAAGCACAATAGACATTTTTCTCCAAAACCACTTCTCACAGTGACATAAGGAAATAAGAAGGAGGAGCTGTTCCCACTGCATGCGTGTCAAAGGAGGCATGGACAACTTGATACCCCATAATTTTTATGTGTGGCATCATGTTTCAGGCAAAATAATGGGCAATAATAAATGCAAACATAGGCTCTGTCTTGTGTCTAGTAGTTAAGATGAATGTAATTTGTCAGAATCATAGAATGGTTTGGGTCAGAAGGGGCCTTAAAGAGTATGTTACAAGAACTGTGAAAGAGAAATTGCCTGAGTGATTGGATAATAAATAATCCTCTTTTTCCACATCTTTAAATAAGATAAAAAAAAGTAAAAAGTTATGTTGCACAGCAAGAAAATTGTATTAAAACTTTTCAACAATTTTGACACATACAGTTTAAAAAGTCCTAGTATTATTTATGACTGTTTTCTGTAGAAAAATAGTAAAAGATAAAAGTATAATCAGTTATTGGTAGAATTTATCCTGTGCTCCAAATTCTTAGATGTGAAACGATGTCATGAACAATGTAATATTAATTCATTATTATTTATTACTGAAGGACGAGTACTCTACACACATTATTATGCTATTTTATGAACATGTTTAAGAATAACTTAATCCTACAGAAATGTAACTTTAAGATGTGTATATCTTACCCTCATAAACAATACAACTCCCCAGAAAACCACTAACAATTGAGTCACTTGGCATCAGTTATTTACATTTCCTTTTTTTTTTCTTTTTTAACAAATATTATGGAGAAGTCTACTTAGTTGCCTTACAGTTTGTTTAATCCAGTCATTTTTCATGGGAAAAGGTTGTGCCAGGAGACTTTATATATAATTTCCAGCAGGTTCAATGAGATCATATGTATTGAAGCTCTCTAATGCTACTGACTAAAAGATGATGTTCATGCATTCATGTGTCTGCATGGTAAACCAAAGGGGTTATAAAATAAATTAAAATTAAAATTAAGCCAGCAAACCTCAACAGACTAACTTTCAGAATAACTTTATAGAATTAATTCTGTTTTCCTGCCTGATTAAATGTGTGATAATATGAATGCTTATGATAGCAGAAGGCAGGCTGAAGTACATGCTATGATATTTCTGTCAAAGAAAGAACCCATGGTAAGAAATAATACACTGGGATGTAAGTCTATAGTTTCATAAGGATTCTACTAACAGTATAAGATCATGTCTAATACTTAGTTAAGCCAATCACATATTATACAATTCTTACAATAGTATTGTCCCATGTCAAAATCACACTAGCAAGACTAGAAATATCTACTTCAGTCTCTGGTGGGGATGTAAAATGAAAAAAATGCAACACAGGAAAAAAAATATTATTTATATATCTTCATCATGATAATATGTAACAGGTAAAACACAATCACATCTTAAAGGCTCTTCTTAAATCAATGCATGGATCTCTACAAAGAACTTTCCCTTGTTTTTTTTATACTTTGAAGAAGAATTTGTGCTCCAAAGGTGCTGTTATTTCAGTGCAACCTGAATCATAGAATCTTTTAGGTTGGAAAAGACTGTTGAAATCAAGTCCAGTTGTTAACTTAGCATTACCGAGTACACCACTACATCATATTATCATAGAATCATGGAGTTATCGGTGTTGAAAGCAACCTTAAAGGTGATCTAGTTCCAATCCTCCTGCCATGGGCAGGGACACTTCCCACTAAATCAGGCTGCTCAGAGCCCCATCCAGCCTGGCCTTAAAAACTTCCAGGGATGGGGCTTTCAGCACCTCTATTGGCAACCTTGTCCCTAGAGCAGTGTAATCACAACTACCACTTACTTGTGGATTTTGTATGGAAATAGAGTTCCCTATTGCCTTGATATTCAATGGCTTTCTGGCTGTTATAGGATTTAGTGTTATGTTGGATGAAACCCACATTCTCTTTCCCTCAGTATCGGAAGGGATTGACAACCAGCTGTTGCTGCTCTGGCAAGAACTAAAAAGTTTGTTTATGCTTCAGTGACCAGCTATGTATTTTAGACAAAAAAGAGTATGCGTTGAACTACATAGCCAGTTTTTGAACTGGGAACTGGGACCTACAAAGCTCAGTTTATTGAGTGCTCTACACAGTAGACTAGGAAATCTTGTTAATTTTTGCTGCACAACGGAAAAGTTTCAACTGGAGATAATTTCTTCTTCCTCCCAAGCTACCTACACAGAAAACTGTTCAAAGCTTTTTACCTAAAGCATTTTCCCAGGATGATAGTCTTAACTCCTCCCAAATGAATGAGGAAAATGAACAGTATCTTAAAACTCAGTGTTGGAGCACTTTAAACAGTCATTGTACTCAATACACAAGAGTGACTGTCCCCTTCCTGTGTGGGATTGGGTTTTTTGGATGGGTTTCTGGTTTGGAGAGTTCTTGGGTTGTTTTTTTTTTGTTTTGTTTGGTTGCTTTGTTGGTGTTTTGGTTTGGGGGTTTTTTTTGTTGTTTTTTTTTTCTTTCCCAAATAAGAATTTCCAGTTATTTAAAAACAAAGCTGAGTAGGGATGGATCCTGCCAAACATGACATACTTTTTATGAGAGATTTTTTCTAAAGAGTAATGGAAAAACAACCAGGTAAAACTAGCTACAGCATCTGTTCCTAAAACTCCCCCAAATACAAGAAAATTAAAAATCCAAACAGTTTTCCTGAATTCTAAAAATAATAACATTTTTTAGAAAACAAATTCTAGACCAAGCATCAATTTATTAAACCTGTACTTTTGAAACTTGATGATATGACATTGTAACTGAAAATGGTAGGCTGTAAAGGAAAAATGAATATCAATACTAGAGTACCAACAGCTGTCCATATAATTCCACACATAAAATATTTTCAATCATCCTTGAGTATTTATATTCATTAGTTTGAGGGATTTAGATGCTTATTGTCCTGAGAAGTCCCACTTCTCAAAAAAGGTTCCATATATACGATTAGAAATTCAAGTCTCATTGATTTCAACAGGAATGAAGTGTTCAGATACCTGCCTGTGCTGTGTCAATATCAGATTCTGGTTTCTTTTCCCTTATGGAGAAGTCCCACTTCAATTGTTAGTTATATGTTAATAACTGTTAGTTATATGTTAATAAAATTTTTCTGTCGTGTCACCTCAGTCAGAAATCCTCAGGAGAATTACTTGCAGTCTTCTTTAGCTCTTTCACAAAGGCTTATTCCCCATGCAGCATAGTTAATATTCATGACTGAAATTTCTTTACAGAACCATAGGTTCAATAATATATTTGCTAAATTTATACTATGTACTTGAGGGCCTAAACTCTACCCATGAGTATTTATTCAAAGTTCATGTATCTGAAGGCAGAATTTGACCTTTTAGTATGGTTAAGTCTCCATTTCTTCTGTTCACATTTTGGATTATCTTGTTTATTTAGAATTACCTCGCTCATAATAAATGATAAGGTTTATTTCTTTGAACATTTAGAATTTTTCTACCACTCAGAGAAAATTCTTGTACAGTCATTACAGTATCTGAAGAAAGAACTTATGCCTCAAATTTCTTCACCTATTTTGGATGCATTAGGTATGATTTTTACAAATATAATTGTGTTTTTTTAACTCACAGACAGCAATCATCAGCTGCAACAGTTTAGGGTTTTTTTAATATTTGAAAAAGTGCCTGAAAGCATAAACATCATAACTGGTTTATTTCATTGGTTTTTAGTACTTATTAAAAGGGCTCTAACCACTGGTTTACAAGGTTATTTTTCCCTCACCTTTTAAAATGTCACAACCACTTAGAGATATAATGTTAGAGAAACTCATATTTCTTCAGTTCACTTGTGTGGCCTTGTGCAGTTTTAGGCTGGAGGGGGTATGGTTTAGAACATACAATCAGCAATTATGCATTAGTGAGACATAGATCCTCGTAATCCAGTCCCTGGTTTCTTCTCACAGCAGAAACAACACATGTTCCCCTTACACAAAATTTGTTGCAAACCTGCAAATGAAGTCTGTGACAGAAAAGCATCAGAGAGGGGACACATCTCATCTATGGACTATCCATACTGCTTCTGTACTCGAGAGTGCAATTATCAAAGCCATTAACTTTTGAAGGCATTCGTTTGTTCGAAATCAGATTCTTTATGCACAGTGGAAGATCACTGGAAATCATACTGCACAGAAGAAGAACAAGAGCAACATAGTTTTGCAAGGTATATTGCCTTCATATACTGCTTAACAAATCTCTTTCAGAGCCCAGATCCTGATTCTTAGAGTAGTTCAGGAGTTGCATGATCTACATTTCAGGTAGAGCTTTTTTTCCTCCGTGTTGTAACCCCTACGAACAACTAGGACATAATGTGCTTTAAAAATCTGAGTTTGGGATACAGCTGTTGCTACCAGGGAGCATTCCTAGCTTGTCTGATATTCAAGACAATCTGAAAAGCCTATGTCTTTTGGTCTAGGAAAAAAGAAATGGAAAAACAACTAACTCTGGAATAAAACCTAGAGTAAGAGATAAGGCAAAGCTGAATGTGACTAGCCAAAATTTCTACAGCTCTGTCAATATTTAGTGCACTACAAGGATGGGAGAAAAAGATGAACTTCTATTAAGGCTGTGTTGGAGGAGTGATATTCTTCAGGAAGTAGGGATAAAACTACTACTGAACATAACAGGAGATAATTTAACTGAACAGACATTAATTGATTTCAAGAATTTCTCTTTTCATCTGAAAACTTAAAATCTAACCTATACGCCTAATTGACATTGGTGTTCTTATTAAAATTTCACTGACCCTTTTTAATCACTTGAAAACACGTGGTTACAAATATTTCACAGGAGATTCAGGAGTGCTTTGTCTTTCTGCCCTTCCTCCCCCCAGTCATCACAGCAACAAGAACTTTATTTCAGCCTTTAATGCATTTGTTCTGCTCCTACTGGTATTTTGTGCTTTTAGGCCTGGAACTCTAAATCTACTTTTCTAATTTATTTCTCTTTTTTTTTTTTTTTTTTTTTTTTTTTTTTATGAAATGCTCCCTGTTCTTAGGCCTATACAGCACTTAAGTGTTGTATCCTGCCATGAATGAGTTTAAATGATGTGTCAGGCTTGGGTTAACTTTATGTGAAATGGATTGCAGCCCCCTTTATCTTCCTGCTTATCGTGCAAGATGATTTGCTTTACTTTTTCACAACATTTAGCAACATTGCGAGTTTCTAAATTTAAACATGACTAAAGACTACAATGGCAGTCAACACAAATGCCAATTAATTTTGCAGTAGGAAAATAATTTTAAATAGAAAGTAGTAGGAAAGGAACAGAATGAAGATTTATCATTCAGCTCCATGACATTCCATGGCCGTCATTCTAATAAGTTATCAGAGTTGCTGAAACATCAACTTGGCACATGGTTTCACATGGTTGCCTGCATTCCTACTTAGGGCCTATTATTTAATTCTTCTGCCATTAGGAAATTAAATCAATGATTCTAGCCTGAACTGCAGATAGCTTGATATTTATATTTAAATTGACTATTAATTGTTGTATCAGAGAGCTATTCTGAAGCCTGAAGGACCTGAAGTGGATAATGAAAAATGTGGTCATATTTCATACAGAAGAGTGGAAGGGAGGAGCAAAAATAAAAATGTACCAGTGAGCAACTTTTCATCATGCAGCTGTATTGATTTTCCTGAGACAAAACCAAGAAAAGAAGCCAAAACAAACCAAAACAAAACCCTTTACATGCTTAATTAACAGTAGAGAAAAAAAAAAATAGGTTTTTTTTTTTTCTCATTCCTGTCTTTGCTGGCCGAATCTCTACTTGGAAAACAGTGTCTGATCTCCAAGCTCTTAAACAGATATTATCTGTATTTCTCTCAGCTCAGGTACCATTAAGCATGAAAACACATATTTCTGGTAACCTAACTGACTGCTCCAGATAGGTAATTAGCCAGAAGGTTAAAAAAAAAAACAAAAACAAATAAATGTGATCAGATATCTACCAAGAGATCATTTTATTGTTAGATCAGGATCATTTTTTCAAAACATTTTCAAATAAGCAAGGAAGCTATTAAAAAGTCTTGATGCCATACTTGGCTATGATGCAGGAGAGAGGAAGAAGGTATTACAAGAAATTTATTGAATGCCCCAGACTTGAGTTGTCTTTGTGTTTAAGAATTTTTTAATACGGATCAAGCTGGTTGAGAAAGTGACAGAATAAGAAGATGTGGGGAATCCCTTTCCCTCAAATGAATTCTCTTACTACTGAAAATGTGAAGGGGAGCTCTCAGTATAGAAAACAGGCAAGAAAGATTACATGAATCATAGAAAGAACGCCTTTATACTTGCCAAGATGAAACCCACCTGCTTCCCTGTATTATACATTGGGCTATTCTGTCTTTTACTCCAGAAAGGAAATTACCTGCACCACTGCACTGTTACAAGAGCTGTATTTTCATTATTTTGCTCAAATACACAAAATTCACAGCTGCTACTTCAAAAGCCCAAAGCCTGAGACACATCACTTCTAATGCACTTGAGCTGTACAGATGACCTCTGCAGGTGACATGGCCATTTCTACAGGATTTACAGGTTTTTGTAGCTCAATAGTACCTAACACGGTCTCAAATGAATGACCAATTTCCTATTGTTTCTAGGAGGAAGAGTGTGAGCAGGAAAAGTCATGTGAAAGAAAAGCTGGAGCTATGACAGTTTCCTATCAATACAGTGCTATGAAATTTTTCTTCAATTTAGAGATGTGTGTCCAAACTATTATTGAGTGTGTTAAAATTTTGCAGCCAAATAATATTTAGAGGAAATAGTGACAACATAAAAGAGGGATCCCGTTTTCTGAATGAGAAAAACCTTATGGATAAGCAAAACCTTATGCATTTATCTGTAAAATGTGCAGAGTTATTTGCAATATAAATAAATAAAGGAATTAGTTAGATGATAGATAGATAGATAGATAGATAGATAGATAGATAGATAGATAGATAGATAGATAGATAGATAGATAGATAATATTACATGATTCTTCAGTCTGAAGGCAAGACACTTTCCTGAAATAGCACATCTGGTCATGCTCCAGCAAGCGCTATGCTGTGAAAGAGTTTTACATGAGAGGAGCACGAGTACTTCCAGCTTCCCATGTGTCTCCAGGTATTCACAGAACATCAGAGAGTCAGGGTAAATTCGTCAGTGATGTGAACCATTGGTGATGTGTATACAAACACATTTAGAGGGGAAATGAGACTGAACTTCTGGTTTCACTGGAGTATTTAAAGGATACACTCTTTAAGTTTTCTTACAAATGTGACCCACTATAGTGAAAAGAGGCTGTGGTTTCAAGCCAAATGGAGCAAGTCACAAAAAATGCATTTATCCCATTTCTCATTTATTTTGCAAGAATAGTTGTATCCTACAGAAAGAAGATATAATTTGTAGACCATGGAGTTATACAGGATATGAAGTTGTTTTATATATCTACGGGTTGAATGTTTTACCACAAAGGCCCAAAAGGCTTCTTTTTGAAGCTTTTTGTTTACTTGTTTTTAAAAATACTATTGTAATAGGAAAAGAATTGAAGTAGCATTCAACCAGATAGAGAGAGAAAGGTGGGAAGTGAGAGAGTCTCATATGATTTCTATAGCATGTCAAATTGGTAGATCACAAAATAGTGGACACAGAACTTTACCAAGCCCTCCCTTCTGTGGTAGCGTTTCGTCTCTAGTTTAGAACTAGCTCCTCTACATTAAGATGAAATTGTCGTCTTGTATTACCCTTGATAAAACTTTCTTGCCACTTTTGATTTAATTTTCTCTATTGTCATTGTTTATAAACTTCCATGATGTAAATCATGTTGGATAAAAGACATAGCTGAGGAGAGTTCTACCCTGTCTTTATGCAGTTGCCATGGTATTTGTCATAGTGTAATTATTAATAACATTAAGAGTTTAATTCATACTTTAGACACCCTGAAATAATTAATTAATTAATTACATTTTAAATTATTACAACTTTGCAAAGACTTTTCACTTCTGCCTGACCAACTTTTACAAACAGATCAGCAGATGTCACTCCATTCTTGTAATTCAAACATGATCTGTCTTGTCATATTTTCAATTTCATATCTCCCAAATACATCGGACTCTTCTAAAATCAATGGGAGTTAGATACTTAATCTGCTTAGGTGCTTTTGAAAATCTTTTACATGCCTACTGACATATACAGAGGGGGTTGGACTAGATGGTCTTTCAAGGTCCCTTCCAACTCCTAGCATTCTGTGATTCTGTGATTCTATAAAATAAACTCCTCATTATTCTGTAGACTCCTATACTGCCTTATACTGAAACCCTCTGATGTGCAGACTCTCCCTGGTTTTAAAAACATGTAAAGTAATGAGCACAAAAAGATGGCTACTCTTGTCTGCTTTAACATATATGATTACAAGAAAAAAAAAACCCCACAAACTACGTTTGGAGAAACAGATTTCAATGAGTCATAGGACTTGCAAAATAATTTTATGTATTTAAGCGATTTTAACTTTAAGTTGGTGATAGTTTTTAATGCTTTGCAGAAGCAAAGAATACTGATCTCAGTCAAGAGTAGAACAGGAAAGTGTTAAGAAAGCCTTTCAAAGCAAACACCAACTCAAAGCAAGACACTATTTAATTTTTACTGTTCTTGAGTATGACAACGTATCAGCATGTTAATTTTCTGATTAATTCCATGACAGAGTAGTACAAGATCATTTGAGATATACATCAAAGCTTCAGAAAAGCAGACTAATTCACAAATATATTTTTTTTCTGTAATTTTGGCCCATAAGCGTTTTATACGTTTCTGTTATAAAAATAAACACTTAACTATCCATTTCCAAAATTAATCTCAAAATGAACAGGAATTTGTGAAGAAGGAAGAAGAATTTGATCCAAAGCCTCTGTAACCATGTTAGTGAGTTGTTTTAATGAATTGTAGATGTTTTGAACAGCACAAATGTATTTTAAAGCCTGAAAGTTTGTTAATTAGCTATTTCATGTTTTTCTGCAGTAAAGATGTGAATTAAAAACCAGACAATATAGAGGCTTTTGCTAGTATGTGCTAACCTTGATTTTAAATCTTTTTTTGTGAATGACATTCTCAATCTGTGGACTTGATACTCCTGGAAAAGAAGACAGGTCTATCTGTTTCATCAAAAATCCTGTTACAGGGAAATAGTGAACATACCATGTATATGAGTTAAGACTTTGTTGTTAGGCTCACTACAATTTTATCAATGAATGAAAGTAAAGTACAACTGCTGTTATTAATCCAACTTACAGCAACACTATTATCAAATCCAAAAATCTTTATTGTCTTATAAAGAAATAAAATTGCATATGTATTCATTCTATAGCTCCATAATGAATTAAATATCCTTTAATTGTGACAAAATATCTGATCTTAGGGGATGAAATCAACATACTTTACTGATTTCAAGCCACGTTGCTAAATATTATTTCTTGCTCTCTGATAAAGCTTTCTTTTCAATCAGAGATTATCCTGTGGTTCTGATTTTTTATTTAGTTCTGGAGGATATTACACAAGTATCATATTCTCCATGATTCAATTAATAGAAAATCTTATAACATGCAGCTTGCTTTTATGAACAAAAATTTAAGGAAATAAGATTTTTGTCACTGATGTGATTCACAATTGGGTTTCAGACTGTTTAGCTGTATGTAAATACCCATACAAGACTCGCTCCTATCATTGTTTTGTGCTTCATTGGTATAGCTTATCAATGTATTTTAATAAATGTATATTCAAACCTTAGCACATAGTTAAATCACTTGTCTTTGGTTTTTTTTTTTTGTCTCAGTGAGAAAGAGAAACACACTAATGGTTGGTTGTCTACCACAGGGACTCATAAAAAAATGAATGTGCTGAAGACAGTATTTCATCACCTTTCTCACTGTAACATTTAACAGTTTTGTTACTCAGTGTAAATCAAAATCTGAGACAAAAAAAAAAATCTTGGTTTTCTTTAGAACTATTTTTTTTTCTCTGGAACCTTTGTCAATAATGCCAAGTTGGACAATGTCCTTGACATTAGATTTCTCATCAGATGGAAAACAGATCACCTCTTATTGACTGACAAGTTTATTGCGATGTCAACTTTTTCTTTTTTCAGCAGCTGTCTTGTGAGAAACCTAGTTGTGCCTGAATGCACCTTTTTTTGAAGGTCTCTGATTTCAAGTATGCTTACAAGTTCCTCTCTCTACAGACTGTAGGCTCTGACAATTTGTGAGGAGCATTTGCATATATAAGTTAATGGACATAAATTACAGACAATGAATTACAATTTGGTGTTCCTGCTCCTGCAAGTCATCTTTAATCTTTTCCTTAAAAACTAGGCAACTGAATTTGAAAGTTTAAGGAGAAATGTAAAAAGCTCTGCATGTAATATTTTCGTCAGCACTTCGTAAAGTATCATCAGATAACAAAGAAGTTTTGCATTAATTGTTGCAATATCATGAAATATTCTAACAAAATTATATGGTGCATATGAGGTATATGTGTGTCTAGATATTGTATAATTGAAGAATGAAGTCTAATGTCAGAAAATCAGTCAAAGTCATACTTAAAAAAAATTGCTAGAGATATTTAATGAAATCAATTGCTCTATACTCTAGAAAATGAACAGAACTGGGGTTTTTTTTACACATCTATGTACATACTTCTGGTGGAATTTTATTACATATCAGCTGTCTATAACAAACTACTCATCATTTAGAATCATGTTAACATTAACTGTGACCCACTAACTAACGCTAAATTTTACGCAGAACATTTACACTGAAATTTTTATCCTCTATTGATACTATTTAAGCCTTGGTGGAGGATGACTCTGTGTGTATGGTAATCTGATGATAATGATTTTCATATAGTATTATTAATATATCTTATAAGGAAATCATCAAAAAGACAGGTTATAGAATAATACTGAATGAACGCTGTGACAGTATAAAAGATCAATCTAGTTTAAAAAATGCATTATTATTTTATAAGGCAGTCCCACTCTGTCCCACTGCTAAGTAGAACAGATGTGATGGAAGAAGTTAGACAGATTGACACATTTCTAACCCTTTCTCAAGTATTTCCTGAAAAGAAACTGTAATTACTATGCATGTTGCAGGTTACGCTGATGAGCTGATCGAGGAGGTTGTCAAATTATACAGCACACAATCACTCAATGACACAGTAGAAGGAGGGGTGGAGCAGGATTTCCAAATCTATCTACAATACATAAGCTTCCAGACAAAACGAGTGTTCTGGAAAGCCGTGTGTCACACTTAGGCAAATTAGACATGCATATGTTGTGGACAAGAAACCACCTATAAAAAATAAGGAGATGAGCTATTTGTAAGTTGTCAAGTAGGATCCAAATGAACCATTCTGTACAAATGAGAGAGAACTAAGAAGATATACTATCCTATTTCCAAAAGGATACAACCAGTTCTGCTTGAGTGGTTACCATTTTATATACTTTTTTGCCTCGTGAAAAGAGAAAGTTATATAATGTAGAAACCCTGTTATCGAATCCAAGGCAGATAACACTTTAGTAAAAAACATTAGCTGATAAAAGTCAAAGAGAAATATGACAGCATTTTTTAATCATTTAAAAAAAATGTTTATTTCAAAAAAACCACTAGCCACTTCACAACTAAAATAAAACACAGCAAATCTTTAATAAAATTACTGATGCTGACACATCAGTTATGTTGACTACCAACCAAGGGATAGCTAGCTGTATCTTATACTAGTGTATTATGAAACCAGCCAATTTATTCAACAGAACCTTTGGGTGGCAGCATAGACTACAAGTTTTCAGTGATCCATACTCAAGTTCTGCTTTTTTTAGGGTGTTTTCACCTTTGTAGTGATCCGTTTGATTTGGAATGCTCTTCTCCCTGAATGACATAATCAGTAACGAAGATTTTTTAATATACTTCAAAAAGTCTCTTTTAGAGGCTTTTTCAGTAAAGAAAGGAGAATAAAAGCGGGGAAAGGAAAGGAGAAGAAACGAAAGAAGGACACAGAGAGTGCATGTTTTATTAGATGCCATTTATTTTGGTTTTGATATATGAGCTATTTCAAACTAAATAAATAACTAACTAAATTCGGGTATGTTCTAACTGGTCCTCATGAATTTTTACACTTTAAAGTGAGCAACAAAACTCATAAATCTTCTCCATTACCTTTTTTTTCCCCCTGTAACTACTTCTTATCATCTGGCAGTTCAGAAGATATATCTATATGTAATCATGATGCTTATCTTGGGGGAAAATAAAAAAATAAACAAAAATGAAGAATGAATTATTCTGTTCAACTTCTGTTGCAATGGTCTTAATCACCAATATGTATTTTTCTTCCTGTTTATACTTTCTGTCAGACAAATTTTACTTTGATTTGGTACACCTTTGACAGATGTCTTCAATAACAGATGATAGAATTTACCACACTAATTTGTGTCTATTTGTTATCAATCAGGGCATGTAAGCAGAGAGAATGTGAACATACAGTTTCAAATTTAGCCAATATATTAGGGCTAGTGATTTTTTTACAAAGACCAACTTATCTCGGCTTTCTGCTACCTTCAATAAGCTCTGAAATTTTTGCCTTCCAGTACTGAAACTCTCATTAGATCACAATGTGAATGATTCAGAGTAAATAGAGAAGCCCTAGTAAGTCCTGCAAGGCTTGGGTTTTCACCTCTAGTACTTGTCATATTTTACGTTGTTTAGTTAAGGAGTTCCTGCGAAATATTGAATATGGCAGGAATATGGGTTACAAATTGCTTTATATCCCCGATTTAAATTATACAAATTGACCACAAGTGCTGTTTAAAATATGATCTCAAAGAAATACATTGCTAATAATAATTTCCTGAAGATGAAGTTTAAATAACTCGTTACACCAAATGTCAGATACAAATTGCAGCTAGTGCCAAAGTTAACTGAAATGCTGTAGCATTGTCACTGACAATAGAGTATCACTGCTCACATCCTATTATAAAAATGTTGGACTTCTCTACTCTGAAGATTAAAAAATTTTAGCTGTAATCCAGGTCTTGTCTGACATGACATTTTGGAAGCAAAAGCTCAGAAACTTTCGTACTTAGCAGTAATAGGATAACATGGTACAGTAGTTACAGTAATTGCCCAAATCTCCTATTGCTTAGCTGTTTTTTTTTCTTTTTTTTCCTCCTGTTTTATCCTCTATCCTCTCCCTCTCTCTTCCACACAGAACATGCTTGCAAAAGCCATTTGATATTTCACAGAAAATAAAACAAAAGAAACCACACACAATTTCCTATACATATTACCTCAGATTCTTCCAAATTCTTTGTGAGGGATAGATATCACAATGATTTCTACAAGGAACAATGCAATTCTCTGAATACAACAAAAACATATCTATTATTGGACCAAAAATATAGTGAAAGCACTACTTCTTGATTAACTTGTAAATTTGTACCATAATATGAAGCTATTTTTTTCTTTAATTGTCCTGTGTATGGTCATTCTCAAAATAACTAGTTCTGGACATCTACTGAAGCCTTTAAATACCCAAAATATTCTCTTCCTTTCCTCTGTTTTTCCAGGAGTCGCTTTATTGGACTGGGCTTTTGATTTTTTTTTTTTCCTTTAGACTGAAAATTAAGGCAAAAAGAAGTCCAGATGAGTATTTGGAATAAATCACTAACTGGAGTTCTATATTTAACTTTACTCAAACTAGCTGAAGGATGTTGCCCAGTCTGAAGTCTATGAAGTGTGAATGGATTTTTAAAGGAGACATATGGTTAATGAACCAAAATAAGAAATATTAACTGAGACAGAAAGACATATTGAGTTTGATGAAGGACTTAATGAAATCTAATAAATTTGGATACGTATGAAAAACCTTAGTCAATATTATGCTCCATGTTCAGGAGGGAAAAAAAAAAAACCAAGAAAAAAGAAGGGAAGGGAAGGGAAGGGAAGGGAAGGGAAGGGAAGGGAAGGGAAGGGAAGGGAAGGGAAGGGAAGGGAAGGGAAGGGAAGGGAAGGGAAGGGAAGGGAAGGGAAGGGAAGGGAAGGGAAGGGAAGGGAAGGGAAGGGAAGGGAAGGGAAGGGAAGGGAAGGGAAGGGAAGGGAAGGGAAGGGAAGGGAAGGGAAGGGAAGGGAAGGGAAGGGAAGACAAACAGCAAGAGTGTTATTTTCCGACTAAAGGTAAATGTGACAGTAATACCACTGGCTAAATGGAATTTTTTGTAAGAATAATAGGTAATGTATGGTAGAAGTTGAGTGGACTAGCATCCTGGAAGAAAATGAACATCGCCCTTAGACATGTGTTTACAGCTCAAAGTTGAGAAAGCACAAGGAATAGTAGCACAGGAAGAGTAGTTGGAGGTAGTTGTGAGTAACTGAATGAAACTTTCAGCTATGATAACGAACAGGAAAGTAATAAAAGAAATAATCTTTGTGGCTTTGCTCTGGACTCAATATTCCAAATGGAGCCTTACCAGGGCAGAGTAGAGAGGGAGAAGAATCTCTCTCCACCACTAGCCACACCCTTTCTAATACATCTTAGAATGCCATTGGCCTTCTTGGCCATGAGGGCACATTGCTGGCTCACGGTGATCCAGCTGTCCACCAGGATCCCCAGGTCCCTTTCCCCTACACTGCTCTCCAACAGCTCAGTACACAGGTGCAAGATTCTACACTTGCCCTTGTTGTATTTCATAAAATTTCTCCCCACCCAACTCTCTGGCCTGTCTACGTCTCACTGAATGGCAGCACAGACTTATGGTGTGTCAGCCACTCCACCCAGTTTCACGTCATCAGCAAACTTGCTGACAGTGTTCTCTACTCCCTTATCCAGGTCACTGATGAACCTATTGAATAGTACTGGCCCCAGTACTGACCCCTGAGGGACTCCACTGGATACAAACCTCAGGATTAGAAAATTGCCAGCATCATCCCTGAGTATACCTTTAGGTCCACTTAACTGTGTCTTTGCACTATTAGCTCCAAGTCTACTGAAAGAAAGACACATTTTTATAATCAAACCCTGTGCTAACGAATTATTTCTTCAGTACCTTTTCAGCTTGCAATTTTTAAGAGCAAGAGCTAAAAGTCACCATAATGACCATCAACATACTATCAAGTCACAGCTTTGCGAGCATCTACCTAGGCACTTAGAGGAGCTTTCTTAATTGTAATTTAATTAAGATAAAAGTATGCTTCTTGCTCCTATTCACTCTAGACATTGACTCATGTCAAAGGGTGTAGCTGCCTCTTTTTCACATTAATGAATGTCCTGGCTTTTAAATGTAGTGCAACATATATTATTCAAACAAAATATATTATAGGCTTTTATTAATTATTTATTAATTAGAATTAATGTCTAAGATAGTGATCTTGTATTTATTATCTTAGTTGTTTTCCCGTTAGAGAGAGCTTGCTCTGAAGAAGGTCCTAGGCTTTGACTAACTTAAGGCATTCTCACAGCAGTTTACAAAGTCTTAAAACTAAGCAAGGCAGGGTTTCTTTTATGAATTTTACTGTGAACTACTGAAGGAATACTTACTTCATGGTTTGGTTTCCCCAGGCATAAGGAGGTGGAAAATATGTTAAAGTTCTGCTAGCAATCAAGGTGTCTGCATACTTCTAGTCCCAAACACCCAAAACTGAGCAGATGAAACACATTGCAGGTCAGACAGTTATGTAACTTTGAGTCAGGGTTTAAATGACTATTGAATTTAAGCGCTTCTAATCCACTGGCTATCTTAACAACTTGTATAAAAATTCAATGGATGAAGTATAACAATACAATAGATGAAAATAAAAGGAAAATTTTAACAAATGCTGCAATTGGATTCTGAAAAAGAATTCCGCAACTTCAAATGAGAAATGTTTCATCACTCATAGCCTTTAATGCAGCATGAGTTATAATTTTTAGAGGAAGCACTGTTTATCTGTTGTTGTGAACCTAAAATATTTTAATTTCAAGTGCTGCCAATTCTGTGGTACAATATCCATTAAGTTATACGAAAACAATTGTGTCAGTTCATTCTATACATAAACTCTGAGAATATATGCGGTTGTGAGAGCATGTAAATGTCATGCATATCTTGCAGGGGAATGAAAATGTTCATGTTTTCATCTAATAAAAATAGATTTCTGTCATACTACAAATTAAAATAGATCATGAAACACCTGTTTAGGCATATTTCAGTCCGTGTATGTTCAGTCCAACACTTAACAAAAGCCCATGAAATGAAAGTACACATTCCCTGCAAATGCTTACTAATTGTACATGATGGAAATTAATTTCGTCATGTATAGTTCAGTGTGCATAAGTAAAATGGGTAAAAGTATCATAAAGTGCTCATTAGCCTGCCATAAGAAGAATATGTCCTTCTAACATTAAATAATCCTATTAGCTCTGAAAAGAGAACAATTATAACGTATGTTCCAGATGTCCTAAAATCATAGTGGAATGAACTTCTTTAGTGTGCTACATACTACCTTCATGATGTGTACTTCTCCTGGTTCAAGCTAATCAGAACAAATTCTGTTAGTGATTTTAATTTTCACCTCAGTCTCTTCTAAGAGATCGCACTTTCTGATGTTTGCAGTATGTTTTTGCAGACGTGTGTGCTACTAGCAGTGGTAACACTTTTACTGCCAGGGATTGGTATGCAGAAAGGCTCTTGCTTATACTTGCTTCTTTGATGACCAAGGTCACTACCAAATCTTGTATACTGTGTTAGGGGTGCCAGGAAGTAAAAGGGGTTGCGGGGAAATAAAATGTTTCTCCTCAGATGAGGAAAAGACGGGACAGGTGACCAACAAGAGTATTCCATTCCATCCACATTATATTGTCTGTAAAGCTGAAAGATCATGGGAGTTAAGCTTTCTTCTTCAATGACTGTAAACCCAGGAGAACTCCATGCAATCTTCTGTCTTTGATTCTGGTACTGAGTTCACAAAAATCTAGCTCTTGTCCAATTCTCCCCTGCCGCTGAGGCTGAGGCTTCCTCTGTGCCTACCTGCTCTGCAGCATCAGTCGTGATTACTGTCAGGGGCTGGAGCTGGGTTCAATATTGGTTTTGTATATATTTGTATATATTTATTTTCATTATTGCCTTATTAGTACTATTGTTTTATTAAAGCTGTTTTAGATTTATTTTCAAATTCATAAGCCTCTCTGCCTCATTTCCTTTCCCCTCTCATTTTGGGAGGGAGGGTCTTAGAGAGTATCTGTCAACATTCAGTGGCCAGCCCAGCACTGATCCTCAACAATACTTAGATGTCCTACAAAAATAGTGAGAAGAGATTCATCTCATTTCAGAATGTAAAATTTAACGATCTGTTGACTAAATATGCAATCTAGTACACTAGGCATTAATCTCTGCCTTGGTATTTGCTGAGATTGAGTTAATTTTCTTCCTAGCAGTTCATACAGTGAAGTGTTTTGGATTTAGTGTGAGAGTAATGTTGATAGCACATTGATGGTTTATTTGATGCTGAGTAGCACTTATTCGCTGCTAAGTAGCACTTCTCCTAAGTTAAGGATTTTTCAGTTTCCCATGCTTTGCCAGTAAGCAGGACCACAAGAAGATGGGAGGGAGCTTAGCCATGACCTGAACTAGACAAAGGGTATTTCGTACCACAGAATGTCATTCTTGATATATAAACTGGGAGAGTTGGCCAAAACGGGAAAATTGCTGCTCATGTATTGGTCAACAAAAGGTGAGCAGCTGTGTTATGCATTACTCCTCACAAGCAGTGAGCAATTGTGTTATGCATAATTCATCTTGTCTTGAAATTTAGTTGTCTCCTTTTTTTTCATTTTATTTAATTTCAGCATTTATTATTATTAATAATTATTATTATTGTCGTCGTTGTTATTCTTGTTATATCATATTGTATTCTATTACATTTCACTCTATATTAATTAAACTATATCATATTACGTTCTATTACATTACACTATATTTATCATATCATATCATCTCGTATCATATCATATCATATAATTTTTATGTTATGTTACATTACATTTTATTGTATTTTAGTTATTAAACAATTCTTATCTCAACCCACAAATTTTGACCTTCTTTTTTCCTGTTTTCCTCCCCATCACACTTGGAGTGGGGAGGAATGAACGAGCAACTGCATGGTTCTCACTTGTTGGCTGGGTTTAAACCACAACAATACCACTCCTAACATAAGCTCCATTACAAGACATGTCCAGTGTTCAGTGAGATACTTCTTTTCTTCCAGCTATTCTAAGACTCCAGTTAAAGCAAGTATCAGGAGAAGACTTACCTATTTTCATCTACTGATCATTCAAGAAGAGTTCTCTGTCAAACGATTCTAGTACGGAACTCTTGGGACCACAGTATTACTCATATAAACAGCAGCTGAATTCTGAAGCTGTCATACCCATCTTCCTTTCAAAAAATTAAAATGTATCCTTATTAAAAAAATAGACTCTCCTAGACTCTTCTTTCTTATCTTTATGCTAACAGAAAAAACGTGATTTTCGACAGTCGCTGTGTTACTGTTGTTTGGCGGGATCTTTAAAGAACTAAAGGAATTAGACTTTGAATATGCTGTGGCCTACAACTAGATGATGAAAGACTTGCTCTTCAGGAATTGTAACTACCCACACTGTGTGTGAACAATAATAATCATGATCATAAAAACTGAGGGAAGAGTTGGAAAATGTAACTGCTATTAAGAACAAAAAGAATAACAGTCATAATATAATCTTATCTTACAGCAGTTATTAACATAGTCATTGCTTACTGTCTTAGTTTGAACCCTAACCCTCAACAGCTAACCTTTTTATACTTCCTCACTTTCTCCTCTTCAGGTGATTCAACATACACCACATATACAGTTCAGCTCAATTTAAATGCTTCAATTTAATCTTCTATTCTATAAATCTACATCTACAAATTGTTGTATCTTCAATTCACTGTGAATGTAAATAATATAAAAAGTTAAAAGCTTAATGCTGGTAATTTTAAAGAAGAGGTTTTTTTTTTTTCCAAATTCCAGAGTGTTTCCAAATTCCAGAATGACATGATTTTCAGGCATAATAAAATTTTTTTAGAAACATTTATTAGAAAGAACAAAAATGTGTTTACAAAACCAAAGGCGACTTGTTAATTCAGACAAAACCTCGCCTCCATTTCTTTTCATGTCAGCAATTAGTACAGCTATTTATTGCATCCCAGATGATTTCTCTTCTATATCTCTGTAAAAAGTTGGTGAGTGAGCTGGCGGTCTTTAAAAGAATTTGATTCTGCTATAATTTAAGTTACTCCGAGCATTTGCGCCAAACCATTCAATTGTTTCTATGAAAGAGATGCATAGGAGCTTTCTTTAATTGCATTTAATAAACTAACCTTAACGATATTCACACCCTCATTTGAACATTTTTTGAGGTTTGAGCTGTTTCTCCTTCTTCTCACCTGTATCTTTGCAGCAGCCATCACTTCCACCTCCAGAGGAAATGCATTCACCAGGGCTGCTTTCTGCTCCAAGAGTCAGGATTTAGAGCACTTGCATCTGAGCTACTGTCCGTACTTATATACCCACCCTTAATAATGCTGTCATTGCCATTGAAGGGTTTCTGAGCTTCAGGTATCACTGCTTAATGCTTTAACTTAGTCCAGGGAAGATGCCAGACCAGGTCTGCTTAGCATTTTCAGCTGCCATCTTCTACCTTAGTAGAGCTTCAGCTGAATCAAATGGACTGCTGTGCTCACATGCTGATACTATGAGATGGATTAGAATAGGGATGTACATAGGTGAATATATATATATGGAAAGGTATAATACAGAGATAGAGGTTTAACACAGGTTTATTATGGTGAGATGAACATGAACCAAAGAGCGCAACAACACAAACGACGAAATATTATTTGTCCTCAGGAATATATGGACTAGACAAACAAGTGGAAAAAACTATGAAAAATAGCTGATTATAACACATGAATTCTGGAATTTCTGAGCTGTGAATTAGAAACACCTTCCTATGATCTTGCCCTTACTCTACTGCACCATCCAATCCAAGCATTAGCAATGTTATACTGAAACAGTTAAAATGAGCTAGTGTGGTTTTAAAATCCCTGGTATTTACACAAAAGACTACTTGTTATATAGAATCACAGAATTGTTGGCATAATATAAATTATTTTTTTTTGTCAGTTATATTTGTGACAAAACACATATTAGTGAGCTGGGCTACCTGACTTTTACTCCAGAGTGACTGGGAAACTGGTAATGGTGTTCACAGGGATGGCTTTGAAGCAGTGTGTCTCTGCAGCATATAGAGAGGATGCTTCCATTCATTCATCTCCACCTTTGTATATGATTATGCCTGAAGATGTAGTTAAGCGTGATGGTTTTACAGACTCACAGCAAGGCCAAGATTTCAAAACAAGATAGGCAATTAAATTATTTTATAAATCCTTTCCGTAATAATTACAAAGTACTGAATGTCAGAGGGGAGAGAAAACAGGGTGAAGCCGGAATATAATCTCATTTTCAAAATGAATTAAAATAATTACATATTCTGTAACTCTTTTTAGAAGTCTGTTCTGGCATTTCTCTAGGAGATAAGAAATAACTTTTTTTTTTTTTTTTAAACATGAAGTATACTTCTAACTTCTCGATATTAAGTTTGCTTTGTTTAAAAAGTCAGTGTTGGATACTTAGAATTTTATTTGCCTTTTGTGGTGATCATTAATGACATCAAAACTTAAATGTTATTATTGCTGTTTTAAATCAATTGTACAACCCTGAGACATTCAGATTTCAGTGTATTTTTCTGTCCCAGATGTATATTTTTGATAACAAAAAGTCAACTTCATCACAAACTTTATTTTTTTTAATTTTTTTTAAGGAAACATAAGAGAAGCAATTATAACATGAATAGATCAAAAGCCTTACAGATGGTGTATATGTGATATGATTGCTTGCCAAATTTTAAGTGTTTTTATTCTGGGTTCATACAGAGCATTTTCCATGAACTCTTGGGTTATTTATAATATCATGTTAACAATTCTTACTACAGGCAACAAACAGTCCAACTGAAAAAGAAGATTAATAAAAGCTACCATTGTGGCTGCTCTACTAAAAAAGGAGATCAATTAAGTTTGCAGTAGTTAGACAAATACTCATAATATTAAAAAAAAGCTCATGTGCTTGCTACAAGCCAAAGCTCCAAAGCTCTACAAGAGTTAAACAGCTAAATGGTCATTTAGTGTATAATTAGTCAAGGATGTATTATATTTTATTCTACAGGAAAAAAAAAACTTATATCACAATAATTACCTAGGATTGGAAAGAGAGAGAAAAGCTCACAGAAAAAATTACTAATGATACGTTCTGCATTACTGAAAGCTGCTCATTATTACAGTTATGAAGGCTACATAAAAAATAGAAATAGGATGGAATAGATTGTATCTCTGCTGATAGATGTGCCACTAAATTAATAATAGTGTTAAAGCTAGTATTAACTATTTTTGAAATAAATGGCCATATAGCAAAGCATGTGTATAAAATTACGTACATGTGTCTCAATAATACTCACTTTCATTAATGGGTATTTAATCCAATGATTAAGATGTTATTACTTGAATAAATAATGATTCATATGTATAGTAAACAATCAGTTTTTCTATATACTTGAGTAATGACAAGCCATGCTGATCTAGCAATAAAATGATTTTACTGCCTAGATGCATTTTACACTGCTTAGATATATGCCTAGATACATTTTACACTGCTTAGATATGTGCTTGCTAAATCTCTTGCTTGTTCCGAAGAAATAACTTTCTAATAAAGTATTAGAAAAATAAACTTTTTTAATTATTAATAGTAAAGTTGCAGTATTCTTCATGTAGAATTTTGAACGCTATCACTAAATATATAGATGGAAATATTAAAAAATTGTTTATGTAATTTCTAACCCTAATTTGATTTAATAAAGAAAAAATCTAGAATAAAACAGTTTAAATACTTATTTCAATATTTTATAAACTTTTTTTCACTTTCAACCATTGTTTCATTTACAGATCCTCTTGAAGTTTTACTAGAATTGAAATCAAGAGGCAACTGAGGTTGTTTAGACTGGAATAAAGAAGGCTCAGGGGAGACTTTATCACTCTCTACAACTACTTGAAAGGAGGCTGTAGAAAGGTGGGTGTTGGTCTCTTTTCCATGTAACAAGTGATAACACAAGAGCAAACGGCCTCAAGTTCACCAAGGGAGGTTTAGATTGGATATTAAGAAATGTTCCTACATGGAAAGGGTTGTCAAGCACTGGAACAGGTTGCTCAGGGAAATGATGGAGTCATCATCCTGGAGTTATTTAAAATACGTGTAGATGTGGTGCTTAGGGATGTGGTTTAGTGGTGGAGCTGGCATTGCTAGGTTAATGGTTGGACTTGATGATCATCTTAAAGGTCTTTCCCAAACTACATGATTCTATGATTCTAAGAAAAGGAAAAAATATATCTTCTTTTGAGATAAAAATATTTATTTGTATCCAAACCAAAATATTGCCAGGTTTTAATTTCATTCGGAAAATATTGTCAGCTTATTCCTAAAATTTTCTGAATTTCAAGACCTTTAATAAACTGGATGAAAATCAATTACAGCTATATCTCCACTAATACACTAAATTTTTTACATGCTTTTTTTTTTAGTTACAATGCTGAATCATGATTTCCAGCTGAGGAATCATTGCAAAATAAGACATTTCAAAGCTTATTCAAATACCAATTTCTCACACACTAGTAGAGGCAGAGAAGATGTGATTAAAAGGGGAACTTTGTATAAGAAGTACTGACAGGGAACTAAAAGGAGATAATCTTTCTTGGTCTTTACGTCGTATGCTGCTGATAGTCTCTTGGACTGTGGCAGAAATATTTGTGCTTAGAAAGTTCCCATCCTAGGTTTCCTCAAGATGAGAAGTATAGAAGACTAGAACTTCAGTTTCTAAATATTTTTGTAATTCTCCTAAATTTATGCAGCAGAAAACTTTATTCCTTTTCTACACAGACTGGATTGTTCAAGAAATAAACGATATGATTATTACGAAATAATTATCAAATTGTAACACATATTAAATATTATCTTTACCTTTGAAATAATCAAAAGACAATACTAGTCATCCCGTTCTTCCTTTCAAATACATTGTTAAATATTTGTAGAAAGCTTGGAATTTTTATTTGTATTCAAATCCATGAAATCCACTTAATATTAATTTTTCTACCACTATAAAAATAAATATATTTTGTTTTCCACTTGGCTTATTCATTTCAGTATTCATATTGCAGTAACACTTCAGAAAAGATAATGTCCAAGTTTCAAAGTCTCAAAATGGTTTGCCTAATAAAGACATCAACAAGTCTTTAATGCGATATCCGTAAGGCTGGATAACTCAATTATTACATATTATACAAACATATTTTAACATTAAATTTAATTTCATTTTATTTACCCAAGAAAAAATAAAAAAACAAAACAAAACAAAACAAAACTCAAACAAACAAAACCCAGTCAAACAACCAACCAAAAAAGAGAAAACAAGATTAAACAGTAATATACTACAGTGTGATGAAATGTACTATTCATATACTACTCGTAAAGCAGAATGTTCTACCATTGGAAAGTTTTTCACATCCACAGTTTAAAATAATGGTGTCAAAAATTTGAAGCAATGATTGTCATTTCAAGGTCTATGAAAATCCAGGGTCAAGCTAAGGAGAAAGTCATAACGTAAGAGCAGAGCTCAAATAGTGTGTATCAAGGACTATTCCAGCCACTTCGTCTTGACATGGGACATGCATATGCCACTGACAGAGAGATTCTTCAAAGCACAGAATATGTTGATCTCTCTACAGTTTTATGACAGCAGAGAAGCATAATGCATTGTTCTCCTTCTCTTCCTACCCTAAGTACAGTTTATTACATCCAGGTGTCTTATGTAGATCTTATCTTCTCTTGTTAAACAATTTACCATGACACTGTGTAAGTAAGAATATTTGCCTAAGGATCTTTTGCAGCTCCAGAGGTTAAAAAGGAATTTTCTCAGAATTATTAACATCATCTCAAAATACTGGTTCTTTTAAAAGAAACAATCATCAGCATCAGGTGAAGTCCATTGGAATGATTCAAGGAACTAGATTGTAAAAATACAAGCTACAAAATATTGCTATATATATTGTGAATATTCCACCTGGCTCATGAATCGCAGATAAAAAATCTTAAAGTGAATTAATTTAGTCTTAGAGTTTAAAATACCCAGTGGTGCCACTGGTAAATTCATTCACAAATATCTTATAACACAGTTTTTGTCATTAAAGTATTTGGTTTTGACACATTAAAAACAATAGCAGTAACGATAATAATACTTACATGTAAAATTTTCAACTGATTACTTCAAATAATGACTCTTAGTTTCAAGAGCTTGAATATCAAGCTATCCCTTTTATGAGAGATAAACAAATCAGCCATGGAACGGGATCTGAAAGGTGATAATTCCGATTTGCTTTGGGCTTGAAGGGTGAAGAAATTTGTTTTTTTTCAACCATACTGTTTGTTATACTCAGAAAAAAATACAGGTACATGGATCTGTTCTTTTTTTTTTTATCTGTTTTTAATCAGAAGTTGCTGCACAGTCACAGGACATTTGTTAAAGAATCCTGAATTTTTGAGCTCTTGTGATAGGATAATGCTTACACAAGAAATCCCATACTCTGAGCAAGGTGTTCTGTCACTGTCTAGATGGTGAAACAAGTCTCTTGTACAGGGGTCCCTACAATGTCTTCAGCTGGACTGGGTGAGATTCCCCATGTTGTTGTTCTGCTCAGCTCTCAGGTTCTCACAACCAGATGGTTTGTGTTCCCACTTGACCACTCCAGCTCAGGCACAATCTGTCCCACTGCTGTTGTCTTAAACCATGTACAGAAGAGCTAACTGTGTCAGCTGTATGCAAAAGGTTGCCCTACCTAACCATGTCTGCATCTGAAAGAACAATTGCTGACTAATTACAAGTGTCTTTTCTATGTCGGATTTGGTCAATTCTGCAATACTAACCTCGTTTGGTATCCCCAGAAGGTCCAACTTCTTCCCAAGGATTTCAATCAACATATATAAATGCATAATTTAGTTTAGGCACTGCAGGTACTGTCTGCAGGAGTCATCAGGCCAGTCTGAAATTGTCTCTTGGAGAGCTCCTGCACTAGTTAATCCAATGCTTTGTTGTAAGGGTAACTAGCGCTTCCATGCAGATGACTAGCTAATGAATTCATGGACCACCTGGGGAATTAATGTCCTAAATGCAGAAGATGTGTACATGGCCAGAGCACTAATAGCCAGCCACATCACTTTAACAACAAGACCAGCTGAAATTCCAATTCTATAACTCACAAATTCTATGGTTCCTGCCAAAAATGTTATTAGAATTTCAAGTTACACTAGAAAAAATAATTTTATCTCCCTTTCCTTTAAATAATAATAAAATAATAAATAAAATAATAAAAATAAATCAGTTAAATGCATTTTTAAATCTCAAACAGGATCTTCAAAGTAAGCTACTTTAAAATTACATTAGTATTCCTAAATTTATGTGCTGTTTATTCAAAAATTCTAAATTATTTCTAGTCTGTGAGCCTTTGAGTGCATTTAATACTCACAATCTTAGTGTTTCAACCCATTAACAAACTTTAATTTGAAAGCTACCTTGGTTGATTAACTCGCTCCTTCAGGCTACCTCAGATATCATCTTCAGTTTCAGTGTTTCCTTTTCCAGTTGCACCACTGTGGACATCCTGAATATATGCTAATGACCACCTCAAATTATATTCCTTTTAGCTTCCTTTCTTCCTGAGTGGTGTTAATCTGCACAGTCTAGTGCACACTTGTCCACTTACTCCACAGTTCGTAAGTCCCCATTAAGTCAATCTCCTCCTCACTTTTAACTTTGTCACCAGCATTTATTCCTTTAGCAAACCCTTTCGTACACAGAGTTTGATTTTTAAGCAATTTGTCAATATCATGAAAATGACCTGGTAGAATCTATAGTTTGAGCCGAATAGAAAATGAAGAAAGATGTTCAGTGCCTGTGATGTCATTTGAACTGATACTATACTAAATAAAGCTTTTTAACCTTGACATAAAATTAAATTTGCAGCAACATCTTACATTCCTTCAGTTATTTTTGTTACTCCCAACTACTTTTTTAACAGATTCAAAGTTTTCATTATAGGGAAATACATACTATCCAACTTAAATAATTATGTCTAAATTCTCTGTGATGTGTGCACATCACTTCTACTAATATTTACATCAAGAGATATCAAGATAATAATATACTCTTGAACGTATTTAACTGCTAAAGTATGTAAACAATAACAACACTAATGATGTATTTGGAAGACACCATCTTATTTTCTCTTTGAAATTTTGTTTAAACTATAACTGGGTTTTCTGGTCTACTCTCATGTACTACGGACAGCAAGATAGAAACTTCTAAGGAGTTCCTTCTCAAATACTTTTTTTTTTATTTGATTTTCATTTTTGTCCAAGTCTCCTGGAAAATCATTATCAAAACTGGACACTATTCAGTCAGACACAGTTCCCATTGAAATGGTCACTGATCTTAAATAATTTTGGTTTTGCCTTGAGTATTCATTCTTGTTGTAAGGGATTTTTTTTTTTTATCTGAAGATCTGGTTAAAGATGTAGCATTACCTTTGATCATATCTTTCTCTGACTTCAAATTATAGAGGATTTAGGTATTCTTCTGGTTCATGTGTAACTTCACCTTGCAGTATTGCAAAGACATGTAGTCTTTCATGGTGGTGTATGCCTTTTCCTGTCAGAAAGAACAGCATAGTCTTATTGAAAACAAACTATGAGTACACAGATGTACTTCCACTTCCAAGAAATTAATATAGTAGGTTGACCTTGGCTGGACACCAGGTGCCCCCCACAGTAACACTATTACATCCTTCCTCAACTAGAATAACAGGCTGATGGGTTGAGATAAGGACACAAAGATCACTCAGCAATTACTGTCATGGGCAAATTAGACTCAACTTATGAAAATTAAATTATTACCAATCAAATCAGAGAAGGGCAATAAGAAATAAACCCAAATTTTAAGAACAACACGTTCTCCCCATTTCTCCCTTCTTTATTCCCAATTTCTTTTTCTCCTCTCCCTGAGAAGCATGGAGGTATAGCGAATGGATGTTAAAGTCAGTTCCATAGATGTTGTCTCTGCTGCTCCTTCTTTCTCAAGCATAGGACTCTTCACTCTTTTCCTGCTAAAGTGTGAGATCCTTCCCATAGGAGACAGTTTTTCATGAACTTTCCAGTGTGTGTGTCCCACAAGGTCACAAGTGCTGCCAGCAACTCTGCTCCAGCAGTTTCTCTCTCTCCATAGTTCCATAGATCCTATCAGGAGCATACTCCAACGCAGTGACCCATTGGGTCACATCCTCCTTTGGGCGTCCACCTACTCTGGCGTGGGGTCCTGCCTGGACTGCAGGAGGACATCTGCTACGCTGTCAACCTCCATGGGCTGCAGAAAGACAGTCTGCCTCACCATAGTCTTCACCATGGACTGCAGAGAAGTGTCTGTTCTGGCACTTGGAGCATCTCCTCTCCCTCCTTCACTGTCCACCAACCTTAGTGTCCGGAGAGCTGTTTTCTCTCACATATTCTCACTCCCCTCTATGGCTGCAATTGCATCATAACCTTTTTTTTTTCCTTCTTAAGTATGCTGTCACAGAGTATCACCATCACTGATTCGGTCTGTCTTGGCCAGTGGTGAGTCCATCTTGGAGCTGGCTGGCATTGGCTTTATCAGACATAGGGGAAGCTCCTAGCAGCTTCTCACAAAAGCCACCCCTGTAACTCTCCCTGGTACCAAAACCTTGCAGTCAAACCCAATACAATTAACTATTTTGGTGGGGGTTTTCACTTGTTTATTTATTGGGACATTTTTTTTTCTTTTCCTGTATAAAGCTTCTTTGCTTTCTTTTTCTTGTTTAACTAATGTGTCTGGTTTGTTTACTACACGTTGTTTATAGGAGGAATTACGCTTTACTGCCTCCAGTACTGATCAGTGTCTAGTACAATGCTTCTTTCATTTCACCTGGGTTTGTCTAGGCAAACAGCAAGTTTCTTAGATGGTGAATCCTGCTGAAGAAATATTGTTTTGTCACAGGCCATAAATATTCAACCAAGCTTTTAAAAGTTTTGTAAGACTAAACTGCTCCGTGATGATTACCTATAGCTGAGAGAGCTGTTCTGTGAGATTCTGCCTTAAGCCACCCCTTTCTTCTCCCTATAGACATACTGCTCGAAACATTTTTCCCCAGAAGCAATGTAGAATATAAGTGGTGCTTGATGCACTGAGGAAAAGCAGGGCAGGTCCTGTGCCTGCATTTGTTGTACTGTGACATACTGGGCTTTCTGCTCCGTAGGAAGGGTAGGTCATGCTGCCTCCGGACCACATGTACATCTGGGGTCACTCATGCTTCTCGCATGTGACAGCCAGGCCTCTCCCAACACAGATCTGTGAAAGCAACATGAGAAGAAAATAAGTTTCAGATTAGTGTTGAAAATTGTTAAAAAAACATAAACTTTGGTCTCAGAGTGTTTGCTAGATAATCTTTTATGCCAAATATGGGGTTCGTTTCACTCTGTCGTGTATTAACTACTGCTTTTTAATTTTTTACAGTGAAACATGTTGCCATTGTCCTTAGTCAAAGGGAACCAGGGAATGAAGGAGAACAGGCACAGCGAGCAGCTGTGCTGTGCATTATGTTCTTCCCATTCTTGTGTGAAAACACAAATATGTTATCTGACTAAAATTAGTGGTACTGGAAATAAGCTCTGATAGTTGTAGGGAGATAAAATGGTGCAACGACAATCACACAACATGCACAATAGCCTCTATAGCCAGTTCTGAAGGCTCCAACTGCCTGCCAATTCAGCTGGTAAAAAACAACACCATGTGCAATTAAATCTCGTTTTAGATATATATGACTTCTCTAGGATTATTCCTATGACATAAGAAGAGGCTACAAGATGATTGCAATATAAAATGCTTATCGTGGATACACTTTGTAAAAGTTAATTTTTTGTTTGAAAGAATATCTTAATCTAAACTCTTTGAGATGATCCTTATACAGCAAAATTGAAAAAAAAAAAAAACCCACAATAAAACAAACCCAAAAAACCCACAAAAAAAAACCCCAAAGGGGGTTTACCAATATTTTAAGAGTAAGAGCCTATGTACAAACTTTTGAATAACATTACACCTTCAGAAGTACTTTCCCTGCCACTTAAGCTTCCTATGAGTTCCTTACTTTATCATACATGTAGCACACATTGCAAATGACAAATTATTTTTTTCATGCATATTATTTAAAGTAATAAAATGTGCTTTTAACTTAGTAAGTTACAGAATTTTCAATGATTCTAAATGTTTTTTGCTTAGAGTAATTTTAGCTGTTGAGGTGTAACATAACAGTATAATCTAAAACAAAAAAAAAAGACACAAATGAAGCCACTTTAGTAAATTACAGTTTTCTGGTCATATTGATATTATTCTATGCCTCAAGCATGAAAAATCAAACTAAAATCTTGTGGAAGATACTAATACAGTAAATATTTTTTTTTTTATCTCAGTAACAACATGGGTATTTGCACACATATATGTTTGAATTTTATAGTGCTTTTAGCTCATTCTTTTTAGCTACATCTGTGAAAACTATTGAACAATCATCTAAGATGTGAATTTGAAGTTCACAGCTACATAACACTAGATTTTCATGGAAAGTCTATGAAGGCTGCTGTTTATTTAGTGAATTTTCTTTATCCAAGAAAGCTAATCCAGAATTAATATCCTAAATAGTAAAATAAGAGCAAGAACTGCAAGATCAAAAGAGTGTTGTAAGCAATAAAATCGTATTACTTCCATCTCAGTGATAAACATCAGTGATAGTAAACTAAACATTCCATCTGTACACTGGTTATAATTAGAAATAGTTTCCCTTAGCATATCTTTTTTTTTTTTTTTTTTTTTTTACATTGCATAATAAATCATGAGGGTAACCAAGAAAAACAGCAGTGAGACAGATTTTGTGAGGGAATCCAAAGGAAGAGAGTTTTAAAAACAAAGTTTTTCACTCACTGAGAAGACAAAATCTTCACATTTAAGTCTGCTGTTAAGCCTCTCTTTTGTTGAATCTGCAAAAGCTTCTTCTAGAAAAGCAACCAAATTCTGCACTCCACTATGTAGATTAGTTTCACAAACTGTCAGCATTTCTCTAACACTGAAGGACATGAAGACATTTTCTGCCAGGTAAGTTTGCATCTAGAGTCTTCTAGGAAACAGTTGGGAAACCATTAAATGATGGTGGCCAACATTTATGATTACAATAACTCCCGATGGAACCGAACCAGATTTTCGAGTAAATGTAAACAAGACAGCTAGTGAAGGAACAACGAAGGGAAAAGTGTTGTAACATAGAAACTAGTTGTGGTGGTTTGATGAGGAAAAATAGAACAAGAAGCTCATGGGTCAAGATAAGGACAGTTTAATAAACCACAAGCAAAGGCTGTGTGTGGAAGCAAAGGTAAACAAAAAGATCATTCTCTACTTCCCATCAGCAGGCGATGTTCAGCTGTTTCCTGGGACACAAGGCTTCTGTACACATAGCAGCTGCTCTGGAGGACAAATGCAATTAAAAAATTCCCCTACTTCTTCCTTCTTTCTCTCAACTTTTATAGTTGCACTGACATCATATGGTATATAATATGCCTTTGGTCAGCTCGGGTCAGCTGGTCTGGCTGTGTCCCATTCCAAGACTTTGCCCACACCTAGCCTACTGTTAGGGTAATATTGGAGAAACAGCCTTAATGCTGAGCAAGCACTGCTTAGCAGTAGCTAAAGCACTGGTGTGTTATCAGCACCCTTCTAGCTACCACTAGAAAACACAACACTGTGAGAGATGCTATGGGAAAAAATAACCCCATCTCAACCAGATCCATTACACTAGTGCTAGCCTTAATTAGAGGTAGATCTTTCCCACATTGCTATTGCTGAAATCAACAAATTATATGGTTCTGGTGTCATGGTCTCACCTTGATATCAGAGAGAAAACAAAGAGAATATCAAACCCTCTCAGACTTACAGTCACGACACTCAAGGGGAGACGAAGGGTAGTGGTTGCTAGCTCTCTAGTGACTGGAAAGAAGGAGGTTTTTGACACACTTGACTGCCGGTCCTGGGATGATGTGCTACCTCAGACAACTGCTGAGATAGCATCTTAGGCTCCTCTGAAAGTAAGTCCCACTCCACCTACAGTCCCTGGCTACTACCCTGTGCTGCTCACTCATCTGAATGTTAAGTGTTTTTAGGAACAACCATAAACAAATGGTTGTTTAAAAAAATGTATTCTGCTATGATCTTCTTTACCTCATGTTTTCTAGACCATACAAGAGTGAACATGTAGGTAAAGGCATACAGTTTTACAACAAGATGTGGTAGCTGATGTTGCTGGGAAAGCACAAGGGCTGTTGAGCAGAAATGATTCTGTGTCACATATATAGAGCTTTAGTAGTCTCATGGGAAAGGCTTTAAGGTATAAGCAATGGTGGATGGAAACATAAGGCCATAATTAATTAAAAAAATCTAAAAGTTTGAGGAAAAGCAAATGGTAAAAAACATGTTCCTGCTCTTCAAGGAAGGGTCATATACAGACAACAAAAAAGTGAGTCAGTCTCCTGATAAATTTAACTGTATGTGTACCAGTATAAAATATGCTCTGAACAAACAGAAAGGACTAGAAGTCTTAGCATATAAGCAAATCTATGAGTTAACTTGCACAACAGAGCATTTCAAGTTAAGGAACATAATTGGTATATTCCTGCAGAAACATTCAAGAAGACTAGGCAAAACAGAAAGGAGTACATATAAATCAAAGTCCTAATGTGCACTATGAGATAGATCTGTTAAAAATATCTGGTTTGTAAGAAAAGGAAGAGGCTACACTTCCCATAGTGGTGAATGGCTTGAAAGCATGTGACAACTGAAACTGCAAGGGAGTACATCTTCCTGAAACTAACCATGTTAAAGAGGAAGGTGACTATCAACTGGATCAAACAACTACAAGAGAATTGAACAAATTGAAACAAAGACAGTGCCAGCTTGAAAAACATTATGAAAAGAACATGAACACTGGGAGGACAGACCCTGGGGAAAACTGAGATGGATGGGTGGGTGAGTGGGGCCCTCCATGGCTGCCTCACCATGGGGGTGGCCCTGGAGCCAGAGCACTTGTGCCTACCTGGGGGAGTGAGGGGCACCCAGGGGTAGAAAGTGGTGTATGTGTGTTAGAAGGGTTTGGGATTAGTTTTAGAAGGATATTTACCATTTTTGAAATGTTAATTGAATACAGTTTATGTGTTGGGGATATTGATTCTGAATATGTAGTTCACTGCTTACTGGTTAATAAATCCATTAAGTGCTTAGTTCTTGGTTTTGTTTAAGCCAAACAAGCCAGTTTTCCACTGGGACAGAAAGGGAAAAAAAAATTCCTTTTTCTCTTTTCCCTTCTTTTCTTCTTGCTTTTTCAACAAAGAAGCAGAATTAGGACATACTGATAACAAGGGATTATACCTACTTGAATATCTGCTGGAAAAAGTTAACAGTCCAGCAAGCTTATGCAAGTGCCTTTCTGATGAATTTTTGATACAGAAAATAAAGACTGCAATAGTAGTAGATTCTTGCCAATAAGAGAAACAATGAAGGTGGAAAACTGTATGTACTTCCTAGGAGGAGAAAGATGACTGATAATGATGAGTGGAATAATGAATATGTTTTTTTTTTCAGGTAAGAGAATAAAAGTGCTTATTTTATAAGTGCAACACATAGATAGCAGAATAACATTTCAGTACATTTTACAATTTAAAATTTACAATTACCTTGTGAGAGTTCAGTCACTTTGTGAATCACTTGGTTCAAGAGTCTTAACTTTCAGCCACAAGTTTAATAGACTGAATTGATGTTTTAACTAGTGTTAGATGACTGGCAGATATCTTTGTTGAGAGACTGGACAAGAGGTTATTTAGTGTTCTGCTTTCTTTTTTTCAGTCTGGGTATTTTGAATTTGCCATTTGGAGCCAAGGATGAAGATACTCTTCCTGATAATTGTGACAACATACATTTACCTATCTTCCTTTTTAAAAAAACCCCACATAATATTGAAAGGCTGCAGCTCCCATTAACTGGGTCATGAAAACAGTCTGAAGAAGCTGACTCCCAACTATTTCAGGTTTTTTCCTTCTTTCAGGTACTGAATTGTGTGACCTGCTCCTTGCCCCGCACTACACAGCTTCATAGCAATTTCAGTGAGAAGGTTTTATACTGGCTAGCTTTTACTTTTTGACAATATTGTTTTCTACTTTCGTTTTTGATTCAAGTTTTATTTATTTCTGTGTTCATACTTATTACAGCATCATATCTTCATGAAAAATGTAAGATGCCTGGACATAAATAATTAAGTGATGAGGCAGCAGAACTACCTAATTTTTAATATTCATAAATAATACTTAGTTGCTAGGAAAGATGCTTAGCTTGTTTGAGATTCTAACTGATTTCTCTCTGCTGTTTCGGAAGAATCAAGCACCTTTTTCCCAAAGGTGGGAGTAAAATGGCTGTGGGATGGGAATAAGAAACTCCATTTTTCCTTTGAAAATTGGTGGAGTGTGCTGATGAGAGTGCCAGACTTACTAAGTGCAAGTGACAGCCTCATTCTTTCTAGTACGGAAAAGGGGTGATATCGGAAGAAGAGAAAGTTTGTTTCCAGTTCTTGTCTATGCATTTTAGTCTTAAAAAATTTCATGGAAAATTAATAAACCATTTTTAGAGCTCTGACTAGAGTAAGTTAAATATCCAATAAGTGTATTAGATATGTTGACTCACATAGACTTGATATAGGAGGAATTTAGCATTGAAATGTTCAGTTGTTACGTCTGGATTTTTCACAAAAATATTAAAATAAAGAACTTAGTATCCTAAGCATTTGTTACATACAAATGGTATATATAACAGTATGGCATATACTGCAGGGAAAGTTTTATTCTTAATTCAAGAAGATTGTATGGATTTTATTTTATTATATTAATTGAATTCTTTCATTTTAAGAAATGCCTCTCACCTTCTAAAATATATAATCATTTATGAGATTGTCTTACATAGCTGTTTTATAATGTGTGCCTTTGCACTCCTCCACTTTTTCTAATATGTCAGCTTTTCTGCTTATATTTTATTTCATCTTCAATCTATTCTTTTATATTTGTGTAATATTTTCATTGCTACTAGCAATATCCTTTTTTTTTATCACATTCTTTTTTATTATTTAAGCACTACAGAAGGCAGAGTTTATACCTAAAAGCTGTTTCAATTTTTACTTGCCTACTCACATAAAGATTCACTACTTTCACTGTAGTGGATTGGAATATAAACACAGAATCTGCACTACTTTTTTAACTCTAGTAGGAGATAGGGTTGAAAAAGAGAAATACTATAAAAGAAATAGGAGCCACAAAAAAGCCTGTTGTGTCTGCTACCCCTGAGAATGTCATTTCAAAGCTACATCAGTGCAGTTGCTCTTTGTTTTTGGAATCCACCACTGAGTGTATGGACCTCTAAACAGCAAGAACTCACTCCTGATTCAGAATGAAAAAAAAATAATTTGTAAAGTGCTCTTTGCATTTCATGGCAGAAACATCTGTTTACTTTCATGGGAGGGAGGTTATTGAGGGTGTCAGTAAGTGATCAAATCTATTTAGCATTGCAGTCAAAGAGAAATATTTATTACCTTCAGTTCCAAAGGCTAAATGGATCATTTGGCCAATGGGCTTGTAGAGAAAAAGCCCATCATTGAGAAAACCATAGTTTTTTTAGTAGTTTCTTTAGTAACTAAAAGTCTGTTTCACCTTGTACAGATACCTAGCTAACAGGTACAACTTATTTCAGGAATAAGAATATTCACACTGGTGAAATCTTTCTTGAAAAATTTCAATTTATAGATGAGAAACTTTGGAAGACATCTGAATTATGTGGTATAGGTAAGTTATGTTCATAAGGACATCTATGTATACATCTAGTTAAAATTAAAAAATAAGCAATTTGTTTACAAAGAACAATATTCGCAAAAATTATTTTGAAAGATACAGTTCTTATTCTCATGCGTTAGCAACAAACCAAACCTCTCAAGAGCTGGGATTTTGCACCTGGGACAGAGTAATGCTGGGCACAAGTATAAATAGGGAGAGGAGTAACTGCAGAGCAGTCCTGCAGAAAGAGATCTGAGTGTGTTGGTTTGCAGCAGCTCAGTACGAATCAGCCATGTGTGCCCCAGCAGCCAAGAGGACAAGCCGCATCCTGGGGTGCATCAAACACAGCACGATGAGCTGGACAGAAGAGGTGACTGTCCTGCTGTAATCAGCTTTGGTGCAGCTTCACCTGGAGCACTGTGTACAGTTCTGGGCCCTACAACTTAAGAAGGATGCGAAGGTCCTTAAATGCATCTAAAGGAGGGCAACAAAGCTAGTGAAGGGGCTGGAAGGAATGTCTTATGAGGAGTAGCTGAGGGCTTTGGGCTTGCTTGGTTTAGAGAGGAGGCTGAGAGGCAACCTCATTGTTCTCCACAGCTTCCTGAGAAGGTGAACTGCAGAGGGAGATGCTGAGCTCTTCTCCTAGATATCCAGTAGCAGAATGTGTGGGAGTAGTTCAAAGCCATGACAGAGGAGGTTTAGACTGGGCATATGGAAACATTTCTTTACAGAGAGTTTACAGGGTAATATTCCACCTAAGGTGGCCATGGGGCATGAAACAGGGCTCGCGAAATTGCTCTTCCCACAGCCTGAGCATGACCCTGGCCATCAGGGAGCACTGGAGAAACTGCCTTCCTGAGGACCTGGACTTTTCTGCCTTCACTCCCCAGGACAGCAAATGACCATGGTCTCTCTACCTTTTGCGGTACATGACACCTACCACTGTGGTGCCAATGAGAGGGAGAACATCCCGTTTTGAGAGCACTATGGTAAAAGTTTTCTGCAGCTTCCTGAAACGCATGGCAAATACAAGGGGAGGGGGAGCAGCTGCACTCATACAGAGGAGATGATGGGTCAGGTGACCCAAATGGATCAATCTTAACATTCTTTCTCATGGTGCACAGTATAAATGGGCTCCCAAGAAAAGCTCTTTTTGAACCCCCAAGTGGAAAAGTCCCAGACTGCTCTCGGCAGCAGACAGGAGTACCTGAGCCTGGAGTCTACAAAAACAGAAAAGGAAGCCTTGGAAGGAAATCAATAGCAATTTTTCTAGCACAGCAGTCACTAAGGACTCTAGGGCTTGCCTTAGAGGCCCTTTTGTATTGAGCACCATGGCAAGGAATACTGTGATTGGTCCATTCAGTTCACATGACCCATCCTCACCTCTCCATAGACACAGCTGCCTCCTCTTCCTCATTGTGTTTGCTATGTGTGCCAGGAGCCCTAGGGACCTTTTATCCTGTGCTGGGCACTGCAGAAGCTAAACTGCACCCTGTGCGGTTCATAGATCACAGCTATTTTGTACTCAGTGAGGTTGGATGATGATTATTTGAATTTCAACATCCCATGCCCTGCAGTCCCACTGGGTGAAGACCTCGAGGACAGGCTGGCGGCTCTGGGGCTCGTGTCTGGGGCTCAAGTGGATGGATGTCCTCCAGAAGTCTGGCAGACTTTTTCAAGAGCTGTCCAGAGAACATTAGCCCTCTGCTGCCATGGCTGTGTTGAGAACTCAGTGTGCTCTGTGAGGACCAGAGATGGGATGTAGCTGTGACTGAGGGCATCATGCTGGCCTATCTCTGGCTCTGTGGGCTGGAGTTGTTGGTGCAGGAGTTGTAGGGCTGCCTGCAAGAACATGTGGGGACTTTGTCTTCCAGCTCATCAATGCTGCTGTGCAGTCTTGCAGCAGGGACATCTGCCAGGACCTGGGCCATCAGGACCTCTGCACTGCCAGAGGGAAGGATAGAAACTCCCAGCCCCACTATTCCCTGAAGGAGGATTCCCACTGGGCCCCCCCCCAGCAGTCCTGCAAGCCCTGACATAGAGTAGCAACGCAGCGTGTCACAGATTACCTTCCATGGATATCCCAGACACCCCTCATTTATACCTGTCCCACAGAGCAGGAGCAGCTCTTGCAGAAGCCACAGGAGGTGGCACCAGCAGGTGCCTCTGCCCATAGCTGCAGCCACATCCGCTCTGCTCTTGGCCAGGGCATGGTATCTGCAAAGGAGGAAATGCCCCAGGACTCTCCATAATCCTGAAAGAGATATCCTGACAGCAGCACTAGGTGGGCCCCTCAGGGGCTGATGAAACGGACTGAAGTGGACCAGGAGGCTCTCGTTAGCTCCGTCAGTCAATTTATTAGAGGAAGAGAGAAAATAAAGGAGTAAAGACTGCAGAAAAAATTCTCAGTGATACTAGTGATGTGGACGGCATTTCTACCCCCCCCTGGGCTGCCTTTGGTGCTGCACCCACCTGCTCTCTCTGGTGTCCATTGCAGCATATGGGTGGTGGTGCTGGCTGCAGGGAGCTGGCATATGACCACAGCCCTTTGCTGGGAGATGATGGGATGTTAATGTTGACTCCTTCAAGGTAGCCCAGATGGTATCTCTTTGTTTCTGCCCCTGAGAGTGAGTCCTTCCCAGCTTTAGGGCTGCATTTCAGGGGCTGGTCCTAAGGGAGGTGTTTGCAGACAAGTAATTTCTAGAACCAGTCTACATGCCATCACTCATCACCCTGGGCCTGGTCATCTCCACATTCACCTTCTTTCTCCACACATCAGGGCTCTGCTCTCCTGCCAGCCCATGGTTCTCAGTAGGGCCTCAATATGTAGCACCATAGTTTGGTGACACTCCGTGTAAAATGAGGGCTGCACCTGCTGCTGCTTTTGGCAGATAATCCCAGAAAAAGCCCTGCTCCATGGCAGAGCAAACTGGGCAGTCCCAGCTGTGAGATCTTGCACATGAGGTGTAGAGTGAACCAGCATAAAACTAAGTTACTCTTCAATCCTGATGAATGTTATGCCTGACCACTTATCAAAAACATGTGAACCAATATGTGTGGCAACATTTATATTTATCTTTTGAAAAACTGTAACTCTTAGAGATTAGGTGTCCAGTATATTACACAGATAACAAGCATGAACTAGCTGGCAAAATGCTGTTCTAGTCATTGAGATGACAATGAAGTACCTAGGTATAAAGAGATGTAGAGCTGTGAAATAAACTTTTTTAAAGATCATTAACCTGCTATATGTAGCTAGGGGAATTATAGTTTGATCATCAGTCATCTATACAAACAAGATAGATGACTTCTTCAAACCACAGGCCTTTGTGTCTTGAAATCATAGTAGTTTCTTCTCCTCCGTTAATTGAAACAGAAAAAAATGTGCATATGTATGTACGTGCTTGCATATCTGTGCACATTTTGTGCTTATGGGGAGATGGAAGGAAGGAGAAAGTATGAGCAAGCTGTCAGGTGTCTGTTTCACCCTTGAAAAGCAGAGCAGAAAAGCAAAGGCAGGTACTGTGCAACCCTTGCATGCATATTTAGTGCCTGGTAAAAATACGAAGATTATTCTGGGAGTTATTGAAAAACATTTGAGACAATGTAGCTGTTGGTCACAGTCAACATGGGTTTAAAACAGACAAGTCATGGTTACCCAATGTAATTTCCTTTTATGATAAGGTCACACACTTAGTTGAGGAAGGGAAATCAGTAGATGTGGGTATTTTGGATTTTAGCATACCTTTTGGTATCATCTCTCACAGTATCTTTCTGGACAAAATATCCAGCACAGAGCTAGAAAAGTCCATAATGTGTTGGCTGAGCAATTCACTGGTGGATTGAGCTCAAAGGGCTAGAGCAAATGAGGTTATATCAGGCTGGTGGCCAGTCACCAGTGTGATTCCCCAGGGCTCAATTTTAAGGCAAATGCTCTTTAATGTTTTTATATATGATCTAGATATAAGAATTGAATGTGTATTTTTTGCTGATTATACAAAATGAATAGAATAGAATAGAATAGAATAGAATAGAATAGAATAGAATAGAATAGAATAGAATAGAATAGAATAGAATAGAACAGAACAGAACAGAATTTTCAGTTGGAGGGGAGTTACAATGACCATACAGTCCTTTAGGACTATAGGCCACTTTAGGACTGACAAAAACTTAAAGTATATTATTCAGGGCATTGTCCAAGTGCCTCTTAAAAATTCATAGGCATGGTGTATTGACCTCTCCTGGAAGACTCTGCCGGGGTTTGACAACTTTCTTAGCAAAGAAGTACTTTCTAATGTTTAGTCTAAACCTCCCCTGATGTGCCTTTGACACACTGTCATGTGTCCTATTCCTCGATACCAGGCAGTAGAGATCAGCACCTTCCTCTCCACTTCCCCACCTCAGGAAGCTGTAGAGAGCAATGAGGCTGCTCCTCAGTGTCCTTTTCACCAAACTAGACAAAAAGAGGAACTGTGGGTTCCTTGAGGGTAGGGATAGACTGGAGAGCTGAGCAGTCACCATCTGTGTGAAATTTAACAAGTGTAAGATTAACCCATTTGGGGTGGGGTAGTCCTGTTTATATGTACAAACTGTGGGGTGAGCTGCTGGAAAGCAGCCCCGTGGAAAGAGAACTGGAGGTCGGAGTTGATGACAGGTTGAATACGAATATGCTTGGCAGCCCAAAGAACGAACCAGGTGCTGGGGTGCATCAAACACAGCATAGCTAGCTTGTCAAGGGAGGTGATTGTACCACTCTGCATTGCACTGTTCTGAGACTACCTGAAGTACTGTGTGCAGTTTTGGATGCCACAATAGGAGAAAGTCATCAAACTATTAGTGTGTCCAGAAGAGGCAATGGTGAAAGGCCTTGTGGGCAAGACTTAGGGGAGTGAGATAAGGGCACTGGGTTTACTCAGTTTACAGATGTCCAACAGGTGATTTTTTTGCAGTCTACAACCTCCTCAAGGGAAACAGTGGAGGAGGAGGCACTCTCTGGTGACCAGTGATAGGACACAAGGAAATGGAAAGAAGCTGCATCAGGAGAGATTTAGATTGGACATCAGGAAAAGATTCTTCACTGAGATAGTGGTCAATCACTGCACCAGGCTTTACAGGGAAGTGACCACAGCACGAAGCCTATCAGAGCTCTAGGAACATCTAGATAATGTTCTTAGTCATGTAATTTAGTGTTAGATAGTCCTGTAAGGAACGAGGAGTTGGACTTGATGATCCTTTAGGGTCTCTTCAAATTCAAGATATTTTATGATTTTAAGCTCCTATATGACAATAATTGTTCTGAAAAAAAAACCCATAACCGCTCTAACACATATAACTGAAATGGAATGCTTTACACTACATTAATCTAGTTCTGCGAATTGGACTGACACCAGCAGATGTTTTGTTCATTTTTGTTTTATGTTTGTCAGGTAGGGAATTGATGAAAAAGGACAAACGCTTGCTTTCTTTTTTTCTCTGAGGTAGAATGTAACCAGGTTTCAGATCAAAGATCTTATAATCTGGCTAAAAAGTTTTTTCTGCCTGAACATCAGTTAGATGCCTTGCTAGAATTATTTATAGCTCCTTTCTACCATATTGAATAGTATGAATAATAAGGACAACAATACAAACTAAAAGTATACTTAAAACAAAAAATGAACTTTTATCATAGCCAAATTAAAATGTGTGGTGTTACACCAGAAGTAAACCTGGGCCACTTTCTTTAACAGTTATTTGGTTTTGGTTTTTTTTTAGCTGTGTGGCCTGATATACAAATGGTCCCAGTAGAAAACACGTTGGACAGTAGCTGCATCCTCTCAGTCATTTGCAAAGGGAGATGAGTGGACTGTGTCCAAAATGCTATTCTGCAGCTGCAACAAGACGGGGTTTGCTATTTAACAGCATGACATTCTGAGTGTTCATTTTCATCTTTTCCTTTTGCTAGGTTACTCCCACGAGATCACTGAGAGGACTCTCCAGCAGTTCCTAACTGCTCACGTACCGGCACAGTGTTTCAGTATTTGTGTGAACGACAATTGGTAGTAATTCTAATCACTGAAAATGAAAAATCTGAGAGAAATACACTGTATTGAAATGTCCACTATACAATTTTAATTTAAAATATGATTTGTTATGAGACAATATTTTGTTTCAAATCATACTTTCTACAATTTCACTCTGAGTGATTGTTTCATTTCTTTCAGATTATGAATTCATCAGTAAACATTTTTTTTTCTGGGAAGAGTCAATAAATATTGTGGCTAGACACTGCAATATTGTGGACATATTTGTATGCTAGTAAGGAAAAAGATGTTCAGCATTTATTGACTTTTCAGATATGAAAGGCTTTTTCTGATGAAAACTGTAAAGAACTGTAGTATTACATACTTGGAGTTTTCTTAGCTTCTGCTGTTGTAATATTTGACTTAAAATTAAAAACTATCTTTAAATACATAAAATATTTATGTGGTGAAGACATCTCAAGTGTCAGCTCAGATAGTATTCTGTGATTACAACTACATCAACAGGTAGAATTACTTTTCAGGTAATCCTTAATCTCATATGCCATAATCATATAATGAAAATCTCAATGCTGTATCATTTTCACTATTCTTTGCTGAATACATGAGGTTGACCCATACTTCTTCTTCATTCTCATCTCACCAGCCTTTTACTCTGTGTTGTAGTACAACCATGAAACTCAGGCCTTCACCACAAGTCCAATGCTGCAATCTTATTTTCCTATCTTCTTGATCCTTCTTTTTATTTCGGTAGCTCCAAAATAGACACAATCAGTTTTGCAACCTATTTCATCTCAGGTTTCTTTCAAGGAATTCAAAATACTGTCAATAATGTCTATATTTTTAACAGTAATGTTGATGTTATTAATTATAGCAATGTTAATAATATTCCCTGTGCTCATAAATTAGACATGACATGAAAAGATATGATCTATGACATACTCGGAGGAGGATGGTTTTATAAAACAGAATCATAGAATTGTTTAGGTCGGAAATAACCTCTAAGATCATATCCTTAGTCTTGCTGGTCACACTGTTTCTGACACCAGCAAGGCTGTTATTGGCCTTCTCAGCTACCTGGTCTCACTGCTGGCTCATGTTCAGCTGGCAGCTGACCAACACCTTCCAGTCTTTTTATTCTGGGCAACTTTTCAGGCACTCTTCCCCAGGCCTGTACTCTTGTGTGGAGTTGTCATGACCCAAATGCAGGACCCCACACTTGTCTTGGTTGAACCTCATACAACTGGCCTTGACCCATTGGTCTAACTTGTCCAGATTCCTCTGTAGAGCCCTTCTGACCTCAAGCATATCTATGGTCCTGCACAGTTTTGTGTCATATGCACATTTACTGAGGATGCACTCATTTTCCTCATCCAGATAGTTGATAAAGATACTGAACAGAACTGGCCCCAATACTGAGCCCTGAGGAATACCAATTGGATTTAACTCCACCACCACTCTTCATGCTTATGTTTGTGTTGTTAGCAGCCCACCCATTGAGAAATTGGTGAGGGGTTTAATGTGATCCTTATCAACTGGTTGTTTAAATTACCTGCTTACTTTTTCTAACTCATCAAATACCAGACAAAATTCAACTGTTTCAATAGGACAGATGGTGGCAATCTGACATCACAGAATCTTATAAGGTTTTGAGTTGGAAGTGGCAACCCCCCTGTCATGGACCAGGACACCTCCCACTAGACCAGGTTGCTCAAAGACCCATCTAACCTGGCCTTGAGTAGTTCTAGGGACGGGCCATCCACAACTTCACCAGGCAACCTGTTCCATTGTCTCACCATCTTCATAGTAAAGAACTTCTTCCTAAGGTATAATCTAAATCTACCCTGCTCTAGTTTAAAACTGTTCCCCCTCATCCTATCACTACATGCCTTTGTAACCAGTCCCTCCAAGTATTCTTGTAGGCCCCCTTCAGGTACTGGAAGGCCACTATAATGTCTCCCTTGAGCCTTCTTTTTTTCCAGGTTGAACAGCCCCAACTCTCTCAATCTGTCCTCATACGAGAGGTGTTCTAGCCCTCTGATCATCTTTGCTGCGCCCCTCTGTACTTGCTCCAACAGGTTCATGTCATTCTTGTGTTGAGGACTCCAGTGCTGGACATAGTACTTATATACCTGGAATCCCAGAGATTAAGATTAAAATCTCTGATCTGGATCAGGTAGAACAGAATCACAATTACATCAGCCGTACTCCAGGTGAGCCCTGGCTGCAGAACTATTCTGGGCCTCAGTAGGTGATAACAGAAAATAAAACCAGCACTTTGAAAACTTACCATTTCCTCACAGGGAGGGCTAAGATCTTAAGCGCTTTAGCGTGGAAGGAAAAATTGTTTCCCACTGAGATATAACTGCAAGAAGTTTAGGTACTGATTAGATGACAGCTTCATTGCAGAGGCCCAAAATTTCATAAAAATCAGTCAGTAGGAAGAAAAGAGCTCACCTCTCCCTGTTATTTTTTTTCAGAACTGTACTCTGCAAACACCATAAAAGCTACTGTATAATTTTGTACAGAATGGATTCTATAAGTGTCTGCAGATGTGGATAAAGAACTACTTGCCAGAAAGCAACAAGCCAAAGAGAGAAAAATGCACCTGCTGAGAAGCCTGTATCTGAAAGTTTCCCAAGAACTAATGAGCTCTGGGGATAACTAGAATAGTTGACACTTCAAGAACTCATAAACTCAGGACACTGCCATATCTGCACAAGACCACTAACATAAATGAACACTAATCATGAACTGTGTAACGCTGATCATGTCCAGAGGTGTCCAATACATGGAAGAAGATGCCAAGTTTATATCTGATCCTGAAGAAACAAAAGGTCCTCTGAAGGATCTTGTGAACACCAAGGTAGGAACCACTGGTGTGTCAGAACAAGCCTCCATTTCCAAGTATTGAATTGGAGTTGGCCACCCATTTGTTCCAACTTTATAACTATGAATGAATTTGTGAGTAAACAGTGCAAGTGAATTAGGGAGTATACTGAGCAGTTTTCTTTTACTGGTCATAGTGGTTTGATACTATTAATCACATTATCATTGAAATGGCTTAGAAATATTGAGTGTGTAGGTAGGATACATATCTGACCAATCATAACCAATCTTCTTTTGGTAAAAGGGAGTTAGCAATAAATACAAATTTCAACCAAAGAAATGCCTGTGATTCTGATTGGTGTAAAACACCTATCAGGGTCTACATCTCTGCAGAGTGCATGAGACAAGAGCTGCAACAGTTCGAAAAATAGCACATTAAGGGTTTTTGTTTGGTCAGTTCATTTGGTTTGCTTTTTCATGTTTTGGGTTTGTTTGGGTTTTTTTAAAACTGAGGAAGACTGAAAACACCTAATACAAACATGAGAAATAACCTCAGAATCGATGCTGGCACAATTACAATAATAAACACACTCAACGTGATTATTCTAGTAGTAAAAATAGTAAAAAAAACACAAACTTTGCCCATATACTAACCGTAAAAAAAAATACCAGCCTTAAACAAACAAAAAACCAAAACCAAAACACCCAATGCAGACGGATATTACTGAACAAATGATTGTCTGAATATCCAATCTAACCCACTTCATAAAGAAAACTCTTTAGAGAAAGTTCTAGAGGATTATAAAGAATATAAAAATGTCCAAAAAAAAAAGAGAGTTAAAAAGACATTCTAACCAACTCATATATTTAAGTACGTTGTGCTAAAAAGGTTTCAGACATTTAATCACACTAAAAAGCTGGTTAAGCAACAAAAATTCTGACAAATTAAATTATTTTTTTTTTAAAAAAAGTATGAGAAATCTAAAAAAACCTGAGGAATCAAATCTCAGAGAATTTTGAATGTGAGGAGTATACTTTCATATCGAATAGGTAAGTCAGAGAATCATGTGAGAAGCCCTAGGAAAAATATTAAATTATAATCAACATAAGCGGCTTCTTTGACTAGCTTGGTTTTCCTCTCTTAAGTCAGTGTATTTCTGTGATAGAGTCACTAGAGAAGAGCAGTATCTTGTATTCTTGTTGTACGTGCTAGAACGCAGTTTACTAACTCTTGACTGAGGTGTACTCGCTTAAAATCCACGTTTTTGCATTCCTCACAAGAAAAGGAAAAAGCGTTTCCTATTTGACAAATAAGGATTGCAGAAGACAGTCGAATATGCAATCACACTTTTAAACTCTCCAGAGACATTTGCTAAATCTTTAATCATTTAGACTAATGGAGAGATAAAACCTAAATCTACAATTGTAGTTAATTGAAACTCTACATATTCTATACAGAAAACGAAATTGTGCTTGTAGAAAGAAAATCAAGCTGAGAAAAGTAGAACCTGGAAATCTATGCAGTGTTTGAGAGTCTGAAGTAAAACAATAGTTTTCATAACAAACTCACCAGTGATCCTCAAGTGTTCTAGTGATAGGGAGTTCTGGGATAAACAGATACAACTCTGTGATGTACTGTTGACAAAAGGATAAGGTGTAGGAGATTGCCCTCAAGTAAAGTTCCTTTGATTGCTAACAGTGAATTAGGAGTTGATTTGCATTTCTGTGTCAAAAGCCAAAGAAGTTTTCTTAATATGCATTATAAAACCAACAGTCATAATAAGAATCAATAACTGTATTAATATGTCTAAATATATGGCGTGGCACATAGTTCACTGGGGTTGAAACACACATACAAAAGTTCATCTAACCTTTCAGAAATCTGTCTGAACCAATTCTAAGGGTGGAACACAACACATTTAAGCAACCAGTACTTGCTTGCATAATTGTTTTATGTACTTCTATTAAAAAAAGAAGTAATGGACAATATAGTAACAATCACCCTCCAACTCTCAGAACTAGTTAACGTCTATTAGTGAAGACTAATAACTGATAACTGTCCTGGCAAAAATCTATGCATGCAGTGAAAAAGTGTATGTATATACTTGTCAATACCTCATACTGAAATATTGCTTTAGAGTAATATCATCCAAACTGCAGAGATATATTTAAAATACAATATGCACGTGACAGGAAAAACTGCTTCTTTTTAGAATAACTCCCCTTTACAATGTCCAAATAGAAAAAAAAAAAAAAAAGATAACCTAATAAATATAATAACCTAATAAATATTGATCTGAATATGAAGTAGATTATTTCTCTGAAATAATCCATTTGCTATGTTTCTAGAAGGATTCTGTAATACTGCATGTGATGATCAAAAGCAGTTGCTAGATTCAAAACAGAAAAAAAGACAGTACCTTCAAATAAGAAGTGACACTATTGTACTTATAAGAGCAGTTTCTGTCATCAGAAGAAAGTCTATGAACTCATCACAGATAAGGTTCAAATCATTCTTAAATTCAATGGTCATTGCTTTTCCAAACTATATTTGCAATTGCAAAATAATTGCTTCCTATTATAGGCAACTGGGAGAAAATTAACAATTATATGCGTTGAAACAAGTCTTATTTTGAACTCACAGCACTTACCAGGATCAAAAGAAGACTAATTATGTGAATTACAAATCAGGGAAAAATTTCTATTACAACAGAGACAGGTAAGGAACAAGTCCTGTAACAGTCTAGATAAGTGAAATTTAAAATTAATGGAAATGTTTGGTTTATTTGTTTTCCCTTTTTATACCAAGAAATCAATTGCTATCAATTAATGAGCACATGAAGGAAGTCAGCGTCTAAAGTGTCAAACAAGATGCATTTCTCTGCAGCGTGTGAAATGCTTTCAAAAGACACTGTAGTCCTCCCTCTCTGGGTCACTTCTGGGCACCTTTCACTTCATGCAAAGAGATTCCACAAATTTTCTTTAGACACCAGTTGGAAGTATGAGGTAGATATCCATGACTGACATACATGATAGATACTTAAGACAAAGGAATTACTTAGCTAACCATCAATATGTCCACCACATTCAATAAAGTAGTTGAAGGCTCTTTGCAGGCAGTTACCAATCAGGTCAGACAAGGTGACATCCATTGCTCCTTTGAACGGGCTGATACTCAACGCTGCTGAGCTGCTGTCTTCTCACTCACTGCTTTTTTTCTTAGAATTTTATATATTTCATGTCAGTGTTTTTCCTCCTCTACCCTTGAACTACTAACTATCTCTGCATCAGCAATCTTTGCTCTCTCATCCTGTGTAGCTTTATTCTATTTACTTTCTCACAGTATTTTTCACAACTTGACAATTTTCATGGAAGTTTGAGTCAAGTTTATGCAGCTAGATCATGTTAAAATTACATCAAAATATCAAAAAATCTTGAACTACGTATAACTGAATCCCTAGGAGAAGAGTTACAGATGTCTTTAGATGATACAGAGACAGAAACCTGAGCAAGACAGGACAATAGTGTTTTCTTTCTTGATGAATTAGTCTTCAAAGCTCTGATGGCCCTGACTTCAGTATTGTCATGGAGATGTTTGTACAAGTACATCGTGGCTAAATGTAGAGTAAGCTGTGTGTTTCATGTATGATTAAGTCTGAATTTGCTCCATGTTTGTTAGATAGCTGACTATCTTCTACTAGAACATGAGCCAGCCTTCCTCTCTGTGAAAAAAAAAAAAGTGCATCTAAGGCCAGTTTATGTAATTTTTTTTTAGTGTCTAAGGCATCTTGTAGAAAGGAGTTCTGCAGTTTGACTGTATTTGAGGTAAGTAAAAGAAAGTCATTCCATAAAGCGTTGTCACTTTTTTTTGTCCTTTTCCTGAATCTTATTTAATTCAACAATTTTTTTTTTTTTTTGAGGTGAAGCAATTTGAAATACACCATGTGTGTGAGATGACAATGCAACAGATTTACATTTGTGGTAGTACGTAAGTGCTCCTGCTTATGCACCTGAGAGGCTTTCCTGAGTTTTTAACTCTTGGCCCGGAAGCAGTATTGAAACAATATAACAGCCAGGCCTATGTACAAAGGAATGATTATAATCAAACCCACCAGCTAATCATGACTGACCTTGATCATCCAGAAATAATTCACAATGGCTTAAGGAAATCCTTTCTAGATTTTATCTTGAACTCACAGAAAAATGCTGATCTTTGTTTATCCAGTACAAAGGATGTTTCATCCTAAAACAGCTGCTGTATTTGCCATTCTTAATATCATTCTGTCGTAAAATAGGACCCAATTCTTGTTCAGATCAAACTACACATCAGCTGTGGATCAAATGATAATCTTCCTTTAGAAGTTTAAGTCAGAATTTAAGGTCTTTTTTTTCAAAATAATAAGATTATCTTTTTGTATAAAAATAGAAAGTTTGTCTAGAGATGTCTTTTGTTATTCTATCGTCTTTCTTATTGTTTTCATGCTCCCAGACTTCTGGACACACCAATTAGAAAGATGAGAAAAATAATTTAAAACTAAAAATTAATTTAGTCACATCTCAGTAAGAAGAAGTTAGACAATAATAAAAGAAGTTTTAATGAAAGCAAATCCTCCACAGGAATTGAACCCATACCCTTTCATAACATCATCAGTTACCCTAGTCACAAGGCTATATTGAGCTAGGAGCACAACAGAATCAGGTGTTGTATTAGCCAACAGAGGATGCTCTTTGATCCTTATGAATGTAATAAAAAATATATTAAGAGGAGCAAAGTAATTAAAATTTTACATGACTATGAAATGTAGACAATGTGCAATCCCTAGGTCATTTCAAGGACTACATGCATGTAATTTAATGACATTCAGAGGAAATACAGCATATGTCTGGTCTTTGGAAAAAAAAAAAAAACCCGCTTGAAATGAAAGAAGACGTTCGGGCTTCAGCTCTTTAAATTCTGTTTAGGATAATGATTTCTAGTATATTAGCAGAGAATATCTTCCCAAAATACTAATAACATTCCACTATATGGATTATTATTTGATGCAATATACACACAGAATATTTAAAGTTACATCGTATTGCAATCATTGAGAGCCTTATTTAACCAAGAAACGAGTATCTAAATGACATAATAAGTCCCTTCCATTAGTACATTTTTTTTTTACATATTTTACAGGGTTTATTCCTAATGTCAGAACTCTTTTTTTATATTATGAAAAAATTACCCTAATGCTGAATTCAAATTACTTTGAGGAATGATTTCTACAATGAACAGTCTTTATTTCAGAGCTTGAAGTACTTTGTTAGCACATATAGGGAATGAAGTGACAGGTCCAGAGATGGGTACCTGTACTTACAAACATGAAATAAACATCCAAGTGTAAGACTGAGTTACAGCATCAAAGTTCATTATTCTTTCAGCCAATAGTTTCTATGATGTGAAGAAAATCTATCACTTAAATTTAAACATCTGACAAGGATACTTACATTATGACATTTTTCATTTGGGACTTTGTGTCTAATCTCTGACGAAAAACAGATGCTTCCTAAGGCTGATGCAGAGCCTAATCCTACCATCCTAGAGAAACTGTGAAAAGATTAAGCTTATACTTTACATGCCTCAGTTACATGCTTACAGCTAAGTGAGATTAGTTCCTCTGTCCCACCCTCCCCTTCCTGAGCATATAAACAAGCATTTTAGAATATATTTTACAGGTTCGATTGAGATCTGAATTGCTTATCCATAAATTCAAAGTGAATCAATTCATGTCAGTAATGTCATCAAACTCAATGATTCACTTCAGATGAACACCTAGCTATTAAATTCAGACTAACAAACTGTACTTCAGCTTTTTCTAAGCAACCACATACCAAATGAAGATTTGGTTGAAAAATAAGGCCTGAGTCTAGACTATCAAAATCCCATTTGTGTTGATACTTTTCTTAACTACTACCAAGAGATAAACCATGTTAGTGTATCACCCATACACCAGAACTAAAATAAAAACCTTCTTGTGCTTAACTTTGTCAGTTAAAAATAATCATGAAAACTGTAATATTACGAGTGTAAGCAGTTATTGATCTATATATTGATTTGCTAACCTCTTAAAAAATATTTTTCAAAGAATTCTGCTCTCATCAGATTGATCTTTTGTAGGATTTCTTAGTTGCTTTTTTATTGACTGGAAAAAAAACAGAGCATCTTCTTATTGTAAACTATCTTGGGAGCCATAATAAATTTTAATAGCAAATACTCGTAAATTATTTTTCTTCTGTTGTTTTACTGTTTGGGACTTTTGGCTAATTTGATAACTAGTGTTCACTACAGTAGTTTAAAAACAAACTTCTCCCCTGGGGTCAGCTTTAGGAAACATTCTATAGCTTCTCAGAAATCCATTTCAACAAGCATACAGCTTATCAAGCATATGAATCACAGAAGCTGTAAAGACAAGTAAGGAGAGTACTCCCTACATCTTCATGACTGATAAGTAGGTGTATGTTTGGCTAACATTTCTCCTCCAGTCAAATTATAAATGGTTATTACAGTAAGACTAACAAAACAGAGATAGAATGAGTAGAGATTTCTGTTCTGAATGTTCTTGAATGGCTTTTCCCCAAAAAAACAAGACATTCATATTCTCCCTTTCTATATGTAAACATCTTAGAACAAGCAATGAGCTTTCATGGTCTGTACAAATACATTGTTTGAATTGTATTTCTAGTTTCATAACTCTGACTAATTGCTCGAGTGTGGATTGTAGAAGAGGAATAAAGTCTTTGTGTCATAGTGATTTCTTCCTCCAGGGTGATATGCTCTTTCAACGATGTTAGCAGACAATATTGTAATTCTTATTCTTTGTTTTGTTTTCAAAAGTGTTTTGCAGTAGCAACCCAGAAGCCTGGTTTTCTCTTAATAATTCATAAAAAAAGTTGTTTAAAGGTCATGATTTTCAGTGTGGAATGTACAATAAAATCCTATCTCAACATGCAATGTCCAATACAGGTGAGCACCTCAACAAGGCTAGTGCAAATAAGACAGGACTGCACTATTCAGAACATTTCATTAAGTTGGACTTCAGCCTTCCTAGCAAGCATTTGTAAATGTTTGGGGTTTTTTTTTCCTTACATAAGAGCACCAGAAGCTCTGTGGTGAAGGGCTGTGCCAACACTCACAGAACAGGTTTCAGTCAACAAAGGCGAGATGCAGGGAGGTGTTAATTCAGTTCGACTCTGTCTTGCCCTAACAGTCCCTTAACTGTGATGATCCAAGGGAAGTTGTGAAAAACGACCCAGCCCTGAGCTATCCCAGAATGAAACAGCAGACAAAGGACTGAAATCTGAACAGAACCTAACCCCAGATAACAAACATTTTGCCCGGAGTCTCATATTCAACCACTATCTGCTCCTGAGATAGGATAATTTGGCTGAGTAAATCTAGATATGCTAATGTGGCTGAATCACTGGTGTCCAAGTTATCACACACTTAGTAGGAGGTGGCCAGGAGAGATAAGGGGAAATTTCATCATACCACCGAAGATGAACATTTTAGATAGTCCAGACTCCTCAGACATGCCTCTGCCCTCCCCCTCCCTCCCCAGTTCCATTCTTACAATATAGAAGCTGTAAGATTTTGTGTAGAATTTGGAGAAGTTTTTCTAATCATACAGCTGGAGTGTGGGAGATCCTTCCCCCTTTATCTGAGACATTAGATAATGGCATTTTCCCTGGGATTGAGAACTCTTACCTGAGAAAGGGTAAGTGACTTAAGACACGTGTGGCATTGTTGTGGTTCAAGGCGACTGACCAGCAGGGAAAGAAAAAGGAACCATGCGGTCACTTGCTTGCTCCTTCAGCTACTGGGAATGAGGGGAAAACACAGAAGGAGCAGTAGGTGGAGCCTTGTGGGATTGAGATAAGAACAGGATTTTAAACGGTGAAACATAAAAAAAAATAATAATGGGGAGGGGGGGAAAGCAATAACAGTAACAACAACAGTGTTTATCTAGATAGCATATAACGCAACTAATGTGCAGTGGGGATGTCTCACCACGCGGTGAGATATATGTGCAGTTCCTGCACAAGTGTCCAAGCTTTTCAAAGAGAAAGAGATAGAGAGAGAGAGAGAGAACTCTGTCCCGGCCAGCTCCCCCTATATGCATCACACATGACATGAGGGCATTGAATATCCCCTTGTCTAGTGGCTATTTCAGTTGGGTTCAGCTATTTAGGCTTTGCCGCCCTCCTAGCTTTTAGCAAAAATTAACCCCATTCTAGCTGAACCCAGTACAGACATACTGTAAGATTGTTATTGTTACTAACTTGCGTGCTTCTTAAATCTGTACTAGTACATTTTCCAGGAATCACTGAGTTTCATAATAGTGTATCCTGTGTGTTGTTGTTTCTTTCTCAAATTGCAATAGTGCATTCTTCCACTGTATCCATAAAACCTGCAGTAGTGACATATTGGACATATTTTACTTCTACTGCACTGTCTTCAGGCCCTTGCCTGATGTATCCACACCACCGCCTTCTATGACAGAGCTACAGCTCTGGTTGATATGGGAAGAACAACTGATGTCATCTACCAGGACCTGTGCAAGGCATTTGACACTGTCCCACATGACATCCTTGTCTCTAAGATGGAGAGACATGGACTTGATGGATGGACCACTCAGTGGATAAGGAGCTGACTAGAAGGTTGCACTCAAAGAGTGGTGGTCAATGGCTTGATGTCTACATGGAGACCAGTGACACATGGAGTTCCTCAGGGGTCTGTTCTGGGTCCAGTGTTGTTTAATATCTTTGTCAGCAACATGGGCAATGGCATCAAGTGCACCCTCAAGTTTACCGGTACCACCAAGCTATGTGGTACCATGGACTCACTTGAAGGAATGGATTCCATCCAGAGGGATCTTGACAGGTTTGAGAAATGGGCCAGTGCAAACTGCATGAGCTTCAACCACTCAAAGTTCAAGGTCCTTCACCTGAGCTGGGCCAATCCTAGGCACAAACAGAAACTGGGCACAGAGTGGGTTGAGAGCAGCCCTGGAGAGAAGGATTTGGGGGTGTTGATAGATAAGAAGATCAGCATGAGCCGGCAGTGCGCTCATGCAGTCCAGAAGGCCAACCGCATCCTGGGATGTATGAGGAGAAGCGTAGCCAGCAGATCAAGAGAGGTGATTCTCCCCCTTTACTTTGCCCTTGTGAGACCCCACCTCAAATACTGCATCTGGTTCTGGTGTCCCCATCATAAGAGGGATATGAATCTGTTGGAGCAAGTCCAGAGGAGGGCCTCAGAGATCATCCAGGGGCTGAAGCCCTTCTGCTATGAGGATAGGCTGAGGGAGCTGGAATTGCTCAGTCTAGAGAAGAGAAGACTCCAGGGCGACCTTATAACTGCCTTCCAATACCTGAAAGGAACCTATAGGAAGATTGGAGAGGAACTTTTTACAGGAGTGTCCAGTGATAGGACAAGGGTAATGGATTTAAACTGAAGGAGAATACCTTTAGATTGGATTTTAGGAAAAAAATTCTTCAGTATGAGGGTGGCAAGACTCTGGAATAGATTGCCCAGAGAGGTTGTGGATGCCCCTTCCCTGGAAGTGTTCAGGGTCAGGTTGGATGAGACCTTGAGCCACCTGGTCTAGTTAAGGACATCCCTGCCCACGACAGGGAGGTTGGATTAGATGACCTCTAAGGTTCCAACCTAAGCAGTTCTATGATTCTATGATTCTATGATTCTATGATTCTATGATTCTATGATTCTACGATACAGGAACCATGATGTAGTAGTATCTCAGTGACTCCATCTCATCCCATCCACACTGAATAAAATAGAACAAACATACTATGGGATGCAAAGTCAAAACTTTCTGAAGGAAAAGTGAAAAATATTCAGTTTTATTCTACCACTGATCTTTTTTTTTAAAGTATCTCATTACTTACAGGGTAAGAAATACTTCTCTCAAAGTATTTTTTTTTAGCATGCTTAGGTTTCATCAGAAGTGTCATTTTTATGAGAAGTCATTCAGAAATATAATGAAGTCAATGTTCAACTTTTGGACAACTGAATACTTATTTGAAAGTGATAACATGTCTGTCACTGTGCTGATGGCTTTCTTTTTTCTCTTAAAAAATCAAGACATAGATCTGATTTACTTGAAAATATTTTTGTTTCAGGAAATGAACATTCATTGATGTTACTTTTTTTTATTTTTAGGCCATGGAGGAAGAGGACACAAGGCAACAGTTATTCTCCTTATTTGGTAGTTGTTTATGAAGTTGTTTATCATGTTGCAGATGCATGTAATTGTAATATGTTTAAAATCATAGGTTATTCTTGAATAATATTCTTTGGAACCATAACAGTTTTGAACTTCTAATGAAAGAATAATTTTTTCTTCAGCATATATATTTTTCTTTCAGTGTGAACCAGGAGAATGATCATGTCTTTATGTAATGATATGTAAAAGTCTTTATTACACTACTGGTTTAGATAAACAAAGAAAATTAGTCACGTCCAAAGTATTATCGATACTAAACAAATTTATGTGACAATAGCAATTGTTATGCATTTAATTTGTTATTTGGCATGTATCGCACTGATATATTTAAACAATGTGATATCATAATTGTGTTCACCAACTGCTTGTCAAGATTTACATATTTTTAAATCATCATTGATTTTAACTCAACAAATGGCTAGAAGTTGTAACACTGGACAAACAAAAGAGAAAATAAGAATATTTTGCAACTCACATATTACTATAGGGTGTAAGATCTGTTGTCTGCCATATGGGAAAGAAAGGGTATGTCCCTTGCTTCTCTAGCCTGGAGGAGACTCAGGGGGAACCTTGTAACTCTCTACAGCTACCTGAAGGGAAGTTGTAGTCAGGTGGAGGTCGGACTCTTCTCCTGGGCAACCAGTGACAAGATGAGAGAGCACGGGATGAAACTGCGTCAGGGGAGGTTTAAGTTGGATCTCAGGAAACCCTTCCTCACTAAGAGGGTGCTCAGGCACTGGGATGCACTGCCCAGGGAAGGGCTGGATTCACCGTCCCTGGAGGTGTTTAAGGAGAGGCTGGATGTGACACTTAGTGCCGTGGTCTAACCATGTGATGGTGTTGGGACACAGGCTAGACTTGATGATCTCAGAGGTCTTTTCCAGTCTCAATAATTCTGTTATTCTGTAACTCATTTCCTACTGCTTCTGTTTTAGTTCCCCACTTTGGGGGAATCAGATGTCCCTTTGCCATTTTGTCTTGTTAATATTCCACAGCAGTGTACTTGCTGTCCCACATAAACTTAAGAACTCAGACTTCAGGGGATTCATCTTTCTGCGCAGTGTTTAGGGATATTATGTCTCACTGACACAGCATGGACCTCTTGCAGACCATTGCTACCACATAAATATAAAATACACTTCAGATCTTGTTGTGTTTTGTGGGTCTCATTTAACAGAAACACAAGTAAATAATTGCTATGATAAATCAATCTATGCAAAAACATGTTTGAAATCACAATATGTGATTTGTTATAGAGGAAACTTTACCAAAAATAGCTTTCTAAATGTCAGCCTTTGTTGAAATGCAATGAAGAAATCCTTTGGGAACCACAAATACTGTTGTATTTTTCTAAAATACACTTGAGTGTAATTATAAATAATTTTTAAACTGTGACCACTGTCAAAACGGTAGCTTGCAGCTCCATTGAGATATGTATTTTGGACAGTCAATTCTCCCCCTAACTGTATGAGACATTTAGTTGAAATTTCTTTCTGTATGGAAGACTCTTTTTTACCTTCAAGTTTTTTTGTGGGTTCTTTTTTTTTTTTTTTTTTTGTGGAGAGTTTTTTTCTTGTGTTGGTGGCAGTGGGGGTTTTTAGTAAAGACCATTTCAAAGATTTTTATTTTTATTTAGATTAAAGAAAATGTTTGAGCTGGTTAAAACTAACAAATTGTCAGTCACAGAGAGTCCTTGGTCTCCTGAGACAGTTTCATCAAAGACAGTTCACTCTTCATCCTACGCCCTCAGAAGTGATGAGATCAGCAGGAGGATTTGTCCATCCCCCTTTATCAGGGCTGAGACTAGGCACTGCAGCAGGGTCAGCTCACACCTGACTCAACACACAGCCCCTCACTGCATGCTGGCATTCACTTCTGAATCTGTTTCTGACCCTGTGACATTTTTCAGGTGAGAGAATTCCTTCTTTCAGCTTCTTGGAAGTTTAGCTGACACTATGCATACAGGTATATGATATACATAAAATAACTAAATTAGGTAAATTAAGTAGAATAAGTTGGCTTTCTGGAACATCAGCTCATCTGGTCTTAAGGATTTTTGTTCAGTGAGGAATTGAATTCAGTAAGTAATATGATTCAAAGAGGAACAGCTTTGAAGAGCTCAGCAGTCTTTTAACAAGGAGTCCCGCAAACTGGTCTTTTGGCTTCGTCTAGTTACTTTCTATTCACATTTAAGCTTCAATTATTTATCTCATTATCTCTTACTACAGAATATCTTCTACATTTTATACCTACACCTTTATGGATCCATGTAATTAACTTTTATATCTGTATATTTGTGTATACAAATGCATAGTTACAAATAACTATATATCTAATATATATCTATGTGTAATTATTACATTTTTAGATACTTTTGTGCACTCATTTATGTATATATATGATTCTACATATTTTCGGTTATGAGCACTTCCTGATCTGAAGGGAAAAAGAGTTTAATCAGAGGCTGCTCAGAGACCAAATGGATATGACATTTTTGAAAAATGACCAATCAAAGAGACATATGAAAACGTGTGGGGTATTACATTGTCAAAAATATCAGTTGCTATGTATGCATTCCTTTTCTGCCATTCTTCCTAGTAAAGTGGAAATGGTGGCCGGTCACAGTCATATTGCACAAGTACAGGGCAGTGTGAAAACATGGGGTCATGATGTTGTCAACTATCACAGGTCCCTGCCAAATGTCAAGCAACATTTAAACACACTGGACAGGCATAAGTCTGTGGGACCTAATGGGATACACCCATGAGTGCTGAGGTAACTGGGATTGTAAGACTGCTCTCAATTACTTTTTAAAGGTCATGGCAAGTGGAGGAGGTTCTTGAGGCTTGGAGTAAAGTAATGATCACTGTCATCTTCAAAAAGGGCAAGAAGGAAGATTGTGAGATCATTTAGTGAGTTGCTAAGCCTCATCTCAATTCCCAGGAAGGTGGTGGAGCAAATAATCCTGGAAACCTTTTCCAAGCATATGAAGGAGAAGGAGGCTCTTGGGAGTTGTCAGCATGGATTTATGAAGGGGAAATCATGCCTAATCAACCTGATAATCACTTTCTATGATGAAATGGCTAGTAGAGTGGATAAGGGGAAAGTGGTAGATGTTGTATAATGACTTCAGAAAACTTTCCACAATGTCATAACATTTCATTGACAAATTGACGAATTACATGCTAGCTAACTGGACAGTGAAATTAATTGAAAGCTGCTGAGCTGCCAAGATCAAAGGGTTATCATTGGTGGTGCAAAGTCCAGCTGGAGGGCAGTCACTAATGGGGTGCCCCAGGGGTCAAGACTGGGCCCAGTATTTTTGACTTTGTTAATGGTATGGATGACAGGATATACAGCACCCACAGGAGGTTTGCAGATGATACAAAACTGGGAGTGTTGATTAGATCTGATAGTTGCGCTGCCATTCAGAAGGACCTTAGTAGACAGAGAGGAACCTCATGAACTTCAACAAAAGGAAGTGTCAACTATAACCCCATGCACGAGTACTTGCTGAGAGCAGATAAACTGAAAAGCAACTTTGCAGAAAAAGATATGGGGATCCTGGTAGACACCAAGTTGACTGACCAGTCTTGTGGCCAGCAGGCTCCTGGGCTGCATGAGGAGGGTTGTTGCCAGCAGGCTGAAAAGGATCGTCTTTTCACAGATCCTTCAGGACCTGTGAAATACATCTGGAATACTGTGCCTGGTCCAGACATGGACATACTGGAAAGAATTCACAAGCGGCCGTAAAGATAGCAATCTCTGATGATCGTTATCAATAGACTGAAGTATGAGGAAAAACTGAGAAAGCTGGATCTGTTTAGTCTGAAGACAAGAAGGTTCAGGAGGGATATTACTCATATATAAATACCTGACAGGTGAGGGATAAAAAAGTGAGAGAGAGGCTTTTCTCAGTGACATTCAAAGATAAGACAAGAATCAAGAATTTGGAGCAGGATATTCCACTTCAATACATGAAAAAACACCCTTTTAAATCCAAGAGTGATCAAATATTAGTGTCAGTTTTCCAGAGAGATTTGTGGAGTCTCTCTCCTTGGGGGGTATTCAAAATCCATATATATATGGTTCTAAGCAACCTTCTTTTGCTGATCTGCTTTGATCAGGAGATTGAACAACATGATCTGCAGATGTTCCTTTCAATTTCAGCAATTCTGTGATTTTATGAGATAGAAATACTTAGCTCTTTGCTGGATTTTGGATTTGCCATGGAACTTATATTGTGTTTCTCCTTATACAGTAAAGACAAAAAACACTTTAATGTACTTCGTCATTTGAGAGAAGGCAAAGGAAAAGGAGAGAGATTACATTTTTCACTGCTTTTCCTTACCAGGCAATTGTAAAATGATTTAAGAGATAGTAGAAACTATCTGAAGAAGGGTTGTGAACAGAAGAATATTGATATAGAGAGACTTTGCTAGCTAATTCTGTAGTGCTGTAAATACCTCTCAAAACACCCCCACTCAGATGTTTCCACAGATTCTTTCACAACATATTGAAGCATCCATTCTCCAGATGAGACCTTAATTTCTGTTGAGAAAGGTAAAAAAAAAGAGCAGAGAAAACAAAACAGCAATAAGAAGAAACCAGACTAACTTGCACTGCTATTGTTCTGAATCTCTTCATGTTCACAGAAGTTAGTCCGACAGTGCTGTTCTCTTTCTTGCAACAAATATCCCCTAAACCCTAAAGTAATTTTATATTAATGTAATATTCTTTTTCTTTGCCTCTATATTTTCACAGCCATGTGATTATTCTCCTCAGATTTTTTCCCCTCTGCCCAATGGATTTTTTGATCAGAAACCTCTCAAAGCTGTGGACTCTTACATTCTTACAGATCACCTTATATTCTTACAGATCACCTTTGTATATCATTCACTTTTCCCTCACCACTGACTGCAGATGGTTTTCCTGCAAACCTTTTAAAGGCACACATTTCACATACCCTTCCTTCAGTTGTCCTTACTTGTTGATTGCATACTCTTTTTTCCTCTTCACATTCATAGCTTTCTTATCTGTTCCCTAGTGCCTGCCTGTTTTTTTTTTATTTTATTATTCCTCTGTGAAAGATAAAAATCTAACTAAATATAAAGTTATGCAAAAGACCATCAAACCTATGGATTTCATAGTTGATTTCCTTCCTTCTCTCCTGTTATCCCTTGCTAATACTTCCTTTTTGTTTTGCCTTCTCTCATATCATTGTAGTTATGTGTAATGAAACTCTTCAGGGGCAAGGATTATAGCTAAATTTTCTGCTTGTGTAATATCTTAAAGTAATGGCAGATTAAACAACAATATCTAGGGTAGAGAAGGTAGCTTAAGACAGGAAAAGAAATTTTGGAAAAATATCTCTACTTTTATAAAACATTTGCTCAGAAAGAGAACTGCTGTTGTTTTACCAGCAAAATGTAAGGACAGATCTCCTACTAACTTTAATATACAAAGCTCACAGACTAGAATTTATTTTAAGTTTATTTTAAAGTTCTTGAGATGTGTTCTCCCTAACTCATTCTACAAAAAAAACCCCATTTTCCCATATTGAAGACCTACAATGGATTTTAATTTTAACCATTAATTAAATTGTTAGAAGGATTTTTTTTTTCCCAGAGATTTCAAATAAAGAAGAATTTTTAATATCTTAGCATAATGACCTGAACTTCACAAGGCCTTAAACTTTTTTCTTCATATCTTTAAAAATACAAAGAAAAAATATAACTTGTTTATAATAGTCTCTTAATACTATAATTTATATCTTCCAGTGATGACTAACTCATACAAAAAAATCATAGAATCATAGAATCATAGAATGGCCTAGGTTGGAAGGGACCTTAGAGATCATCTAATCCAATCCCCCTGTCATGGGCAGGGGTGAATAATTTTCTTGTCTTCCAGAAACCAAAGTGACTCAACTGACATCAATGTTATCATGACAAATGTTGATATTTGACCCTTCCAACCTTTAACATTCTGTGATATTTGGACAATATATTTTAAAGAAATTATGAGGCTGATCTTTGTTGTTAGATACCTAGAGTTTTGCTAGCTTCCAGCTGAAATTGAGTCAGCATTAGTGTCCTGTGCAAACTGCACATTGCATAATAGCTATTACATTTGTATAAACTAAGTTTATTAGCTTTGGATTATATCTTAAGTAGACAAATGATCTCTGAGGTTTAGTTGGTAAATGCTTGTTTGCGTAACAATAAAGTTGGAGAAACCATTGCCACCATAGTTATGAAGTTATGGCAGATGAAGTTTGTCGTGGGTTGACCCTGGCCAACCGCCAGGTACCCACACAACCGCTCACTCACCCCCCCCTTCACTGCTGAACAGGGGGAGAAAATATTCCCAAGGGTTCAGGGTTTGAGATAAGGACAGGGAGATCACCCTCATTTACCGTCCCGGGCAAAACAGACTCAGTTTTGGGGAAATTAGGTACATTTATTAAGAGAACTAATCAGAGAGGAGTAGTGAGAAGTGAGAAAGAGCAAACAGATCTTAAACAGAACACCTTCCCCCCATCACTCCCTTCTTCCCGGGCCTAACATCAATCCCGGTTTCTCCACCCCCTCCCCCTGAACAGCGCAGGGGGACAGGGAAGGAGGCTGCGGTCAGTTCATCCGACGTTGGTTTCACCGCTTCTTCACTCCGGGGGAGGACTCTTCACTCTTCCCCAGAGCCATTGTGGGGTCCCTCTCACGGGAGACAAGCTTCACGCTCTCTTCTCCCCGTGAGTCGTCCCATGAAGGGCAATTCATCACAAACTGCCCAACGGAAGACACCTCACGAGGGGCAGCCCACCCCTCGTGAGTCTGAGGCGCAGTCCTTCAGGGGAAACTGCTCCAGCGTGAGCCACCCGCAGTGTCCCAAAAGTCCCACCAGCCAACCTGCTCCAGCATGGGCATTCCTCTCTTCCACAGGCTACAGGTTCCGGCAGCGACTTGCTCTGATGCGGGCTTCCCACGGGCTACAGTCCCCTTTCAGGCATCCACCCACACGGCGTGGAGTCCCTGGTGGACATCTACGCGGTGATCCTCAGGGTGGACTTCTGCACCTCGCCCATGGGCTGCAGGGGGACAACCCGCTTCACCATGGTCTTCACCACGGACCTGGGGGACTCCTTCTGCTCTGGCGCCTGGAGCTCATCCTCCCCCCCCTCCTTCTTCACTGACCTTGGTGTCTGCACAGATTCTCACTCCTCCATCTCTGTGCCAGCTGTTATGGTGCAGTTCTTTTTCTCGTTCTTAAATATGTTTTTCACAGAGGCGTTCCTCTGCTATCACTTTACTGATAGGCTCAGCCTTGGCCAGCGGTGGGTCCCTCTTTGTAGCCGGCTGGCATTGGTTCTATCAAACTTGGGGAGCTTCTAGCAGCTTCTTACAGAAGCCACCCTGCAGCTCCCCCCCGCCGCCAAAATCCGGCCAGGCCAAACCAAAACAAAGTTGAAGTCATTTTCCATAATAATTGATAAGGCATGGTGGTCTGGTGAAGTTTCCACTGACTGGAAAAGAGGAAATATAACCCCTATTTTTGAAAAGGAAGAGAAGAAAGAACTGAGGAATTACAGGCCAGTCAGTCTTACCTCAGTACACGGCAAGATAATGGAGCAGATCCTCTTGAAGGCTCAGCTAAGCTACACGGAGGTGGGTGGTGGCAACCAACATGCCTTCACCAAGGGCAAATCCTGCCTGACAAATTTGGTAATCTTTTATGATGGAGTTACAGCTTTGGTGGATAAGGGAAGAGAAATTGACATCAACTACCTGGACTTGTGCGGTGCATTTGACACCGTCCAACATGATATCCCGGTCTCTAAATTGGAAGGACATGGATTCAATGGCTGGACCACTTGGTGACTAATAATTGACTAGATGGCCTCTATTAAGAGTAGAAATGAGTGGCTCAATGTCCATATGGAGACCCGTGATGAGTGGTGTTCCTCAAAGCTCGATATTGGGACTTGTGTTGTCAGTCGCATGGACAGTGGGATTGAATGCACCCTCAGCGAGTTTTCCAAGGACACCAACCTGTGTGGTGCGGTCAACACACTGGAGGGATGAGATGCCATCCAGAGGCACCTGGACAGGCTGAAGAGGTGGGCCCATGCCAACATCACGATGTTCGACAAGGTCAAACGCACCTGAGTCAAGGCAAATCCAAGCACAGATTATGGTGGGTGATGAGTGGATTGAGAGTAGCCATGCGGAGAAGGATGTGGGCGTGCTGATTGATGAGATGTTGAACATGAGCCAGCAATGTGCACTGACAGCCCAAAAAGCCAACAGTGTCCTGGGCTGCATCAAAAGAAGTGGGACCACAAGATCAAAGAAGGTGATTCTGCCCGTCTGCTCTTGTGATACCCCACCCACAGTACTGCATCCATCTCTGGAGTTCCCAAGACAAAAAGGACATGGACTTGTTAGAGTGGGTCCAGAGGAAGGACACAAAGATGAACAGAGGGCTGGAGCACCTCTCCTACGAGGACAGTCTGAGGGAGTTTGGTCTGTTCAACCTGGAGAAGAGAAGGCTCTGGGGAGACATTATAGTGGCCTTCCAGTACCTGAAGGGGCCCTACAAGAATACCAGGAGGGGACTGTTTACAAGGGCTTGTAGTGACAGGATGAGGGGCAACAGTTTTAAACTAGAGCAGGGTAGATTTAGATTAGATATTAGGAAGAAGTCCTTTATCATGAAGACAATGAGACAATGGGACAGGTTGCCCGGTCAAGTTGCGGATGCCCCATCTCTGGGAGTGTTCAAGGTCAAGTTGGATGGGGCTTTGAGCAACCTGGTCTAGTGGGAGGTGTCCCAATCCATGGCAGGGGGGTTGGTACTAGATGGTCTTTAATGACCCCTTTCAACTCAAGCCATTCTATGATTCTATGATTTCTATGATTTCTATGATTTCTATGATTTCTGTGATTTCTATGATTTCTAAGGTTCTGTGAATGTTAAATGCATTTTTACCCAGAGAGGAGAACAATTTACTTCCAAGAGGAGACAGACACTAATGGTAGATGTAGATAGAGAGGTATATACTGGTGCATAATTCCAGGCTTTATCAATTGGTGCTGATGTCAGTGGTATCACATTCATATTCCCCAGTGCAGTTCACTTGGAAAGCAGGAGAGCGGATTTTTTTTTGTAGATATGTTACTGGAGCTAAGCAGAAGATCCCATCACAAATTTCACATACACACACATGGAGAACAAGACTTGTGACTCATGTAGCCTCTGAGACAGCACAAAGTGTAGGACATGATATTTCTGGCATTCCCACATAGCATCAGACAGCTGCCTGGCTCTTTCTCTCAGAAGCAGCATGAATGCTTGGTCTACACTGTTCAGAAATGATTCCTTCCTTCCTCCCTCCCTCCCTCCCTCCTTCCCTCTCTTCCTTTTCTCAGAGGCTACATGAGTCACAAGTCCTGTTCTTCCAGGTGCTCTCCCCTGACTCTTTGCAGCAGTACTGATCTCCCACCACATTTTCACAGTTCTTGTTTCTCTTTGTCTCCCCAGCTATAGAGGTCTTGAGCTTCCTGAACTCCTGCTCTCAGGGGAGTACTTTTCTGCACTTCCATTCTGAGGGGAAGGGGCATGATAGTTGTTCTGTAATGAAATTCAAATTAAGATGGGGATGTAGGGAGAGAGAGGGAAGGGATGGGAAGGGAGCAGGAAGAAAGGGAGGATGACATAAATTAGTTACAAGTATTTTCAGTGGGCATTTATAGTCTTTCCTTCTGCCTCCTTGTTTTACTTTTGCAGTGGAAACACTGCAATCTGTATTTCCTCTTTGAAAGTTTGCAGCAATTTTGTATTTAGGGGGGGGAGGTTTTGTCTAATTAAATGCCCATAGTTTCTGTGTGATTTATTTCTCTTATTCATCATGACTCAATTGCTTTCCACCAAGAGCTAGTTGACAGAACTGTCAATTTCTTTACATCCTTCTGTTAGCCTGACTCATCCACCTCCTTGAGATATGCTGAGCACCATTTTTGATGGGCTGGCCAGCAGGAAGACCTGTCTCATTGCCAACATATTTTTCATTCTTCTTTCCAGCTTTGTTACTGAACAGGGTTTATAGATATTTAGCTGACTGTCCACGATCAGCAAAACCAGCTCATAGAGAGAAGACAGGAATTTACAATGTGTTCTTCCTCAGCATACTCAGCATTTTCTCTTCGAAACAGTAACCAGTGGTAAATTAGGCATCAAGTGTTATACAACAATTACCCTCTCAAGGCTTGTTGAGACAACTACTATGTCTTCGTATAACGTAACCTGTTCATTTCTTTTAAAGAGGATTTTCAAAAAGCTTCACAAAGAAGAAACAGTTCTTACACTCCGTAGGGGAGGACAAACCATGTTAACCTATTTGCAGGAGTACAGATGAGCAGAAAGAAGAGAGGTACCTGGGATTACAAAATTCTATGTCTAACAGGTAAAAAAATTTTGAAAGACATTTTCTTCTCTCCTCTTCTCTTCTCTTCTCTTCTCTTCTCTTCTCTTCTCTTCTCTTCTCTTCTCTTCTCTTCTCTTCTCTTCTCTTCTCTTCTCTTCTCTTCTCTTCTCTTCTCTTCTCTTCTCTTCTCTTCTCTTCTCTTCTCTTCTCTTCTCTTCTCTGTTCTCTGACTTAGAGAAGAATATAATAATTTAGATATTATCCACTTTACACTGTGTATCACAAACAGGAGACAACCCCTACATGGAGCTTGATTCAGAGTATTCTTATTAAACACTCTACATGACTGCACTGTGTAAGTTCACGGAGATGTCTCACAAATGTAAAGCAGAAAGCTTTCAAAGTCCTGAATATATTTTGAACTAAGCCAGAAAGCAACTTTTGAAACAATGCAATTATACATGTCTGATGGAAAAAAGTAACCCACATAGATTTATTCTGTGCTTCCTCACAGATGTATCTGATTAATTTTTGTTTACCTCTATTCCCTTTAGTTGTGTGCTCTCATAAACTTCAGTTCTCAATCATTTTTATTTCTTGTGCTTGTACTGTTGCTTGCATTGTAAGGCAGTCTAAAGTTATTTATTATTCAGATGTAACAGAAATCAGAATCTAGTCATATTCACATACTATGTAATATATCCTGAGAGCAGTAGTATAACATATGTAAATAGCTGAAAGTTAAAAATAAAAATATGCAAAAGTTGTTTATTTCTTTCTTGGAGCAGATCTAGAGAGAAATAAAGACAAAATGACATAACTGTTAATGAAATTTACTATTAAACAAAACCAATCATATAGCAGATACTATAATTAGGTGCTTTTTTTTTTTTTTCTGTAATTATTTGGAAAACTAAGCATGCAGAGCTTACCTAAACGTCGTATAGATATTTAAGATTAGGACAAAAAAACACGTAAGCATTCAGCCACTCAAAACTTCATGTGTGCAATTTCTAGCAGTCACTTTCACAAAACAGGTGAGTCAGGAGAATTCAGTAAAAAGAGTTGCATCTCAAATTCTTTCCTGGATATAAGTAGTGAATTCAAATACCAGTTATGGACTTCTGAGAACTTAATGCCTAAAATTGTCACTGTGAGTAATGGAAATATATCTTAAAATAAAAAATCGACTTTTATGTATGGACATATCTCAAATTTCTTCTCTAAAATATCTCATCTTCAGGGTTTTTCAGCTAATAACATTGGTCAGCGAAAAAGTGGTTTTCAGATAGCTTAGCCATGGATTATCACAAGTTATACAGTTTAGCAGTCCAAAACAAGCTTTTGAGTTTTCATAAATATAACATATTAAGTAGAAAATTCCCAACAAATTTTAAATCTGAGAACCTGCAGATATTTAGCAGATGTTATTGGCATTTCATTAGAAGCAGAGAGCTTCATTCAGAAAAGCACTATTTGATTGATGCCCCTTAGCATAATTTTGTGCCAAATTTTTGTGGTTTTTTTTTTTTTTTTTCCAGTAAGAATAAAATTTCAGGGAAAAACTTGCAACAGAAGCAGAGGAAGGAATGTAATTGTGTGGCTGACTGATATTAGAGATTTCAAGAAGGTGAATTCCATGGATTTTCTAAAATTTTCTTTTAAGCATATATAGCAGATCACAGTATGTAATCAGAATTAGGTGTCCTTTCTGTTCATTATTGCATGGTAAAAAAATCAAAAAACACATCTGCTACTGTCTGTGCACAGGCTAAGATTCAACACTGTATTTAAAACATGATAAAGGCTGGGTATAAACTTTAAACACAGTGGAGTTCTAGAAAGAAGTTCCCTGTTCATTCTAAAAACAAGTTTCCATTGTTCATTTAGACAAATAGTCTGCTGCCCATTCTATGAAAACATGTTAATTTATTGACATCAAAAATTTTGAAATGTAAAGCTCTCATACTTTAATGAATAAGTGAACCTCCCCTTATTTTAAAGTTACTCTTATTTATCATTATATATGTCTTGTTGTGATCTTTTTCTGGCCATATCTTTGTCAAAGAAATACAATGCTGATATTTAACAAAATCTGCATGCTAAAATATGCATTAGCAATTGTCTTTTGTTAATTGCTCTTTAATTATGTTCTAATACTATAAAATACTATAAAATACTATAAAATATTGTAATTATGTTCTAATCCTATAAAACTATGTTCTAATGCTATAAAAATAATCTAAATAGACTGACAAAATCTTGGTTAGCTTCATTATCTTATTTTCACTCATGCAAATAATAATGAGTTTTCACAGTTTTTATAATGACCTGTTTATATTCAGTAAAACCAGAGATAAAAACCTGGACTTAATTGTAACTAAATGCAACTAAAAAAAATAAATTTTAAACACACACAAAAAAATAAAAAAATATAATAACGCTGTTTTATTTTGGTATAAAAATATGTGTCATTCTGAGCATATATGGCATAGCAATAAATCTCCCTGTAAATATTGACAGAATCTGTCAGTTCAAGACCACTACTTAAGCTGAAAGTTTTCGAGTAAGATCCAATTACCCTTTTTGCCATCTCTGTTGCCCTGACAGACTTGCTTTATTAGCAAAAAGTGCGTGCCCAATTGCAAAAAAATTTCCATACTAATATGCATTTTACTACTCTTGAACAACTAGGGAATAAGAAAATGAGATGGTGTGTTGTTGGCTATGGTAATATGCCTATCTCTTGAGTATTGCCTTGACTTAATTTATTTTTAGTATACAGGGTCATTGTTGTGGAAAGAAGTCCTTTTTCAGCTCTTGCATTATGACGGAAATCCTGTGGGTATGATCTGGTGAGTTCCACTGAAAATCAGGAAAAAAATCATGATTAAACACTTTAAATCATCTTTTTGGACATTTTATATTAATTTGCCTCTGTTCAGAGTACTTGTGTTTAGATATAATTCTCTTCTAGGAAAGTGATTATGTTTACAGAATATTGAAAAATACGATCAGAGTTAAAATCCAACATAGATAAAGTGCTTTAGTAACCTTTAAATACCTCTGACTATATCTGCTTTTGAAAGTCATTGTTTAATAGAAGAAAACTCAACAATAATTTTACTTTAATTTTTCTCCCATGGTAAAATCTACCTAAGTAACTGTCGTGGGTTGACCCTGGCTGGCCGCCAGGTACCCACACAACCGCTCACTCACCCCCCCCTTCACTGCTGAACAGGGGGAGAAAATATCTCCAAGAGCTCAGGGTTTGAGATAAGGACAGGGAGATCACCCTCATTTACCGTCCCGGGCAAAACAGACTCAGTTTTGGGGAAATTAGGTACATTTATTAAAAGAACTAATCAGTGAGGAGTAGTGAGAAGTAAGAAAGAGCAAACAGATCTTAAACAGAACACCTTCCCCCGCATCCCTCCCTTCTTCCCGGGCTTAACATCAATCCCGGTTTCTCCACCTCCTCCCCCTGAACAGCGCAGGGGGACAGGGAATAGGGGCTGGGGTCAGTTCATCCGACGTTGGTTCCACCGCTTCTTCACTCCGGGGGAGGACTCTTCTCTCTTCCCCAGGGCCACTGTGGGGTCCCTCTCACGGGAGACAAGCTTCACGCTCTCTTCTCCGTGTGAGTCGTCCCACGAAGGGCAATTCATCACAAACTGCCCAAGGGGAAACACCTCACGAGGGGCAGCCCACCCCTCGTGAGTCTGAGGCACAGTCCTTCAGGGGAAACTGCTCCAGCATGGGCCACCCGCAGCGTCCCAAAAGTCCCACCAGCCAACCTGCTCCAGCGTGGGCATTCCTCTCTTCCACGGGCTACAGGTTCCGGCAGCGACTTGCTCTGATGCGGGCTTCCCACGGGCTACAGTCCCCTTTCAGGCATCCACCCACACGGCGTGGAGTCCTCGGTGGACATCTACGCGGTGATCCTCACGGTGGACATCTGCACCTCGCCCATGGGCTGCAGGGGGACAACCCGCTTCACCATGGTCTTCACCACAGACCCGGGGGACTCCTTCTGCTCTGGCGCCTGGAGCTCATCCTCCCCCCCCTCCTTCTTCACTGACCTTGGTGTCTGCACAGATTCTCACTCCTCCATCTCTGTGCCAGCTGTTATGGTGCAGTTCTTTTTCCCGTTCTTAAATATGTTTTCACAGAGGCGTTCCTCTGCTATCACCTTACTGATAGGCTCAGCCTTGGCCAGCGGCGGGTCTCTCTTTGGAGCCGGCTGGCATTGGCTCTATCAATCTTGGGGAGCTTCTAGCAGCTTCTTACAGAAGCCACCCTGCAGCTTCCCCCTCACCGCTGAAATCTGGCCAGGCCAAACCAAAACATTAACATATAAAAAGAATTGTTATTTAATTTACTTTTTAATTTATTTACCAAAAATCTGTTACAATATTTTCAATGGGCTGCAAATATTTGTCACTACTCTTGTTGTTTTCCACTACAGTGACCTAATCCTAAGAAGAACTGGTAGTTCTGGAATTCTTTTACTGTCTTTGAATCCCCATTCCAGATCTTTTTAGTTTCACAGAATCACGGAATCACAGAATTACTGAGGCTTGAAAAGACCTCTGAGATCATCAAGTCCAGCCTATGACTCAACAGCAAATGCTAATTAGAAGCAAAACTCCCTGTCCTTGACTGTGCTTGTGTTGATATGGTCCGTGACGTGGTTGCCTCTCCCAACCCCAGATCTATCAACCTGGTGCAACTATGGATGAACTAAAGCTTTGGGAATCTTTTAATGGGAGAATGAAGATGTAGGTAATGGTGAAATAGTAAACAAGTTGCCACCAATTTGTACCTGACAGATAAGCTCTCTGGATTTCTATATCCCATAACAGGAGAAAAAGAAAGAAAAATGTTAAAACAGAGTTGAAACACTGAAATAAATATCGGTATTTATTGTACAATCCTGCCTTAACTGCAGCATACACCTGATCTGAAAGGCAGGGGAGTTAGGGAACAGAGCATTTTCTCTGTTAATAATCCTTCTTTAAGGGTCAACGCTACCTGAAGTTAATGTGCCTGAGAGTCAGTCTGCCTCCAATTTGTGTATGAGTTGGCCTGCATGAAGATGTCGGTTTGCGCATGAGATGCCTGAGCACATTCTTGCCATGGAGATGCTCAAAAAGGCCATCAGTACAGTCAATGAAGCTCAGAGAGAGAGATTTGGGTCACCTTAAAGTAGTCACCTAGGTTTTTATTTACCTGAGCATAGGCGTAGTGCTGTTTGATACGTTTGAGGTGCTCAGCAGAGTATAGATCTCCAGCAGCTCATTTGCTGCAAATTCATAACTGCCAGTTCCTTGTCAATTCTTAGATACCAGTGACATTAAATGTCTCAGTGTGAGTAGCTGCATCATGCTTCTACATGATTTTAGCTACTTTCATCTAGACAGAATTACGTTGCTTCATTCAGAACTACATCATTCTCTGTGGAATTACAGCAAAAATATGTCATGTAAGGGTGATAGATAAAGAAAGTTTAAGCTATGAAATACATTACGTACAATATAAAGCCAACAAAATGCTTTCAGTAGAGCAGCATTATTCCTCAAAGTCCTGGGAATATATGTACTTGTTGATAATCTATTTGTGGTCTAAGTGTTTAACTATATTCACCCCATGCTGGTAAAAGAGAGAAACAGTGTTTTAGGATATGAATTGCAAGCTGAGCCTCTTTCTACTCTTACAGAAGTATAATTTAGAAATAATTTATGATAATGTAAAAGCATTATGAAAATTGCTTACTAAAAATTTTCTCTAATATTTGACTGAAATAAGACAAAAATGTAAGGCTGGATATATTAAAAAAAAAAAAAAGTAACATTTTTTTGCCCTTGGTCACTGCAAAAGAATAATTTATATAATTTATTTTACTCTCTTATTTAACTATTTGTCATTTCAACTGTAGATCAAACATGATTTTATAATATTTTTCTCCAGGAATTTTCTCTGCAGAAATTGTGACTGCTTACTGAGGTCACACAAAATAAAGAAAAACAGATACTGAAATAAATTTAAAAAAGACATAAGTTAGGAGACACCTCAAAGATCTGACTTGTCATTAGCATAATTCCATAAATAAAAATACCTATCAACAGGGGAAAATATTTCACCATATATTGTAGCTGTTTTGCTTAATATGTTAGGTCATGTGTCATGAAACTTCAAATGACAGAACACTAAATATTGATATTTAAATTTGTAAATAGATATAAAAAACACTTATCATGCGTTTATTTACGGTTAGAAGAAAAACAATAAATTCACAAAATGGTATTCCCAGTTGAAATTAAATGATGAACTGGTAAGATTCAATTGGGTGTCACAGTTATTCATGGTCCTGTATCTAAATAAGAGTTTATATGCGTTTTAATTAGTAGATAACAGTTGACATCTGTTATAGAATATAGAGCACTTCAACCCATACGTCATCATGCTTTTAAAAATATAAGAATAAGCATTATTATTTCTGTTTTTCAGATAGACTGAGTATTTATTTTCCTTCCAGAAACAAGTTTTCATTTACAGTATTACTGAGAAACACTTTCAGTATCAAGCTTGTGAGTGGATTTCATTGAGAGTTCAAATTTTGCATTTTTCACTTAATTTTTTAATCTGTTTTCTGAACAATTTCATAGTAGGAAATTTTACATTAAATTTCATAAGAATTTTAGTACTTCTTGTGCAATTGTACCTGTCTAAATGTTTTTATATTTTTGTTTGTTTTATTTTAATTCTAATGCATTTGTTGTATTTTTACAAATTCATTCAGTAGGAATTGTTTATACAAATAATTCTCAAAATTCTAAGATAAAAAATCTTTTTTTTTTTTTCCCATTTTACAGATTCAGGGTTATTCAGAGTGTAAAATTTTTCATAGATGTCAAATTTCAGTAAACAGAACTGATAGTTAGTGGTTCCTTATAGGAGAGAGAATCCTTTTGAGTGTGCACAAATCTGTCATTGTGCATAACTGGACTCCAAAAGACTTACCTGTTTTTTCTGTTTTTCCTCTAGAAATTTCGATGGGTTTAATGTGATTTCATTTATCTCGTGGCTGGAGGTGGTTACCATAAGAACTCTTTATAAGCCATGAAGAAAAGCTGAGACAGTCAGTTGTTTTAACCTGAGGAAGAGAAGGCTCAGGGGAGATGATACTGTGGCCTCTCAGTACTAAAAGGGTGTTTGTAAGAAAAAGGGAGAAAGACTTTTTAACAGAGCCTATAGTGACAGGACAAGAGGCAATGGTTTTAAACTGAAAGAAAGTAGGGTTAGATTGGACATGGGGAAAAAAATCTTTATGAAAGGGATGGTGAGACACCAGAGGAGATTGCTCAGAGAATTTGTAAATGTGTCATCATTGGAAGTGTTCAAGGCCAGGTTGGATGGGGCTTTCAGAAACCATGGGCATGGACATACAGTTCAGCCTCTGCAGGGGCATTGTAGTGGGTGGATGGACTAGATGATCTTAAGTGATCCCTTCCAAATTAAACCAATCTATGATTCTGTGATTCTAAGAGTATGGCTGACCTCACATAGGCATATAAAACAGTTCAGATAAGACAGTCTCTGAATACTTCTGTTTTTCTGAATGAAACATAATGAAATTTAAAGGAGATTACTATGGATTTACATGTCAAACTATATCTTTGTCAGTGAAGATCCTTAGCTGTTACCCTAGTTCAAAGAAAAAGTAAAGGACTACAGTTCTCATCTCTAAAAATATGCAAGGACAGTCACATCTACTACCTAACTCAGAATGAAGTTATAACATAATCCTTACATGGAACTAGACTTCTAATATTCAGAGGCTTTTATATGAATCATGTGGTTTAATCATTAGTAAATTTACTCGAGTAAATACTCGATACTACTGTACTGAACCTGCTTTCTCATTAGCTTTTCACTCTTTTGACTCATAATGGATAAAATGATCAATACTTTTATTGGAAGCTTCACCTCAGTAAAATGTATTTTTTTAATATTTTTCTGATGTGGAATCTACTCTGTGGTCTAGAAACAGCTATGGTGAAAGGAAGTTTTACTTTCTTTAATAGACCTAATGTTATGGAATGTTTGGTCATGGTGTAGCCTAAATGAGTTTTAATACATTTTCATTTGGTATTGGGAATGGATCATATGAAAACATTCTTTGTAAATACAAGATAAAGAGAATTTCTTTTCTACATAAGTCATTTAACTTAGCTGGAAGTAATTTCTCAAAAATAATGCTAAATAAAATGTGAAAAAGTATTTTAAATCTGATGTGTTTAATTTTCCTTTTTTAATGAGAAACTGACCCCTTGCACTCTCCTTCACTGTGGAATAATTACTATCTGTTATTACTAACACTCCTAGAAATAAATGATCTAGTCAGGATTAGAATTAACAAGCATGGCTGATCAAGCCACTATGAACATGCCTTTCTTACAGCCAGTTTCAGCTGTTGTTGTTTGCTCATTCTCAATTAGGCACTATCTTAGAGCATTTACTTGCTGAATATTTACTTGCTGATCAGCAATTGCTATAGTGGTTTCGTGGGCTGTGGAGTAAACAATCACCTAGAATAGGGAACTCAACTGTCACATTCAGTAGAGACCCTAGTGATATACGTAGTAGTAACTTAATAAGTTGATGACACTGTATTGAACTGAAATAATACAATATAGCATTTTTTTTTCAAAGGAAAAGTAACATGATTGGTTAACTTTGTGTTTTGATTTATAAATATAATAAATTGAAAATTAATGCAAGTCATTATGTCTGTCGTTTTCAGTGACAATATTTATCATAAGTATAATCTAGCAGCTTAATTCCTAAATTTCATACATGTCCTCTTAAAAAAAAAAAACAACAAAAAAACCCACCTTCTTTCAAATGATACATCAGTTTCAGATTGATCAAATAATGATGATTTACTGGTTAGTTGAAAATGATGGCATAGTATACTCTTAAAAAATTGTCTGGGAAAGAGAGCTATGAGGAAATCATTGTTTATGACATCACATGGTTTATGTCATTATACGATGATATTCAGTTATTCAAAAGAGTACTGAAAAACAAGCATAGCATGAGGCCGAAGGACCAGAGCAGTAGAATCACAAAATCATGCCAAAACAGCTGACAAAACCACCTCAGCGATTTCTAAATCACTCTTAGCACTGTTTACATATACTAGAGTGATGAAAATATGTTTTAACAACTTTGAAGGAGTCCATGGGAAAGTAAATCTAAAATTGAAATGAACTGAGTTCACAACCACCATATCGTGAGACCAAAAGAACTACTGGGAGTTGTTATTACACTGGTACTCTCCATTTGTTTCTTTCAGTGACCCAGAGACAGTTTCCAGAAGGATTTTTCTACACAAGCATTGGGACTTGAAAACTTCACATTATTCAAATATACCTGAAATTTATCAGATATTATATTATCATAACAAAATTGGTATAATATTATGCATTCATGCCATAGGTAAGTCAGTAGTGATGAGGAACCTTGATCTATTTTCTGAAATGTTAAAAAATTATTATTTCTCTGTATAAATCCAAGGTACTTCTTGTCCTTCAGTTGCAAAAAAGATTATAGGAAAAAAAAAGTATTATAAAAGTTTCAGAGAATGGCAAAAAAAACCAAGACTAGGAAAATTAAGTCTGACCAGTTATCTGTAGGTTTCAAATTCTTCAGCCTGAAAAGAAATTGATCTAGAAGAGATGACAGAAGGCTTTTTTGTCTTGTCTAGAGATGGTGAATGTGGATCACTTTTTCTCCACCTACTTCATATGAAAGAAGTATGGGACATTAGATAAACTAATAGGTAACACAAAAGGAGGGCATATCTTGAATTTAACTCTTCCTTAGCAGGAAGTTGAACTAAATATTTTAGTTTTCATTTTTTTCTGGGGTACCATGAGGAAGTTACTCAAAAATATAAGCTATGGAACACCTTTCAGGATTCAGAGAGCACTGGAAGACTGGACAAATCCAGTGAATAAATCCATGGAAGTTTTCTAAATTCTTAGAAACTACTTTGATTCAGGAAGCCACAAATTACTGGATGGTACTTGGAAAAAGTATGCTTTTCTGGATGTTATATTCTATCCTAGGCATTGCATATGCATACTGCTGGGAAAAAAACATTCGGATTATATAGACCTTCAAACTTAACCACTGGTATAGGGATGGTGTTCTTGTGTTATTTCATGTTATCTAAATTATAATTGCATTGACTAATGCTATTAAAGTTATTAAATTTGCAAGAATGTCTACATAGGCTGTGTGTTTTCTCTTTATAAGTTTAATTTTTCTTGATTTCTTCATTCTTTATTTTTCGCTCTTCTTTATTCTCATTCTTTTTTTTTTTTTTTTATTTTAACAAATACTCTTGTGATGTATCACAGGAATCTCGTTCTACTTTTTCTTCTCTTTCCCCTTCAGAACTGGGGAAATTTCTTCAGTATTCATTACAATTCCTTTCACTGGAGTTGTCTAAAATACAAAGCAACTTAACATAGTTAATTCCATAGCTTCTTTCCAGAGAAAATAGAGATGCAAATGTCTTCTCTGTGTTCGGTAAAGGAAATTCTCTTTTTCTCTTTTTCTTTTTCTTTTTCTTTTTCTTTTTCTTTTTCTTTTTCTTTTTCTTTTTCTTTTTCTTTTTCTTTTTCTTTTTCTTTTTCTTTTTCTTTTTCTTTTTCTTTTTCTTTTTCTTTTTTCCTTTTTATTTTTTTCCTTTTTCCTTTTTCTTTTTTTTCTTTTTTCTTTTTTTCTGTTTCTTTTTGGAACAAGCTGCCCAGAGAGGTTGTGGGGTCTCCTTCCCTGGAGACTTTCAAAACCCGCCTGGATGTGTTCCTGTGTGGCCTGTCCTCGGGGATCCTGCTCTGGCAGAGAAGTTGGACTCGATAATCTCTAGAGGTCCCTTCCAATCCCTAACAGTCTTTGATTCTATGAATCTACGAAAACTAATGTAGCTCTCCTCCTTAGTTTCCATCTTGGCCTCTTACAATCCTTTCATCAACATGGAAACTAACCTTATGCTGATGATTAGAACTGTCTCTGAGTCTTATTACCAGCCTTCTGTTGCCTGCAATATAAACTCTAATAGTCTGTTTTCCAGATTTGTTTGTTGTGGATGTTTTGCTTTTTTTTTTATTGGTTCCTGTTGATACTGTCCATGATGGTGTGTGATGGGGATGGTCTCTCTGCAGAAAAGATGTTGACCCCTGTGCGGTGTTTAAGGGAAACAGCTAAGGAAGATTTCACTGGGATGGCTCTTAGTAAAGCTGTGGTGGGGATGGATTTCATAGTTCTCCCTGTACTAGTTTTTTACTTAAGGACTTAGCCTGTACTCAAGTAGCCCCTGAAATCATCAGACCAGTACATTAAAAAGCATTAAAAAAGTTAACAATCTCTTAAGTATGCATAAGGTTTTGCATTCATTATGAGGAAGAACTCTGATAATGAGACAGAAAATTATTTGAAACTGACACCTAACAAAGTGGATTGAATAGATTTTTATCAGTATATCTTATGGCAAATTAATTAAGTGATAATATAGCAATAGAGTGCTGTCTGTTACATATTAAGATTTAGGTTAAAATAATTATCACATAATAGGAACGACTTCTATTCCCACTGATGGTTATGACAAAACTGCCGTTAATGTACTAAAAATGTTAATGTACCAAAATTTGTCCAGAAGTAGTAAAAGTAGAATCAGAAGAATCTTTTTAAAGTTAAAACGACATAACTTACAACAGTAATTTAGGGGAAAAGAACAGAACTAGTAAACACCTTCATAGTTAGGAGTGTTCCATTTCAAGCTAAACTGAAGGCTCAGGTGACGATAATAAGCCTTTCACATCTGTTTGACTAATTGAAACATGACAAGCAGCTAGACCCCACACTGGACTTCAAAAAATATCGTATTTGCCTCAAGAAGGAATTGAAAGGCATCTGAAACTTCTCTTTTGCCATGGTCTTTCAGAATCATCCGTTGCTATCCTGAGAAAAGAAGAAAAATAAATAGGACAAATGTGACCACTGATATAACATTTAGACAGTCAGCTTAACTGCAGTGCCTTTTTTTTTGGCAGATTAACCAAATGGAACAGTGATACTCTGCTTGTGTGCCTTGGAAGGGGAAGGAGAATACCCCCAAATGTGTAGGTAGTAGCTGTCAAAAGACATCAAATTAATGTTTGGGGTTATTATTTTTTTTGTTTTTCCTTTTCTTTGTGTCTGATATGTAACTATGTAAATTAGATGCTAGTTGGGAATCAGATCATGATCAAACGCATTCATACAAATATGACCAATTTGAAAATATTTTTTCTTATACTTTTATTCATTAATACTTCTCTGTAAAACTGTGTTGGTTTTAAGCAGTTCCTACTTCTGTAAATTGTAGAATCATTCCATCACAACATACTGTTCATCAAGGTACACTATGTTCTCTGGGGACCAGTGTTGTGGCCCACTGGGAGGGATAGGTTGTGGGATTGGCAGGATGAGACTTGCAGGTATCAGCATGTCTGTGGCAGGGGTTGAGACTGGAAAACTCACAAGAATAGCAGGAGTTTTGGTTGCCGTATAGTTAAAATATAGGCCCTTGTGGCCAGGAAGGCCAATGGCATCCTGGGGTGTATTAGAAGGGGGGTGGTGAGTAGGTCGAGAGAGGTTCTCCTTCCCCTCTACTCTGCCCTGCTGAGACCCCATCTGGAATACTGTGTCCAGTTCTGGGCCCCTCAGTTCAAGAAAGACAGGGAACTGCTGGAGAGAGTCCAGCACAGGGCAACTAGGATGATTAAGGGAGTGGAGCATCTCCCTTATGAGGAAAGGTTGAGGGAGCTGGGGCTCTTTAGTTTGGAGGAGACTGAGGGGTGACCTCATTAATGTTTACAAATATATCAAGGGTGAGTGTAACGAGGATGGAGCCAGGCTCTTCTCGGTGACAACCACTGATAGGACAAGGGGTAATGGGCTGAAATTGGAACATAAGAGGTTCCGCTTAAACTCGAGAAGAAACTTCTTCTCAGTGAGGGTGACGGAGCACTGGAACAGGCTGCCCAGAGAGGTTGTGGAGTCTCCTTCTCTGGAGACATTCAAGACCTGCCTGGACACGTTCCTATGTAGCATTATCTAGGCGTTCCTGCTCTGGCAGGGGGATTGGACTAGATGATCTTTCGAGGTCCCTTCCAATCCCTAATATTCTGTGATTCTGTAACATTCAGTGATTCTGTCTTAAAACTGATGAATAAAGAATTAGTATTGAATTTAATAAACAGAAGTGTGACTTAGATTCTGACACAAATGGATCTTCAAAAATTGAGACATTATATCCTCCATTGTCCCGTAGTAAGGCAACATAATAAGGAAAACATTAGGCTTGAGGTGCACTTTTTTTTGGCTCTTCCTATAGAGACTTAGAACATTTTCCAGGGATTAGTCTGAGAGTAGTATTTAAGCTTTCCAGTTTGACTTCTGCTTATTTTCGTGGTGTGTAAGGCAACATGGAACAAGACTCATTTTACTTACTTAACCAGTAATACTAGTTTGTAATTTAAATAAAGAGCATCTTATAAGGACGATTAAAAAGTATTTTGGAGTTTTACACATACCTTTATTTATTTTACTTCCTTATTTCCTAAGAGAGTGCAATGTAATGCATTTTCTAATAATGTATCCCTGTACAAATAATCAAAGATTTAGATTTTGATTATGTTTGATTTTGGGGTGGTTTGGGGTGGTTTTTTTTTTTTTTTTTCCTGGGATTTTTTTTTTAATATTAGTAATAATGATAATAGTATGATTCCATAATGGAAACAAAGACATATACTGTTACATGCACATTATGTGTACATTAGTGAAATGTACATTGACGAATTTTCTGAATTTAAGTAGATCCTAACAATAGAGGTAAATAGTTTGAATTTCATACTGATATTAAAAAAAAACCTGAGTGACATGGCAAATATTAAGTACAAGTTTACCTTTTCTTCAGTCTCAGTTAAAATACTGACACAAATTTCTTTACTCCTGCACATTCTTTGACATTTTTTCCATATTTCTTTTCTTGTATACATTTTAGTTTTTCTTACCCTGAAGATTGTTTTCATATTTTAACACATTTTTTTTTTCAGATGAAAATTAGTCTGTTATTATTAGCATAAAAAAAAATCTACATTCTAACAATGTAAACCTATGCATTTTAATATTGATTAAAGGCTGTATGATTTACTTTCCTAATAAGGGCATTATATTTTTCGCTTCTTTACAGAAAAGTCAGCAATCAAAGTAATATGACTTAAAAATCTACAATAGTGCCACACAGCATCCTGGTCTCCAAGTTGGAAAGACGTGTATTTGATGGATGGACCACTCAGTGGATAAGGAACTGGCTGGAAGACTGTATTCAAAGAGAGACCTTGACAGGTGTAAGAGATGGGCCCAGCCAACCTCATGAAGTTTAACAAGGCCAAGTGTAAGGTCCTGCACCTGGGTTGAGGCAATCCCAAGCACAAATACTGGCTAGGCAATGAGTAGATGAAGAGCAATCCTGGGAAGAAGGATCTGGACGTATTGGTGGATGAAAAGATCAACATGAACCAACAGTGTGCACTTGGAGCCCAGAAAACCAAATGTATCCCAGGATGCATCAAGAGATGTATGACCAGCACGTCGAGTGAAGTGATTCCGCCGCTCTATTCTGCCCTTGCAATACCTCACCTGGAATACTGCATCCAGCTCTGGAGCCCCCAACATGAGAAAGACATGGAGCTGTTGAAGTGAGTGCAGAGGAGGGCTACCAAGATGATCAGAGGGCTGGAGGACCTCTCCTATGAGGACAGGATGAGAGAGTTGGGTTTGTTCAGCCTGGAAAAGAGAAGGCTCTGGGGAGACCTTATAGTGGCTTTCCAGTACTTGAAGGGGGTCTATGAGAAGGCTGGAGAGGGACTTTTTACAAGGGCCTGTATTGATAGGATGAGGGGTAATGGGTGGAAGCTGGAAGAGCATAGGTTTAGACTAGATAGAAGAAAGATGTTCTTTACCTTGTGGGTGGTGAGGCACTGGAACAAGTTGTCCAGGGATGTTGTGGATACTCCATCCCTGGAAGTGTTCGAGGCCAGGCTGGATGGAGCCTTGAGCAACCTGATCTAGTGGGAGATGTCCCTGCCATGGCAGGGGGGTTGGAACTAGATCATCTTCAAGGTCCCTTCCAACCCAAGTCTTTCTATGAGTCTATGAATACTTGTATTTTAATGCAAAGAGAAAGTTTTGTTCCTAACCATAAAAAAAAAAGAAGATCTAGACATACAAAAACCATCTTGGATGTTGTACAGACAATTTAATGGCAAGGCTGAAACCTGTCCTTCACTCATCCTCTTGTGACAACTGTCCGATTAGCCAAATCTGCCTACTGTTTTGGGACTTTAACTTTTTCTCCATGTAGAATTAGTAATATAATTTGTGCTACATAAAACAACGATGATTTTGGTAGTAACAGAGATTTGGACTGGCATTAGTGACCCGGGTTGCTCTTAAAAGGACCCAAGGAAAGTTTAATATCTCTTATGTTAGTTTTATAAAAAGAAATAGATTTGATTACTAAATCTGAAATATCTGTCTCATTTTATAAAATTGCAGGACCTCCTTTTTTAGCATTTGAAAGGATATCTGCACCTTGGAAATGTTTATGGTAGACATTATGCATAAGATTAACAGCAGATGAATTTTTACTGTCTAATAGACCTGCAGTTGAGACCACAAACTTGAAGAAATTCCCTATCACATGCATTAGATAATATTCTGGGTTAAAGCACTAGTGTTATACTATGAATGCTCTTCATCAGAAAGGACTTCATTCAACAAAATTACTATAAGTATCGACTGCTTTTGATCTCACAGCATTTTTCTCTGCTAAGAGAGAACAATGTAAATTCTCTCCTTCTTAAGGTTTCTCTGAAGTTTAAGGAACTCAATTTTGTTCAATTAGTATATGGTCATATTAAATGATGCTACAAACTTCTAACATATTTAAAGAATCTCATAGCTGCTGGGTGAAATTTTTATAGTCATGGAAAGACAAAGAGATGTTTGTGCATTGATAACACTAGGTGTATGTCTATATTTGTCATAACTGTATTAAAATATGCAAAGCCCCATATAACGTTTGCTTGACTTCATTGACAATGATAAAGCAGAGTATATGGCCTTTTTCTAGCATCAGATAATTCAGATTTTAAAAAAAGTAGATTTTAATCTAATGTTGCCTTCTCATTCACCCTGTGTTTCCATGAGATACCTTTATTGTTCTCAAGGGTAACATGTGTGAACTTTCTATACTTTTTATTTTTGTATTATGTCAGTGAAAGTTAAAAGTACTGGGTTTATAATTTCACAACAAAAAGGGAAGGGTTTTTTAACCTGAATAGTGTGTGGTACAAGCCCTACAATTGCCTCTAAATGATTTGGACTCGCTTTATTCCAACTAAATATTTAGAGGAGAATGAAATTATGAAAATTCAGCAGATTTAGTTGTAAGGTAAATTCTTTTGCTTACAAGGGGCCTTAACTTGTTAACAGTTTTCAAGTTTATTTGGAGATCTTTTAAATCCTAGTCATGAGATGACAATAATCTATGTGGTATTATTAGAAATAAATATAAATAAGTTTTTACTGAAACAGGTATTTTACTAAATTTATTCCCTTAAATTATTAAGATCCAGTGACTTTACAATGTCACTGAACAGACAGTACTTATAAAGAAATATGTCCCTGGAACAATTATGTTTTGAATTTCTTTGTAAAGGGTGAACCCTTTATTTGGGAACATCCACAATGCAACCAATGAATATTCTTACATAGTTAAAAAAAGGAGATAACAAAATTTACACATGGATTGTTAAAATAATATATTGCACTAAAATATCTTTTTGGGTCTTTTTTTTTTTTTTTTTCTCTCAGAGCAGAATACTAAAATGTTTATTGATAAAGAATCCTACTTACATTTAAAATTGATGATATATTAGGTGATACTGTGGTGGGTGTCTACTATAGACCACCTGATCAGGAGGTGGAAGTTGATGAGGCCTTTTACAGGCAGATGACAGCAGCCTCTCAGTCCCAGGCCCTGGTTCTCATGGGGGATTTCAACTACCCAGATGTTTGCTGGAAGTCCCACACAGCCAACCATCCTCAGTCCAGGAGGTTCCTCCAGTGCATCGATGATAACTTTTTGATGCAAATGGTGGATGAGCCAACCAGGAGAGGAGCGCTGCTGGACCTTGTGTTCACCAACAAGGAAGGTCTGGTTGAAGCAGTGAAGGTTGAGGGCAACCTTGGCTGCAGCGACCATGAGATAGTGGAGTTCAGGATCCTGTGCGGTAAAAACAGAATACCAAGCAGGATCGCAACTCTGGACTTCAGAAGGGCCAACTTTGGCCTCTTCAAGCAATTACTGGGGGATACCCCTTGGGACAGGGAGCTGCAAGGTAAAGGGGCCCAAGAGAGTTGGTTGGCATTCAAAGACCACTTCTTTGAGGCTCAGGATCAGTGCATCCCATCAGGTAGGAAATCAAGAAAGAGATCCAGGAGACCTGCTTGGTTATCCAGGGATCTGCTGGGCAGACTCAGGTGGAAAGGGAGGGTGTTTAAATTGTGGAAGGAAGGGCTGGCCACTTTGGTGGAGTACAGGGCAGCTGTCAGGGAGTGCAGGGAGGCAATCAGAAAAGCTAAGGCCTCCTTGGAGTTAAAACTTGCAAGGGAGGTCAAAGACAACAGAAAGGGCTTCTTCAAATACATTGCTGACAAAACTAACACTAGAGGCAATGTAGGCCCTCTGTTGAATGAGGTGGGTGTCCTGGAGACAGAGGACAGAAAGAAGGCAGAGTTGCTGAATGCCTTCTTTGCCTCTGTCTACACTGTTGGAGACCGTCCTCAGGAGCCTCAGTCCCCTGAGGTCCCAGAGGAAGTCATGACAAAGGAGGAGTCTGCCCTGATTGATGAGGAGTGGATTAAGGATCAGTTTGAACACTTGGACATTCATAAATCCATGGGCCCTGATGGGATGCACCCACGGGTGCTGAGGGAGCTGGCGGGAGTCATTGCTAGGCCACTCTCCATCATCTTTGGTAAGTCATGGGTAACAGGTGAGGTGCCTGAAGACTGGAGTGACATTCGCTGTCACTCCAGTCTATAAGAAGGGCAGGAAGGATGACCCGAGTAACTACAGACCGGTCAGCCTCACCTCCATCCCTGCAAAGGTGATGGAACATCTTATCCTTGACGCTGTCTCTAGGCATATCAAGGATAAGAAGGTTATTAGGAGCAGTCAGCATGGCTTTGCCAAGGGGAAGTCATGTTTGACCAACCTGATAGCCTTTTATGAAGACATAACCAGGTGGATGGATGGTGGCCATGCAGTGGACGTGGTCTACCTGGACATCAGCAAGGCCTTTGACACCGTCTCCCACAGCATCCTCATAGGTAAACTGAGGAAGTGTGGTCTGGATGACCAAGTAGTGAGGTGGGTCGAGAACTGGTTGAAGAGAAGAAGCCAGAGGGTTGTGGTCAATGGGGCTGAGTCTGGCTGGTTGCCTGTGTCTAGTGGGGTCCCTCAGGGGTCAGTGTTTGGGCCGGTGTTGTTTAATATATTCATCAATGATCTGGATGAGGGATTAGAGAATGTTGTCAGCAAGTTTGCTGATGATACGAAGTTGGGGGGAGTGGTTGACACACCAGAAGGCTGTGCAGCCATTCAGAGAGACCTAGACAGGCTGGAGGGCTGGGCGGGGAGAAATCTTATGAAGTTTAATAAGGGCAAGTGTAGAGTTTTGCACTTGGGAAAAAATAACCCCATGTACCAATATAGGTTGGGGACTGCCCTGCTGGAGAGCAGTGCAGGGGAAAGGGACCTGGGGGTTCTAGTGGACAGCAGGATGACCATGAGCCAGCAATGTGCCCTCGTGGCCAAGAAGGCCAATGGCATCCTGGGGTGTATTAGAAGGGGAGTAGCAAGTAGGTCAAGAGAGGTCCTCCTGCCCCTCTACTCTGCCCTGGTGAGGCCACATCTGGAATATTGTGTCCAGTTCTGGGCCCCTCAGTTCAAGAAGGACAGGGAGCTGCTTGAGAGAGTCCAGTGTAGAGCCACAAAGATGGTGAAGGGAGTGGAGCATCTCCCTTATGAGGAAAGGCTGAAGGAGCTGGATCTCTTTAGCTTGGAGAAGAGGAGGCTGAGGGGTGACCTCATCAATGTTTATAAATATGTCAAGGGGGAATGTCAGGAGGATGGAGCCAGGCTCTTTTCAGCGGCGTCCACTGACAGGACAAGGGGCAATGGGTGGAAGCTGGAACACAGGAGGTTCCAGAAAAATTTGAGGAAAAACTTTTTTTACTGTAAGGGTGACCAAGCACTGGAACAGGCTGCCCAGGGAGGTTGTGGAATCTCCTTCTCTTGAGACATTCAAAACCTGCCTGGACGCGTTCCTGTGCGCTCTAGTGTAGGTGGTCCTGCTCTGGCAGGGGGGTTGGACTAGGTGATCTTTAAGGTCCCTTCCAACCTCTAACATTCTGTGATTCTGTGATTCTGTGATTCTGTGATTTACAGGTTTACTTATCTCTTCCTTTATGTTCATATGAAGCAGGTTATAAGTATATTAGGGTGCAAATACCTAAATAGCTACCTTTTTAAAACTTATGTTTTCATTTCATCCAGACCTTTACCTCTTTACTTTCACTGTTTCCTTAACTAGTGATTAAAAGGCATTACCATCTGTAGGGTTTTTGGTGACTGCTACAAAATAGCCTTCCAAGACACTAAATATCAACTGCATTTGGCATTAGTTAGCACTCTTATTGCCGGTCTCTGCAGGGAAGTCATGAGCAGAATGTATATGAAGACAGAACCATGTGCTGTTGCATTAAAGTTTTTCACACCAAGGACCTAAGCTTAGAACCATAGAATCATAGAATCAGAACAGTTTCACCTGAAAGAGACCTTCAAGATCATCAAGTCCAACCTTTTCCTAGGCTTATCAACACCACTAAACCATGTCTCTCAGGACAACATCTACCTGTCTCTTAAACACCTCCAGGGATGGTGACTCAACCACCTCCCTGGGCAGCCTGTTCCAATGGCTGACAACCCTTTCAGTATAGAAATTCTTCCTAATATCTAACCTGAACCTCCCCTGGCACAACTATTTCCCCTTGCCCTATCACTCGCCACCAGGGAGAACAGACCAACCCTTGCCTCATTACAACCTCCTTTCAGGTAGTTGTAGAGAGTGATAAGGTCTTCTCTCAACCTCCTCTTCTCCAGGCTGAACAGCCCCAGATCCCTCAGCCATTCCTTGTACAACACACGCTACAAGTCCTTTACCAGCTTGGTAGCCGCCTCTGTACCCTCTCCAGCACCTCAATGTCCCTCTTGTAGTGAGGGGCCCAAAACTGGACACAGTACTCGAGATGAGGCCTCACCAAAGCTGAGTGGAGGGGAATGCACCCTGCTCCTGCTGACAACACCATTCCTGATCCAGGCCAGGCTGCTGTTGGCCTTCTTGGCCACCTGCGCACACTGCTGGGTCATGTTCGGCAAGTTGTCCACCAACACCCCAAAGTCCCTCTCTGCCTGGCAGCTCTCCAGCCACTCGTCCCCAGGCCTGCAGTGCTGCTGGTTGTTGTTGTGGCCAAAATGCAGGACTTGGCATTTGATCTTATTGAAACTCATACAATTGGCCTTGGTCCAATGATCCAGCTTATTTAGACCCCACTGTAGAGCCTCGCTACCCTCAAACAGATCGACACGTCTTGGTATGGTCCAGAGAATAAGACTCCAGTTCTATCAAGTGTCCCTTTGTGACACACACCAATAACTTTATTTTCCAGCAATGGCCATACTTCAGCAAGTAAAAATTCATTTGTTCTAAGCATTTTAAAATTTTGCAAAAGTATTTTTGAACTCAATTCCCTTCAAATTATTTGGGGCAGATTCGAAGTAGTGTATGTGTAGCTTTTTAGCAATAAGGGGAAAATAATCACTGTTCATTACGATGGCTAAAGAAAATAGTTTATTTATTGTTTAATTTTAGGGTTATATACTGTTAAAGGTAAATGTGTTAGGGAATCCAAGAGAAGAATTTTTCCTGTTGGAGTAAAGGGACTGGTTTTTTTTCTCTGCTAATGAGGTACTGGATGAATTATGACCTGAGCTTTAATTCAGGCTATAATCGTAGTATGTATCTGTGAAAGTCAGTTTTGGTCTACTGTCAGAAACATTGCCTGTTGATCTCTCCCAGTCACAAGCGTTCATATACTTACTAGGTATACTTGAATTCTGCACTTTCCGTGTACTGTGTATGGTCAGGATGACAGAGGTGATCATCTGCTCTGAATTGTGTGGGACATGCTTTGCTCATGAACATTTGGGTGATGTTTGTCTCACATCGAACTAGATTGGATCATTATGTGCTTCCATTAGTGAAGCAACAATGAAGTCCATACAACTCTTTAATTATACCCCTTCCAGGATCGACCTCATATTTTCAGACAAGTATTATCAAAAGAACTATATTTTTTTTGTGTTGACTTATGAATTCTACTAAGAATAAAATTCTTTCAAAACAATTAACAAATTATTTAAGTATTCTTTCATGTGTAACTTCTGGTTGTTTTTTAAATTTTGAAAATGTAGATGGTAATGCTAGCAGCAACATCAGACAGAACTGACTTTCATTGACTTAGTTTGCATTCAGTGGTTCTGGAGGAATCCAATTAAATTTGCAAAAGCAGCAGCAGCCCTGGATTCCATTTGATCATCCTTTATTTATTAACATTGTGAGTATGGCAAGAAGCACATATTACTGAACAAAGATAGCTGCAGACAATTACATATGTCTCAGCAAAGCTGCAATGTAACAGAAATCCATGACATACCTCAAAGCGAGCTGTGCAAGTACATTGCAGATCACTTGGATGTTCCCTGCTGATGCAGTGTGTTGCATCGTGTTGCAGCAAATTACTGTCTTGTCTCTTTTCTGCATCACAGAAAGTGCTAAAATAGCAGGAACCTTGTTCTCAGGTACATGCCTGCACAGAAAAGCATTAGGCTACAAGCTGAGAGCATCCTTAGAAATGTTACTATCAAAAATTGAAAAAATATATTGTCATTTCAGTGGAAGGGAGACTTCCTGAATGAGATTTTGGGCTTTTTTTTCCTCCTTTGTCACCATGGCTTTGACTTTAGTCTTTTCTCAAAATCTCCATTTGTATAAAATAAAATGTTAAGAGAATGGAAAAGTGGAGTAATATAAGTTAAATAGATGTCACAAATTTTGTGACAAGAAGTTCCACATCTACTCAAGAACAAAATACTCATAAAAAGATGACCAAAGTCACTTTCAAGTGATTAATTACTTTACTTGTAATAATGGAGGGAAAAGTATTTTGAGTTCAGTTTCTGACACAACGAGAGAACATTTTTATTGGTACATTAGCATTACAGACTTCATCATAGGCTGAAATGTAATGGAAATAATGTAGTCTAAAACCAGCATGTCTTAAGTAACACATCATTTGTGGATTTCTTTTGTTCTTTTACATGATAGTACTAATTTAAAAGAATAAAAAGACTTGTGATTCAATAGATTTTCTATTATCTGTTCAGAATTTAGTTTTATTTTATTTTATGAATTATTTTGCTTAAATAAATAACAATGACATTTGCAAAATATATTTAATTTAAAAGAGCACAAAGGAATAGAAGATTTGATTTTTGGACCGCTTTCAACAAGCTTTGCTATTTGGTTTTTTTCCTCAGATCCTCACTTCCATGTATTACAATGTCATCTTACTGTAATTCAATTTAAATATTTAAATTAAATTTCATTTTGTTTACTGTTTCTGTTGTAAATGCCTCCTAGTACCCTTTGTAATATTAAACATTGGTATTCCTCTAGATGTCATAGTTTGTGCTTTCACAGACATGCCTTTTTGCTTCATAATTTTAAATTGCATGTATTAACTGTATAGAGGAGGAAAAGATCAAAAGAAATTGTTTCCATTCAAGCAACGGAGAATTGCATGTAATTTCTATTAGTCATGAATAGTTTAAAGAAGCAAATACTTCTTTCATAAATAATCAAAATAAGGGAAATAACTTAAGTGTGTGAAGGAACTGCTCTCTGAACCATGTTCAAATGTTTCTAGCCTCTCATTAAAATTATCCCCTACGGAAATATTCCTCAAATCCTTAACAACTTCAGAAGTCAATACTTTTAAAGTATGAAAGTAATTCTTTTAAGGGCTTATGATGGGTTTCCTATTTTTACAACTAAGAACTGGTATTATAACCCACTGATGTAAAAAGGCCCACAGGTTACCAAAGATTTGCTATGGCATTGCTTAGTCCAAATTTGTATACTATATAATAGAGGTTTACTTTCAAGAGTTTGATTAGAGTGTAACACATATCAGAAAGTATAATCCAGAGTCCATCATCTCAGTTAATCTTCTAGCTAAATAGTAAAAAGATACTTAAAAAGTATACATCTAGAGTGGGAATATATTCAGAGTACAGGCAAGGTTGAGGTTTTGGAAGGAAATATACAGAGCAGAGTTGGAAGCATACATCAGAATCTGAAGATCCAATAAATACGATTGTCTTCCAAGACATTTTTTCCTTTTGATTTCTATGAATTTAGTACAGAGGGAAAATCTGACAAGAGGCTATATAAGAACAATATTATTTTTTGTCTTCTGTGTAAAGCATCATTATAACTGTTCTAGATTATTTTAATGCCAATAGGAGCAAGCGGTGTAGAAATTATGAAAACTGTCAGCCTCAGGTTCAGATTTTCTTCTAGTGTCAATTCATAAAACATTTATATGAGGTATAATGTCCTATTTTGTAGTACTGTGTATCTGTTAGTTTTGAGCTTCCAAGAAATTAGGAACTTAACAAGTGCATGCAGTTGTATAAGGCAGAGTTATTTCAGACATAACCAAATTTGAATACATCAATGAAACTGTGAAACCTTCTTTAGTTATACTAAATGTTTATTTAGTCACAGTGGTAAATCTTGGAGTGAATACGGGAAATGCTGTAAAAGTAATAGGGTAAATCAAAGTATAATAAACACTGTGGCAAAACAGCTACACTGAAAAAGATTCCAGAGTTGTTTTCTCTGTAAGATTACTCTCCATTTGAAGTTGGCAGATACCTTAGCCAATGCTAGAATATGTTTATATTTTACCCAAGTAAAATAGAGATAAAACATAGAAGGTTGATTAAGGAAATGTGATGCTAACACTGTAAAAATAATTTAAAAAAAGTAAAAATCATCCTACCTGTTCTTCAGTATAGTATTTTTCTGAACAGCTCACAGAGAAAAAAAAAATTAAAAAATGTCCTTCAGTATCACAGTGATAACTGAAGAAAAAAGTGGTCAGGGAAAAACTTTCAACATGGTATAGTAAGGAGAACTTTGAAAGAGACACTGTTTTGGATTGACACTAGGAAAAGGTGTCAACAATTAAGTTTGTGTCACCTGTAATTTGTTTAATTATTGATTTCCTTATTGCCTTCGGTGAATAAATAAAGTCTATTTAGGATGTTGTTTCCATGCTGACGATTTAGAGTCCCTTATCAAAAGAGTGAGATCTACTGAAAGTATTGTCTAGAACTCCTTCACTTTTTAAATGAAAGAAACAGGTATTTTTTTATTGCCAAAAATATGTCATTTGTCTTTTAGGGCTGACCCAAGGAACAGCCAGAGGTGAAACTAGTGTCAAACAGTCAGATCTGTGAATTTGGAGAAATGGGAATTTCCACAACTGAGTTTGAGTGAATAAGAAGAAAAAGGTGAAGCTTCCTGAGGAACTGGCAACAGCCTTGGGTAGTAAAGTGTATTACAGTCAAATTTTAACAGCTGGTTTGGGAACAGGCAATGACTTTTAAAGTTGATTTTACTGACCTAGAGTGAACTATTCTTAGGATAAAACCACTAGGAAAAAATTATCCTTGTGTATAGAATCAGATTGTCTCAGCTCGAGTAGCTAGTTCCTAAAACACGAGCATTTGCCACTGATCAAGATGCCTTAGATAAGGTACAAATAGGTAGAGGAATGTGGATTGACTGCCTGGTGAGGAAATCTGCAGGAAAGGACCTGGAGATCCTGGTAGGCAGAAAATTGAGTATGTGTCTGTAACATGCTCTTGATATGATGAAATCTGCATGAACAAAAACATAGCAAAAACATAGCATCCAGAGAGATTATTATTGACCTTGACCTGGCAGCCTTTAGAATGTATTGTCCTGTTTCAGCTATACCAGCAGAAAAGAGAGACTGCACATCGGGGAGAAACCAGTGGAAGACCAACCAGATGGTTAGGGAGTAGGAGCACATCACACAAAAGGAGAAACAAAGAGAACTGGACATGTTAAGCCTGAAGAAGCAGTAGTCTTCTACTGTCTGAAAGGGGATTACAGAGAGTATTGGGCCAGACTCTTGTTAGAGATGCAGCACAGCAAAAGATCAAGAGGTCAAGGTCACTACGTTGCAGCAAAGGAAATTGCAGTTACAGGATGCTCCTCAAGAAGAGAGAAGGAAGCTGGGAAGATTGCTTCTCCATGAGAGGGGTTAAACCTCATAGGAGGTTGCCTAGAAAAACTGGGAAATCAGTCTTCAGAGATTTTCTGGAGGAAGCCTTGAGCAGCATGCTCTAGCCTTGAAGACATTCCAGGGATCTGAGCAGGAGATTGGACTAAGATTCAATTCTAACATTGGTTTGTCTGTGATTCCGTGATCTCACTGGACGTACATTGAAATGTTGAAAATAGGTAGGCGGAAGGAATAAAAGATACAGGAAAAAAACACCTGGACAAAAATTGTAGTTCTGAGGGAGTGTTTTTAACCTAAATCTTACTGAAAAAAATGACACCTCTCTTTCTCTTCTAGTATTGACAAAAGTTGCCTTCTCTTTGATGTGTGCTGCATTCAGGGTAGCAGGACTTGGTACATGACATTTAAATAAACACTTTTACAACAACAATGACAAAAGAAACCAAAGTAAAACAGTGGTCTTGAGCACCGTTTTCTCCCTTAACTGAATCCAATTTATATGGCTTGACACTTGGTCAGCTACTTATTACCAAAAGAAATAACAATCCTAGTACTGTGACATTGCAATACTGGAAAACATGAAACAGTGACGGCAACAAAGTGAGCAGATAGTGCTGTTTTGTTGGAACACTGGAAATGTATAAATCCATTCTGTTTACGTGAGATTGTCAAGTCATAATGTTGGTTCTTGAGGATAAATTTGTTTCCAGAAGCAGGCCATGATCAGGTACTGAAACACCATGATAATGTCTGAAAGAACACGTGGTCATCAGATGGTAGTATTTGCCTTAGTATCAAAGTTGGAGCAGTGTTAACCACCAAGAGAAAAAGGAAATCTCTAATGTATTCTGTGGACATATACAAATACCTGTTCAGCTGCATGGTGATTCGATACAACTGCAATTCTTTTAAAGTGTTCTGGAGTTACTGTGTATGAGCATGAGAGGCAGAGTTAGTATGAGTTCTGAAAGTATCTGTTCAATTGGAAAAGGACATATGACTATACTCATGTCAAAGAGTGTAATGAGAAAAGAAAATTGTATAAAATTAATTCATCTTGTGACAAAGATTGTAATGGAAATGGAGATTAACTCTGTGGAATAAAATAGTCTGGTATTTAATTCTCTACTTACATGTCTTAAAATAGATGTGTGCAATCCAGAGTTTCAGTTTTAATGTTTGCCTTTCCAGTTCTTTGAATTTGTATGTGATTCTGGCTTCTGGGAAAGTATGAAATCAAGCAAATACATAGCATAAAAACTTTTCTTCCAGCTATATCATTTCATACATAGTTTTGAGGCAGCTGTGTCCAAAACATGCTTAAAAAGTTGTTTAAAATATTATTGTCCTTTCCAGCTATGGTCATTCTAAGTTCAGTGCTATAAATTCAAAACTAGATCAAGCATCAAATTCACCTTTGCACAGCTGAAAACAACAAGTATTTGAATTTTTTTTTGATATCTCTCCTAAAGTCTACTTTTTTATATATATTGTTTAAAAATACTGATCAGAAAAATAAATTGGTCAAAGTAAAACTTGCGTAAAAATAAATACGCTTTTCATGTTAGAAATACAACATTTTATACATTAAAGAGCCTGTCTAAAATATATTCTGATAAGTCATTATTAACCATTTTCAAGACTAGTGTGAAATGCAAATTATACAATATTTGATATTTAAAATATATTTCTGTAAGACACAGCAAAATTTGAAATGACAAAATCTAAAGTCCACAGACAGAGGAAAAAAACCCACAAAACAAACAAAAACCAATAGAACTCACTCAGACATTGTGTCTTTTATTTTCACATGAACAATCTCAAAAGATATGTTGATGGGCAGGTAAACAATACAAGAAAAAAACCAAACAAGAGTTAAGCTAATAAAAACATTTCTCTTTAATTATACAATAATTTATTTCCAAATATCTGTTTCGTATTGCTTGCAAGACTCCAGTGACTGTGACTTTTAAGGTTTAATGGGATAGTTCTAGTTAGCTCTATGCATATTACATTTTGTGACAGTCTTGTTTTTTGCACAAACTTCCTACAAGGTGTGCCAATTGCCATCCTGCTAGTGCCTTAATTGCGGTATAGTAAATCAACAATAGAAGTGTTCATCTGCAGAGAACATCTTCCAGCTGTTCCTGTAAAACATGTTTGAGTTTAGTATTGACAGAAAATCTGGAGTTGCGGGAATACCATAGATCTGTAAAAAACCCTAATGGTGTAGATACATCACTGATTTTTATATTGATTAGATATTACAGTTACCAAAGAAATGGTTTAGTTATCACACATAAAATAAAAACAAATCTTGCAGCATTTAAAGGGGGGGGGAGGGGGGGGGGGAAGAGAAACCTGAATAATTCAATACTAATTTACTTTTCCAAATACCTGGGGGACTGATTTTAATGTACATGGTCTCTATGTGTGTATTACTTAAAACAAGGTGGATGTTCCAAATCACAGGAAAGTATGGGAAAGGTTAAAGGGAGAAAAATAGTAAGTCTGACTTTATCCTTTGGTCCAGGGAAGTTCTGTAATTCACACTAAAAGGATAACTCACAAGATCATGTTGTTTGCTGTGCGTTAAATACACCTGATATATAACAAGCTACAAAAATTATTCATGTCCAATATGATAAAGATTTAAAGCAGAGTAACATCATTGAGACCTCAGAATCAGCTTTTGAAGTAGAGAAGCCACCTTTAATCACAGAGATTCAGGTTTTAAGAAAAACAGTCACAGATGTCTGATTTTGTGTTGTGAAGTACTCTGTCATCTACAAACATCTTTCTGGAAAGTAGGTTCTTTCTTTACATTGTACTTGTTGCAGGTATCAATTTATTTAGCAGTATTTTGTATATTGTTGAAAATCTTACAAGGATTTAAAACAAATTCTTTAGGAAATAAATGAAAAGAGATGGAGAAAGAAAAGCAATATACCTTTGAGAACAACAAAGTGTTTAATTTATATTTTCTGACATTGTTTTATGCCACCAATACATTTATTTGTTGCAATTTTAATGACTTCCTGATATTTTAAAAATTTTTTTAAAAACTCCTCTATGTCATGCCAGTGACTCCATGCTTTTGCACTTGTATTCTGCTTTATAAAAATCAAAAAGCTCTAGGACAAACATTGGAAGTCCCTGTTACACTGTCACCTATAGCTGGGTTGGCCATAAATCCCAAGAAGCTACAAAAGGAAGTCCAACTACAAAGCAACAGCTGCTACTGTATGCAGGAAAAGATCATTCATCTCATAGGACACCTCATTTCCACAGCCTCATTTTAAGAACAGTTATCAGGAAGGAACTGACTACGGCAACATGAATGAAGAGGAATAGACTTCACTTTCCTAAGCCACAGTTAACCGCACAAGTAATATTTCAGATATCTGTTTTGCAGATCTGACTGGGTGGGAGTTTATAAGCGACAGAAAATGAGATGATAATCAAAGTTTAATCCCCAGAAACAATATTCTTTCATATGGAACCCTGGATCCTGTGTTTGTTATGAGAACAGTGAGAAACATTTTAGCCCATCTCATCTGCCTGAGGTAATCACTATTTAGTCATCAAAACTGAGGAAAAAATATTAGTCACAGAGGAGTGCAGGTAATATTTATGACATCAGATAATAGCATTTCTCCCTAGAAAAGAGACATTTGTCTCAACATCACCCACTCCCCTCCTACAAAATGTATACACGTATTTAAAAGCTGTTCCTGGATTTAACATGTGAAGTGCCTTTTGCATGTTTTCAAACATGCACAATGCCAAGGAAACCCCTTACTTTCCCTTAGCAAAGACATGCAGTTCCAGAAGCACACATTTCAGTCCTATAAACAGTGTATGCAGTCATGTAGTCCAGCAGCGCTCTATTCAGGATGACATTCTGAGAAAATCAAGTGCTTGCCCAGCTAAAAGAACCAGAGACAGTGTCAAAGAGTTCTTTGTGTAAGTGAAGAAACAAGGGGACAAGAGTGCAAAGAGCCTGCCACAAGCATATGAGAAAAGCAGCATAAGGTATATTCAGAACAAAAAAACATATATGAGTAAAAAAAAAAATCCTAAGTGAAATAATACTTTAAAATAATACTAAGCTCAGTGGGAGTAGAAAGGAAATACAAAAGCTGCTAACTACAGCCTGTGAAGCTGAAAGCAGAACTGCTGTTTTAAAACCAAATGAGCAGAGCCTCGGGCACTCTGCTCACCCTGTGGAGACAACGTCCCAGAAGGCAAGCTTGATGTGTAGCAGATACCTTCCGAGGCACAGAGTACTTCCTTCACGTAGGTATCAGTTTTATCGGGGAGAAGGAAGCCTGAAATAATGCACAAAGTCAGACTTAGCCATTTTTAGAGCAACAAGGTCACTGCAAAGAAACCAGGAAGCCTTGTATCACTCTAAGCAGCAGGATGGGAGAAAAGGAGCCTTTCTGTCGGAGTTAACATCCCCTCTCCTCTGTAGCACAGGCTTCCTGCGAGCCTTGTGCTCGAGGGTTTGAAGGCCCAGTCTAACACCTCAGACATACAACACAATGACTGCAAATGGGGACATAAAAAAGGAGCTTTCTTTATTTGCTGTTCTCTTTTCCTCATAAAGTGTAAATACCTTTTATTTTGTGATTAAAAACCTCACTGACATGGGCTTGAAACATCTCTCTCTTTTATAACAATGTTTGAATCCCTTGGAGGTGAACGCTCTTTCTTTGGAAGAAGGTCAGTCAGGTGGAACATTCTAGGCAGAAACTTTTCTTTGAGAGAGAGAGAGTTGCTTTAGTGACAAGACTATTTCTTTATTCTAATATATTCACTTTTTTGGTTCCAGTGACTCTTTCCATTCTTTATCAAAGTCAGAGGACAGCACATCCTTATAACTGACTGTTATTTAATCCCCTAAAGAAGAGACCTTTAATATTTAAATTATATTAATGTACCACATTATTTTTTTTTCTTACTATCTTTATTAGCTGATGGTTTTTCGCAATTCGAACTGGAGATTTGGATGGGTTGTTTTTATAATAGGGCTACCCTAATATAATATTCTATTTTTAACTGAAAAATACCCTTCACACTGAAATAATTTCTATTTATAAGTAAATCTATGAACCTAAAGAGAGATCTTATTCTAATACCTAATACGATACTTTTGCAGCGTGTTTTGTTCTTTCCATCATTCCAGTAACATATATTTTATAAAAAAAAAAGAAAAAAAAGCACACTCTATTGTTCACCAGCTGAAGGCCACTGCCAATCACAAACTGAACAAACCTTAGAGGCAGCTTACCAGGATATCCAAAAAGGTCTTGAGGTTGTACAATAGTAATTGATACTAAATGTGTGTTTGTAACACATTTTGTAACATATGGTATACTAGAAAAAAACATCTGTGGATCCCCATTTCCCCATCTACAGTAGGAAATTAACATTTTTACTAAGAAATATTGAGATATTACTAATGAGGTTGTCAGATTTCTGTATGACATTTTTTCAAACAGGGAGGTCAAAATGTAGCCTGAGAGACGGCTTGCAGTTTCCTTACGTATCTGTCCTTGTGTTCACATGTCCCAAGTACAATACCTTTTCAGTGTGAGGTTCTTTATGACTGTTCTCTGCAGATAAATATGAACTTTTTCTTATATTACTGTTACAATCAATAAAATACCAGATTCTTATGAACTGGGTAAAAAAAATATCTTTTAACTGCCTGAATCCTATACTGGAATACAAACCTTGAAATTATGGGACATGATTACGTATGATTATAGTCATAATTGTCAGACAGATAATCCAGAATACACAGATCCTCTATAGCATTATCCTTTGGGAAAAGTATACTTAGTCTGATTTTCCAGTTAACTAAAATGATTCCTTACAAGCCTTGTTATAAAACTGTTCTTTGGGTCATCAAATACTTGTTTTTCCTTTTTAAGTATTTTTACACTTAGAGTTCATCAGCTTTTGTATTTTACTGGCTGTAACTTTTTCTGTTATGCTAGACCTGTCTCTTTTTTTTCTGCAATAGGAACGTGTATTCTGTATTTGCCTTTATCTTACAGTCTTTCCTTCTAGTTTTCCCTCTGACTGCATACTAGGTTTTTTCTCTTCATACATTCAGTTCCTAAATCACAGAATCATGGAATGGTTTGCATTGGAAGAGACTTTAAAGAATATCTTGTTCCAAATCCCCTGCCGTGTTCAAGGACACCTTCCACTAGACCAGGTTGCTCAAAGCCCTGTACAACCAGACCTTGAACACTTCCCGGGGTGGGACAACTACAGCTTGTCCGGGAAATCTATTCCAGTGCTTCACCATGCTCATAGTAAAGAATTTCTTTTGAATATCTAATCTAAATCTACCCTCTTTCAGTTTGAAATAATTACAGTTCCTATCACTGCACTCCCTGATAAGGTGTCCTCTCCATCTCTCCTGTAGTCCCACTTCAGGTACTGGAAGATCTCTATAAGGTCTCCCTAGAGTCTTCTCTTCTCCAGGGTGAAAAACTGCAACTCTTCCAGCCTATCCTTGTATCTTCATTCTCCAGTTCTCTGTCCTGAAAATTATTTCTACCAGTATTCTCATCCTCTAAACTAACCCTTATTTTACATTTCCCACATATCTTTTTCCAGGCAAGCGAGCTTTTTCCTTGATTGTACTTGGATGTCTATTGACCTGTCTGTCTATTGACCTGTTCCCTGCAAACCATTTCTTCAGGTTCAAATTCTTCTTACTCTTCCTCTCCAGCTTAGATTGAAAGTGACCACCAACAGCTTCCTCTGCTGCTCCTTGATCTGTACTTTGCTTCTCAAAAAGCACTTAGTCATGAACTAATTGAATACTTTTTTGTCAGTGTCAGCTCCGAATCCATCTGTAACTCCAGTGGCACTTTCTTGTCAGCAATATCAATTACAGAAGCATCTTTAATTTGTTCTTCTTTATCTGTCTCAAAGTTGTAAAGCTCAGCCAATTCAGACAAGTGTTTAACAAATGCTTGGTATTGTAAATTGACGTGAATAAATACACTAAATACCTCCAAGTATTCCCTGGCAGAGAATCCTTGAGCAACTACCCTCATGTATGAAATGTTCTAGAGATGTCCTTCAATTAAATGATTTCTTTGATTGTTTAGGAAATTACCACACTAATTTGAGAAAGACAGGTGTCACAGATGTACATGTACAAAAATTTCTCATGTACAAAAATTTCCATTTTGCAATGCAAAAATATTCCAAATGTATTTTTTTTAAATATGTTCTGATTAAGAACCCCTCAGAACTGGCTAGTAGGAACCACAGCCAAACAACAAAATCTTTGTCCTCAGATTGGAAACTTATTCACAGAGGACTTTAAAGAGTGAAATGTGCTTTTTTATTAATTTTTTTTTTTCAGTTTTAGTTATGCTAATCATTCAGGGAGTAAAACTGGAATGAGGATGACTCTCCACTTGTCAATGAGGATTTGGTTAGAGAACTGTTACAAAAACTGAAAACACAAAAATCCATGGGCCCCGAGAGAGTGCATCCACGTGTGTTGAGAGAGTTGGCTGATGTTGTGTCCAAGACACTCTCCATCACCTTTGAAAAAACATGGGGAACAGGAGAGGTGGCTGAGGACTGGAAAAAAAACCAATATCACTCCGGTCTTCAAAAGGGCAAGAAGACAGACCCTGGCAACTACAGACTGGTCAGCCTCACCTCCATCCCTGGGAAGATGATGGAGGCTCATTCTGAAGGCCATCTCTTATCAATTGGAAGAAAAGAAGGTGATCAGGAATAGCCAGCATGGATTTACCAAGGAGAAATCTTGCCTGACTAATTTGATACCCTTCTACGAGGACATGACCAAACGCGTTAATGAAGGAAGAGCAGTGGATATCATATACCTCGACTTCAGTAAGAATTTTGATACTGTCCCCATGACATTCTCATAGGTAAACTCAAGAAATATGGGATAGATAATTGGACTGTGAGGTGGATTGCAAACTGGCTCAGCAGCAGAGTTCAGAGGGTTGTGAACAGTAGCACAGGGTCAGTTTGGAGGCCTGTGGACAGGGGTTTTCCCCAGGGATCAGTGCTGGGTCCAGTTTTGCTCAACATCTTCGTCAACCTGGACGAGGGGAATGTGCCCTCAGCAAATTCATCGATGATACAAAACTGGGAGGAGTGGCTGACACACAGGTACACTGTACTGCTATCCAATGAGATCTGGACAGGCTGGAGAGCTGGGCAAAGGTGAACCTCATGAAGTTCAGTAAGGACAAGTGTAGAGTCCTGCATCTGGGGAGGAATAACACCAGGCACCAATACAGATTAGGGAACACCCTGCTGGAAAGCAGCTCCGTGGAGAAAGGCCTTGGAGTCTTAGAGAACAGTGAGTTGTCCATGGAACAGCAATGTGCCATCATGGCCAAAAGGGCCAATGAGGTCTTGGGGTACATTAAGAAAAGTGTGTCCAGCAGGTCTAGGGAGGTTCTCCTCCCCTTCTACTCTACCCTGGTGAGAACACACCTGGAATATTTTGTCCAGTTTTGGGATCCCCAATTCAATAGAGACAGGGACCTACTGGAGAGAGTCCAATGGAGAGCTACGAGGATTATTAAGAGACTTGAACATTTCTCAAAGGAAGAGAGACTGAGAGAACTGGCTGAGAGGGGATTTTATTAATGTAGATAAATATCTGAGGGGTGGGTGTCAAGGAGACAATTTCTTCTCAGTGGTGCCCAGCAAAAGAACAAGAAATAATGGGTTTAAGTTAGTACATAGGAAGTTCCAGCTCAACATGAGGAGAAACTACTTTACTGTGAGGGTGACAGAGCACTGGAACAGGCTGCCCGGACACGTTGTGGAGTCTCCTTCTCTGAAGACTTTAAAAACCCACCTGGATGCTTTCCTGTGTGGCTGCTCTGGGTGCTCCTGCTCTAGCAGGGGGGCTGGACTAGATGGTCTCTAGAGGTGCCTTCCAGCCCTGAACACTCTATGATTCTATGATTCTATTTGTGTTCATATTCATATGATTTTGTAAAGCATAGATGGTGCTAACATCTAGAGAGGAAGTAATCATCATTACTTCTTTTATATCTTAATGATGATATCTTTTTGCCTTTGATTTGTAATATTTTTAACTTAAATATAAGTTTCTGAATAATGTAGTTCTTACATAAAACAGATAACATGCAGTGTAGGAATACCTGGGAGGAAATATCTGTTTACGATTTCATGTCAGCCCCTAACATGAGACTTTTACATTGAAAACATTATTAAAATATTATATATCTTATTCATTTGTTAATACTTTTTTTTCAGAACTCAGGAAAATTCAGGAAAAATATTTCACACATTATTATTTCATTCATATTTTAAAAATCTTAAGGTTTGGAATTTGATTCCTTACATCTGCTTTTGCATTGTAGAATTACAGGTCAGTTACATTCTTGTTTAAGGATGAAAACATTACAAACGATAATTAAATATTTTCAATGAAAACGAGTAGAAAGAGAAATCAGCAGAAAGTGCCCCAAACTTGAAAGTCCCAGCTACAATGTCAAGATCTAACATAAATAAGCAGTTTTATTAAATGAAAGATTTTATGTCAATTACAATATTTTGACCTCCTGTGTTGGAAAGAACTAGGAATTGACAATTAAAAAATCAATTTGTACAGTAATGAAGGTATTGATGTTTGCTCTAAAAGAACCACAGGACTAGGTAATAAATGACTATTTCTCTGCCCTCTACAATATATACTAAAAATGGTTTGCTACACCCTTTTTTTTCCGTCCCAAGAAAGATTTCTCTTTTTAAGTAATTTTCACTTTAGAGGACAAATTAATATGCTTCAAAGATGGAAAAAAAAAAGAAAAAATAAAATTGAAACTATCACCAAATAACTGAATATTAATCTTGATGTATGAAAATAGTATTGGGTCTCTTGCTTCACTCATATCACACATATTATAGTTTATATGTGTATACTATGTATTATATGACAGATATATGTATATATATGCATGTTAGTAGACAATGATGAACCTTACAGTTACAGGTAAGATTGTCAGAAAGATAGTAAGAGGGAAAGAATTTGGTGTTGGTATATATTTATAGACACACATGTATGTAAGTATTTATACATTAATATAATGGATACGACTCAGAAAATGTGGAGGTAGGTCCAATAGTTCAGGTCTAGGCACTCTTTACACTGGTTAATACTTACTCACTCTACACTAATTTAGCTCCTGAAAGCCAGCTGCATGTTTTCTTAACAATTACACTGTGGCAGCCATAGCACATTAGTTATGGATGCAGCCACCGTGACACTGTAAAGACCCACCCATGTATTCAAGTTTAAGGGATCAGAAAGTAGTTACAAAGTCAAGAGTTGAGATATGCAGTGAGTACCTGGATCTTGGAGGCTGTTGGCTATTCTGGGCTCTGACAAGTATTTCTGGGTTTGACCAGAAACATCTATCAGGTGAAACTTATGGACTGTTTCATAGAAATATTGATATATGCAAAATCGAATATTTTCAATTTTTTTAAAAACAAATTTTAGAAAATTACTGCTATGATAAAAAAGAAATAGTTCTATCCATTGTCTTCGGTGCATTTGGGACCAAATATTTTACTGTCCACCTTTCTTCTGTTTACCTTTGGTGCAGAAGACAAACAGCTGTACCAAAAAGCTAGCTAAAGGTTATCAGACTCTCCATCATTAAGTCAGCTACACAGAGAATAGAGTTTGTAATAATTTTATGGCTGATAGTTCATATCACACATGAGGTGAATTAATAATATGGATATGAAGAAAAACAATTTATTAATGTTAATAACTCTTCCAATAAAATTTCCAGGAGGACCTATAGTGATAAATTGAATAATTATGAGTATAATTATGACTAACTAGAACCATAATTTCATGCTAATGCAATAATAATGACACAAAAGTGTAGATCATGAATTTTAACTGCTCAGTTATTCCAAATTTCCACAAGCAGAGACACACACACACAAAAAAAAAAAGCCCTGAAAACCTCCTCAGCCTTAAAATCTGATCAAGTTATGATTTACTGTCAAAGAAAAACTATTCATTTCTTAAATAGACATAACTCTGATTATTTTTAATGGACTGCAAAAAAAAAAATCATCTTATTTTAATTAAAAACCTAGTAGTATCTTAAAAGCAAGAAGTGGGTAGTCGGTGAAGCACACCATGAATCATCTATTAATCATCTGGCAGAGTCTGAGAAGAAAAAACAATACACAGAAGAATTTTGGTTAATTTTCATTTAAAACAAAAAAATGACATATTTGACTTTATTTTGTGAGAAATGTGTATAAAGGATAATCACCCCCAAAAAGTTATACAAGTGTTCAGTATCAAGTGTAAGCAAATAAGCAAATGTGGTTGAAGATCATATTGATCTTTTACCACATCATTTTGGGCTGGGGGGATAGTGAGGTCAACAAAAATGAGAGGAATTGGTGAAAGATTTCTCAGAAACAAACCAGTTTCATTACTGAGAATTTCTTACAAAAAGTAATGAATCCCTCTGGTTTCAGGATATTTCAGAACAATGTAATCCAGAGGCAATTTCTGTAGTTTTGATTTAGCATGGAAGAGACCTGGTTTAAAGGGTCCCACTGCTGGTGTGGACTATTGTTTGTCCGTTAAAATTTCTGAGGTTTAATAGTGGAGCAAAAATTATATACGTGTCTTGAGTTCTGTGTCTCGATTTCAGTGTGTTTCTCTGATGACTATCTGATTCAGCCAAATGACCGGAAAGAATGACTCGGAGTTTTTTTTTTGTAATGACTAATCCCTGGAGATTACTAGAAAAAAAAGCAGTTGTGTGCCAAATTTACACCATGGAACATGCTGACACTGTATTTACAGGGATTTTTCATATCAGTGTTTCAGTCTATCTCTTGGACCTCTTTGTTTAAAATAGTTCTCCTCTCCTCTCCTCTCCTCTCCTCTCCTCTCCTCTCCTCTCCTCTCCTCTCCTCTCCTGGCCAGCTGCCTATGTTGACACTTCACGTTAAGGCCATGTCCAGACAGGATTGAAGCTGATTTGTTTTCAGATGTCTCAGGTCAAGTCATTCTCCTTGTAGATTTTATTCTGACAATGAAACAAACCTGTAAGGTTTTGAAGATCAATTTCAAGAAGTACTTAAAGTGTGTCTAATAGCATCAAAGTATTTTCTTCCACCAAACAGAAAACACTGTTAACAAATTTTTTGATCATTCTTACAGAGACTGTACAGAGTCTATAGCTGAAAATATATATCGTGGTTCAAGCCAACCACCCATGACGACAACAAAGAACCACACAGTCACTTGCTCACCCCTCCCCACACCCCCGTCTCCACAGGAATGTGGAGGGAGAAAATTCAACTAAGAAGCCTCAAGGACTGAGATTAAGGAGGGAGGATAGTAATCTACCCCTTAAAATGACAGATACAAACCAAATTAGATTTGGGGAGAAAATGTAAATTTAATTTACCACCACGGTTTTTGGTGTAAGAGAGTGAGAGGAGTACAGAAATAAATACATTCCGATCTTAAATACACTCCCTCACACACCCATCTTCACAGTTACCTACTACACAGGCCAAGTCAAATTCAGAGAAAGTAAATCTGATTATAATAAATTATGATCATGTCTTTCTGTCTACCCTGGCATTGCCTCCTTCCTTCCTTCCTTCCTTCCTTCCTTCCTTCCTTCCTTCCTTCCTTCCTTCCTTCCTTCCTTCCTTCCTTCCTTCCTTCCTTCCTTCCTTCCTTCCTTCCTTCTCCCTTCCCTTCCCTTCCCTTCCCTTCCCTTCCCTTCCCTTCCCTTCCCTTCCCTTCCCTTCCCTTCCCTTCCCTTCCCTTCCCTTCCCTTCCCTTCCCTTCCCTAGACGGCAAGGCAAGGCAAGGGACATGGAGGACCAAGAAATTCTTTTTCTGGAATATGTTAAAAAAACAAAAGGGTAGGGTTTTTTTGATTTATTTGAACTGATATATTGTCTACTTTGATAAATGTTCATGACTTATGAGATATGTAGTGTAGCTGCAAAATTTTGTCTAAATTAGATTTTTAAAGTTGGTCAAAATAAAGCAATAGTAATCATTGGTAGAATCCCTGAGGTACAGTCACAATAACAATTATACTAATATTAACAAAGAATATCCAACACATTAGTTTAGCCCTATTGGGAGAGAGAGGAATAGAGAAGGACTGTGGACTGAGGTTCTTCATATGACAACCAGGAGCTCAAAGATGACACATTTACTCACACCCAGGTCTCTGAGAAGCCTCAGCAATCATCCACTGAGACTTTCCTGAGAGTAAAAGTTTTTCATACTCATAGAAACTCAAACAAATCTACAACACTAGGTCTTTGAGAAAACTGTATTGTGCATAACTGTAAGGGCCCATTTTATATCAAGTGATTTACATACAGGAAAGCAAAAGACAGCAACAGGCATTAGCCCACATTTACACAAGGATCATAAAAAGTCTAGCAGCATTTTCAACTTAATGATAATTGGTGAAAGACATCGAATTCACTAAGGAAAAAAGAAAGCCATTGTAGGTTTTTTTCCTCTCTATAGAGCCATTTTTGGGAAAAGATAGTTATATGAGAGCAATGAATTCTACAGTTCTTCAGAAGAGTTTCTAAATAACACTATAAAAAGTATCAGAGAAATAGTGGGGTAGAAAACAAGGCGCAGGATCACACTAGGATAAATGAGGAGGATGGAAATCAGGCTGAGGCATGAACGAGTTTGCTCCAAATTCTGCCAGAGATTTAGTTCTCATCTGAATGGCCTAATTTCACTTAAAAGCTAGAACAGGATATAGTCACCTCCCTTCCTGGCATTTTCCTTTATGGTTGCCCTGAATGTTTGAACATTTTAAAGCACTGATCCCAAGCCTCCCTCATCAGTTTTCAGCAGCCAACAGTATTAGGCTTTAATTTGTATCACACAGTGTCAGTGTGGTTTCAGCTACAGAGGAGCCAGATAACATTTCCTCTTACATAGACAGATAAGATATAAAAATGAACCTGATCAAAGGTTAATAATTAATATAATGCCTAGGAATGCTAGACTTTTAAAAATTATTGAGGATGGACTACTTAAATAAAAAGAATCAATTTCTAGTTCAAAGGTTTTTGTGCTAAGATTAATAATACTTGTAGACAGAAATGAATACAAAGTAGATAGTATATCCCTTATGATTTTTTCTTTCTTTTTTTTTTTTTAATATAGGTACTGGGACTAAGTGAAATAAATGAATTAAATCTTTATAATGAAATCTTTGAGATTTGACTTAACTTGATGATGTCTTTGGAAGTGAGAAAAACTGTAAAAAACATCTCATGGGATGTTTGATTCATTAATATTGAAGACTTTATGTTTTACAGACTCACATGTTTCAACCAAAGTTTTTAATATTGTTATCACTATGCTACATTTGATAGTTTCAAACATAAATTTTATTTGATCAGGTCCATCTTTCTCCATTGAACTTGTGAAGCTCTCTTTCCATTTGAAAACGATATTTTCATTCTTCCTTGAGAGTTTATTAACTTTCTTCACGTTGAATATGCTGTTGGGATATTACTATTGGGAAATATATGTTCGTAATGAGAATATGAAAATAGAAATGAATTCACTGTCACTTTGGGTTTTTTTCTTTGCTCTTAAATAAGTATCAGCAATACTGAATATATCCAAAGCTTTTCACACACATATAGAAGCCCATCTATAGTTTCAGGTGATTAACCATTCCAACTAAAAAAAATAAAAAAAAAAAAAAAGAGAAAAGAAATATCATATTATGAATATTCAAATATTGGCCAATTCATATATTTTTAAAAGATGGAATATCTTTCATTTCTGACCAACTTATAAGCAAGAGTTTTCACATTTCTTTAAATATTTTAGTTTGTCCTACTCATGCTCTGTGGTGAGTTAACCCCAACCAGCAGCTCAAGTCCACTCAGCTGTACTGGCCCTACTCTGTAGTGTGGCAGGGCAAAGAAGAAGAAGAGAAAAGGGAGAAAAGTCATGGGTTGAGACAGGTGTAGTTTAACAAGTGAAAGAAAGAGGAAGAAGAATGAGAGAGAGGAGAGAAAACCAACTAAAAAGCCCACAAAACCCCAAAAGGTACAAAGGAAATCACTCATCACCTCCAAGTATATCAATGCTCATACAGTTCCTGAGCAATGTCTGCCTACAACCCACTTTCTCTCCTTACTGGTGAACATGATGTTATACGACACAAAATACCCTTTTGGTCAGTTGAGGTCAGCTGTCCTGGCTGTGTCTCCTCGCAACTTTTTGTGCAGCCTCAGCCTACTCATTGAGGAGGCAGAGTGAGAGAGAGAAAACCTTGATGCTGTACAAACACTCTTCAACAATAACTAAAACATCTGTGTGTTAGCAACATTGTTTTGGTCACAAATCCATATGCATTGCTATGAAGAAATGTGAGTCCATCTGAGTCAGACCCAGTACAACCTCCTTTCTCTGAATAACTGAAAAATGTGACACTGAGCATCACTTTTTTTGGGAAAAAAAAATAATTCTTAAGATATCCCTTAATTTCCCTCAGTCTGGGCGAAAAAAAAAAAAAAGTCCTTTTCTCACCATATGCTCTTTCATTGAGTTAATTTTCTTCTCACAACAAAGTAAAGGCAGCAAGTTGTTCAACTTGTAGTCCTGGAGGCTGCTTCTTCAGTACAAGGAAGAATAGCACACAATAGACTACGAGCAAAACACACTTTCATGCTTAAAATCTCTTCACCAAAGCAAACCTGTACATTAACAATTAGGAAAACCACAAATACAATCATCATGAGGAATTGTTCACCGGTAAAAGGTTCTGGCACTTTTCTTAAAGTCAGACATATAAAAATGAGAGATGTTTAAAGTATTTGCCTGAAAGACATCTAATCTTTACTCTCAAGGTTAAGCTACCATTTACTTAATGGATTGTATACAAGGCACCTAATACAGATGGTTGGAACACTGACACAAGAGGAAGTTCAACAACAAAAGAAATTACACTTAATAATTGTATAAGGATAGTGAACCAAGTCTTGTTTTGCTAATATTTCCTTTCTCCAATTATTTCTGAAGCTTATTTACTACTTTCAGAACAATGTTGCTGTTGAGCATCACTACAGATACCAAAGCGGGATTTAGTGGACCAATGGTCATAGATCAATTTGAATACTTAACCTTCAGCTGCCGTTGCAGATCGTGCATCACCTGTAGTTTCTTTAATCTCTCTTCAGTCCTCATGATATCTCTCCAGAGCAGTGTGGGTGTTTTGGATGTCTTGGATGTCTCTAATGGTAGTACATGCCTATGTGGGTGTTTATTGGCATTAATCATCATGTTGTTAGTATTGTGAAGGTCCATGCTGGACCCCAAAAGGCTGCCACGGTTCTGCTGTGTGTGTGAAGTTCATGCATTGAAATTATCTTCTACATTTTATTCTAATGAAGGAGAATCTGTATCTGGAATTGCTGGTGGACAGTGATTTTTCACTTATGCTAATCCTATGAATAAAAACATTACACAAAGGGTATGTAACATTTCTTGAAAGGAAGATGATTAGGTTGTCAGAGAAACAGTTCAGGTCAGTATGCTAAGGCTCCTCCCTGTAAGACAACCATATATGATGTACCCATCATATGTAAGTCTTGAAATAAGATTTTATAAGATTTTAAACCAGAATAATGTAAAAGGCTGGTATCTGTGTGCTTGGATACCTAATTCTGTGTTGAAAATTCTAATAGAAATAGGGGTTTTTGTAACATTACTTTTTTATTAAAAATCATGTATTAAAATATCCATATTTAAATATATATTTAAAATACATCTTAAATGTTTCCATTATCAAACCTGTACTGATTGAATAACAATATTCTAAATCATTTTAGTGTGAGAATTTTTAATAAACAAATACACACAAAGAAACCTGAAAGAAAAATTGACTTTTTAACACTGTCTTTTGTGACCAATTTCTTTCTGATTGTTAATCAGATTTTCTAATCATCTAAGCTCTGATTTCAAAAAGTAATACTTCAAGAATACTACATTCTCATTAAAAATCAAGTCTGTCTTACAAAGATATTGTAGTGTGTTAGGAGGCCATTGTGAGTCAGGAGTATTTAATTCTATGTAGGTCTAGTATAGTTCTCAAAAGAGATACACAAGGGCATGAGTTAAACAGAGACAATCGATCAAAGTTTGCAAGTAATATACAAGGGATTTAACATGCCGTTTATACCAATATATCCAATTACTGCTGGTGTGTGTGGTGCATGTATTATGCAGATTTGGTGCCTTAGAGCCATACTTGAATCTTTTTTTCTTAAGAGACTATGCAAATATAATGGCCATACCCTAATTGGTGTTGTCAAGTACTGATATCAGATTTATCGTTTGCGTATTTTGAGGTGTTCATTAACAAATGGAAGAATGCTCTAGCATTCCAGCTTTAGCAAGAAAGATTAAGAGTGTAGCAAATGCTTTCATAGGCATGCCTCTTGGCTTTCCACTACTTCCTTAGAATAAAGAAGGAACTTGACCTACTGAAAAGTGCTAGAGACTTCCAAAACTGTATAGCTACCAAAATTAAAAGGTAAATACATGGAACTGTACTAATTGCTTTGTAACTTTATTGATAAACATAAGCATGTGGAATCCCCTTCTTTCTGAGATTCTGACTAGAAGATCAGCTACTGCAGGATGTTTTTTACAGTTTTTACATGGGTAATTTCAATTTCTCATTTAAATATTATTTATTATTAAAACTAGGGCTTCTAGACTTTAGTAAAACTCTGCCCTCTTTTTTCAAGAGATGCCTGTAAAGAAAGTTAACATTTTTGGCATAAAGCATTCAGAATTTTTTAATAGCTGTAAATTTTACTTTCATAAACATTTAGGAATATTGTGCAGTATTGCAGCTGAATATTAAACATACCAATAAGATTAAATAAAAATTTGAAATGGTTGTAAGGAAAAGATGAAATTTAATTATATTTTAATAACACATTTGATTGACAATGTATAACTATTTTGTGACACCTTTTCAATAAAGGCTTTGTGTTCAAGATTAGTGAGTGTGTATAAAAGGAAAAGAATTTGTCCTCATATTTTAGTAACAATTTGGCTTAAAAAGATACCATTTTGATGTAGGAAACAAGCACACGTGAACAATGAGGCACAAGTATGAATATATAGTTAATGTAAGCAATGAAAGTAGGTATATATACAGTTAAGTTTCTTACCTGATATTACTCAAAAATGGTCTTTCTCTGTTTTAAACCTGAAATGAACATGAAGACTCTGTCAACTTACAAGCCTGCATAGGATCTTTGAATAAACATGCATTCCCATTATAAATAAATGAGGTATCTGGAGGAAAAACATTAATTCTGTGATATACGGAGACTTATGCCTTAGCCATGAATTGCCATGCTAGCACAAAATCCTAAAAAAATGAATCTGCTATGAGGTATCAACTGTGTTCCTTCAAGGACACTAGTACTTCACCAAGTTGCCTCATGTACAAGTTTCCTTTCTGCTCTTATCTGAGATGCATTTGAAGGGAAAAACGATGCAGATTACCAGATTTCCGCATAGGTGAAATCATTTAAAATAGAATAGAATTATAAAATAAAAGAATGTTTTACAATGGAGGGGATGTCTAAAGATCATCTAGTTCAACCCTCCTGCAGTGAACAGGGACATCTTTAATTAGACAACATTGCTCAGAGCCTTGCCCAACCTGACTTTTCACGTTTCCAGGAGTGGGGCATCTACCACTTCTCTGGGAAAGTCGTTCCCGTGTTTCACCACCTTCATTGTAAAAAATTTTTTCCTCTCTTCCTCATGTCTAGCTTAAATCTACCCCTTTTAGTTTAAACTATTACCTCTTATCCTGTCATAACAGGACCTGTTTAAAAAGATTGTACCCATCTGAGGGGGGGGGGGGGGGGGAGGTTCCAAGAAGAAGGGGACAGGTTCTTTTCAGTGGTGCCAAGTAATAGGACAAAGATTAGTGGGTATAAATTAGGACATAGTAAGTTCCGCCTCAACATGAGGAGAAACTTTGCTAAGAGGATGACAGAGCACTGGAACAGGCTGCCCAGAGAAGTTGTGGAGTTTCCTTCTCTGGAGACTTCAAAAACATACTTGGATGTGTTCCTGTGTGGCCTGCCCTAGGTAATCCTGCTTTGGCAGTGGGGTTAGAGTAGATGATCTCTAGAGGTCTCTTCCAAACCCTAACATTCTATGGTTATATAATTCTATGATTCGATGATTCTTATAGACCCTCTTTAAGGACCGAAAGGCTATAACAAGGTGTCATCAGAGCCTTCTTTTCTCGAGGCTGAACAATCCCAGCTCTCTCAGTGTTTCTTCATATTACAGGGGTTCCTGTCCTCTGATCATTTTTGTGTCCCTCTTCTTCACCCATTCCTACAGGTCCGTGTCTTTCTTGTACTGAAGTCTGCAAAGCTGGACATAGTACTGCAGGTGAAGTCTCACCTCCCTTGACCTCCTGGCTACTCTGCGTTTGATGCAGCTCAGGATGCAACTGGCCTTCTGGGCTGCAAGTGAACATCTCTGCCTCATGTCCAGCTTTCCATTCACCAGTACCGCCAAGTCATTCTCCACAGGACTAATCTCAATCCCTTCATCCCCCAGCCTGTATTCATATCAGGGATTGCCCCTACCCAAGTGCAGGTCCTTGTAATTGGCCTTGCTGAGTTTCATAACATTCACATGAGTCCTCTTCTCCAGCTTTTCCAGGTCTCTCTAGATGACATCTTATCCCTCAGGATTTCAGTCCCACACCACTTGGTTTGATGTCATCTACAAACTTGCTGAGGATGTATTCGATCCCCCATCTATGTCACTGATGAATCTATTAAACAGCACTGGTCTCAGCACAGACCCCTGAGCGACATCACTTGTCACCCACTTTTGTCTAGACATTGAGCCATTGACCACCACCACCCTCTGGATGCAACCATCCAACCAATTCTTTATCCACCAGAGTTCACCCATTAAAACAAAATCTCTAAAGTTTAAAGAGAAAGATGTTTGGGGGGACGGTGTCAAAGGCCTTACAGAAATACAGAGAGATGACATCTGTAGATTTTCACTTGTCCACTGATGTAGTCAGTCTATCACAGAAGGCCACTAGGTTGGTTAGCCGGGACTTGTCTTTGCTGCAGCCATGCTGGCTGTCTCAAATCATCTCCCTGTTCTTCATGTACTGTAGGACAGCTTCTAGGAAGATCTGTTCCATGATCTTCCCAGACACAGAGGTAAGGCAGAATAGAATAGAATAGAATAGAATAGAATAGAATAGAATAGAATAGAATAGAATAGAATAGAATAGAAGTTTCAGTTGGAAAAGCCCTACAGCAATCACCTGGTCCAACTGCCTGAGCAATTGAGGGCTGACCAAAACTTAAAGCATGTTAAGGGCATTGTCCAAACACCCTTGTAATATTAGTAACTGGTAATTTGCTAATGGGTTTTTAGAGTAGGAATAAAGCCGGAAGACTCTATAGGTACTTCTTGTCCTCTTCTATCACTGTGCACTGTTTACCCAACTTCAACATCACTATGTCTGCTTAGTGCTACTCAGAGTAGCAAACAAACACATCCCAGTGCTGGAAAGTAAGAGTAGCAGAGAAACTTTGGGTGTAATTTTGCTGTCAGACTTTAAGTGTAATAGGCCGAGTTTCAAAATCGCATATTTCTCTTAAAGATCTTGGGAATATATTTGGAGAACAACATTAACAAGTAATTTGATATTTTTATAAATTGTGTAGACCAAAACAAGTAGGACACAGGAACAACCACAGACCACAGATGAAATGCAAAGAGTATTCTCATTACCTGGGAATCTGGAGAATCCTTGCCGCAGCACCCAGACGGAGGCACTCAGGCAGCAATCACAGAAACAGCATGGCAAGTGGCAGCGCAGGCATAAGGAGATCTCTTCTTGCTAGAAAACGTGTGATATTTATCCCACTGCTTTGTTATACTTTACTTACTACTCTATCTGAGTTTCCAGGACCCATACGATAGCCTTGCAGGGCAGAAATGTGAGAGATGTCCTCACATCTATCCCAGGCCTAAGTGCAGGTATACTGCTTGTTGAGAACACAAGGCCAAGCAGTAATCTAGTATGATGTGTGTGTTTTCCAACAACTCAGGCTCAAGTCGCTTGAGTGTACCTACAAACCTCCTTGCCAATCTTCCATTATATCCCTACATAAACCTAAGCGAGTTATCCATTACTTGTTGTGATAAAATATGATTATGGATATTGCTTTAAAACAATTGATGACAGGCATAAAACAATTGGTGACAGGCATAATAGAAATTAATTTTACAGATAATTAATCAATTATCATTTAATCAATCATCACATAGTAAACTTAATAAGTATTTTTAAAGTCTGTTGAAAAGGGAAAGAAAAAAGAAAGTTAACCATCATGAAAAGCACAAGAGCTCAATCAGTAAAGAATTATTACTGTATTCTCTGTTCTGTTCTTCATTTTACTCCATATATTCAAAATAAATCTATCAAATGTTTTGCGAGAACCTGAACTCAGTGCCTACTAAAACTAACAGTTTTTCATGCTTTTCTTAATTTCTCTGAGCATGCATCTTGCCAAATTGCTTTCAACAGCTGCTATTGAAACAAAAAGTAGCATTTTACATATTTAGGTGGTTACTAAAATGAAGACTTTGAGTTGTTTAGGTTTTCACTTTTTTAAACATTGGCTGGTAGATTTCTTTTTCTCAAATATGTATGGCCACAAATTTGTTTATTTGTGAAACTAATTCAACAGTCATAGCCAAAGTGTAGTTCTCATAATACATGCAATGGACTAAATTGAAATTCAGAGCTCTGAATCTTGGGAAATTTTTATCATTTAAGTCTATCTTTCAAGAAATAATTGTAACTTCATTGGTATAAATGAAATTATCGTAAAACCCTCACTTCCAGAAAATATTAATGATTCAAGTCCTTCGTACTCTTTAAAATGAATTGCTTACAACACATTTAAGTATAAATAACCATCAAACTGTGATCAAAGAGCTAGAAATTGATTTTCATTTTAATTTATTCACTTTCTCAAACTATTAAACAAGTAAAAGCTATTTGGGTGATGGAATAATTTACACGATTGTGATGAATCCATTTTCTTCTGTCAGAGTAAAATTTTTGCAGTATCCATTAGGTTAGCCCACTGACAACATTATGCAAATAAAATTGATACATTTCCTTCCTTCATTGCTTTTGAAATTTTTTTTATTATGTTATAGTACAGTGCTATGAAACTAATTGAAATATCAAGGTAAAACCAAAATCATTTCAATTAATCAGTAGTCCAAATACTATAGTTATGTGTTTATATTATTCAGGGAGCCAGTCACTGTATTTAATAAATGCTTTTAAGGCAAACACCCAATTTAAGATGGCATTTTGTTCTTTCTTTTGAGTACCATTTAAGGGAATTCATTTTAATATTTGTGAATGATGAGTAGAGGCAGCCAGACAGTGTTAATATGTGAACTGTTGTTTAACAAAATAATTATTTCCGTTGGTTATTTTCACACTGAAAGATGACACTTCATATATGCATTTTGCAGTCATAGCTGCTTATTTTTTAGAGGGGAAAAAAACAAACCCCTACATAGTATTATCTTCCAACATCTCATGGAAAACTGAAAGAGTAGCATAAATTCTACTGTGCTTCGCACATCATCAACCTAACTTTTCATTAAGTTTTAATTTCAGCAACAAATTAGGGCCTCATTTTCACTTTTTGTATTGGATATGAACACATACATTAACTCTTGGATTCCAGGGTGACTTTGCAAGACTGTGAACAGGAAGAGCTGTCTTTCAAATGAAAATGAACAAATGTTGCCTTGGCTAATATCAAAATTAATATAAACATGTTATCAACTCAATATAACTTTGAGAGAATCATATTCTAGAATAGAAATACACTTTAAGCATTGTAGCATGTTCTGTTTTATCCACAGAGACCTTTTGATATTGCCAGAATAGCTAACAGCCAAATGGGATAAACTAAGGGGGGAAAAGCAAATATTGATCCACTTGTGTGGCAAAAGTAGTGGTTTCTTTTATAACAAAATTGTTCATATGACTCACACTTAACCCTTAAAGTTTTGTATTTGTGTTGTATACGGTACACATAACTAATGTCATGTATGATGTTTTGCTCACACATCATCATTATTTTGATTTATATTGTTGTATTTTCATTCCAGTAAGTTGATTTTTTTTTTTCTGCTTGTGTTACTGTACAACTTGTTTTTTCAGTGGGCATTCTTGCTTCATTATATAGTATTATCATGTTATCATGTGAACTTACACTGTTTTAAACTTAGCTATCAATTTTCTCCTAGAATAAGGTACTGCCAGAAAATTTGAAATGTTGTACAAGAATATGTTGAGTTTGTCAATATTTTGGCAGATAAAAAGGAATAGAACCCTGTCTATTAGACTTTAATCTCTGCACTTTTTCACTAAATTTTAGGTGTCTAGTCCTGGAAGATAAGCTTATTCCTTTAAAATAGCTGAAGGAAGACAAGTCCAGTATCTGCAGAGGAAATTCTCTTTCCTAAGCCAGATATTTTTTTCTTCCCCACTGAAAGCACTGCAAACCACTAGAAAATACTTGCTCCTGTTTTTCCAGTCGGGATTCTCAGTGCTATGACTGAGACAGTGAAGATTTCATCTACAAAAAGAGTGTCTACATCTTAGATAAGTACTATGTCCTCTGTATTATTATAAAAAAAACAAACCGACTTGTTTTAACAGCACCACTAAACCTTAGTCCTAAACCACATCATACTAAGCTTTTCCATGGAATTAGTAAATTAGAGTTTGGATTGCCAAAGAGGTCTACAAGCACTGGGAACATATCTTTCTGGAAAGATGGTTCTCAGCAGTCAAAAATAATTCTCAAGTCTTTCATGTTGATGAGTTCAGCTGTGAACATAGATGACCGGGGTTCAAATGTTCTAGACAGCTGACAGAGTGGATTTTTTTATATAGGACATACATCGGTGAGAGGTTTTAGGTGGGTGAACCACCCCACAGATATGTTTTTATTAAATGATATTTAATATTTTTTCTCATTTACTAACTTTATGAAGATAGAAAAAATATGTATCACATACATAAATTACACTGTTTTAATATATACGTAAGAGTATAGACATTCAAAAGGAGAATTTACACATGTTTTGAGCAAAAGGGAAGATAATTAAGAAACAAACAAACAAACAAATTTGACCAAAAATTTTGAGAAAACATATGAATGAAGTTCTGAAACTCAGGCTCAAAGATGTTCAAATCTAGTAACAAAGATGCAAAAATCTTTAGGAGTGTGTTTGGGGTTTTGGTGGTAGAGCTACGAGGTAGCTCCTGTGCAAAGCTTCTAGAACCTCTTCCAGCTAAAAGTCAGATCCGTCTCCGGCCAAGAAACCAAGAGTCAATCAGTGCCTCTATGATCAACATACTTAAGAGGGGAAACCTCTTGAGCAACTGCTGTCACTTTGTGTTGGGGAGTTCTCTGGTTTGAAGAGGAGGCAGAGGTGAGAGGAACAACTATGCAGTCACTAAGGTGGGTGACAAAGGAGGGGGAGAACAGCACTGGAGCAGAGATTTCCCTGAGGCTTGTGGTGAGATGGCAGGCTGAGCCCCTTCAGCCTGAGGAGAATTACAGTGGCAAAGGATCCAGATTGCAGACTGGGGAGGAACTCACATCAGAATGGTGGACATGCTTGAAGCATGTCATGAATCTGAGGGAATCTCACACTAGACCAGTCTGTCACTGTGAGGACTGCAGCCTGTGGGAGGGACATGCACTGGGGCAGTTCAGGAAGAACCATGTCCGTGTGGAAAGGACTGGTGTTGGAGAAGTTTGAGGACTGTCTCCCATGAGAGAGAAAGAATGTTGGGGAAGGGAAAGACTCTGAGGAGTCCTCTTCCCAAGGAGGCAGGAGTAACATGGAGAATATGTAATGGACAGATCTCAGCCGCCATCCTCTCACTTCTGTGCTGCTTGTAGGGAGGAAGTAGCCAGGCAGGCAGGATTGGAGCAAGGTGTATTTAAGATCTGGTTGTATTTATTTTTCTTACCATCCTACCCTGATCCAACTGATTGATAAGCTGGTGGTGGTTCTGTTGTCTAAATTATATTGATGTTTTCTCCCCAAGTCTTCTCTGTGTTTTACCTGTGACCATAGACGGTGAGTGAGCCCTCCCTGTCCTTAATCTCAATCCTCAAGCCTTTTGTTGAATTTTATTCTCCGCATCCTGAAAAGGAGAGAGGTAAGAATGAATGAGTGGCTTCATGGTTCTTTGTGTTGCTTCCTGGGTGGGCTCAAACCATGACAATGAGGAAGAATAAAATGTTTACAGAGTAATTGCTTGTTATAGTGGTAGCTCTACTGACTTCATCGGCTGTACTCAACTGTATTAAAATAACCAAAGGATTTAAAATTTATTTTTCTGAAAATAAATAATTGTGAAAAACAGAACGAAATGAATTCACTGTAGCAGTCAACATGTACTAAACCAGCAATTGTTGTGTTTACTTTCTAGAAATGTGGTAGCAGATGCTACCACACTTTGGTCCAATAAACCTTTTGTTCCTCAAATCAACCCAGTCAGACAGAGGTGTTGTTAATTGTCAAAGTCTAACATCATAAATGCCTGAATGAAATATCATGGGACTTTTTAAAATTTAATTATTTTATTTAATATTGTTAACTTTGAAGTTAAGTCAACAGACTGTCAGTGAGCATCCTTGGTCTATGACTGCATCCACCTCATCTGGGACCCCTGTTTTAGCTCAGCCCTTGCCTTCACCAAGCCTTGGTGTTATTCTTTGCTTCCAGTCTGTCTTCTGTTGGTCTAGAACTGTCCATCCACCCTCCCAGCTTAACCTCAGGCCAGAAGTGCATTGCTGCTGCTCAGTGATGACTGGACTGGAGATTGGTCCTGCTAATACCATTTCCAGCTCTGCTTGCACATTTGGGAGTTGTGGTATAACTCCATTCACACTGCTCCCAACACAGGCAATATTATCTGAAAATGACTCAGTGAGCAGATTTCATAACGAAGAGAAACTAGACATCTATTAAATGTATAGTGTTTAATTCAGTTTGGTTTGTTATATCCGAACATTAAAATATTTTAACTTCACTAGTGAGTGAAAAATTGTAGCTAAAATTGTACCTGTGAAAATCTTTTTTTATGAGAATAGATATCATATATACACAGAGCTAAGAACTTAATATTGGTGGTATTTATGCGTTAATAATCTAATAGTCCAAATCAGAAAAGCCTCAATAAAAACTGTTAAATCAAAAAGCCCTTACTGCATCCCATCCTTCCAATGTCTCCTCCTGTCCTGAATGTGACAGTGAAATCTTCCTGAAGGAGGAGGGCTATAGGGAGTCAACAGCTTCTTGATGTCTTTCCTGAGACAAATATTATGTGCATAGTAGGGATTCTCTACTTCTCAATATCGGGATCTGCTTGGGTTTTTTTTACATGTTTCCTTACCCTGGGCTGATGCCTTCTGGCTGCTCCCAGCTCAGTGTGACCAGAGACTCTCAAGGCTCATCTCCCCCTGAGGCTTTTGTTTGTTGGGCAAAGACTCCCTGGGTTTGCCACACTCTTTCCACTGCTTTTTGCTAGGAATGGCAAAATTGCATTTACTGGGCTCTGAATTATATTTTTATTTGCATATAAACTATAAAATCACAAGCAAGATGAGTTCTTCTGCATTCATTATATTAAAGGGATTTGTTTTACTTTTAATATTCTGTCTGTTGCCTAATAAAAGATCAGCAATATTTGGGACAATAAAAAATTTACATACACTAGATAAAAAAATCGCAAATCACTATCATTTCTAAGACATTTATAAACTTTCTTTATTTTTTCTGATAAGCCAATTAATGTTAAAAACCTTATTCTGACTTTTGTCTGAAGTGATCTAGTATTTTTCCACTCCCAGCAAGAACTGATATATTTTTGGCTTTGTATCTGTCACTCTGGCACAACTTTAAAGTTCAGAATTACAATAGTTATTACATAATTATTTTAAGCTCACATACCATAACAGAGAAGGAACATTTAATCATAGAAGTTCATTTAATTCTATTAATAGTTGCAGCACTTTGTAGTGATTCTTTTTTTAATCCCGATGTCATGGTGGCTTAATTTACAATTGTTGATATAAAAATATTTTTGATAACAAAAATAAGTGAGGATTTCTCCCTACTAACTGATGATTTATGGTATACACTTACTATTGAAACCTTTCTATTCATGTCTGCAAAGAAACCAACACTGATCACATCACTTTATTCATTAAATTTGGAAAAAAAAAAAAAAAAATTAAAAAAAACTCTAACAGGAAGTTAAGGCAACTAAAAAAAAACTCTGAAAAATAAAACTCCATTAGCATCTACAGCAGCCATTTCTTCTCAAGTTATATGCATTTTGCAGATTGCAGCATAATTTACAAATTCTGAGCCGGATTTTTATGAGCTAACTTGAGTACTGCAAGTATGTTAAGCATTGCAATCTGGACTGGTTGGCTGACTAAACTAAGCCACATGGAGATCTTTGGCTGTGTGGTTAGACTGGTGAGGATGCTTTCCCTTTATGATATTATTTATTTATAATTTTCACAAATGTTCCGTCAACACGCTGAACTCTACAGCATAGGATTTCCTCTTGATGTAACCTTCCTTTAATCTAGACCACACTGCAGCGTGGTCAGGTTTCTAGTAAATTTTAACTCCTGGATTTAGCATGATGACATCAAAGTTTTGTTTTCCATTTACAAAAATAATAATTAAAAAATAAGCTCTCAAAACTTTCCTGCTTTATTTAAAAAGGAGAACTATATGGAAACATCAACCAGGCATGTATACAGCATCTGTTGTATTCTTGAGCCATCAGTGATCCTCGTGGAGTTCATTTAAATTGCATGGAAAGTCTCACTTCTTTTCAAAGTTATATACGTGAAAGCAGAGTGAAAGTGACTTTCACCATGTTGCATTACAGTTCTGTCACTGTGAGAAGACCCTGAAAGGGGAGCTTTTATGCCTAAAACATATATTTTGTAGACTATCCAACTCAACAGATGGTCTCTTTTGTCTGTCATGAAGTTAGTCTCTGTAGTGGTAATGAGGCCAAAGCACTGTCCCACACAGTGAATGTTTTTAAACCAAGCAAACATGTTAGACACCAAAGTCCCTAGATTATCCCAACCCATCAGTCTATCTCTTTCTGTTTACATTTCTGGGCATCATGTGATCTTCACATTAATTTTCTAAGTGTCTTTCAGAAGGCATATTACTCCCTTTCTATGGAGTAATCTGAAGTAATATGAATTACTTCATACCCCAAGTGTTGTCTGAGTCACCATGAATATTCAGGGCACCTTCTGTGATTGCTCTCTTCATGCACAGCATGGTGGGAGCTTCCTGCTGTTGTCAGGACACTTTCATTCATCGTTGTGGAGTGAAAGAACTGCAGAGACCGTGCTTGGAAGTAATTTCCTCATACCACCATTAACTGAAATCCATCTGGTACATCTACAGGTGCTTGGATCTGACTTTTGAGGAAGTCTATCTAGCACCATCAATCTAGGACTAGGGGAACATTGGGAGAGTAAGCACAATACCCAAGAAAAGGTAGAGAGAAGATTCATATTAGACAATACAGTTTTAACAACATTATTATGGAGAATTTTCTGTATTGATTAGATAATTTAGTATACGAGCAGTAGTATTAGTGTAACTGGACTAATAAGAAATGTTTGTTGTATTTTGATTACACCATTAAAACATTAACTGCACTAACAGTAGATTCTTGGCTCTGCACACAGGGTGTCTTTCTCTGTGCTCATAACAAGATTTTGAGAGTAACAGTAACCATCTGTGTTGTGTTGACCATATGGCAGACATGGCAAGTGACCTCCTTGTAATCCTGTTGGGAATCCTCCTGACAACAAAACTTTGAGACAACACAAGGTCCCTACAGGTAGCTGATCTCTTCCCATTTTTGTATGCTGATACCTGAGGCAGAAAAATAAATAATGAGAAGGCTTTTACAACTTTCCAGATTGTTTTCTTAAAATGCTGTGCTGAAACTGGCATGTGTATGTTGTGAGAAGTAGCATGGAAATATGCAGTTTACTGATGTGAAGGGTGAGAAAAGTAAGTCTGCTATTAGACTATTTCAAGCATGAGAAACAAAATTATCTACACTTTGATGTAGAAATGGATGTGTGCAGCTGTTCTGCTTTCCTGCCAGGTGAACTGTTTGATTCCTTCATGAGCAAGGCCCAGGAACATGCTCACATCCTTGCAGGTATGATCAGGAGTTGAGACCACTGGAACAAAGTAAAATGGTTTTGTAATACAGATGCATAGCCTCTGATTCTCCCAGTTACTTTTGTTCAAGTTAATACTGTATTAAAACTCATAGCAAAAGAAGCTTCTATTGGAATTTTCTGATATTCTAAATTGCTAAGTTTCTTGTTCAAAATGAAGCATTCTAAGGAAAATGACACTAAGACAAGTTTTTGGTTTTTTTTTTTTTATCCAGGATGGAATATCCATTGTATTGTAAAAAAACCCTCAAACTAAATAACACCTTTCCTGACCACCTAGACACTCTGCTTCCTTTGCTTTTCATGAATAAGCAAGGCCTGAAGTTGTGAAATGCAGCTTTATTTTCCTGTTAGGAAAACAATCATTGGATTTCACTTAGTTTTCTTCTTCCCTCTGTAGATTCACATAAGGAGTACCTATATTTCACCTCTCAATAGCACATAGTCTTCAGGGTCTGACAACTAATAACTTGTAGGATGCTTGAACATCTGTGAGTCCTTACCTCACAGATGTTCTTTTAGCTACATGAAAGAAATCCCTTGTCACCTCTCTCCATGCAATTCCAATTCTCAACTAATTATGAGTTTGTGTATAGTGATGATCACTCCCATGTGTCGCTGAAGGAATTATGAATAACAATTTTATGCAAATGTCTCTGCCTGTGTGTCTCCACCAGGAGATGGAAGCAAAGAGAATTTTTTTTCCATTGGGACACACATGCTTTTTGGGTTCTCGATAAATATTTTCTGTAGAAGTATATACATATGACTGTTCTTTGCATTCATATAGGAATTGGAGTAGAGACCTTCTTAGTCTAGAATGGCAATTTTAAACAGTTCCAGTTTTTCATCTAAGTCAGTATTACAGCAGAAGAAACAATTCTGCCCTGTGAGTTTAAATGCCTTGACAAAAAGCTTTTTTTTTTTATTCTGAGTTACCTAAATTCCTAAGAGTAGGAAGTCTTCTTAATGCTTCAGGTTACTTTTGTTTTTATTTCCATAGAAAACCAGTTTTGCACTGATATTTGTTACTTGAAGAGTTGCTGAATTCAGAAACCAAAAAAGATTCCTCTTTCCCACTTCAACTTCATTCTGAGTTGATGATACCCTCACTAAATACTTCATGGAGAATATTTCTATTAATTTCTTTAGTTTTAATATGAAAAAAAAAAGAATAAGAAATTCATCCAGGAAAAAAAAGAGAAAAATGTTAGAATTCTGTTTACTTCCCCCTCCCCCCAGTGAAAAACTTATGTTACTGTAACAATGCAAATTAAAAACACGTGATATGTTAGTTTATGAAACTCCTGTCTCCTTTTCTTAAAGACAAAGTTTTTCAGTTTGGCAATCTAATACCACATCCTGTAGAGAATTTGACAGACAAAATACAGTGGTTGGTGAGTGGTGCAATTGTGCCCAAATGTAATGACAAGCCAGTGAAGGCAACTTGTATACTCGATTAGAAATGCAAGTAGAAGAATGAATCTTGTGTTTAACTTCAGTGTTAACATTTTTATCTACCAAATCTAATTTAGGATGACATAGAATATAAAGTGTAACTAATAATTGTGATAACTATAATTGATTTGGCATGGAAGCATTTTTAAAATTCATTTCTCAGAGAGAAGTAAAAATAATTGAGTACTGTACAGTTCTCTGCTAACCTAGAGAAGATTTTTAGTTAAGTGGCATGTTGAGCCCTTTGACCCATTTCTATTTAAGGTAGAAACTGGAACAAATTTCTAAAGAGTAAATTTCATTCAAATTGCAGCAGTAGGGAGGGTAAGAATGTATGAAGGAATGCAACAAATGATTATATCAAAAAGAAATAAAATTTTAGTTATGCTATAATTATTAATATTAAAAAATATCTAGTGAGAAAAGAATTGTAAAAATTATTAATTATGAAGAACCAACCAGGGTGGGAGCACATCAGGTCTGGGAACACCTAGAGAACCTGAAGGTGCACAAGTCCGTGGGACCTGATGAGATACATCCACAGGTCCTGAAGGAACTGGCGACTGAAGTTGCTAGGCCACTAGCCATCATATTTGAGAAGTCATGGCAATCTGGTGAGGTTCCCACAGATTGGAAAAGGGGAAACATAACCCCCATCTTTTAAAAAGGAACCAAAGATAACCCAGGGAACTACAGACCAGTCAGCCTTACCTCTGTGCCAGATAAAATCATGGAACAGATTCTCCTGGTAGCTGTACTAAGGCACATGAAACCAATGAAGTGATTGGTGACAGCCAACATGGCTTCACCAAGGGCAAATTGTGCTTGACTAATTTAGTGGCCTTCTACAACAAAGCTACAGTGCTGGTTGACACAGGTAAAGCAATGGAAAGAGTTGTGGTCAATGGCTCAATATCCACATGGAGACCAGTGACAAGTGGTGTTCCTCAGGGGTCTGTTCTAGGTCCAGAGCTGTTCAACATCTTTGTCAGCGACATGGACAATGGCACTGAGTGCACCTTCAGCAAATTTGCCAAGGACACCAAACTGTGTGGTGCTGTGGATTCACTTGAGGGAAGAGATGCCATCCAGAGAGATCTTGACAGGCTTGAGAAATGGGCCAGTGCAAACTGCATGAGCTTCAACAAGTCAAAGTGCAAGGTCCTTCACCTGGGTTGGACAAATCCCAGGAACAAATACGAACTGGGTTCAGAGTTGGTTGAGAGTAGCCCTGAACTTGGGGGTTTTGATAGATGAGAAGCTCAACATGAGTTGGCAATGTGCTCATGCAGCCCAGAACATCAACCACATCCTTGGATGTATCGAGAGAAGCGTAGCCAGCAGATCAAGAGAGGGGATTCTCCCCTTTACTCTGCTCTTGTGAGACCCCACCTTGAATACTGCATCCAGTTCTGGTGTCCCCACCATAAGAGGGACATAGATCTGTTGGAACATGTTCAGAGGAGGGCCACAAAGATGATGCAGGGGCTGGAACACCTCTGCTATGGGGATAGGTTGAGGGAAATGGGATTGTTCAGTCTTTAAAAGAGAAGACTTCGGGAGAATTTAAGAGCTACCTTCCAATACCTGAAGAGATCCTACAGGAAGGCTGGGGAGGGACTTTTTACAAGAGTGTCCACTGATAGGACAAAGGGAAATGGATTTAAGTTGAAGGAGAATAAATTTACATTGGGTCATGGGAATAAATTCTTCAGTACAAGGGTGGCAAGACTTCGGAATAAATTGCCCAGAGACATTGTGGCTGCCCCCTCCGTGGAGATGTTCAAGGCCAAGTTGGACAGGACCTTGAGTAGCCTGATCTAGTTGAGAGGCATCCCTGCCCATGACGGGGAGGTTCGGTTAGATATCTCTAAAGTCCCTTTCAACATAGGCCATTCTATAATTCTATGATTCTATGAAATATCACTTTTTTCAAGTCATCCATGAAAATACTTCAGTTTTAAATTTTTTTTCAAATACTTGCTCTAATACTCAGAAAAGTTAATTTTCCAGAATCTTTCCTACAAATTACAACTGGAGCATAGAAATATTTTGCAATAAAAGAAACCCAAACCCTAGAAGCATTCTGAATCATCACAACACAAAGTGATTTCCTAGAAAAAAGGCAGGCAGAAGAATTTTTACTGTGACATTTTTCCAATGGGTCATACAGCACTTGGATATTGTAAAAGCTGATACATTCACATAAATTCCACTCACTCATTTAAAAACTGTTATACCAAACAGAGAAAAATTTGCTTCATGTGTATTTGTCTTGCATAATTATTTTAAAATTAATTGTCATATATTTTCATCCACATTTTTGTACATTACCATCACAATGAATAACCATAGAAGCAGGATTTTTTTTACAAAAATATGTTTATTCCAGCAGCTGTTATGTGAATATAAGTAATGAAATTAATACAGGCTATGTGCAAAATTAGTCTTTACACATTTTGGAAAGGTATATTTAAGTCTTTTCTGAAGCTACACAAAGTTTATTCTTAGAAGAGTGTATATTAGAAAGGCATGCATAATTCTTCTAATATTGTTGTTCTTAGGCTTTGTTGTTGTCTTTGTTAAGAGTAAAATGCAAAAATGTTCACTAAAATACTGATTTTCTGGCGGAGGGTCAGTACCAAACAACAAAGGGTAAAACGAAGCAGGACTGATGTCCACAAAAATGTCCCATTAAATTGTGAGGAGAGAGAAGGTAAAACTACCTCTAACAACCTTCCTAAAACAGCAAATCTGATCCTGGATGGGAGTTACATCAAAGTGACTTTTACACTCTGTCCTGTTATTCTTCCTTGAAAACACCTTTTTCTGACGGTAAGGAAGTGAAGTTCTAACAAAGAACAGGAAAGAGGAGGCTTAAGAAAAATCTTTGATGATAGGAAACTGGTGGATAAATAATCTCTCTGGTATTTTAAGACGGTCTTTTCTCACTGTCTGGGGACAGGAATAAGGAGAAATTTTAACTTACAGTTCAACATAGTCGGTGATGTTGATACTGCTTTTGATCAATACCACCTACTGTTAATTCGTACTGTGATAATTAAATGGACTGGATGCTGTTGCAAACACATTTTTTAATTAGTCTTTTTTTCTTAATATGTACTTGGTTCAAAACTTGCTACAATACAAAGAAAAGGAATATTATTAGGAATATTATTATGCTTCTGCATGGCTTGATGGCAAATTTGCTGACGACACTAAGTTGGAGGGGGAGTGTAGACCTGCTGGAAGGCAGGAGGGCTTTGCAGAGAGATCTGGATAGCCTGGAAAAATGGGCTGATTCCAACAGGATAAAGTTCAACAAGGCCAAGTGCTGGTTCCTGCACTTTGACCACAACAACCCCCTGCAGCGCTACAGGCTGGGCACAGAGTGGCTGGAGAGCAGCCAGGCAGAAAGGGACCTGGGGGTACTAATTGACAGGAAGCGTAACATGAGCCAACAGTGTGCCCAGGTGGCCAAGGTGGCCAATGGTATCCTGTCCTGTATCAAAAATAGCGTGGTCAACAGGACAAGAGAAGTGATCCTGCCCCTGTACTCTGCATTGGTGAGGCCACATCTGGAGTATTGTGTTCAGTTCTGGGCCCCTCAGTTCAGGAAAGATATTGAAGTGCTGGAGCGGGTCCAGAGAAGAGCAAGAAGACTGGTGAAGGGACTGGAACACAAGACCTATGGGGAGAGGCTGAGGGAGCTGGGGTTGTTTAGTCTGGAGAAGAGGAGGCTTAGAGGTGACCTCATTACTCTATAACTACCTGAAAGGAAGTTATAGCCAGGTGGGGATTGGTCTCTTCTCCCAGGCAGTTAGCAACAGGACAAGGGGGTATGGGCTTAAGCTCTGCCAGGGAAATTTAGGCTGGATATTAGAAAGAAATTCTTTACAGAGAGAGTGGTCAGGCATTGGAATGACCTGCCCAGGGAGGTGGTGGATTCACCGTCCCTGGAGGTTTTTAAACTGAGATTAGACATGGCACTTAGTGCCATGATCTAGTAAATGTACTGGAGTTGGACCAAGGGTTGGACTTGGTGATCTCTGAGGTCTTTTCCAACCGAATTGATTCTATGATTCTATGAGTCTATGTTGGAGCTCTCTCTTCCCAGTGATAAAATGAGTTAGTCTGTATTGTCTGACCATAACTTCACCTTTAATACATCATATACAAATTAAAATCTACGTTTCTGATTACGTACATGTCCCATCTGTACTGATGGATTTTCTTAACTTGATATTCCTCCTGCATTATTTCTTTGACTGAGCTAGAAATAACTCACATTACATCTATAAACTTTCCCTGGATGTTTTCAAATGTAAACTTTTTTTTTTTCTTTAAATATTAACTCAATGTAAAAAGGCAACATTTTTCTATTAGTCAGATTTTATATGATTTACATTTCATGATCTATGATTTGTTGTGAGCCATTAAGTCTGAAAGAAGTTAGGATTCTACTAATGTAAATGTCACTTTTTGGTTTTTTTTTTTGTAGCACTGCAGAATTTACATCTAATTGATCATTGTATCTTTTGTCTATGTGTTCTAAATAATTGTCCTGGGTTTAGCTAAAAACCCAGTCCTGTTTAGTGATTTTTATTTTCCAGTTTAATGTCTTCTAAAAGGCTGCACTTTCTGTAGTTAGCAGCATGTTTTTGCAGACAGTATGTGCTACTGGCAGTGATAACACCTGATGTTTACAGTTACTGCCTGGGACTGGGATGCAGAAAGGCTCTTGCTTATACTTATTCCTATAGTGACCAAGGCCACTGCTGGCTCTTGTGTGCCACACTGGGGGTGCTGGGTAGTAACAGGGGGTCACAAGGAAGTAGAATGTTGCACCTCTGGGGGGTAACAGACAGGACAGGTGACCAACGAGAGTATTCCATCCCATATATGTCATATTCAGTACAAATCGAGTGATCACGAGAGTTTCGGCCCTTTTTTGTTCGTCCCTTTTTTGGTCCCTTTTTGGCCTTTTTGCCCTCCTTTTCTGCAATGGCCGGTGTCCAGAGAGGATTCCATCTGACCTCCTGATTTTGATCCGGATCCTGAGTTCCCGAATCCAGCTCCCTTTTTCCAGCTCCTGCCACCACTGAGCCTGGGGCTTCCCCAGTGCCTCCTGCTCTGCAGCACCAGTGGTGATTGCTATCAGGGGAGGGAATTGGGTTTAATATCGGGCTGCTATCTATAGTTGAATGCAGTTCTTTACTTTTACCTTTTCACCATTATTTCCGTTATTTTCATTAAAGCTGTTCTAGTTTTTTTTCTTCTCTAATCTGTAAGTCTCTCTGCCTCATTCCCTTTTCTCTTCCCGTTTGCAGGGGGGAAGAGGGGGTTAGAGAGCGTCTGTGCGCGTTAGTGGCTGGCCCAGCCCTAACCTGCGACAATAATCAATCAAAAGGTAGGTACAATGGAGAAATCAACTCTCTAACACTTACTGTACTGGAAATCCATTTTACTTCAAGCTCAGTAAGTTTCTAAACAGTGCTAATGAAACAGAAGGCTTTGGGAATAGACCTGAGCAGGAAGGGGCAAAGACCTTGTTCTCTGGTGATTGCACATGCTTCCTTCTGGTAAAGTATTGCCTTTCCATTGTCCCTCTTCACAAGCTCAAGAGTGACATAGCACTAGCTCTTCATGAAAGGGATTAATAATTTTATCTCTTGTAGCAGATCTATCTTGTGCTAGTACAATTTAAAGTGTGTTTGGTCAGTCTCTTGACTGATTCTTGTAAGCTAACAAGTATTTTTTCTATTTAGGCGAGGTTTTCCGATAGGAAGTATTCATAGATTGATTACAGTACATGTAGATAATGAGTGCTATATAGTTAGTGATGAATATAATGAAAAATTTATTAAAATATAAATACTAGAGTTATACACTCGTAGTCTGGAAGGATAGTTTTCTTTGCAAGTATGAACTTGAGGTTAGACTGAGAGCTTAAAAGTAGTATTTCATCCTATATTCAACCAAGTCAATTTCACAATGACTATGTTCTCTTTATCCCAGCTGTATTAAAACTTTTATTTTCTCTCTTTTGCCCTCTTAGGATAAGTTTAAGCATAAAGTGAGAATTCTTGTGTATTTTGAGAGTTGCTTTAATTTTACTTTACTGATTTGACAGCTGCAGGAAAGGTAATTTCTGCATTTTCTTATAAAATCATTGCATATTTCTAATTTCCTTGTAATTCTGGTGTTTCAGCTTCTTTTGTAGATAATATTTGCAATGGTTGGAAGATCAAAAGCCTGTTCTTAATTTGTAAATACATTTATGAATTTTAATGAGCTATTGTATAATTGTTAACTTCATAAGTACTGCATAAGACATAACATTGATGCTTGTTTTGTTTAAACCTCAGATGCAATATATTCACTGTGTTTATGCAAAAAAAAAAGTGAATATTTTTAAGAATCTTATATTTATTTTATCAGCTATAATCTTTTTTAAAGGTTTGATTTTAAGAAGGAACTTTTACCCTCAAATACTGAATTTTTAGAATTGTTTCTTAAATAGTTCTAAATAAAGTTGTTCTTAAAATTGTCTAATGGTCACTAATGAAAATCCCAAGCAAAATTTCTCTATAAATGTCAACCTGCCTTTTTGTTTTCATTGTCACTGTCACTCGACATTGCAGTATACACTGTCAAAGCTGTTTCATTTCACCTCTGAACTGAGAGGTTTCCATATAGACAGTTTAATCTTACCATTGCTTTCCACTGAATTTGAAGTGCATGTTATTTGATCAAGGACTGAGAAAAAAATACGTACACCTATCTACTAATCTGTTTGAAATTTGGCTCTATGTTTGCAAATGAAAATGTACAATTCACAGAATGTGTTGAAACTGTTCACCAAAATAAAATAATCAAATAAAAGGGATTTGTTTATTTGTTTTATTTTGGCTTTTTTTTTCTCCCCTTTTATGCCTCTAGACACAGGTGTTCTGTAACCAAGATAGAGATTTAGATAAATTAAACAAGAAAAGGTTATAACTCTAGACAGCGTTTAAACAGGGAAAGTGTGTTAACCTCACATAGCTTAGCCTAACATGAATGAAGTGTGCCTAGAATGAGTGACTCCTACAATGGGATTTTTCTTATATCTTTTGAAGCTGAATACCTCACTCACAGTGCACGACCTAAATCCCGACATCACAACATCATAATGCAATAGTGATAAGATATGCTACAACTCTTTTTCAGAACTCTGTTTGGTAACAAAGACTCAGACTCTTTCAGATGCAGTTAAAGTAGATTCCAGGTTAACTGGAAAAAATGATTAACACCGTTTTATGACCTGTAACTCCAGAAATTTCTGCTCTAGTGGGAAAGAAAATCCATGTACTGTAAGTACGTTAATCTTCGGTGTATGTGCTCCAATGCCATTCCTTCTGCAACAGGATTGGAGAATAAAGTTGGAAAGTAGATCTGAATAAACAGCTTAAAAACAATGTTATGTTGTGAATTTTATTTATGCATTGACTGTTAAACATTACTACTGCAAGACTAAACTGAAATTTTCTTTTAACAGCATATTGTGTCAATATTTATATCCTGAACATAACTGCTTCTTACAGGATATTTTTCAACAAAGATATCCTGCTCATGAAGATGAATCTCATTGTTATAAAAGGTTTATTTGGAACAGAGGGCTATGTTCAGAATATAAAAAAATAAATATTGAGCCTTAATATTTCTAAAACACTGAAATAAGAATTTGTGGAGTATGAGTTTTTCTTGCTACATTTGCAAAATGTGCAAAACCAGCAACAGGTAATTGTATAGATACATGCACTAGACGACAATTTATGAGAAGTTTCAGTAATAAAACAGAAAGGAGGGTTATGATTTTACATTACTTTTGCCAACAAAATATGTGCTACACATAGATTAGACCTTTCTCTTCCTCTGTCCCTGCAGCTGCTAGATTCTTGCATGCAGCTAGAGCTTATTAAATTTTTAGGGTCTCTAGACTACTGAGTGTTGTAACTTGTCTATATTTAATGTTTTTAGTGTGTCATAGCTGCATAGTCCAATGTGCCAATTGTAACACTTCTTGTATTCTAAAAATTTGCAAATTCTACCTAATCAATCTTATCTAAGAAAAAAATGAAAAAAAATAAGTAGTTTGATGAAGTGGTTCACGTAAATGTGTTTTGGAGCTACTGTTATTAATAGATTACAGTGAAAGGCAATAAAATGAACAAAAAAGAGTATAGCAGAAAGACCTTAATAAAGAATTTACTTCACCCAAGGATTTAAGAACAGTGTTCCACGTGCTTCATGCTATCCATGCTGCATTTTGTGACAAAGAAAATGTTGTAATATTTTCCATTCTTCAGAGGAAATAGAATTATTTTACATCTCATTTCTGAGTAGTCTCCTCCTCTGATCAAAAGGCTTGCTAAAAGGCCATATCCTCTGGGCATCTCTGTCCAAAATCCTGTTGTTTTCTCTGTAAATGCACTCCATCTTTATAGCTCCCTTAAGACCTGCTTAACACCTACTGCACTGGAGTAGTTTGATGATTCAAATGATCTCCTTGGAAGCACAGTTTTAAATCATCTTAAGAGAAGCAAGCTGTAAACCAGTACTAATTATTTCCCATTATATTAGGAATATTTTTAGAAGAAATATACTCTTTTTACAGCAGTTTTTAAATACAACGTCAGAACTTTTCTTGAAGGTGAGTCAAATTGCATTTTTGTTTGATTTATACAGCAAAAAACCCCACAGCTTTTAAAGCTAGATCTTTTTTTTTCAAGGGGAAATCTTCTTCAGATTCAGAGTGCTGCCACAGACTAGAATATAGAATGACCTGGACCAACAGGGTCGATTCACAGGGTGAAATATCAATGCACAGAGAAGGAATAGAAAAGTTACTAGCAGTAGCTCACAAAATACCACCTTCATAGTTTTATTTGTGCTTTGGGTATTGTAAAAGAGACAAAACAAGCATAAGGTAATTATGAGAGTATTTAACTTATCTATTGAGTATATGATACAAGGATCTAAAAAATTCTATACTGGATTCCATAATGGAAGAACTTATCTAGTTTTAGTCCTATTTCTTTCTATAATAGCAGTGTGGGAATACACCGTGTCCCACGCAGGGCACAACTGAAGAAAACTTGAACTTCAATAAGCCCAAAAACTTCTTTTCATTTATAAGTAAATGGGTTTTTTTCATATTTTCCTTTTAGAGCTGGGGGATGGGGAGAGGGAAGGTATATAAACAGCGGTATAAGCCTGTGTTTAGAAAAAGACTTTGAAATATTAACAGATAATTGACATCTGGCTACAAGGGTTCTCTGAGCACTGGAATATTCTGTCAAAGTGCTCCAATATTAAATGAGGGAAGTTATCTGAAAAGCGATTCATTCAAGAAACAAGAAATTTTATATAAGAGTGGAAGTGGAATATTGAAACATAGAAAAATAATACTAGATGAAATAAAAAGTATGCAGGGTCCTACACTTTGGCCACAATAACCCCCTGCAGCGCTACTGACTGGGGGAGGAGTGGTTGGAGAGCGGTCCAGCAGTGAGGGACCTGGGAGTACTGGTTGACAACCGGTTGAATATGGGCCAGCATGTGCCTAGGTGGCCCAGAAGGTCAATGGCATCCTGACTTGTATCAGGAACAGTGTGGCCAGCAGGAGCAGGGATGTAATTCTGCCCCTGTGCTCAGCATTGGTGAGGCCTCCCCTCGAGCCCTGTGTGCAGGTCTGGGCCCCTCACTGCAAGAAAGACATTGAGGGGCTGGAGCGGGTCCAGAGGGGAGCAACGAGGCTGGGGAAGGGACTGGAGGGAAAGTCCTGTGAGGAGAGGTTGAGGGAGCTGGGGGTGTTTAGCCTGGAGAAAAGGAGACTCAGGGGGGACCTTCTCACTCTCTACAACTGCCTGAAGGGAGGGTGTAGTCAGGTGGGGGTCGGGCTCTTCTCCTGGGCAACCACTGACAGAACAAGAGGGCACGGTCTGAAACTGCTTCATTTAGGTTGGATATCAGGAAGCACTTCCTCATAGCAAGGGTGATCAGACGTTGGAATGCACTGCCCAGGGAAGCAGTGGAGTCACTGTCCCTGGAGGTGTTGAACGAAGGACTTCATGTGACACTTAGTGCCGTGGTCTAGCCAGTGTGGTAGTGTTGGGTCATAGGCTGGACTTGATGATCTCAAAAGTCTTTTCCAGCCTCAGTAATTCTGTGATTCTGTGGAAAAACAGTTAAATAATTCCAGATCTAGCATGGATTAATTATTTATCTTGCTGAAATCAATGGAATTTTAACAATGAAGCTGAAGTAGCCAGGCCATTATCTCTGAATTCTATAAGAGCACGAAGATGTACCAAAAATAACGTGTCTAATAACGTGTCTAACATAGATAATCTGCTGACAAATCTTAGTCTTTCTGCTAATTTGCTTCTTGGAGTAATAGTTTTTAAACTATTATCCTTTCAAGCTTCTCCCTTTATGACAGTGTAAGAAAATGCTTTTAGTAGATTGCTTATTTTTCTCCAAATATAGCAACACATCATAAAAATGTTACTCTAAGGAAGGTAAATATTGGCAGGTGAAAGATTACTAAAATAGCTGGATCAAATACACCTACTCTTTGTTGCTCATTCTCTAGCTAGTTCATTACTGGACTTTATGTCTTAAAGCAGTGCAAACTGTATAAAGTTGCTATTGCCTAGCTACAGGAGCTACTGTTAGTCAAAAGGCCTAAAACATCGTTACTCAAGTGAACTATGATTGTTACAAATGCTTTAACCAACTTCCTCTGTTTTGCCTTTGGCAATAAATACATAGATATATTTTACAGATCTCTGACTTTTCCCCATCTTTCTAACCGAAAGCTTTGAAGCTATTGTAATACATGGAAGAGAGACACAACTTTAATGACATTAGTTTTTCTGTGTGGAGAAAGATTCATTACACTTACATCAGAAAAATAAAACATTTGTTAATTTCTTTAAAACCTGCTTTGCAAGGGAAAATAAAACTGTTAAATGCATTTAACCAGGACAAAGTGATTTACTCAAACATTATTTATTTTAATTTGTCCTTCAATCTCATTTAGTACATGTATTGCCTGTGGCTGCAATCAGAGCAGCTTAGAATCCCTTGAACCAGATTAAAGATCAAAATCCTTCTTAGTGCCAGCTTATTGCATAGCAAACACAAACTCAATGCAATCAGCAAGCTTAAAACAAGACTCAGATGTTCGTTAGTAAAGCCAGTGGAGATCAAGTTAAAAAAGCAGAAAACAAGGTGACCCAGAACAGAATATCAAAGGCTCTTTTGTATTTTTCAGTTCTGGCTAAAATCATGAAGACATTCTTGTGTATATAGGAATATCTCCAAAGAAGATGTTATCTGGAAATTTAAACTAACTTCTAGTTTATAATTCCAGTTGTTGGTTCTATTTTGATTACTATTCATACATAACTTCTTCTGTATGCTTTGTACATATATAGCAAAGCAATCTTTACCAACTTATCAGAAGCAGAGTAGCTCATTTTTTTCTTTGTGTGTTTGTAGTGAATAGAGATTCAAGACAAATAGAAACAGCTAAGAATGATGTTGGGTTTGGCGTTCTCTAATGACCAGAAGATTTCTTATTCAGCACTGTGCTACTGCAAAAGTCTTATTGTTTTGTCAGGACTTCATATGATTAATTCAAATGTTTTCTTGTTTTTAGAAGACTTTGAGATTGCCTTGGACATCTTCTGTCACAGTTTACAATGTGTTATTTACTTATTTATTGTATTCAAAAACAACAACCACAACAAAACCCAGACATCACAAATTTTAAAAATTATCATGAAATAAATTGCATCCTAATGTACACTCATGGTGCTCTCTGACTTCTGGGAAGCTAATACAGAACAGAATTTTATCCTTTTTTTTCACAAGTTCTCACACAGATTGTTCTACAATACTGCTAATAATCCTACACAGAGCTTATGCTGTATTACATTCTTAGGAAAAAGGCCATGGGATTTTGGAGAAAAATGCTACTGAATGTACACCTGCCACATAACACTTTATGAGGAAGAGGTTTCTGTCACGCAGTAGATAAACGTTTACTCATGTAATGAGAGTTTATATATCGAATGATGTGAACTGAGATAACTTGTATGTTCCACCATGTGAAGGGATGTGTGCCTATCAAATGAAAACAAATGTGTTTGACCAGGTGATGAATGCACATCCAGTAATGCAGGTGTGGAACCAGCTTTGGTAGCATCACTTACAGAGTGCCAACATCTGATGAGAGACAGTGGATTTTTAAACAGCCCATAGCATCTCTGAAAACAAAATGACTGATTTGTCTCAAAAAAAAATTTATACGTGCATATTTCTTCATTTGCTTTTCTTTTGGAATTAAATTTAAAAAAATCAAAAACAAAGTGAATCTTTATTTTGTAAATTAGTCACTTCCCAAACATTCCCAAGTATTCATAAATACTTGCAAAGCATAGCATTAGTATGGTTAAAGGTGAAATTAATAATTTCATTTTAAATAAAAAGACATTAACATTCAGTTATCATTGAAACCAACAACAACTTTATTTTTTAAAAACTACTGCCTAATGATGTTATACACTTTTGAGTCCAGGTACTGCTGAAACAGACTCAGACGTACAGAGATAAAAATAAGAGATTCTGTTTGCTACAGCGTAGCAATAAATGAAATCTCTGCCACCTATTTTGATTTCTACAAGCAATTTCATTCCCTTTGTTATACCTGTAGAATGAGTTTGAGTCAATAATCTTAGATTACAGACATTTTGAGAATTTGTGCCTCATTAAAGAAAGAAAATTTTCATTCTTTCCTTGCTCACATAACTGATTTTTTCCTCCACAAAGGTAAGGTAATGCACTTAGATATTTTAGTAACATTCAACTCTAGTATAGTGCCTTTTTAAGAACAATGTGACTTAGAGGAAGTATAAGCTTCAGGCTATAATGCGATGTTATACTCTGGGTGCAAACTGAAAGGATAAAGACATTATAGACTTGATTTTTACTAAATACTCTATTTACTTTTTTAATTTGAGGTGATGAATAAGGTTACCCCAAGAGTATGGAACCTTTATTAAAAAACCAAACCAAACCGAACCAAACCACAAGAAGAAAACCAAAACCAGCAAAAAATAGCTAAAGAGCTAAATCTCATCAATAGTGTGATTTCACTGTTGTGCCTATTTTGAGAGCTAAGTCTTTCATTCTATCAGTAGATCTATGGGGAACATTGATAAAATCTCTTTACATGGCCAAAATCCATCTGTAAACTCTGTACCTTATCCAAATAGTGTTTTCAGAATTGTGAAACACAATGCTGGTGAATAAACTGCAACGAATGGTGAGATCTAGCTTTCTAACACAGACATTCACAGCAACTGATACTCAGAATGTTTATAATGGTATACGTCCTAAAATCTAAAATGCATTTGGACACTAGGACAAGGATGAAGAAAAATGTCTTTAAGAAATAAGATCCAAAGGTTGAAGTAATTTCCTTCATGTAGAGGTTCAGTCACCCTTTTGGATGCATCTGGAGAAGCCAAGGCAGAGCAGAGAGACCCAAAAATAGATGTGAATCTCGTGAGGGAACCAGGAGGCTGATGTGACAGTGAGAAAGACCGGGAGCAGAGGGAAATTTAAAAGCAGCCATAGAGGCAGCATTCCTCAGACCGCACGGACAGTGTGGACAGGGACAGCTGGCCAACACAGAGTGTGGCATGAGCTGGGGCAGAAGGGGTGAGCACAAGGGGAGGAACAGCAGTGTGCAGGGATGTGTGAGCAGGGCACACTGGAAGCAGTAAACAGTGGTTGGTTCTCTTCCAGTCAGAGAGATCATGGTCTCCATATGACCAAAACCCACAGCGAAAAAGAATGTGGGAACTCAGACCGAGCTCCCATGCAAACACGTGGCTGTGCATGTCTCTGGCTGCAGCAAGTGCCTGAGCCTGGCACTTGTACTGGAGGGAGCCAGAGACACTGCTTGTGTGCAGTGTGATCTGCTCAGGCAGGTGGTCAGATGAGGGAGGAGGTAAAAAGATTGAGAAGCATCAGAGAGTGCAAAAGCAAAATAGGTTGGTGGAGCCACAACCTGAGGCAAAGGCAACAGGAGAAGGCTCTACAAGAAGTGGAGAACCCTCTCCCCTCCCATCACGAGGCAAAAGGAGTGAACCTAAGGGATGAGGGGGAATGGAGAGAGGTCCCTCCTTGGAGAAACAAGTGAAAACCTTCCCAGCCCCCCTCACCTTCCCAGGTGCCCTTGCACAATAGATTTGGGGCTTTGGGACTTCAGGGTCAGGTGAATGAAGATGGAGATGAAGATCCATCCAGTGAGTCACCAAGAGCTTGTCACTCACCCTCATGCCTTAGGACTTCTTCAATTAAGAAGAAAAGGAGGGTAATTGTAGTAGGTCACTCACTTCTGAGGGGAACAGAAGGGCCCATTTGTCAGCCAGACCCATCCCACAGGGAATTCTGCTGCCTCCCTGGGGCTCAGGTTAGAGATGCAAAAAGGAAGCTCTCTGCTCTGGTGCAGCCCTCTGATTATTACTCTTTGTTAGTTATGCAGGTTGGCAATGACAAAGTTGAAGACAGAAGTCCAAAGACAATTAAAAAGGACTTCAAGGCGTTGGGGTGACTAGTTGAAGGCTTGGGTGTGCAGGTGGTATTTTCATCAATCCCTCAGCTGGTAGGAAAAAACACTGAAAGATGGTGGAAATCACACCTGATTAACGCGTGACTTGGAGACTGGTGTCACTGTGGGAATTTTGGGTTCTTTGATCATGCGGAAGTTTACATGGCACCTGGTCTGCTGACGACAGATGGAATACATCTGTCTCAAAGGGGGGAAAGGATCCTTGTACAGGAGTTGGTGGGGCTTATTGAAAGGACTTTAAACTAGACTCAAAGGAGGAAGGGGATAAAATCAGGCTCGCTAGAGATGAGCCTAAGGACAGCCTTCAGTCTGCTGTCCCACTCAAGGTGGGTGCTGGTGATATACTTGACAATAAAAACACAAGTCTCACTAATAGGTTAGTAACCACTAAAGTGGCCGGGAATGGTCAGATAACAAAAGTGAAAACTGATTGCTTAACACTCTCTGAAATGCTTACATACCAATGCATGGAGTATGGGCAATAAACTGGAGGAGTTGGAGATCTGCATTAGGCTATGATACAATCACAATCACTGAAACATGGTGGGACAGCTCCCATGATTGGAATGTTGTCATGAATAGCTATGTACAATTTAGAAAAGACAGACCAACAAGGTGAGGCAATGGTGTTGCTCTTTATGTCCAAGAGCAACTGGAATGTGTTGAGTTCTATCCAGTGGGGTAGGTAGAATGGGTTGAAAGCTTGTGGGTGAGAATTAAGGGGCACACAAAGAGGGGTGAAACTGGTGTGGGTGTCTAGCATAGACCACCAAACCAAGAAGATGTTGATAAGACCTTCTACAGTCAACTGGAGGTAGCCTCTAGAACACACTTCTTGGTATTCATGGGTGTCTTCAATCACCCTGATATTTGTCGGCAAGCCCACACAGCTAGGTATATTCAGTCCAAAAGGCTCTTGCAATGCATCAACGATAACTTCATGCAGGTAGTGGAGGAACTAACAAGGAGGGGTGCACGACTGGACCGTGTATTAGTGAATAAAGAAGGATTGCTTGGGGACATTAAGGTTGGGAACAGCCTTGGTGACATTGATCATGATATGATGGAGTTTAGTATTTTACAAGGAAGAAGCAGGGCAGTAAGTAGAATTACAACCCTGGGCTTCCATAGTGCTAAATACGTACTCTTCAAAGATCTGCTTGCAGGAATCCCGTGGGCTGAGACTCTGGAGAGGAAGGGAGCCCAAGAAAGCTGGTCAATTTTTAAATACCACTTCCTCCAAGCCCAAGAAAACTATTTGCTGGCTGCAGATTATCTCATTTTCTCTGCAGTATTAAAGAGATTGTTGTGCATGTAAAACTGCATAAGGTTTTAAAACTCCTTACACTAGGAACAAAGGAGGTGAAAACAGTGTGTTTCAGATGCTTACTGCTAGGACACACAGGCTAGAGGAGACAGACCAGACTCTCAGAAATACTTTCTTAACATCCAATGACTGCTTAATATTAAACGTACAAATGCATACCTACTCAAGAAAGAACGAGACCTAAATCTTCTGCAAATTTTGCAGCTTTTACAATTTATCTTGCAGAGTACATATTTTTCTGTACCAACTCTTTCGCATTACAATGATGATTTTCTTAATTAGCAAATTCAAGATCAACTCAGCTGCAAAGGTACTAATTGCTCTTTTATAGTTACTCAGAGGTTTGAATTCAACAGGTAATGAGAATTTCAAGTACTTGTGTGTATTTTTATTATAACACAATGCTACAGAGTTTAATGCAGATACAATGACACAGTTTGATAGAATCATTATACGCTTTTATTGATGTTGCTTTTAAACTCTCAATGAAGTTAGTTAAGGGAAGATCCATTCTATAGTTTTGTTAACTGCCCTGTAGATTTTCAGACTAGTAGGTTCCTGAAATACCTCTTAATTTTTAGTTATCAAAATATCTACAAAGTAATTAGGTTTTCTGTTTTGGATTGACTGCATCCTCTTCAGCAGGGATGTAACAGATCTAGAAACTGTGTAGTTTGGATGTTAAGATCTGCAAGAAAAAATTTACATACAGTGGGTGAAGCATCCTTAATATAAAACCCAGAGGCAACACTCATTTGCTTCACTCAGGCAAAAATGACAACTAACAAGTTGTTTTGGGGTAACAGCCAAACATAAAATTATGAAAGTATGTAAGTGTACATAGCACCTCAATCTTAGTAAATATTGTACCTAACAAAGTTCAATATGCTAAACTGTCTTTATTAAACAACCGATTGTTCTATCCTAGATGTGGACCTTTTATTACACAATAACATGACACAGTTTTAGTGAATTTCTCATATATTTATCTATACATATATATCACTTGCAGTATCCGTTACACCTGTCAAACCTGCTTGATGCAACTACTTCATTTTGTTGTGCAATAGTGATCAAGAAGAATCTTGGTGGGTCACAAAGGAAGGCAAATATTAACTTTAATTTGTATTGTCAACAGATGATACAAAAATAATAAAAAAGAATAGATCAGCAGTTTTTAAAATATAGAAAGATGGAAAATTGTATATACAGTGAGATTTTTCATTGTAAAAAAGGTTGATATATGTAAACTGAATTGTTTTTTCATTTCAGTTAGAATCCAGAATATACATTATCATAAAAATATGAAAAATACACATTTTCTAAAATAACAACAACACTGTCAAAAACCAGAAACTTGTAAAAATAGCAATGAAATATTTGGCACCTAAGTCTCATCATCAGTGAGTGTCTGGTACTTTGTTGTGAGACAGCAACCCTCTGAATGCTCTAGGTTTTGCTGGACCATTGGATAAAACAGTTAAGCCTAGAAGTTTCTTGGATTACTAATCTTATCTTCACGTAGATATTCAGAATTGTCTTTTCTGAATAGATGCCTACTTCTGAGAGCTGTATTGTGATCCAGGTTTAGGTAGCCAACCTATCTTCTTTCCTCAGAAAATGTTTGAGTTAGTGGAAGCAACACAAGAGGTAAGAGACAAGATGATGGTGAAAGTAACACCATCACGGTAATAAGATTTTGGTAGTTGGAGCTCTTACTGAGAAATGAGGGACCTTCATATAGCAATTTTAATAACAATGTCTTCAGATACTGTTAGTCAACCAGTCTGAGATAAAAAAAAATAATTTACAGTGGTAATCAGTGGTAATCACAAAAAAATACTGCTTCTGAGATATTTATTTAACAAAAATTGTGCTTTTATTCACATCTCTTGAGCAGTAACTGTAGTAGTATGGAAGTTTTTCACAAAATATTCAGTTTCAAGGACCCCTTGAACTAATCCTATGGCTAGGGCACAACAATACACACAAATTGCTAGCGCAGTCCATGCAAATTAGGAAATAAGTCTCTGGTTCATTAGAAGTTTAAGATGAATCACATATCTATTCTTATACAGTCCCTGAAGATTTACTTGAGATGTATGTTCAGTTCTAGTTGTATAGAATATTACATTTCTGCAGTAGAACTGGTGTCAAAAGGAATTTGTGCATGACAAGCTATAGAACTGAATTTATGAACTATTTAGCTATGCATTCTAAAATAATCTGTAAGATGAATTTTTTGTTTCATGAAGGCAGATTTTCTTACAGGTTACTGAGATTCCTTTAGGCTTTTCTCTGATGCTTAACATCTTACAGAAGATTTATAACAACTTATAGAAGCAAACATTGCACTAGGAAAGGGAACTATGAACAAGAATGTCGTGTCTTTAAATTTTGAAGAAGGCAAAATCTTTTCAACCTAAAAGAGAAGTTTAAGGAATGGGACTGTTTCATTTCTGTACTAGAGTTCATGTATTCAGTATTTATAGAAAGGGATATTTTGGACTTTTTTTCTGCATTTCCAGAACCAGATTATCCACTGTGTAATATTTTCTTAAAATAGCTATTATAATAAATGTTTTCTTCCTTTCTGCAGGTACAGAAAGGGTTGTTAGCTGTCATGATTTATCCCTAGCCAGCAATGAAGCATCACATAGCTGCTTGCTCACTTCTTCTCCTTTCCAGTGGGATAGGGAGGAAAAAAAACAACAAACAAACCAACTTGTGGATTGAGATAAAAACGGTTTAATAACTAAAGAAAATATAATACAGTAACATTAATAAAATTATTATTATTATTATTATTATATCAATAATTCTAATGAAAAGTAATATAACAAAAAAAAAGAGAGATAAATAAAATGCAAGAAAAGACAAGTAATGTACAATGCAGTTGCTCACCACCCTCTGATTGATGCCTGAGCAGCAATTCACCCCTCTCAGACAGCTCCCACCAATTTATATACTGAGCATGACATTCTATTGTATGGAATATTCTTTTGGCTTGTTCAGGTCAGCTGTCCTGGTCATGTCTCTTCCTAGCTTCTTCTACACCTGCTTACTGGTGGAACATGAGAAACTGAAAAATCTTTAACTTAGGATAAGTGCTACTTAGCAACAAATAAACCACCATTGTGCTATCAACATTATTCTCATACTAAATTCAAAACACAGCACTGTACCAGCTACTAAGAAAAAAGTAATAACTTCATCCAACCAAAACTAGGACATTAACATATTTATATTTCTTATTTTATAACTACTTATTTAAACTTTTCTGCGTTGTAGAAGTTATATTCACAGTGGATTCATGTTTCTCTACACATTACAAGAAGGGCCAGAGGGAGAATTCATGGAACTGCAGGCCTATCAGCCTGACCTTGGTACCAGGGAAGATTAAGGAGCAGTTCTTTGTGAGTACACTCACACAGCATGTGAAGAAGAACCAGGGGCTCAGGTTCAGCCACCATGGGTTCAAAAAAAGCAAGTCCTGCTTAACCAACCTGATCTCTTTCTATGATCAGGTGACCCACTTAGTGGATGAGGGAAAGGCTGTGGATGTTTTCTATGGGGCCTTTAGTAAAGCCTTTGACACTGTTTCTCACAGCATTCTGCTAGAGAAGCTGACAGCTTGTGTCTTAGACAGGTGTACTCTTCACTGGGTTAAAAACTGGATGGAAGGCCAAGCCCAGATGGTGGTGGTGAATGGAGTTAAATCCAGTTGGCAACCAGCCCCAAACAGTGTTCCTCAAGGCTCAGTTTTGGGGCCCATCTTTTTTTAACATCTTTATTGATGATCTGGATGAGGGAATTGATCACTCTCTGAGTTTGCAGATGACACCAAGTTGGGCAGGACTGTTGATCTGCTGGAGAGCAGGTAGGATCTGCAGAGGGACCCCGGGGACAGGTTGGATCAATGGGCCGAGGCCATTTGTATGAGGTTTAACAAGGCTGCACTTGGGTCACAACAACAACATGCAACACTACAGGCTTGGAGAAGAGTGGCTGGAAAGATGCCCGACAGTGGTGGACAACTGGCTCAACATGAGCCAGCAGTGTGCCCAGGTGGCCAAGAAGGTCAATAGCATCCTGGTCTTTATCAGGAATAGTGTGGCTAGTAGGACAAGTGAAGTGATTGTGCCCCTGTACTTGGTACTGATGAAGGCACAGCTTGAGTATTGTGTTCATTTTTGGGTGTCAGAGCATAAGAAAGACCTCAAAGTAGTGGAGCGGGTCCAGAGAAGGGCAACAAAGCTGGTGAAGGGGTCTGTAAAACAAGTCTTATGAGGAATGACTGAGGGAACTAGGATTGTTTATCCTGGAGAAAAGGAGGCTGAGGGGAGACCATACTGCTCTCTACAACTACCTGAAAGGAGGTTTTATTGACATGGGTGTTGGTCTTTTCTCCCAGCAACACGAAATAGGACAAGAGGAAATGGGCTCAAGTTGCAGCAGGGGAGGTTTAGATTGGATATTAGGAAGAAATTCTTTACCGAAATAGTGGTGAATTATTGGAACAGGCTGACCAGAGAAGTAGTGGAGTCACCATCCCTGGAGGTGTTCAAAAACATATGTAGACGTGGCACATAGGGACATGGTTCAGTAGTCATGGTAGTGTTGGGCTGATGATTGGGCTTGATGATCTTAGAAGTCTTTTTGAATCTTGATGATTCCATGATTATAATCCATTATCCTTCCCTATGAATCAATTTAAGAGTTTTCTAAAATGGCCAAGATGACAAGCTTTGTTCTTGTGTAAATATTAGCAATATTAGAGATGACAAGAAAAACAGCAGGAGACAAGTATGGAGTAGATAGTGTGACTTCCATATACACCCACAAAAATTACTTTATCAGGGTTTTGATCTCTGAGCAGTGTCAGTGTAGTTGCTTTCTCAGAAAAAAAAAGTTATCTGTTCAACTTTCACATCAAGTGCAAATTACACATCCCCTTATTCTTTCAAAATTCAATGGCTATATCTTTATAATTGCTCAAAGTTAGTTGATTTTGCAGTTAAGATGATAGTCTTTACCTAAGAGCATATAAGTGGCTTACTGAGTAAAAGATAATATAAAGACTTTCCAAACGACTAACGAATTCAAAGTTTCAAAGCAAAGGACAAAGTTAGTTGGAAACAAAAGGCTCTGCAAGATATGTGGGATTTTTGTATCCCACTGACCTATTTTTGCTGTCAAGGCCATGTGAATAAGTTCATAATCTAGTCCTATTTTTTGCCAGCATTGTGAAAGAGTCTTTGATTAAAGAACTTTACGAAGAATGGGTTTATATTAAAATGTGATTGCATTTATTAAGATTCTTTTTAATACTTGATTTTCACAAGTGATGTGGAGGAAATTTTCATGTCAGTGCCATTACTGAAAAAGGGTTTTCAGAATAGAAAAAGAAGTTATTATAACAGAAACTTATCAATCCCACAGGGTACTATAATAGTGTGTCGTTGGGACCTTATTGGAACAAGTCATTAATTACTAGGGGAGGATATTAAAATCTGACTTACTAAGGTGAGAGAAGTTATAATCACACATGGTAAAAAAGAAAAAGTAGAATAGCCTATGGCAGAAGTTCCATGATTCTTATATATGAACTCTTTTAAAACATAGACCATTACTTCAATAAATTGAGTGAATCTTGACAGAGGATGTGAAATGTCTTTAGAATTATCTTCATAGCAGTGGGACGTACTTGTAAAGACTGCTGTCATCTAGCGATAATAGCTTACTAGACTTAAAAGTTGTGGCAGTTGTAGTGTAGGAGGTTGTGTTGTTAAAATGAAATAAGACTACAGATTTGAAGTTTTACTGAACACAGTTGGGTGCAGTTTTTGAAGAACTGTCATGAAGCAAGTATTTACTTTTTCTTTACTCATAAAATGAAGGTGTCTTTCAAACTTTCACCAAATTCCTACTAACATCAAATTCTCTGTTTACACTTTTACAATTACTCTAGAAGGATGTGCATAGTGGAATCTCTTGAACTACAGGTATAACCAAAATTTTAACAGTTATGCTGTTGCTACTACATCTGTTATCCAATGGTAGTCCCAGACATTTTACAATTAAAAAATCCTGAGATTACACCGTTTAAATTCTGTCATTTTAGCTAATGTATATAATACCGAACAAATAATGCAGTGTCGACATAAAAATACTGCATTTGAATAAAAATACATCTTTTTAACAGGTATTCAATCTCCTTTATAAGATATCAAAAGATGAACAATCCACACCTTCCTCAGGTACATTATTCCAGTGATTAATCACCTTCACAGTTAGAAAAGGTATGCTGAATCCTAATTTTAATTAAAATGAATCACAAACCATAAAATTCTGGATAACATTTCTGTTCACCTCTGTTCCAAGTTTTCATTTGTTCCTATGAAAATATCTCTATAAATTAACATTAAAGTTATAAAAAATAGTTACAGAAAAGTTATTTAGAGAGTATTTTTCAATATTTTGAGTTTAATTTATTATCAAAACATAAGAATAAATTTTATATATAAATAATATATGATATTCAATAGCAGAGGAATGCAATAATCAGAAAAACAGGTTAAGAGGATTATAATATTTTTTCTATTTCTCATTTGAATATATAGATTTTTCTAAGTCCTTACCTCAGCAAAAATTCCAATGCACATTTTACCTGAGTAAACCCTGGAGGAGAAGAACAAGAATTAATATTGCGAAAACAAGCATTTTCTCTCATCATCTCTGAGCCAATGGAAAATCTCACATGATTTCAGTATAATCTGTATCAGCTTGGTTGTTGATAATGAGTGCATTCTATTTATAAAGAGTGTAAAGTATGCTTAGGAAAAAATATATAAAAAAGGATTTATTTGAGATTGTTTACTACAGCTAGAATTTAGAAATAAATAATAAAATGGTTAGTTATGTATTCCAGTATCCAAGATTCAATGGGATGAGAAAATTTGTAACACTGAATCATTACATAATAATTTCAGAATAATTTCCCTATATTAAAATGAAAGCTAGGAAAATTTGGATCTAATCAAGGGTCTAATAAAGACATTAGTTATTGTTTATTTATATTAATTGTGTTTTCCTAGCACTATAAGAAAAAAAGAATTCTCACAAATCAGTCCTTTCTACGATAAACATTATTAAGTTTTTGTACAAGAAAAACAATATGTATTTTTCCAAAGGATATCTTTTCTGTAAAACATTCAATTTTCTAGAAGTTTTTCTATAATTTTAAAATTTTTATATGCTTACACTATAAATCACATACTTAGTTATTCAAAGTAAGTTCATTTCAATTTTTCAAACATTTTTTCATCATTAACATTTAAAATAAAAATACATGTAAACATCTAACTATTAATGAGAATTTTGGAAGTTAAGTAGAAGTTAGGACCTTAAATAATCTTGGATTCCTCTGTCTTTGAAAAATCCTAAGCAATATCTTAAAATGTCTTTAAAATTTGAATCCTAAAACTGTGGCGAACCAGCTACTTAAGTAGTTTTGGTTGTTCATTTCATTTTTAGGTTTTGAATTATGAAAATAACCCCAAACCTATGCTCAGTCAGTTTAGTGTAAATTTTCATTCAATCTCCTGCATAGAAGTGTTTAGCTTACTTGCAAAATTAAGAAAATTTAAAAAAAAAAACCAACAGTATGTTATATGCATATGTATTTTATGCAGGGCTATATACATGTGTGTGTAGCCTTTGGCACACAAGCATATACTGACATAAAGAATGACTCTCTAACAAAAATTTTCTTTCTTATGTCTTGATACTGACAGAAAGTTAATTCAGAATACTGAATTACCATCCTCTTCCTTATTCACCGAAGGTGCATTTTCTTTTCTTTTTTAATTCCTAGTTGAACACAATTTTCTTAACCTTTACCACGATTGTTGCATTAATCACCTGTAAAGCTGACAGAATGAACGTCTTCTCTTAAGGTCTGCTGATTGGCACAATGGCAAGGTATTTTTCCAGCAATTTCTTGTCATGTTATTTATTGAGGAATTAGGGTGTGTTTTTTCTGTTTCCCAGAATATGGAACCAGAAGTGATCTTCACAGTGTTCCTGTGATATAGCCCACAGGAATGCCACTGGACTGGTGAATAAAATAAAATTTATGAAAGTAGTTTGTAGAAACTCTATCACTAATAGTAACCTTGGGAACACTGGTCTTTTCATTTATTTAAAAGCATATTGAAAGAATGCAGAACTATAAGTACAAAAAGATCAACTGATTTATTAATACTTATGTGATGGTGACATTTGTCACGTGGTAAGAAAGAAAAAAATATTTAGTGAAGTTTTATTTGTCTCCCTGTTTCTGATCACTTTAGCTAATCTCTAGAAAGAAAAAAAAGCCAAATCTTAACGATCCAACAGTGCTCTCTGGTGGTGTGAAACAAAGGCATTTTATCCTCTGTAAAAAACTTGCAAAAGTCCAGAACACAAGTCCTTGAAGACAGATAAGTGGCAGGAATTCTCAGCATGTTCCCTAGTGATAAGAAAAGTGGAGAAATAAACAACTTTAAAACCAGCAAGGCATGAAATGTGAAACCTGGATTAGTAAAAGTAATATAAATAAAAATATTTTTAAATAGTATTTCTTGTCCAGCACATGTTTTAGACTCTTAATGTTCACAAGGAACAAATTCCTTCATCACATGTATGCAAACAATGAGAGTGATATATTACACATTGTTGTATTTCACTATAAAATAATTTTAAACTTTAAGAAATAGATTTTCCATTTTTTGTCATAATCTATATTGTCTTTAGGTGGGAAGGGGAAATGAAAAGAAAATAAAAAATAAATCTTAACCAAAGGAAATGTTTTGGAGAGATGAAAGAACAATCATAAACCGCAATCATTAAGCTGTTGAGTTTAAAATTATTTCCTTTGCTGTTTTCAGACAGAGATTCTGTCTTAGATGTAGATTATATAAAAATACTTTAAATATAAATAGATAAATAATCCACACAACACTGCAATCCACCATTTTCTACCTAGCAAGTAGATGAGGACATTATATATATTAGATTGGGATTAATGTGCACATTGTGTAAATCAGAACGCGTGCAACTTAACTGTCTCCCAACTAGGTAAATGTCTAAGTTTCTTTCCTTTAAAACAAAAACTAAATATAGGTCCAAGTAAGAGAACAGACCTAAGAACTGGTTATAACTTTCCTAAGAATAATTCATTTTACATATAACAAGGTGGGACTTGTAAGAGTTTCTAGAGCTACAGGAGGAACATGCAAAGAACTTTCTTTTCAAGGAACAAAGAATATACATGAAGTCAGTCTGTCTCCAATGTGGAAACCTTGGAGAGTACTCAGTGGAAAAGTAGACTGTTATGTAGACTGTGAATTGCACAACATCTATGTAAAATAAAAAACTTCTTACAGTACACAATTTATAAAATATTGTAACAGTCTTGAATACAGTGTATCATTCCTCTCTCATCTCTTGATAAAACAGAATGCTTAATTCACAATGATTCAGCCCTAAGGCCAAGTACTGAATGTTTCATTTACATTAAAATGGTTTGGGAAAAAGATCAACACGAGAGATAAGAAAGACAGAAGAGAGGAGGTGGAAACAACAAAGTGAATCAGAGTAGATATATTTGGGATAAGATATGTAAATCATTGAAACATAATTCCTACTGGAAAGAAAAAAAAAATGGCAAACAAGGATATAAATAAATATAAACAGGAAAGTGTCAGTGTCAAAGAAATTAAAGTGTGTGAATTGAAAAACTTCTTTCCAAGGTAACTTCACAAAGACAACGTAGTTGCTAGATAGATTCGCAATCTCCAGTTTGTTTATAATTTTATACCTTCTTCAATTTATTTTCTACATTATAATAAATAACCCGATCTCTGATTTAAAATAAACAAAACAAGAAAATCTAACTTTTTGACCATAAGTTAATGTGATGCTAAGTTAGAAAACTGACAAAACTGAAAGTTTTATCCTGGCATCCTTATCTTAAGTATTAAATATATTAAAAAACAGTTCATGTAGTTTCCCTTTTTAAGAAACTTGTGTCTCACCACAAAATCATGTGACTCAGTGTCTATGTTTGGGAGATGATACACCAAGTTAAAGCAGATCCACAGCTGGACTTTGATGTGAGATTATGAAAAGACAGAAGATACTGGTGTTGATACTTTCCAATACCACAGAAGGCTGCGCGATAGTTTATTTATTTATGAAGGTGGTTGATACAATGATTAATCTACAGATATTGTTAATATGATTATTTTACCTGTTTGACCTTGCAGCAGTGGTGGAATAATTTAGAATAATTCATATCCAATGAAGAGTAAGATTTAAAAAAAACCCAACAAACAAAGAAATCAAACAAAACCCTCACAACAACAAAAAGCACATATCAGTAATTTACTATTTAATTTTATAAAGAAAAAAACTAGATATGAAATTGTGGTGGGATAGTTTTGTCTAGCTGCCAGACCCCCCACCCAGCCACTCTCTCACTGCCCCTCATCAACAACACAAGATGAGAAAATAAGATAGATAATACTTGGGTTGAGATAACACCAATTACTAACACAGACTAAATTTAGAGAAAATTAATTTATTACCAATTAAAAATAGAGCAGGATGCTAAGAAACAGAAATAGACCTATACCAGACCTTCTGAGGCTCAACTTCACTCCTTCATTCCTGATTCTTCTACCTTTTCCCACTCCTGGAATGGTGCAAGATAGATGGAAAATGAAGTTTGTGGTCAATTCAAAACACTTTGGTTTTGTATTTTTTCCTCCTTATGGTGTTGACCTTCTCTAGCATAGAATCCCTCACATGGGATACAGTCTGTGCCAAAGCGCTCCAGCATGGGTCCTTTCCACGAGGGTACAGACCCTCAGGGCTGGACAGCTCCAGTGTGGTTTCCCCATGAGGCCATGGGTCCTGTCAGGTAACCTACTCCAGTGTGGTTTATGTTGTTTTTAATACAATTGACCTTTTCTTGAGACACTGAGGGATATATTACTGGAGATTTATATATTATACCTCATAATATTTAAAATATTAAATGTATTTAGTGCATGTTAAGATAAATGTATTAAATATGTCTATTAACACTCTTTAAAGGATTTAATGAAGTATCTTTGCTTCTGTAAAGGAAAAAAAAAAACGTACTTCCCCGAGTATTTTAAAACCAACTGCACCTGAAAACAGGTATTTGTGAATATAATTCATTGTATACTCATAGAAACATAGGAAAATCTAGGTTGGAATAGACTTCCAGAGCTCATCTGGTACAGCCTTCTGTTGTAAGCAAGGCCTCAGATTAGGTTTTCCAGGACTCTGTTTCAGCATCATGTCAGGTTGAGTCCTGCATGTTTCTGGTGAGAGAGGTTCCATCACTTCTCCAAGAAACATTTGTCAATGATTACTTGTTCTCACAGTGAAGTATTTATTATATTCGTACAGAATTTCCCCTAAAGAAATTTGTGCCCATTGTTTCTTGTCCTGCCACTCTGCATCCTTGTCAAGATGCTCATCCGTCTTCTCGGTAACTACCTTTTACAAAATGAAAGAGTCTGGTTGGACTATGGTTCCTCTTTACCCCCACCAGACACAAGTCTTCTGTTCTCAAGGCTGAACAGATGTTTTGCCTTCAACTTTTTTCTTCATAAGTCAAATTTCCAAGCCATCTCATAATCCTGGTAGTCCTCTGCTAGACCCTGTGTGTTTATCAATGTCTCTCTTCAATTAGGAGGATCAGAACAGTTTATTTTTCCAGACATGGCATCCTAAGTGCTGAGTAGTGTGGAAAAATCACATCCCACAGTCTGCAGCTGCATTCTTTCTGTTGGACCAATGGAAACTGATGTCCTTCTTTTCTACTAGGGCACACTGCTAGCTCATGTTGAGTTTACTGTCCCCCAGGAAACCAAGCACAGTTTCAGTAGAGCTGCTTCTCAATCATCAGTCCCTAGCCTATAGTTACGGAGTTTATAATTATTCTGTCCCAGGTGCATAACTTCACATTTCTTCTCATGAAACTGTATGCAATTCTTGCTGCTCCATCCAGCAACCTGCTGAGATCACCTTGAATAGTGACTCTCCTGTGCAGCCCTATGTATTTCTCTTTCCAATTTGATCTCATCCACAAACTTGCTATGTATTCAGTCCTGACATTCAGATCAGTTGTGAAGATATCTCATGGTATTGGAGACCGTACTGATGCAAGGGAACTCCACTTGTCTGATTTAGAGCCACTAACTACCACCACCCTTTGAGCTCAGAAATTTAGTCAGTTTTCCACCAATTTTGCTATTTATCTGTCCAGTCTGTGTCCTACCAGCTCATTAACAAGGAAACTGTAAGAGATCAGATCAAATGCCTGGCTAAAATCAAGGGAGATCATATTCACTGCTCACCCCTCATCCACTGAGCTAGTTGTTTCACCATAACAGGCAATTATATAGAGATCAAAAAATATTTATTTTAATCACGTGTCACTAACATGAATTTTAATCACTCAAAGATAATCTGAACTATCTGACTTAATTACCTGATTATACTATGTTTAAGCATTTCTGTGACCTTTTCATATCTAATTTTCATATCTAGAAGGAATTAAACGCATCTATCATGATGTAACTTTTTATGAGATCATTCACTTTATACAATTCATCCAATTAATTTAAAAATCAGTTAGTCACTAAACATAGATAGTAGAATGTTTGTCAATAAAGCTGCATTGTTCATTTATTTATTTAACACAACCTAAATGTTGAACATAAAGTATGTTATACTCTGTTGCATAGCTACATTTTTATCAGTACATTGAAATGTATATACTTTTTTTATGGAAAGTACACTTATTATGGTGTTCCAATGTTCCTGAATACTGAAAAATGTAGGTAAATATTTTAGCTAAGTAATAAACTTTTCAAAGCTTGCAGGGATGTGCAGTTCCTCTGAGCTAGTCTTTCATGTTTGATTTTATAAATTGAGTTTAATTTACAGCCTCCGATCACTTTCTCTTAAATATTTTTCTTTCTTCTTTTATAGCATTTTTTTCCTAGTGAAAGTTTCTGTTTTAATTGCAGTGAAAATAATGAAATACCTCATAGTGAAAATATAGCTTATAGTGAATATACAGTGAAAATACGGTGAAAATTTTAGAGCTAGGAATTACATGAACTAAGAAACATCACTAAAATTCCTCAGGGTTCCTCTTGTAGTCCTTAAGCTAACATATTGCTTAAACATATATTTAACTTTTACTCATTGGTAAAGTAAAAATCCACAGAAATGTTAAAGAGATTAGAGATCTCTTTTTCTTTCAAAATCCTGTTCTGAATTAGTAGTCGTTTTGTTATGACTGGCAGAAGTGTAAGTGGATGGAAGTGTGTATTTGTCACAGACATATATTTACTTTTCCAGTTGAGCAGGGCTAAGGAACTTAGCACAACATTTTCTCTCACTAATCATCTCTTCAAAGAGGTATGTTAAGAGACATGTTAAGTACATAGCAATATGCTACACTATTTGATCTCAACTGAATATGATCTAGAAATGTGCAAGGAAATTTTTCCCTGCTTTCTCAGGAGTTAAATGTTAAATCATAATTTATAAAGATCTACTACAAAATAATTGTTCTAAGATTTGCAGCCTCTGAATAACCAAAATGTCTGAATTTGTTAAAGATTCTGTTTTAAATGGTTTATTAAGATCATGATACTAAGAGGATTAATAAAAGGAAAATATGATAATTCTTCTTTTCATGCCACATAACTTCCGATCACCCCCAAATTTTCAAGAAAGGATAGGAAGTTGATATAGCCATTTTACTTTTATGATTTGAGAAGAAAAACACAGACCTGTGGAGTGCTTAGCCCAGAGCACAGAAATCTCAGAAAGTAAAAAACTCATTAATAGAATGACCAAAGATGACATGTACTTCCATATACGTACAGTTTTATTGTTGCCTGTAGTTTCAACATGGTCTGTTTTACATGAACAAATAGATAGATTGGATTGATGGGCCAATGTTAATGAGATGAGCTTCAACAAAGTCAAATGTCAGATTCTGCACTTGGGCCACAACAACCCCATGCAATGCTACAAGTTTGGGGAAGTGTGGCTGGAAAGCTGTCTGACAGAAAGGGACCTGGGGGTTCCAATTGACAAGTGGCTGAAGATGAGCCAGCGGTGTGCCCAGGTGGCCAAGAAATCTAATGGCATCCTGGCTTGTATTAGAAATAGTGCGACCAACAGGAGTAGAGAGGTGATTGTGCCCCTGTACTCGGCACTGGTGAGGTCATACATTGATTATTGTGTCCAGTTTTGGGCAACTCAATGTGAGAGAGATATTGAGGTGCTGGAGGGAGTGCAGAGGAAGTCAACAAAGCTGGTGAAGGACCTTGAGAATAAATCTCAGGAAGAGAGACTGAAGGAGCTGGGCCTGTTTAGCCTGAAGAAGAGAAGGCTAAGGGGAGGCCTCGTCACTCTCTACAACTACCTGAAAGGATGTTGTAGAGAGGTTGGTGCTGGTCTCTTCTCACAGGTAATTAGCAATAGAACAAGAGGGAACGGCTTCAAATTGCAACAGGGTAGGTTTAGACAGGACATTAGGAAAAAAAATTCACAGTAAGAGTAGTCAGATATCGGAATAGGCTGCCCAGGGAGGTGGTTGAGTCACCATCCCTGGATGTGTTTAAAGGTCATTTAGATGTGGTGTTGGGGGATATTGTTTAGGGGTGAGCTTTGTAGAGTAGAGTTAATGGTTGGACCATTACCCAAGAGTCTTTTCCTATGAATGATTTCCTATGAATGATTCTGTAATGCTATGATTTATTATATATCACCTACATTTTCTCTAACTTGCATGAAGGACTTTAGATTCCTTCCTTTTACGCCTTTTATTTATGTATCTGAAGGCAATTGTATCAGTCATATTAAAACTCAACAAACACACATCTTCCAGTGATTCATGATTACTATGTTTTCTAGATTGATCTTTAGTCATTTTCAATGCTCTCTTGATATTCTCCAGTACACTTCTTTCTTGAAGAGCTACACTTAGAGAAGGTAAAGTGTTTGAGGTGAGGGAGTAGTATATCTCGTAGATCAAAGATTCCTCTATGTGTCTTTATTTCCACATCTCACTATGATACAGCCTTTCAGTACTCAAAGTGGGCCTATTAGAAAGATAGAGACAATCTTTTTAGCAGGGCCTGTTGTGATAGGACAACGGATAATGCTTTCAAAATAAAAAGGTAGATTCAGACTATATATAAGGAAGACTTTTTTTATAATGAGTGTGGTGAAACATCTGAACAGGTTGACCAGATATCCCACCCCTGGAAACATTCGAGGCCAGGTTGGATAGGGCTCTGACCAACCTGGTATAGTTGAAGATGTTCCTGCTAACTGCAGGGGCAGTTGGACTAGATGACCTTCAAACGTCCCTTCCGACTCAAACTATTCTAACATTCTATGGTTTCATGATATTTGATGTTTTTTAAATTGTAAAGATAAATGGATTTGAGCATGGTTAACCTCTCTTCAAATTGTCATACACCATACTCTACAGCTTCATAAACCTTCTATTTAGTCAGCAATTCCAATCATCTATTTCTTCAGTGAATTCTGCTTGTGTGTGTGAAAGATACATGTCCTTTTGGAATGACTTCATTTTGTGTCTGAATCCGTTTAAAATATTAAATATAGTTTAAAATTCTGTGCTTTTAACCCTTCCTTAAAATAATCTTTAAATTTAAAATCATAATGTTTATCATTAACTGAAAAGTCAAATAGAACTGGATTGAAAACATCTTTCTGTTGAATTGAAATGATCATATCGTGCCTTAAAAATGTTGTCAATTAATAAACAAATAGAGAAAGTATATGATTACTTTTTTCCCCCAAAATTACCTTTGACATTCATTAAGCTCTTGTTCAGAGATTTCCTAATATTTGCTCCTGGTGTAACATTTTATGTTTAATGACGAGGAAAAAAAAATGTTTCTTTAGAATCATAGAATCATATCATAGAATGTTAGGTATTGGAAGGGACCTCGAAAGATCATCAAGTCCAATCCCCCTGCCAGAGCAGGAATGCCTAGATTATGCCACACAGGAACGTGTCCAGGCAGGTCTTGAATGTCTCCAGAGAAGGAGACTCCACAACCTCCCTGGGCAGCCTGTTCCAGTGTTCCGTCACCCTCACTGAGAAGAAGTTTCTTCTTGAGTTTAAGCGGAACCTCTTATGTTCCAGTTTCAGCCCATTACCCCTTGTCCTATCAGTGGTTGTCACCGAGAAGAGCCTGGCTCCATCCTCGTGACACTCACCCTTGATATATTTGTAAACATTAATGAGGTCACCCCTCAGTCTCCTCTTCTCCAAACTAAAGAGCCCCGGATTTACATTTTAAAATTCTTTGATCAGAAGAATTTCCTTTCATTTTGGCTTGAAATTCACCAATATCTAATAAAAAAAAAGTGTTTCTGAGGCACCCCACAAATTTGTGCGGGGTGCTTGCCAAAATTTATTCTTAGAAATAGTTTGAATGAATTCCAGATATCTTTTTTTTTTTTTTCTCACATAGCATTACAGATTGTGTTTGAACACTGAAGACATCTGTGAAAAATTAATAAATACCCATCTTTTACATAGTATAGTGACTGAAAAGCATCATTATTTTTTCAGGCTGTCTGCTGATCACAGTCATATCTCTTTGCTTTTTCACTTATCAGACTTTAATTGAAAAAAAAAATCCAAACCCCAAAAAATCTGTAAGTTATTGAAATAAATCATTGGTTTAAGGCAATTCTCAATTCTTTCACTAGCTTGAACTTATATGTCATAGTCTACATCAGGTTGGCTTTGTGGATATTTTCCATTTCTCTGTTATGTCTTTCAGAGAACAACAATGTGAGGCAACATTTGCTGGCATCTCACTGTCCAAAATTAGAATTTCAACTAATTGTAAAAAGGAAGACTCTGCTAGCCATTCTAGGGAAAAAAAAAAAAAAGAAAAAAAGTTGTCTAGGCTGAAATATTACCTAAAGTGAAGAACAATCTCTGACCATCTGGGAAAAAGACATATCCTACCTTAAAGACAAGGGCATACTAAAAGTTCCATTAGTACCATTTTCTTCTATGGGTAATAGATAAGTGTAAACACAAAATAGTTTCAATGAAGTTCTTGGTTCAGCACATGAAAGGATACACAAAAGGATACACATATGATTGAATGCTTCCTTTCCACTTTCTTTTCTTTTTTTTTTTTTTTTTTTCCTGATTTCGTGTCATTATAAGCAGTCATAAAGATGATCTGGTTACAAGGGAAAAATACGGAGAAGAATCTGTCTGCTGAAGTACTTCCAGAGAAAATATCTGTCAGCGTGGGAACTGTTAGACTAAGAACTAGGCTTACGAAACAGAAACATGTTTTAGAAGCATAGGTGGCATCTTTGAAGTACAGTTGGGTTCCTAGAAAGTAGACACATTCTGAGATATCATCAATAAACCAAAAGAAAAAACCCAGAGAATGGTGACAGAGACTTATAGTCTGAAAATGTGAAAAATAGTCTGGAACAGGGGGAAAATGTCATGAGAAAGCTAGAATCAGTAACTGTCGTTGGTTATTCTAACTGCAAGAACAGAAAAACAGCCTGGAAAAATAAAAAATTGGTCTGATAAACCAGAAAACATCATCATCAAAATTTACTGGATTCCAGGTTAAAAAAAGATAAAAAAAAATAACTAACAGTATCTGTTGGCTGCTTGAAGTAGAAATGTCCTATGTCTTCTTATATATGTACAATATAAAAAAAAAAAGAAATAGAAAGAAAACTATCCTAAATGGAGCTTCTCTCCCAGGGACTTCCTGTACTGCACATACTTTTCCCTTTCCTAAAAAGGTCTACTAGAATTGGATCTTGAGCCCTCATCATGTACACCTGTCTGACTCCATGGAGTCCAAACTCCATGATGTGGACTGGGTCCTCTCTGCAACTAGATCTGGGGTTGATTCAATTAGTCCTCCCAATTCTGGCACAGTTGGGTCCCCTCTGGAATGATTTGGTCACCTTCTGTGATCTGTTTAATGCTCTTGATATTTTATGTATTCATGTAAGTAAACTTTCATAAGTATATCTCTGATGTTACTTTATTAATGATGTATTTGTAGTAATCTGGAATATTATATATACTTGTTGCTGCTATTATTTATCCTACTATTAATTGCTACAATACTATTGACTGTTAATATTATTGATTGCTATTCTTATTGAATATATATGTATTTGCTTTATTAGTCATAGACATACTTGCCAGTGGTGACATTTTTTTTTTGTTTTTTTTTTGGTAATAATCTCTAATTAAGTAGGAATATTTAGAGAATAAAACCTTTATGCCCTTGTTTCTTATGGAATCCTGTGAACCTACAGTCTCAACCTCTATCACCACCAACCTGGGTAATGTTTTGTGTGGTGACACATGTAAACAGACTTTATTTTTAAACACAGAAAAATAAAGAACAAGAAACATAGATTATTACTGATCTTTGCCAGGCTTAAATTTGCCAAGAACAGACAATTCAGCTTTAGAGACCATAAAGAGTTTCTCATGGACACATCCCTGAGTAGAGATTTAATTTTCTGTTACATCTTGTTTACACCCTACACCGAGCAGACATGTATATTTGTACATACCATCGAAAACAACATGAGGTCAGTGCAGGTCAGTCAACTTAACCAACAATTCTAAATAACACTGATCATAGCTCAATTTTAATAGCTCTGAATTAGTACTAGCAAGTACTCACCAAGCTAAATAGAATAAATATATTTGCTAGGCTTAGAGAATATCAATGAAATGAATTAACAGCTAACACTGAAGCAAAAAGCGTATTATTTACACCTGAAGACATTTGACAGGCAAGACTGTGAAAGATCCTGGTGCAAAGCTTATGGTTATGGCAGAAAAACTACTCGATAAAATAAAAAAAAAAAAAAAACAAGTAAGACTCCTATCTTCATTCTTTAGAATTTGTGTGCTTAAATTGTACTGAGAACAGTGCAAAAACTCTGGGAACATGTTTGTGTTGAGATGGATACTGTCAATCAAGTGTATGCCACTGATATTGAAAAAGAGCAATTGCTGTTTGGGAATGATTCATTAATGAAGTTCTGTCCATCTCAACTTAATCTATAAAACCATTTGACACTGGTGAAGGGACAATATTCCATATAGTAGCATGATAAGAGAAAGGAAGTAGGAAATTATGTTATTTGCTGTCATGGGAAGATCAGCAGCTCCTTTTCTCTTTTTGGCACTCTAACTGCTAGGAGGAGCTCTATCTCTCCCTCTCATGACTATCATTAAATGTGAAACGACCATTTTTTGTCTAATTTCTTTTATCCTATTCCTGTATTTATGTATTCAACTTTCTGCACTAAAGAAATTCATTAAAAATGTGTGTTGGGTTTAAGTGGCAAGGTTTTGGTCGTGGGGAGAAAAGTGAGAGGTGCAGTGCAGAGGTGGCTGCTGTCAGAAGACACCCAAAGCTGCTCCCATGTGGAACTGAGACGGTGCTGTCCGTCTCCAAGACACAACCACCACTGGCCAGAGCTGAGTCTATCAGGGGTGTTGGTAGTGCCTCTGTGATGAACTGTTCAAGAAGGGGTAAAAAAACATGCTACACAGTAGCAACTGTGAGAGAAAGGAGTGAGACTGTGTGAGTGAAACAGCCCTACAGATACCAAGGTCAGTGAAGAAGAGGGAAGTGGTGTTTCAGGTGCTGTAGGAGGAATTCTTCTGCAGCCTACAGAGAAGATCATGATGATGTATGTTGTCCCCCTGCAGTCCATGGAACACCACAGTGGAGCAGAAATCCACGCTACAGCTTATGAAGGAATCCATGCTGCAACAGATGGAGATCTTGCAACTTGTGGTGTGCCCACACTGCAACAAGTTTGCTGGCAGGACTTGTGGCCTCAGGGGAAACCATGTTGAAACAATCTGTTCCTGAAGGACAGCACCTCATGGAGAAGACCCATGTTCTAACAGTTCTTGAAGAACTGAAGCCCATAGGAAGGACTCACATTGGACAAAGTCATGAAGGACTGTATCCTGTGGGAGGGACCTCGCGCTGGAACAGAAGGTGAAGGAAGGAGCAGAAAAGCTGAAGTGTTATGAACCGAGTGCAACCCCCATTCCCCATTCCAATGCATCTCTTGGGAGGAGAAGGTTGAGAAGGTGGGTATGAATCTGAGCCTTGGATAAAGGAAGGAGTAGGGGGATGGTTTTGTGGGTTTTTTTTAGATTTCTCATTATCCTATTCTGTTTAACTGGCAAAAAAAAAAAATAAATTTCACCAAGCTGAGTCTGCTTTGCCTATGATGATACTTAGTGACTGATTTTCCTGTCCTTTTCATGACCAATGAACTTTTTGACATATTTTTTGCTCCTGTCATGTTGATGGCATGGAACAAGAGTGGCTTGGTGGGCACCATGTCATCATGAGCTGAGGTGCTTAATATCTTCTTTGCCTCAGTCTTCAATAGTAAGATCAGTTGTTCTCTGGGCACACAGTCCCCTGAGCTGGAAGAAAGGGATGAGGAACAGAATAGGACATACGTATTCCATGAGGAAATGGTTATGGACCTGCTTCATAAGCTGAATCCTTATAAATCTATGGGGCCTGATGGATTACACCCTAGAGTGCTGAGGGAGCTGGTGGATGTGTTGCCAAGCCACTCTTCATCATCTTTCAGCAGTTCTGGTTAACTAGGGATGTCCCAGTGGACTGGAGTTTGGCAAATGTAACGCCCATCTTCAAGAAGGGTAGCAAGGAGGATCCTGGTAGTTACAGACCTGTCAGTCTTACCTGAGTTCCAGGAAAGATGACGGAATGAATAATCTCAAGAGTCATCACAGAACAATTAAAAGCCAACAGGGAGATCGGACCCAGTCATCATGGATTCACGAAGGGCAGATCCTGCCTGACAAATCTAATATTCTATAACAAGGTGACCTGCTTAGTGGGTGAGGGAAAGGCTGTCGATGTAGTGTACCTGGACTTCACTAAGGTCTTTGACATTGTCCCCCACAATATCCTTATGGCTAAGTTGGCTGCCTATGGCTTGGATGGGCGCATACTCTGCTGGGTGAAACACTGACTGGATGTCCGGACCCAAAGAGTTGTGGTCAATGGAGTTAAATCCAGGTGGCGGTAAGTCACGAGTGGTCTCCCTCAGGGCTAGGTGCTGGGGTCACTCCTGTTTAACATCTTCATCAATAATCTAGAAGAAGGGATTGAGTGTACCCTTAACAAGTTTGCAGATGACACCAAGCTGGGAGGGAGTGTCGATCTGCTGGAGGGTAGAAAGGCTCTACAGAGGGACCTGGACAGACTGGATCGATGGGCCCAAGCCAACTACATGCATTTCAACAGAGCCAAGTGTGGGGTCCTGCATTTTGGTCACGGCAACCCCATGCAAGGCTACAGACTTGGCGAAGGGTGGCTGGAAGGCTGTTTGGCGGAAAAGGACCTAGGAGTTCTGATCGACAGCCAGCTTAATATGAGCCAGCAGTGTGCCCAGGTGGCCAAGAAAGTCAACGGCATCCTGGCTTGTATTAGAAATTTTGTGACCATCAGAAGTAGGGAGGTGATTGTGCCCCTGTACTCAGCACTGGTGAGGCCGCACCTTGAGTATTGTGTTCAGTTTTGGGCACCTCAGTATAAGAGGGATATTGAGCTAGTGCAGAAAAGGAAAACAAAGTTGGTAAAGGACCTCGAGAATAGACCTTATGAGGAGCGATTGAGGGAGCTGGGACTGTTCAGTTTAAGGAAGAGGAGGCTGAGAGGGGACCTCATCATGCTCTACAATTACTTGAAAGGACATTGTAGAGAGGTTGGTGCTGGCCTTTTCTCACAGGTCTTTAGGGACAGAACCAGGGGGAATGGGTTCGAGTTGCAACAGGGCAAGTTTAGGCTGGACTTTAGGAAGAAATTCTTCACAGAAAGAGTGGTCAGGCACTGGAACAGGCTGCCTAGGGAAGTGGTTGAGTCGTCATCCCTGGATGTGTTTGTCGCTTAGATGTGGTGTTGGGTGACATAGTTCAGGGGCGGAATTGTAGTATACGGTTAATGGTTGGCCTCAATGATCCCAAGGGTCTTTTCCAACCTGAAATGTTCTATGATTCTAAGAATTTAGACATATTTCCAACTAATGTTGCAGTTATCTAAATCCATATTCAATTAAGAACAATGGAATGCAAGTTTTTAATAAATTTTTATTTCCCTCCAAATGCCTGAGCTCAGATGTGCTTCATGGGAACAGTCATTGAATGTTCTTGTTTCTGGTAGTTTCACCTTAATCCCATAATAACAACTACAAACTATGGCAGAAAGAAAATTGAACAGACTGTAGGATTTTAGGGCTGAAAGGTATCTCAAGAGGCCACTTCATTCCTTTTCTAAATGTATTAAATTACTCCTAATTGATTATTCTTAAATATTTCCAGTGACAGAATTTCCATTTAGGGTATTTTCTTTTACTAAAAAGAAATAATGTGAAAGCTAGGTTAGTTTAATACCTTGAAAATACATGGAGCAAATTAAAATAAAGTTTTTTGTTTAGACGTATCAAATTTAAATGCATGAAAAATATTTAAATAAATAGGTTCATTACAAACATGAATTTTTCTAAAGCAATTTAATAACCTGGAAGACTTTTAGGAAATAATTTAAAGACTTATGTCTTTTTCTCCTTTTCATCAGACGACTTTGAATACCAATATGTATGTGTATAATTTCAAGGTAGTAGGCCAGTGTGTGTTTTACGTTTGATGATCATGATGGCTATCCGAAGCTTCTTGTGTAGGGAACAAAAAATTCTTCTTTTTCAACAGTCTTAATAGTTCTACCAGTTCTAATGACTTTTCTCATTTTAAATATAGAATGTACTCCTTAAGACAATAGTGTTTTATGGAAACACTAGAAAAACCCAAACAACTATAAACTCCTCCCTCTATTAAATACTAATAGATAATTAATTAGTTTAGAATTAATCTTAACTGTCATAAATTGCAAGAAATTAATGAACGTTCTTCTTGAACCTGAAAATCTGATTTGACTTAGATGAGAAAGAACATAGGGCATGTATGATATACCATCATATGAGTCGGGTAAATCCACAAATGCAAGTAAATTATAAATTATATAGGATTTATTATTTAATTATGGATTAATTAATAGGTTTAAATTAATGAAGTTTATTATTTAATTTAAATTAATAAGCTCAGAAATGTCCATTTATTCTCATTAAAAAGAAAAGAAGTATGTCTGAAATAAGACCCATTAATTAGAATACTATGCTGTTGAAGCAGTAGTACCCCAAAACTCTTCTAATTTTTTTTCCTGTTAATGTACTTTAGTTTTACGTGCAAATGTTAGAAATCCTAACTAATGAGTTACTCCTGTACAAAATATGAAGTAATCTGTACAGGACTTCTATGAATGTATTCATTGGAGAAAATCAGAAGTTGCCTGAAATATCATAAGAAAATTACCAGGATGATAATTCTATTTCTTCAGATTGAGTAGTTATTTTTCTTCTTCAGTAGATCTGTTAAACTTCAGTATGACTACTGCTTGTTTTCTTTATAAAATGACTGTAGAGATGTGTTGAACATACTACATGTGTTACGTAAAGGCGCTGCAAATATTTTAGATGTATGGGATACACTCTGTCTGTATAGATTAACTGTATTTCACAGATTCACAAGGCCCAGACTGTAATTAGTTTCCTGTAAATATCATCTGTGCCTGTGCAGTATGTCTGAAAATGTTGGTACATCTCCTATCTGCAAATCTCTATGTACTACAATACAAATTATCCTGGCATATAAAGCGTAGGAGATAAGCACACAAATCCTGCTTATTATGACTAACAGGATTTGTGTGAATTCCTCATAATATCCACCTTAAAATTTCACTTCTAAGATTCTTTCTTTCTATCTGTGGTTACGCTGATTGACATTAATACCTAAAATGGTTTTAAATATCATTCTTACGCATACAATGTACAGATTTGTTGCTACTTTAGGCTTATAATTCCTTCACAAATCCTATTTGTGTACTTCAAGAGCTTTTGATGGCAACTCAGCAGTGGATATATTCCAGGGAGCTGTCTCTTCAAATCTTATAGGCTAAGTCATTATTATATCTCCATCTGCTTGTAAAAACTGTATGATGACTTTTGCATGTGGCTAAAATCTAGATAACTACCATACTGCATGAAGTCTTACAAGTATTCTGATTTAACATCTGAATACATTTCTTCTTAACATTGAAACAGTAGCAGTTACCTTGGACTATCTTTTCAACAAGACCCTAACAAAAGCACACAGGCTTTAGAACTAAACTGTTAAAACCAGTGCAGTTAATTCCTTTAATCTCTTTCACAAAGAGTCCATATAGTGAATACGAGTAATAAAGGCAAACTTGTTAAAGATCGGCTATTTGAAAATCGTTAGTGTTCTCATTCTTCAAGATTAAATGTAATCTTGCATCTGTATTTCATCATCTCCTTTCTTTCAAGTATTTTGATCTTATGGGCTTCACCTAATGACATTTGTAATTTGTCATTTATAATTAGTTAACTAATTAACTTAGCATTTTTCCTTGATTTTCTTAAGAAAAGCTAAATAGAATGAGAAATATAGATTAGACACTGGATGCAAGAATATTGTCGTGGGTTGACCCTGGCCGGCTGCCAGGTACCCACACAGCCGCTCACTCACCCCCCCCTTCACTGCTGAACAGGGGGAGAAAATATTTCCAAGGGCGCAGGGTTTGAGATAAGGACAGGGAGATCACTCTCATTTACCGTCCCGGGCAAAACAGACTCAGTTTTGGGGAAATTAGGTACATTTATTAAGAGAACTAATCAGAGAGGAGTAGTGAGAAGTGAGAAAGAGCAAACAGATCTTAAACAGAACACCTTCCCCCATCCCTCCCTTCTTCCCGGGCTTAACATCAATCCTGGTTTCTCCACCTCCTCCCCCCGAGCGGCGCAGGGGGACAGGGAAGGGAGCTGCGGTCAGTTCATCCGACGTTGGTTCCACCGCTTCTTCATTCCGGGGGAGGACTCTTCTCTCTTCCCCAGGGCCATTGTGGGGTCCCTCTCACGGGAGACAAGCTTCACGCTCTCTTCTCCGCGTGAGTCGTCCCACGAAGGGCAATTCATCACAAACTGCCCAACGCGAGACACCTCACGAGGGGCAGCCCACCCCTCGTGAGTCTGAGGCACAGTCCTTCAGGGGAAACTGCTCCAGCGTGAGCCACCTGCAGCATCCCAAAAGTCCCACCGGCCAACCTGCTCCAGCGTGGGCATTCCTCTCTTCCACGGGCTACAGGTTCCGGCAGCGACTTGCTCTGATGCGGGCTTCCCACGGGCTACAGTCCCCTTTCAGGCATCCACCCACACGGCGTGGAGTCCTCGGTGGACATCTACGCGGTGATCCTCACGGTGGACTTCTGCACCTCGCCCATGGGCTGCAGGGGGACAACCCGCTTCACCATGGTCTTCACCACAGACTCGGGGGACTCCTTCTGCTCCGGCGCCTGGAGCTCATCCTCCCCTCCCTCCTTCTTCACTGACCTTGGTGTCTGCACAGATTCTCACTCCTCCATCTCTGTGCCAGCTGTTAGTGGCGCAGTTCTTTTTTCCCATTCTTAAATATGTTTTTTCACAGAGGCGTTCCTCTGCTATCACTTTACTGATAGGTTCAGCCTTGGCCAGCGGCGGGTCCCTCTTTGTAGCCGGTTGGCATTGGCTCTATCAATCTTGGGGAGCTTCTAGCAGCTTCTTACAGAAGCCACCCTGCAGCTCCCCCCCCGCCGCTGAAATCTGGCCAGGCCAAACCAAAACAAATATGAATATTTAAAAATAGTAATAAATTTTTATTATAAATATATAAATACATACATGTCTACTAAAATGAACACAAAAATTTTAATTGATTTCTTTGATGACTGTGGAATCTGTGGAATCAATGGAAAATTTAAAAGAATAATACAGATGTTGACAAAAGATGTTGGCAACAAAGCTGATGAAGGATCTAGATAACAAGTCTTACGAGGAATGGCTGAGGGAACTGGGATCGCGTAGCCTGGAGAAAAGTAGACTGACGGGAGACCTTATCGCTCTCTACAACTACCTGAAAGAAGGTTGTAGAGAGGTGGGGATCAGTCTCTTCTCTCATGTAAGAAGTGACAGGACAAAATTAAATGGCCTGAAGTTATGCCAGGGAAGAGTTAAACTGGATGTTAGGAAAAGAATATTCATGGAATGGGTTGTTAAGCATTGGAACAGGATTCCCAGGGAAATGATTGAGTTACTACCATCCCTGAAGATATTTAAAAGATGTGTAGATATGGTACTTAGGATATGGTTTAATGCTGGACCTGGCATTGCTTGGTAAACGGTTGGATTCGATGATCTCAAAGGTCTTCTCAAACATAAACTATTTTATGACTTTATGATCTAGGTGAGAGTGTAATGCTTTGATGTCATCTAGACAAGGACTAGTGTTAGAAGAAGTAAATATTTTGTTATCTTTACCATGTAATCAAGATATGTGAAAACTGAAGCACTGGTAAACTGCATTTTGAGTGAATAACAAAGGCTCTGTTTTTTTCTGGTTGATAATGTACTTTAATACATTCAAAGATGAATTGCAACGTAAGGTCTCCAGTAGCTTAAAAGCTGAGGAAATAGCTTCCTCAAGAATAAATCAATCAATGACCACTGGTTTTAAATAGCAGTAGGACCTCTTAAGGAAATAAGCACATTGAAAAATGTGCTGAAACTGAACACTGTTTAAAATTTAGTGTCAATTATTTGAGATTTTTGGTGGTTTTAGATTTCTGTTTCTATTTAGAAAATTATGTGGATTTCATATAAAAATATAACTTTTATATAAATTATAAATATAAAAATTATAATAGAGGTATAAAATTATTAAAATACATTTATGTAATAGAATATATACACTATATATACATCTGTAAACATATATAGGTAAAAAAAGTCACAAAAATACAAATATGAAATCTTAATCTTCATAGATCTGCTTCAAAAATGTATAGAAATAAAAAAATAACTCGATCTGGGGATTATTTTTATTATCGCATAATCCCATATATTTTTTAATGGCACTCCATTATTTGATGATTACAAAAACATAGTGGAATACACTAGGTCTGCCTAGAAGAAATACATTTGGATATTTTTTTTAGTGCAGTGATAGTATGATTGATATTTCACCTGTGATGTTAGTAAGGAAAAATCAGGAATAGTAGTGAAATTATAAACCCTGATTTCCTTAAGCGTCATAAAAAACACAAAGTTTTATTCAGTTCTTTTATAACAAACATATGCAAAATTGAAGTACTGAAAAGGAGTAAAACCCTGACCTTTTTCTTCCCTTAAGAAATATCTGTAAACTACATGCTCTATCACTACCTGTTATTCCCAAGATATTTGTGTATTCACAGACCACTTCTTAGCATTCTTAGCATTAACTTTACAGTGAAAACTGTGTTTAAGTAATTAACTACTATAGCCCATAACTCCTTTTTAGAGCTACTGCCCTCTAGGATACTCTGCAATCTGGTCGACATGCACACCCAATATATTCTGCCAACAGTTGAACTCTTCATGGAATGCAATACAAGAGGCTTTATTTTAAACTGGCCAAAAGGAGGGTCTGAACTGTTATATTAGAGACAGCATTTATTGCAGATTTTATAGTTTAGACAGAATCTTCAAAGAAAAGATGCAAAAGGAGACTCCTAGAGACAGGAAGCTACTTCTCCAAGGTCAGGTAGTAGACAAGTGTGCATGTGCCACATACAAACATTTCATAAAGCCTTGTTGCTTCTCTGTTCTATATAAATTATGATACAGCATGTATATATTTGTTTGAAACTCCAGTTTACATACATATAAATGAGAATTTTGTATCAAATAAAAGCAAATAGAAATTTTGGTTCAGCTCGATTTTTTCACTGACAATAAAAGGACTCTAACTCCTTTATGTGTTTTATCAATAACAATAAACTTTAAAGCCATAAAAAACCTGATAGAAAAGCGATCCATTCTACTTTACAGCCAGTTTCTAATACATTTCTGAAGATTTTTTTAAGTGTTCATTTTAAAAGATCTGTAAAATTTATTGGTATGTTTCTAGCCACCTATGTCCAGAAGGCTTACACAAGCAGTTGTTTTTCACTGTCGATGTTTAGAAATCATCATAACTTTTTAAAAAATAAAAAGCATTTTTCTCTAAGAATAACAAAATTGGTCTATTTGGTGGCAATAAATACTTTCTGTGGAAAGTAATCAACCATCAAAACAAAATACAATCTTTCACTGCAGATCAGAATTAGACTTTAGATAGCCAAAAGGTAAAAAATCAATAGCTTTTTTAAAAGAGATTATTTCAGTATAATAAAACTTATCTTTCCTAATCTGTTCATATTTGCTCATCTCATAACTTTATTATCCTGTATACCTTAATTGTCTCTTCAACTAATGACTGCTTGCTATGTAGGATAGTCCAGGGGGCATCACTGAACACAGTAGACACAAACAAAACAGACGGAAACATGTTGAACCTCAGGGGTGGGGAAAGAGCCCCAAGCTCCTGTAATACATTACATGACATTAAACTGCAGAAAACTCCCTGTTATGAGGCAACATAAATCGCTAGAAAGTCACACTGTAGAGGAAAAAATCTTGTCATGAGGAGTGTAAGTGACCTTTTCCATTTTTCCATTCTTATTTTTTGGCTTGGGAATTCTGTTTCTTAACAACCCCTGTCTTAATCCTTTCTGACAAATAGTACTTTCTTGTCACGGTAGGTATGGATGAAGTTTACTGAGTAAAACAATATATACCATAATTGAAATCTGCTTCCAATTGTGGACGATAGATATATAGTTGATCAACCTTAAGTCGGTTCAGAAGATGCAGAAGCAATGTGTTTTACTGAGGACTGGATTTTCAGGATCACCAGGCAATGTGTGTTGGGTGTTACTATACATACCAGAATATTTTTGAAACAAAATCGAATCCTTGTCATATTTGTATGGTAAGTATTGTTATTTCTATAATATATGGGAGAGTTTTTCAAGAACTTTTGATCAATCGATACCTTCATATGAACAAATTATTATTTCTAAATTTCATACATAAAATTTAAAATTACTGAAGTCACAGTTGGCCTTAGCATTTGGAATAACCAACAGGTCAAAGGAAATGAGAACGAGGTGTTCTTTCTTATGTGGCTTGATGACTGATAATGACTCTGGTTTTCTCCTTAAAAAAAAATCATCAGCCAGAGATCTTTATCTTACTGGTTTATCTTCAAAGATCTTTCTACTCTCAAGTTTCCAAATGCTGATTCATGACCACACATTTAACATTAACACAGGCAAAGCCTGCTGATAGGGTACACGAAAAGCTGTCAAAAAAATTTCTTCTGCCCCTGGACATGAACAAAATCTAAGTATAACATTTGTAACAATTATTCTATCCCAGGAAGAGACAATAATGTAGCACACCTATGACATTAATGGGAGTCAAATGTCATAAATGAATCTTTTTTCTTTACATTTGCAGCAGTGAGCAAAGGAGATATTTAGAACCTAAAGTTAGTTTGATCTACTCTGATTTTCCCATTATTCATACAATTTTCTGTCTCTGGAAATTAGTTGATGTATTTTCACATTTGTGTTACTATGTTTACAAAGTTGATACAGCTCAGTTAATAAAGACAAAAAAAATGAAATCTACACCATAATTTTTACCAATGTGGATTATAAGGCTAAAAAATATTACAGCAAAACTATCACTGAAGCATGATAGCCTCCTGTTTTCAGCAGCAGAGTGAAAACTTACATCGTGAAATAGTGTTAAGACAGAGACAGACGTCATCTAGAGAGTAACAAAGCTATTAAGAATCTTAGGGCACCATGGTTTTACCATATAAATAGCTTAGAAGATTATTTTATTTATGATTTTAATTTAATTTCCTGCCTTTCCCTTGAAAGTACTCAGTTCCTTTAACTTAACATATTTTCATTACCGTTGATGAGGTTTAAAGGAGAGGTAATTCCTTGAATTTTTGCGCTTATGTAAAGCTGCACTCATTTGATTAAGAATTTGAAAAGCTACCATGCAAAACGATCAAACTGGTGTTATCAGAAGGTTACTAGTGAGTTGTGTACAACTGCTTCAAAATCACTTTAATTAAGATTGGGTAGTGATGGGTATGGCCAGTTTCAACCCAAAAGAGGTAACTGGAGAATCACAGAATCACAGAATCACAGAATGTTAGAGGTTGGAAGAGACCTCAAAGATCATCTAGTCCAACTCCCCTGCCAGAGCAGGACCCTACAGTAGAGCGCACAGGAACATGTTCGGGCAGGTTTTGAATGTCTCCAAAGAAGGAGATTCCACAACCTCCCTGGGCAGGTTGTTCCAGTGCTCTGTCACCCTCACAGTAAAAAAGTTTTTCCTCATATTTTTATGGAACCTCCTATGTTCCAGCTTGCACCCATTGCCCCTTGTCCTGTCAGTGGATGCTGCTGAAAAGAGCCTGGCTTCATCCTCCTGACATTCCCCCTTGACATATTTATAAACATTAATGAGGTCACCCCTCAGTCTCCTCTTCTCAGAGCTAAAAGAGACCCAGCTCCTTCAGCCTTTCCTCATAAGGGAGATGCTCCACTCCCTTCACCATCTTTGTGGCTCTACGCTGGACTCTCTCAAGCAGCTCCCTGTCCTTCTTGAACTGAGGGGCCCAGAATTGGACACAATATTCCAGATGCGGCCTCACCAGGGCAGAGTAGAGGGGCAGGAGGACCTCTCTTGACCTACCTGCTACTCCCCTTCTAATACACCCCAGGATGCCATTGGCCTTCTTGGCCACGAGGGCACATTGCTGGCTCATGGTCATCCTGCTGTCCACCAGAATCCCCAGGTCCCTTTCCCCTACACTGCTCTCCAGCAAGGTCGTCCCCAGCCTATACAGGCACATGGGGTTATTCTTTCCCAAGTGCAAAACTCTACACTTACCCTTGTTGAACTTCGTAAGATTTCTCCCTGCCCAGCCCTCCAGCCTGTCCAGGTCTCTCTGAATGGCTGCACAGCCTTCTGATGTGTCAACCACTCCTCACAATTTCATCAGCAAACTCACTGACAACATTCTCTAATCCCTCATCCAGATCATTGATAAATATATTAAACAGCACCGGTCCAAGCACTGACCCCTGAGGGACCCCACTAGACACAGGCATCCAGTCAGACTCAGCCCCATTGACCACAACCCTCTGGCTTCTTCCCTTCAACCAATTAGTGACCCACCTCACTACTTGGTCATCCAGACCACACTTCCTCAGTTTACCTATGAGGATGCTGTGGGAGACGGTGTCAAAGACCTTGCTGATGTCCAGGTAGACCACATCCACTGCACGGCCACCATCCATCCACCTGGTTATGTCTTCACAAAAGGCTATCAGGTTGGTCAAACATGACTTCCCCTTGACAAAGCCGTGCTGACTGCTCCTAATAACCTTCTTATCCTTGATATGCCTAGAGACAGCGTCAAGGATAAGATGTTCCATCACCTTTGCAGGGATGGAGGTGAGGTTGACTGGTCTGCAGTTACTCGGGTCATCCTTCCTGCCCTTCTTATAGACTGGAGTGACATTCGCTTTCCTCCAGTCTTCAGGCACCTCACCTGTTACCCACGTCTTACCAAAGATGATGGAGAGTGGCCTAGCAATGACTCCCGTCAGCTCCCTCAGCACCCGTGGGTGCATCCCATCAGGGCCCATGGATTTATGAATGTTTAACTGTTCAAATTGATCCTTAATCCACTCCTCATCAATCAGGGCAGACTCCTCCTTTATCATGACTTCCTCTGGGACCTCAGGGGACTGAGGCTCCTGAGGATGGTCTCCAAAAGTGCAGACAGAGGCAAAGAAGGCATTCAGCAATTCTGCCTTCTTTCTGTCCTCTGTCTCCATGGCACCCACCTCATTCAACAGAGGGCCTACATTGCCTCTAGTGTTAGTTTTGTCAGCAACGTATTTGAAGAAGCCCTTTCTGTTGTCTTTGACCTCCCTTGCAAGTTTTAATTCCAAGGAGGCCTTAGCTTTCCTGAATGCCTCCCTACACTCCCTGACAGCTGTCCTGTACTCCACCCAAGTGGTCGGCCCTTCCTTCCACAATTTATACACCCTCCCCTTCCACTGGAGTCTGTCCGGCAGATCCCTGGTTAACCATACAGGTCTCCTGGATCTCTTTCTTGATTTCCTACCTGATGGGATGCACTGATCCTGAGCCTCGAAGAAGTGGTCTTTGAATGCCAACCAACTCTCTTGGGCCCCTTTACCTTTCAGCTCCCTGTCCCAAGGGGTTTCCCCCCAGCAATTGCTTGAAGAGGCCAAAGTTGGCCCTTCTGAAGTCCAGAGTTGCGATCCTGCTTGATATTCTGTTTTTACCGCACAAGATCCTGAACTCCACTATCTCATGGTCGCTGCAGCCAAGATTGCCCTCAACCTTCACTGCTTCAACCAGACCTTCCTTGTTGGTGAACACAAGGTCCAGCAACACTCCTCTCCTGGTTGGCTCATCCACCATTTGCATCAAGAAGTTATCATCGATGCACTGGAGGAACCTCCTGGACTGAGGATGGCTGGCTGTGTGGGATTTCCAGCAAACATCTGGGTAGTTGAAATCCCCCTTGAGAACCAGGGCATGGGATTGAAACTTGAAAATTCAGTTATTCAGGTTCTGAATGGCAAGGGAAAATGAAGCGAAATTACCAGGAAAACAAAACAAAAAAAAACAACCAAATGAAATAAACAAACAAAAAACAAACATGAAAACTTCCAACTTTTTAAAGAAGCAACACTAAAGTTGTTTCGGTTATTAAATTTTGGTACAGCACTGTCTTCTATTTACTGTTTTTAAGAGCAATGTAAGCAGCTTTCTTACAGTTTTTCTTCTTTTTGTAAAACATTAATACAATAAACTACTTGAAGTTTCTATAAAAACAGACTCCTGTACAGACATAATACTTCTTCTTACTTAGAAGAAATATATATCACAAACCAGAAGATATATTTATTCCTTAAAAACAAAACAAAACAAAAAAAAAACACAAAAAAAGCGCTAGATTTTCAGTCCTAGGGCTATAGTTAATAATTTTGTAAATCTTCCTGTCAGCCATTCTGCACCTTTAAAATACTCTGTATGCAAATAGATACTTAAAAAGTGTGTATTTATACCTCTGATGATTTTTGCTCTCTGAAGAAGCAACAAAAGTCATTGCTTAACGTAACACTGGAGTAGTTGGCTGAATGAAATTTGCAAACAGCTTGGGGAAAATCGTTCTCCGTTTAGTGTAGAATTTACCTGATGGACACATCTTCAACACTGATTTGCTTCTCAAACCTCAGTTACAGTGTGAAAGATGGTTCACTGATATCTTGGCATATACATAAAGCATCAAATTTTTGTTGGAATCTTGATGGGCAGATGTCCACAGATAAGCAAGATGTCAGTGAAGTCTATCAGTCTCCATTAACGCATAGTGCTTCTTTAAGGTTCAGTACTCAGATATTTTGAGTGCTTAAAAAAATTCAATAACATAAATATAGCTCAGTGAAATTACTTCTGATATTTCTTAATGTCTTGGAAAATTAACCATCTCCTGTTTGGAGATGACGCTATTGGCCCTTAGGATTAATGTTTCAAAGCTGCTGTTAGTTCAGGTCTTTCTGCTTGTACCACTTTCTCAGGATTTGTAGTTGTTGAGATATCAGTGGCTTTATAAGATACTAAACACTAGACATGGTGAGAAAACATCTAATAGAAATTGCTGTTCAGTTCTGACAGATATTAAAATTTTGTAGAATCCCAGTATGGAGTTTGCTTAATCAAATATCAGAGACATTTTAAATCTAAATAAAGACCTTAATTCACCCAGGGGGCAAAATCAACAAGGAAGGTGAAAATCCCAAACAAGAAAAGAGCCTTTAAGAATTGTATTTGTAGTGCCATCTGCTTTGAGTTAATTGTTCTCAACAGGATACGCAGTTGTCATTTAGTCTCTGTATTACTTATTAAAGAAGTAGTGAATACATAGAAATATGTCATGAGCATTGGCAAAATACTGATATAGTGATAACACAGCCTGATTGATATACTCTGCTAACTTATACTTTATTTTCTTCTTTATGAGAGAAAATTCAATCTTTGTGAATGTACAACTACTAATTAATAAATCTCATGCTTGTGCAATCTTGATAGGGAGACATACATAAAGGAATATAGGGCAAAACTTTCGGTAGCTCACAAATACTGTGAGCAGTATTGGTCTTTAAAATGTCTTTGAAGAGCTGTTCAATATTTCGTGTAGTGTACAACTATGCACTATATAAAAGAGACACTTAAAATGTTGGGAAATGGCAGTTTGCCCTTGTGTCTAGCAATTTGCTCAGTTGTTCTTTTGTGAAGGGAATGGAGTAGGATTGCTACCATTCATATCAGCAGTGTATCGCAAAGTGTCTGTCCTGAGAGCTTCAGCTTGAGTGCAACAATCACAGTAATGGGGATAACAAAGGGCAACCGATGGAAGAATCACAGAAAGCTGAGGTGAAAAGAAGATAGAACTGTCACCTCCATCTGTTTACAGGTATTTGTCTCTTTTTTAGAAACAGTTCGTTGATGTGATCTAGAGAAACAGAGTACACAGAAATGTTTCTATTGGATATTTTATAAAATTTTTAAAATAATAACTAAGAAACCAAACCAACTAACAAAACAAACAAACCCCACAGATGTCTGTCAATCAGAATAGGTAATAATAATAATAATCTGCTAATAAATCCATGTCCACATTATTTCTTTTCATTTTAAGAGGTCCCTGGGCATCAGACTTACATCTTTACTTAATAAAATTGTGAGCTTTGATATTGTTGCAGGTATTTGTTAAACACTCTGTTTTATCTAATCAGTGTTACAGCTATTATTACATTTTTAAGCCTTCAGCTACCAAATCTGATTTTTTAAAGAGGGAAAATAAATTTATTAACAAGAGTAACCCTGAAGATCAAGCATAATTAGTCAAGTTTAAATAAATAAATAATGCACTAAAAGAAGAATTTCATCCAACAGGGTAAAACCCCAAGAAGTTATGAACTACTTTTTATAACCTTACCCTATGAAAAAAATGCAAACTGGACTTCAGACATACAATTGATTCTATTGATTTCAGTTTGATTACTCATGTCCCTAAAGTTAAACATATCTTATTTTTTTTCCTTGATCAAGTTTATAAAATACCCAATAACAATGCTATATGTGCTGTCTCTGGGCAGTTGGCATTGATTCCTCAATCCATCTACCTACCCCAGGACTTTCTATAACTTCCATTGAGACCATTTATATACATTGTTTCTAATGTATTATGCTATGAGCAGATGATATTAATTAGTCCCTACCACTGTGCCACCTTTTCTTGTCATCTGGCTTTTTTTTTTTTCCACTCTAAGGTCACTTCATTCTAAAAGAAGTGATAAACGAAATGCATTTGAAAACACATGATTCAGATGAACAGTGGAAAACACTACGGTGTAATAGCAACTTTTAAATTTCTGCAGGCTCCTTTTTTTTTCATTTTCTGACCTATGCTGCATCTTTATATGCAGATTTTTAATTCCACCACTTCCTATAGTACTATTGTGAAAGATTAAAGTAATCTGAACACTGCCTCCACAATTTTATTTTCAATTATTTAGCCTAGAAGAAAAGTATCCTTAGGATCAAGATCTGTTCCAACACACTGTCATTTTACAAATTTCAGGCAAAGTCAAATATGAAATTCCCTAGCTGCTTACAGTGAAGCAGAGCTATTTCTTTAAATGGACTAGGTATCAGAGAAATTAAGTGCTTGATATGCAATGTCAGTTTTTAAAAAATGTGACAGATCTGATCTCTTTACTTGTTACATTCAAAATCTTGTTGTAAGCAAAAAGAAACTCACTATACATATGGAGATTGGAATTTATTGACAGTCCAGTTAATGCTTTAACATTCTAGTAATACAAATTAAGTCATAAATACAGATAAAATCTCATTAATGAAAGTTCAATGATTATGTGATGGTTGTGCAATCCCTTTCCCTCTTCCTGACATTCACCCCATTTCCATGGTGCTGTGCTTGTACCTGAAATGTCCGTGGGGATCCTGAAGCTGACAAGTTCGGCTCCTGGCAGGAAGACCTAAGAAGTATAGAAGACATGGAAACACCATTGGTCTTTGGCAGGATGAGTATAAAGTTTGGTGGAGTCTGAAAGAAGGCTTTCTCCTCAGTCCTGAGTTTTGCTTGAGTTTGTTTTATACATTTCTTTACCCAGTGTGCTAACTTCTGGCTGCTCCTAGCTGAGTGTGACCATGGTCCCACAGCCTCCACAGGCTCAGCCCCACCAGAGGCTCTTGTCTGTTGGGCAGTGACTCCTTGAGTTTGCTGGACACTTCCCAGGGAGGCATGGGCAGAACTCAGGCTCAGGCAGGGGAGGCAACAGACACTTGCCCCCAAGGTAGGAGTTGAATACAGCCCAGCCCGGATCCAGCCAAGGACCTGTCCTATCAGGTCACTGCAGAGCCTGTGACTCTTCATTTATAAAAGAAAAAATAATAGTAAATGGGCTGTGTTCTAACTGACAGAACAAATAAACAGTAAGCAAGTCAATCACCAGACACAGATAAGTACTTTGCATAGGGATAGAGGCAATACAACTTTCTGGAGAGAAATTGTACCTTGCAATTTTTCCACTATTGTTGAAGAGCCACATATGCAGTTGTAATGCCTTTGAATGTAGAAAATCTTTATAAAAGTCCTATCATGGGGATCTAAGGTGTAACTGGATATGAGAGAATCTTTCCTTGGGTTATGATCTAGCCAAAGATAGCAAAGAACACATGGCAAGAAAGTTAAGTTTTCACAGTAAATCTAAACTATCAGGAAGGATCTCAAATATGACACCAGAATAGCTCAGTCATAAATGTTCTGGAAATGGATTTGAGTAGTGAAGCAGCAGTGCTTTCTGATGGTACAGGAGTATTTAAAGTGGAATAAGAAAGACTAGTACTATAAAATGACTGGAAAACTTTTTTTGGGTTCTCATGATATCGAGTAAACAGATTATAAAATTACATAAAAATTATATTGTTTAAAGTAAATCTATGTGCAAATGTAAATTGTGCACAAAACACACAATAACAGAGTTAAAATACATATAGCTTCTTAAATAACGTGAGGATCACAGAGACATTATTAAACAATAATACTGTGAGGGTCACACAGACATTATTAAAAGACAGTTTGAAGACTTAAAATAAAGGAGGGCTTCTTCAGGCAAAGCAGTACAGAAAATATTTCTCAACAACAGAAAAAGAAGATAGAAAATATAAATAAATATCGTGGAGTATGGTGACTAACAAGTGCAGTAGTTTGGATATAACTCTAGTTTTGGAAGTCTTTAAGTCACAAGTAAATTAAAATCAGCAGATATTAATGAAGTCAGCTCCCTTTAAAGATGTCCACTTTCTTTTAGCATTTTTCTAAGCATCTGCTACTGACAGAAAGAGCGTAGTGAACCACACACATTTCCCCTCTGTATAATCTTTCTTTATTTTTCTATTTACCCTGAATACTTTTTATTTACAGAAATCTGTAATTTAGAATGTCATCAATGTTTCTGTGAGTGATTATCTGACAGTGTGATCTGCAATTTTCATACAGTGTATTTTGAATAAAAATATGGAAGGCAAACAGAAAAGAAACATTTATGGAAAACTTACTATTATAACTCAGAATCTTTAGTATGTTCCTAAGTTAAAAGAAGAACTATCCCTGTAAAAGAACATCCAGCTGTATTATATCTTTTAACTTTTTATTCTGAGGGATGCAAGACTTCTTTAAATAATATAAAGGAAGTTCTGATCTATATTATAATGAAATTTAATATTTGATGTTAGAATATTAACTTATAATGAATTTCTCCTTTTATTGCTGATACATAATCAGTATTTTAATCAGGTTCATTAATGGTACCATATCTAGAATACAACACAGCAGGAGAAATAATTGTTGGATTGACAAAAAACATACCTTATTATGATTTCCATTTTATATACTCTTCAGCAGCTGATTTTGTAGGGGAACCATTTTATAAATACAGTAATGCCTTGTTTATTAAAGTGAGATCATAGTAGTGTATGTTTGTATATTAAAGAAACGGTAACAGAACTATTTTTTTTAGTGAGGAAATGTCTTTATTCTGAAAAATTTAAGCTATGGTTTGTCACACTGACAACCATGAATTTTAAGATTATATCTTCTACCAGAATTAACTTAATTCCTTATGGATCTGTATTTTAGGGAGAGAAAGGGGAATTTATTTAAAAAAAACTCTTCTCATGGAGGACATAAAACCCAAATATCTTGGCTGATGTAGTTTAATAGTAACTACAGCAGTACCTGAATTATAATAAAAGTATTTTTCCTGACTCATCAATAGTATATTAGCCTAACTTAGAAGTCTAAAAGATACATAATGATATATGGAACAATTATCATTTAATCTTCATAAATTATTACCAGCTGCCTCAAAAAAAGAATTATCTGACTTCGTGAAAATTCAAAACATTTGTCCAGATTGAATGAGAGTCAACTGCAAAAATAGTTCCCACTATAGTCACTCAAGATAGTTAGATACCAATGGATAGATCTCAGGTGAAAAGAATGTAATAACAGTCATTTGCCTTGAACTATGAATTCCCTCAACCCACGCAAAAAAAAATACGTTAACTTAGAAATAAAGTTTTGAACATCGCTTATGTGTCCAGCTATTACAGCCACTAGTGTTGTTTAATTTACATTGCTATTAGTAGAAGATGCTATGAAACAAAAAATGTTCTGCAGAAAGTAATCCAGAAGAAAAAATGAAATGCCTTAATAATTGAATATAGAAAAAAAACCCAACAAAACACTACGACCTCCCTTGCCCCCCATCCTCCCCCAAAAAAATACGGAAAAAAAAGGAAAACAAGAGGTTTATGATTTGGTTTGAAAAGGGCATCCTTGCCCTTTTCAAACCATCAAAGAGACATGTTTTTTATTTATTTTTTACTTTTTTTTTTTTTTAGAAAAGGAAGCTTTAGTGTCAAAATTGTGTTTGAAAATGCTTCTTTTTGCCATATTATTAGGCAGAAGAGTTACATGTTAAAAAATACTCAGTTTACAAGAAATATAATATTTATTTAAGAACAGTTCCTACAGCCAAATCCAGTGATTAAGATAAAAGGAATTCTACATGTTACCTAAGAATAACAGGCAATATATCTATACTACTACTACTACGTCTACTACTAGTAATGTCATTACTATTATTATTATTGCTTTTATTATTACTACTACTATTATTAAAGGATTATTATGAAATAGAAAATCACAAGCTTGTTTAAAACTCATTCTCTCTGGTCAGAGACACCATAGAAAAGACTAGGATAAACATCAATGTAGATGGATATTCTGTGATAAACATGTCACCGCTAGCTCAAATGCAGAAAGTGACATACTCTTTAACTTCACAGAGCCATAGATAACTACTTTGAGTGCATTAAATGATTCATACTTACTCTTTACAAATTGAGCACTTACAAGTTAGTTTAACATCCTATGACTTGTTAATTGATTCTAGAAGATATACCTTGACCACGCATACTGTTTATGTTTCCTGTTATCTATGTTTGGTTATCTGTTAGACAATAAACAATCAGTTCTTAAACATCTCAGAATTTTCTTACTAGAAGATTAATACCTTCTGATATTCTTTAGAGAAAGATAAAAGTGAGAGAATGTGTTTTTTTCCTTTATTAGAAGTGGTTCCTTACCAGAAGAAATGTAAAAATGCTGAGACTAATGTTTTTTTCTTCTGTCAAGTTGGCTGCTTACATGATTTATGATGAACTTGTCATTGCACTGATAATCTCATATAGCTTTTGAGCTTCAGTCTGTCCAATTGTTAGTTTAAGATATTCTTGTGGAGTCTTCATTGGAGGTAAGCATCACCTGAAAATAGATTAAAATTACCTGTTGCCTCCCCTTTTCTATTCTGCTTTCACCTACAAAATGCACATTTTTCAGTATGGATTATAGGTCTTACTCTAGTAGTAATAAGCACTTACATCTCATAATATTTCTCCATTTTTTTCGCTGAACTAAGAAAGATTTGGTTATTAAATGTCAAATTTGGAAGCTTATTCCTGGAATGTCTGCAAAAAGACATTTCTCCTTTTAAAAGCAGGTCAAGTGAACTGTTTCTGAAAGTAGAAAACAAGAACCCACTGCCTGTCTTTCTTAAAGTGCAAGTTCAATCATCTTAGCAAAGGAAATAAAATTATCATACTAAGTGTAGTTAGTTACTAAAAGTACTTTAGAAAAAATATATTTGGCTTTGCTTTTCATTTTCTATTCTTTTAAATTATCTAAACCTGTTAATTTACCTATGGATAAGATTATTCTAGATTATTTTTCATTTTATTTTTCATTAGAACATAGAAGTGTCCAGTCTTTTTAAATTTATTAATAAATTAATTACCTTTTAATACTTAATAAATTACTATCCATATGCCCCCCAAAGCATGGAACCTATTTAAAATTTTGAACCCATTAAATTCTGGCCTGTTAACATCCACTAAACATTGTAAATCTCCTAAACCATTTTTCCCATCATTCTCCGTATTTTTCCATAAAGTCTACAGTAATATCTGCATATTTCTATTGCCTTATTTTTTCCCTTTATTTATCATAATCTCATATTTTCTCAGGTTACAGACTCCAACAGTCTGTACCAGGAATTTCTCTTCTTCATTGACTGCAATTTTCCTGTGGATAAAATATCGTCCTCTCTCCTCCAGAAAGACAAGTATAATCTATGAAAAAAAGTATTTTTATTAAGAATAAGTTCTAAAACCAGCCAATTCTCTCATCCCATTTGCGGTCGGCAAGAAATAAAACCATGACTATTTATTATTTCCTCAAAGTGATGATTTTAATAAAGACACATGCAGGAATAGTGCAAATAATTTAGGAATCAAGCAGAACAAACATTTCTGAGTGTATTTATGTGAAAGTTGCATACAGTCAATCAAAGAATAACTGAATCATAATTACTGCCACCGTGCTTTCCACTTATTTATTCATACAAACCCATACGCTTATACAGCAGTTTCGGTATAAATCTGTCTAAAGACAACAAAGAAGTCTGGTTTTATTCTTTGCAGGAATCAAACTTACCAGTTTTAATCATAGTTGCCAACTTCTAAGTTGTCCTTCACATCTCGCTGATCAGCTAACAGTAATCAACACACATTACTCACATAGGGCTCAATTCTAATTACTCTTCTCAGACTACAATATAAACAATCAGAGGCACATGATCTGAATGCTGACTCACTTTTAAGCTTTCTGAGTTTTCTCAGCTTCTCTGCAGACTGATCTCCAAATAAACCAAATAAAACCATGATGGATACGGCAGGCTCACTTAAATACAAGCATACTGGAAACTAGGGTCTTTATTTAGATTACAGAATATATTATTTCATAAATTATACATGATTTTTTAATTGAAATACAGTGTATTTTCTATATTTAGGTCTAGGAGGATCTAGGAGGATCCAAGAGTAAATTAAATTTTTTTCTCAAAGCTATTACAATATCTTTAAAAATATAAAAAGGGGGAAGATTTTTTTGTACTTTCACATTGTTGAGTTGTTCTGTCACCCTCTGATACTGGCCACTGGAATATTTTCTGGGGATTTCAAGATTTAATTTTTTTCATGAAAAATTCATAAAGGAAGTGTCCTTTATTTTCTCATTGCCTGTGTTAATTGAATTGATAACTACGTAAACCTTGATAATGTTTGAAAACTTTGTAATACACCTATAAAAGGAGACATAAGAATGGCTGCCATACTTGGCTTTCTTAAACAAATGAAATTTCTTTGTGGGTGTTCTGGGAGGAATATACACTTTATTGTTGCAAAAGAACATAAATCTTGTCTCTGGCCAGTAATCATTGGGAAGTAATCTAGAAATCCTGTATGCTCTAGAAAGAAAGATTTTTCATGAACTTTTATGGTATTAATGCTGGATGGCAAAAATCAGACTTTCTGGGTTTCATTAACAATGCTGAAAAAAAAAGCAGAAAGAAAAGAAAGAGAAGGAAGACAATTATGAGTGATGATTTTGAAGGTGTATGTAGATACTTCATAAATTCCTCAGTTCATGGTTAACATTTTGGACTATAGGTAAGAACTCCAGAGGCAGAAAACAAGGGGTATAGGAGGCAAATAAACTGACATAATATGGTTTTTTTGAGAAAAAGACAAATCAATGTAAAGCATGATATAATTCTTCAAGTTTTAATGTTAACAGAATGGTTCTATAATCATGTGTCAAACACAAATTAATGCTGACATGAAACTGAAGTATTCAGCAGCCGTGGGTCCAATCTTAAAAGAAAACAGAGAGAAATTCATATGAAAATGTGAATTTCTAAACTAACAAAACTAAGATTTTCTGAGGAAAGAAACTGACTATTATTTGTTCAAAAGAAAAAAAAAGTGTTTGCAGTTCTACTTTTTTTTTTTTTTTAAATAAAGAAGATTAAAGGGAACACAGTAGGCTTGTATAAGTAATTTTTCTCTCCATGGAATCAGCTTTACAAACTAAAACAAGTATAGAAAGACTTTATTGACCTCAGTAGGCTCTCTGGGAACCTTTTAAAGTAAATGGGAACAAAATTAATTAAAGTAGCATGTTATTTAATTGTGATTCTCTCAAAAATCTTTTCAATGAATTTTCCTCTTGGGTTGTCACAGAACTTAATTCTGCTTTACAGGTGTGAAGCGTGAAATGAAGATATGTTTCTTGTATGTTCCTCTTCTTTTGGTCTACATGTAGAACTACAAGCTCTTCAATAGTTTATGGGGCATACCTTCTCAACAGTGACTATGGCAAAATAAATCAGGCAGGGAAGGTGAAAAGACTTCAGGACAAAGTTGTGAAAACATAGTCCTCTGGAGATAAATAATTAGATGAAGGTATATGAATGGAAGCAGACGCTTGAAGACGCCCTTCGGTAAAAGTCTGAAAATTATGATCCTTGAAACTTGACTATAGCCAGCCAGATTCTTAAATCATGCAAATTACCAAAACAAAAAATGTATTATTTCATAAGGGAAAAATATTTGCTAGGAAAACATGGAAAGGTACTATATTTTGTTTGTTTGATATGTTTTTAAATAATGCTTACAAACAGGGTTTGTAGGAACCATAAAAATGGAGAAGGAAATCTTGTTCCTTATAAATGTGTAGTCAGTAAGTTACTAAAAAATAGCTAAAAAAATTCAGTCAGATTTTTCCAATATATAATTATTTTAGGTTTGGTTAATTTTATATGGTTTTAGCCACTTCTTTTTAGCTTTTTGAAGTCTATTTTTTTTTAACCTTTTACTTAAATGTGACCCAAATTCACCGTATATCTGTTTCTAGTTAGGACCAGGAAATTCTAATTTATGAAGTGCTGAGTTACGAAGCACTGAATGCTTTCTTTGCCTCAGTCTTTCAGAGCAAGATTAGCTTTCAGGAATCCCAGATTCCAGAGACCAAGGGGAAAAGCTGGAGAAAGGAAGATATACCCTTGATGGAAGACAAGAAGACGATCATGCCAGAAAGTACTTCAGAAAACTGGACATACATAAATTCATAGGCCCTGATGGAATACCCAGACGTATGCTGAGGGAGCTGAGAGATGTCATTGTGAGAACACTCTCGACAATGCTTGGGCAGTTGTGGAGACTGGGAGAAGTACCTGAAGACTGGAGGAAAACAAGTATCACTCTTATCTTCAGAAAGGTTAAGAAGGAGGACTCAGGGAACTACAGGTCTATCAGCTAATATCTAGGGAAGCAATAGAGTAAATAATTCTGGAAAACTTTTCCAGGCAAGTGAAAGGCAAGGAAATCATCAAGATTAATCATTATAGATCCCCAAAGGATGAAGTCATGCTTGACCAATTTGATAAACTTCTTTGATGAACTGACCGGCTTGGTAGACAAAGTTAGAAAAATGAATATGGTCTACTTAGACCTTGATAAGGCTTTCAATACTGTCTCCTAAAATATCCTCACAGCTAAGCTGTTGATGTATGGGCTTGATGAGAGAGCAGTAAGGTGACTGAAAGTTAGTTGAATGGTCAGGCTCAGAGGGTGGTGATGAGAGGCACTCTAGTAGGAAGCCTGTGACTAGTGGTGTACTCCAATGGTCAAAAGTGAGACCAGTCCTGTTTAACATCTTCATGGCAGAGTGTAGCATCAAGTTTGCTGATGCCACGGAACTGGAAGGAGTGGCTGATACACCAGAGGGTTGTGCTGCCATCCAGAAGGACCTCGATAGGCTGGAGAAATGGGCTGAAAGGAACCTCATGAAGTTCAACAAGAAGTCCAAAGTCTTGCATCTGGAAAGGAAGGAGTACCAGTACATGCTAGAGGCCACCAAGATAGAAAACAACTTGACAGACTAGGACCTGAGGATCCTGATGGACACCAAGTTAAAGCATAGGCCAGCAAAGTGCCCTTGTGGCGGATGTAAATGACACCCTGGGCTGAATCAAGCAAAGTGTTGCCGGCAGGTTGAGGAACGTGATCTTTGATAGTTACTCAGCATTGGTGAGGCCACACTTGGAGTACTCTGTCCAGTTTTGAACTCACCATGACATGAAAGACATGACCGTACTGGAGAGATTCCAGTGAAGGGCCATGAAGATGATGAAAGGACTAAAACACCTCTCATGTGAGGAAAGGCTGAGAGAGCTGTGACTCTTCAGCCTCGAGAACAGAAGGCTAAGCGGAAATCTTATCAATATAAATAAATACCTGAAGGAAGAGTGCAAAGAAGATGGAGCAGACTCTTCTCAGTGATGTACAGTTACGTGACAAGCAGCAGTGCATGTAAACTGAAACACAAGAAGCTGCACCTGAAAATCACGAAACCATTTTTCACCGTGAGATCACTGAGCTCTGGCACGGATTTCCCAGGGAAGTTGTGCATTTTCCACCCTTTGCTAAAAGATCTAAGTGCCTTTGCTTGAGCAGGAGGGTTGACTTCCAGAGGTTCCTTCCAATCTCAGCCATTCTGTGATTCTGTAATTCTCTGATGAGTAATGAATGAAAGCCGATTAATTTTTTTGAGTCAGATTTTCGCTTAAAACAGATAAGCTATAAGGCCTGTATGGAATCACTATATGGCATAGTAAGCTATCTAAATTACTGGTTGATAGAACTTTTCTCCTCTGTAAAGTCTCAATTATAGTTTTGCTGTTTATGTATCAGGTGAGTATCAGAGTCGTCTCTGACAGTGGTCTCAGTGGTTCTCAAGTACAAGCTTAGAGCATAATATAGAACTGTATGTCTATAGGATTTACTTTAATACATGATCAGTTGAAATAGTCATTGCATGCATTTTATGAAACTGTCTTATTTTAGTTTAAAAAATTCATTTTTGGGGATGTCTAAATCACCTAGAAATATGGTGTGAACTTTTTCTAAGTTTAATCTTCTGACAGAAATTCATGAATCTGGCTACTAACTATTTGAGAATAGCTCTCTTTTCTTATCTTGTACTTGTCAATATGATTGGAACAATTTACATTTGTTTCTAAAGCCTGTCAAAAGTATAATTAGATTTTAATCCCATTGCTTTAGGTGATATTTTGGTAAGCTCTTTTAATCTGTTAAGGGCTATCCTTCCTCTTTATCTTAAAAGAATAAGTGTAATGTCCAAAGATTTTTATATGTTACAGGTAATATATTTTCACTGTGATAACTGTGTTGTAGGAAGTGACTGAAGAAGATCCTTAAGTATTGCCTGAAGCACATTATATACAGAGAGGTATATCTGTAGGCTGTATTACTGATTAAATACACAGTGTACAATTTCTCCTTCCACTAAGATAAGGTAGTAGTAGTAGTTCAGTCTTTCAAAAAAACCTTACTGCTGCCATTAGGTACATGACAGAGACACTGACAAACCTATACAATATGTGCAGTTGCACACAATATTTTGGATGGGTTTGGTATGATTTTAAAGATCTATGGCTTCTTCTAAAGAACTTTACTGCTACAGTGCGTGAAAAATACATTTCTGTGATCTGGGAATAAAGCCTGAACAGGATGTGTATGATCACTCTAAAAACTGAGACTCCACGATAAAATCAAGATTGGTAATCCTATGAAACAATTCATATCAAAAGTAGTGAAGATTCTACTTTCTTCTATTGCTTTCTACCCCCAGGACATACAGGTTGACTCAGCTGGGGAAGTGGTACGTGCAGAGAAATTTGATTGCTTTCCTACAGCTGTAAAAGATGTGGAATTTGTGACATGGTCAAATTTCTTCCTGTTTGTGACTTCCATTCTCCATTGCTGTTCCACTGGAGAAGGATCTAATCTAATTTATTTTCCTCCCCATCCTTTGTAAGATTTTATGACACCCTCAGGTGTGCTGATTCAGTTGTGTGGCCCTGCTCTAAACCAAAGGAGTGAGACAAGCCATTTTAAGAGTAAAACATACTACAGCTTTTTATTTATTTCAGCGGGTCATTTCAGGAAATGTAGGTTATAGTAAGGTGATGCAGAAATGGGATTGAACAGGGATGGTAATCTTTCCTGAGGAATAAGCAAGCATGAGAACAGAAGAGGCAGAACCTGATAATTTTCAATGTTGCTGATGCATTACTGACATAAAGCCGTGGTTTAATCAAGTGAACAGGATTTTTCGTTAAAATTAATTCTTAATTTCCTTTACTGGTCACACATCAGAATATACATATGTAGTGTTCTACACTAAGACAGGTGAGGAATTTAGTTTGTTTTAAAGGACTAAGAAGAGAATTTTTTTTTTTTCCAAGTCTGAATGTTTTATTTGTTCTCCAGCTAGCAATAAGTGACAATCTACCTCTTCCTCTAAGAAAAAGAAAATGTAACACTGCTTATATAGCAATCCTCTTTCTGGATTGCCTTCTCAGAATAAATTAACAAATATTGCCCCATCAAAGTCACTGGTATTATGTTAGTTTAATATTATCTGAAAATTTGGTGTACTTTAACAGTGAACTCTTTCTTTCTTATATAATTTATCTCTCTCTTTTTTGAGCTCTTTTATCTATCCTGTTGCTCTCAGTCATGTTAAAGACTTGTTTATACATGGAAAACCTTCTAATGTTGGTAGTCTGTGCTTTACTCTCTCCAAGCCAATTAGACATTTTTTTTCTGTGATTTTTTACATATTCTTACAATACAGATAGATTTTCTTCTGAACCCATGGCCCCCTCTTCAGTTAATTTATATAAATATATATCAGTTTATATATACATATAAGTTAATTTTATATTAATATATAATTAATATATTTATGTCCTTTCAAGAATTTTCCACTGCTTCGGAAGTAGCTTGGACTGCTCTTGTGATAGAGTAAAATATATTGTAAGACAGTCGTGAAAGGTCACATATTTCCCTACTCACAGGCATAGTGAGTACGAGTACTACAACATGAGAAATATTTTTTATGTATTTTGAGTCCCAAATACCATGCAGACATTGATAAACTGGAGTGAGTTTGGTGGAGGACCACCACAGTGTGGTACTGGAGCACATGCCCTGTGAGGAGAAGCTGAGGGAGTTAAGTTTGTCCAGCCTGGAGAACTGAACATCTGTCCCCAAAGCTTTTGCTGAGGATATTGAGAAATCAGAGTGAGCTTTTTCTCAGTGGTACAGAGAAAACAAGAACAAATTAACCTAGACTGACAGAAGAGAGATATAGACTGGATATAAGGAAAAAAAAATTCCCTGTGTGGACAATCAGACAGCGGAACAGGCTACTCCAGTTTCTCTCCATCCTTGGAGGAGTTCAAGACTCAACTGGATAAAGCCCTGAGCTGAGGTCTGACATCAGAGCTGACCTTGCTCTGAACAGAAAGAATTCTCGACTAGAGTTGTCCTGAGGTTACTCCTCCAGCCTGAATTGAAATATGATGCTGAATTATATCATGTTTTCTCTGCATTAAGAATGTGTCAATATGTAGAGCTACAGTTATATGGCATCTGTTAGATTTACAGAATGTTTTCAATTATTTAAAGAATTAAAACAGTATGTAAAGTTAAAGTTTAGGAATAAAATTCATGTATTGTAACTATTTTTAGAGGAAAATTTATTTATTAATTTATTTCATAATTTATTTAATAATTTATTTGACAATCTATTTAATATTTATGTAACCTTTTTTTTCAATTTATTTGATCTTAGACACATGCAACAATAATCTCAAGTCATAATCAGATTTTCTTTTGACTGGAAAAGTACTATTACTGTTTTTAACAATCGGGAACAGTTCCTGTTTTTTCTTTTAGTTGTCAGTGTCTTCTGTTAATAATCTCAGAATCACATCAGTCAACTCTAGCAAAGCATAAGTCATTCCCCCATTCCCAGATTATATCTACTCCTCTAAATGAAAAGAAAATCATAAATTTATGATTAATAGTGCTCTCTCTAGCAATAATGCAGATTAAAAATAGGTTGTGTGAAGGTGGCTTCACATTGCCTATACATATTTGTGATCACAAACCATGGCCCTGCTGGCCACTTACAAGTAGACCTAAGAGCTGCACAGCACTATTTAATGACAACTATGCAGGTGTTCCAGCTAATGGAGGACCTATGCATATCTTGCACATGAGAAGCATCCTTCTCCCACACAAACCTGCCCTCCCCCCCATAAAGCTGAGAGTGATGGAAATGGTGAAAAAAGTCCTCTTTGGAAAAAAATGCTGTCTAAGTTTTCAAACAGATTTATATTAATAGGAGCTAGGAGGTCAGTTTTTGTGTATATGGATAAGAATGTGAAGCAGGAGTTAGAAAGGGTTTTTTTTAAGTGTTCATTAAAAAAAAACCTCCACATACTTCAGATTGTTAAGCATGGGGGTTTCTTGTTCATTTGCAGAAATGTGATATTGCTCAGCAGTAAAAGGACTGGAGTCTTACTTCTAAAAAAAAAAATAAAAAAATAAGAAATCTTAGTGATAATCTGTGAAACAAGATTTTTAAGGATAACTTTCACTGAAAATCAAATGATGAGGACATTTTGAAAAAAAAAGTATAATTTACATTACATTGAAAATATTATCCTTAGCTTTTTCTTAATATTCATTTATATCAGTATTTCAGTATTTCGTTGTCTCATGAACCATCTCTTAGAAAGTCTCTAACACCAATAGTTATTTGCATGGATTTGTATTTGTCTTCAATATCTTCTTTAATCTCATTTAGTACTTTGAGAAACCACAAATGGACTTGTGTCTTTCCTTTCAACTTTGTTTTATGTTTTTCATTATACTCTTTCTTTTTACTCTATAATTTAGGTTACTGGTTCTCTTACAAAGACACAAAAATTTCTGTCCTTAGAATTATCAAAAGAGCCATGACAAAAGTTTGCCTAAAAACAAGCTGTTGTTCAAAATATCTTTGAGCTTCCAGACATGGAGTGATCTTACTTAAGCACAATAGAAAAAACTCTGAGAACAACAGCAATCGGCTAAATTATACTGTAAGATTATACTAGAATATTTGTAGCTGCACAAGGCATAAATCATTTCTTGGAATGAACCTGCTACACACTGCTTATTCATGTTTGATTTTATTTGAGAGCTGCTGAATGATGGCGAGTCATGTCATTAAGGCAGAACAATACATATATCACTATAAGAGCAATTCTGAAGATTCATATATAATAAGACATGAACTTGAGGAAGATATGTTAAATCTTTCTCTCTGAGGTCTCCAAGTTTTGTTTTTTTCAATGAACATTGCCATTTAAATTGTAGATTTAGAGAAATTGTAGATTTAAGTGAAAACTGGGTGATTGTTTACCAACTACCACCACAGGCAAAACAAGTGCAACTTGAAGAAGAGTAAGTTAATTTTACTGTCAATTAAAAATACAGTAGAATGATGAGAAACAAAGACAAAACTGAAAACACCTATCCTACACCTTCCCCTTCTTCCCAGATTCAACTTCACTCATGATTCTTCTACCTCTTTCCACCCCAAGCAGCCACAGGTTATGAGGAATGGGGGTTGAGGTCTGTTCATAACACTCCACCTCTCTCGTTCCTTCCTCTTCATACTGCAAACTTCTGCTCTAGCATGGAATCCTTCCCATGAGATACAACCCTTCACAAACTTCTCCAACATTGGTCCTACGCATGGACTGCAGTTCTTCAAGAAGCACTCCAGCCAAGGGTCCTCTCCATGGGATGCAGTCCTTCAGGAACAGACTGCTCCAGTGCGGGTCTCCCACGGGCCACAGTTTCCGCCAGGAATCTGCTCCAGCATGAGTGTTCCACGGGCTGCAACTCCCCTCATGGTATTTTAATTTGCTGTGATTTGGGATCTTTCAAAAGCTGTAGTGTGGATATCTGCTCCATGAGCTGCAGGACAGCAACCTGCCTGTCCATGGCTTTCTCCATGTCCTGCACAGTAATCTTTGTTCTCGCACCTGGAGCACCTCCTCACTCTCCTTCTTCTCTGATCTTGATGTCTATGGGATCTTTACTCCCACATATTCTCACTCCTCTCTCTCCTAGTTGCTGCACAGCATTTTTCACCCTTTCTTAAATGCTATCACAAAGGTAACATCAGTTTTGCTGGTGAGCCAACTTTGTTCAGAATTGAGTCTGTTTCAGAGACAACCAGAACTGGCTTTGTCCAATATGGGGGCAACTCATTTTGTTGTCCTATAGAGGCCACCCCCACAGCCCACTTCCTCCTCCCAACCTAAATCTTAACCATGGAACCCCAATACATTTGTCCAGATAATTTTTTTTTTCAGATTTCTTACAAAATAAAATCTTACAGTTTTATTGTCTCACTTTCTTAGCTATTTTTTTAATAGGAAATGAGGTCTTTTTGTTTCTGTAATGTAAGCTGGTGTATGATTGTGTGATCTGTGCCAGGAATTATTGGGTGAATTGCCGAAAAAAATCCAACAAAGTGTTTTACTTTCAGATCATGAGTTAAGTGGAACTTATCCAAAATTTTGAGATTTGGACTCTTAATGTCTGAAAGACAGTTTCAGTTACCCCCTCAGAAGTTGTATGTAGTGTCAGGGATTCCTTGGAATAATGCAGTAACAGAAAGATACAAATGAAACAACAAATTTCCTTGTGTTTCATTTTATTCATAATAAAATTTCTGATAATTTAACAGATAATGCTGAGAAACAACCTCATGATCTTCCCTATATTGTTTTCCTGTAATAGGCTTTGGTGCAATAGTCACCATACTATGTCAGACAACTTGGTTTCTTGCTTGCTGAAAGTCATGGCTCTCATATTGGGTCACTCTAGAGCAATTGACAACCTTTCCCCCCCCCCCCCCCCCCCTTTTATTTTTTCCTTTTTTTCCTTTTAAAACACCATTGTTATATGATTTTCCTATTTTTCATGAAATATGTGGAAAGTGAGGGGCTGATCCTCCATGACCACTGTATTTACTCGGATGTTCTTAATTTGGTACACTAGCTGTCTTCAGTACTTTCTTTAGTAATTGCTCTTTATCTCAGAATATGTATCCAGACAAGGTAAATATGTAAATACATTATTTTTTAGAAATAATGTAAATATTTTCGGGTTTCCCCAATGCTATTATTTTCAAAGCCATGACTTTTACACAGCATTTGTTTTTCTAGATGAGGCTACTTTAAATATGGATTACTTAAAAGATACTGTTGTAAGCAAATGACTAAAGCAATGACTAGATTTTGGCTTGAGGTTAAGCCAAATGAAGAGGAAAATTACTGGTTGTGATATGAGACATTTCTGAACTTAAATAACAGAATGGGAAGCTGATGACACAGGTAGCTCAGTGAGAAATGTCTAGATGCCACTGATGGTCACAGTGATGTGCAAGATTGCAAAACTACAAAGATACTCATAGGGGATGATTGTGGACCTTTTGGGGGAGTACACTCTTGCAAGGCCAAAAGTAACAAGGTAACCACAGCAGTTTTATTGTATATAGCTGAGATTACCTAAGTAATGATAAAATGCTGAATTTCAGTACAGGTTTAGCAAAACTGGGACTGAATGGGCAAAAAGTAGTTAAGGCAGGTTGCTTATTAGGATGGGGAAGAACTTGAGATGAAACAAGGAGTTATATGAATGACAAAAAACAGTGCCAAGAAACAAGAAAAAGAGTAATAATTGTTTGAGTAGTGTTGTCTTGGGATATTTCTGGGGCAACTCTATGACTGATCATCACAGCTGGAGCAGGACCATAAATATAATATGTTGTTATAATCATGACACAAGTCAAATTTTCTTCTTCTGTCAGGAAGACAGGGATGGGAGTGAGCTGATAAGCTTCCCTAAACTGTGAAAGAACACTTCAGTAGATGATCAAGCATCCTGATATCACCATGTCAGTGTGAATTCCAGGTCTCATGGTACTGGTAACTGCTTCACAACGTACTCTAGACACGGTTTTGTTTTGGTTATTATTTCTTTTGTTATGTTTTTTTTCTACTATGTAGTTAGAATTGGATTTCTAATTTTATTAAAGATAATTCAATATAAATATCATTGCAAAGGATCCCAATAAAAATTTTTATCGTGTAGGACAGTGTAATGAGCAATAATTTATGTAGTCTTGTGGCAAAAGATACCTATCAACTTCCTCTTCTGGGTGACCTATGTACTTTACTTCAGACAATGGGACTTCTATTTCAGAATACCTGCAAGATATAGTATCACAATACTGGTATTTTCGTAAATGATTTGCGCCTTTCTGCTATGAAACAGCGCACACTGCAGTTCCTTATGCTATGAGCCACCATTCTATTGCTTTTAAAGCCAAGGTTTTAAAGCAAGGTTGATTTTTTTTTTTTTTTTTTGTACAGATAGTGAAAACTGGTGTTCATAAACAGTTTCTGTTGGATCAATTAATGTGTACTCAGGACAGAAGAAATGGAGGCTTATAATCCAAGGACAAGGTCTCTTGTTCCCTATCGATTTTTCTTTCTATTGATTCATATCATTGATAGTGCTTGCCTTGTAATCTGTTCTCAAGGTAGACTACACTGTCAAGATGAAAGCGTTTTCTTCTATCCTTTAAAAAACATTCTAGGTAAATTGTGATGTCCTCACAGGAACTACTTTTTCACAGCAGTTTTGCAGCATGTGTGATTGTTTTCAGGGACATAAAGATTTCATCAGAAATTGATGATACTTGATATCATTAACATTCTTTCAACAATATCCTACATTTTGCACATATCCTTTTATTTTTGCAGAATATCCTCCTCAGCCTCCTCTAATTCTGCATATGCCTTTATGTGCAGCTTGCTGTTTTCAATTTATATCTACCAGGTTCATAGAAAAGATAATGAAGATTTGAGGTTCGTTGAGGAAGAAAGATGGAATCAAGATTTTATGAACATTTCTCATATTGCAATTGTCATAATTTTCAAAAAACATTGTCTACAATGTAGAGCTAAATAAAGCTCTGCACATGTTATCAGTTCAAAGTGTTTGAAGACATTAAGCATTTGATTGTCGGTCTACTACTTCCAAAAGAAATGTCTTGCTTCAAAAACTTAAGTTACTCTCTTGGGATATTAAGAACATTTTTCAGTGTGATTTCAATATTTGGTATTAAAAAAACAATGACTATTTCTTCTCCTTCATTAAACCTCAGTTAATATATACAGTTTTACACAGCAGTGGACTTTTTATATCTGTTCCTGTGAGTACTGAATAGTTATATAATCAGAGTTTTCTTTTTCAACTTCATTTTAATAAGTAGAAATTTGATTTAAGGAAAGTGTTTGTGAATTTTGTAAAAATCCTGTTTAAGTACTAGCAGAGTACTTCAGAAAAATCTTAGTATGGTTAGGTCAAACCTTTGAGTCTTTCAACAGACATTGTTTTCAGTTTGATCTCCATGTTCTTAAGCAAAACAAGTCTTCTTTTGCTTATTTGGTTTATACGTATTTAATTGCTCCTGCTAGAGGAAATACACTTCAATTCAGCAAATGAAATTAATAGTTCACTTCATTAGGATAATGAATTTTATTTTTAAAAATTATGAAACAAAACTGGTAATAAGCATTTAAAAATGGTAAGGAAAAAGTAGGAAAAAAAATCACAATTCTTTAGGACAGCTGAAAATGTATACTGGAAATAACATCCTGTACGGAACAGTAACAAAGATTCTTATTTTTGATTTTTTTTAAAAATCCTTACTAAAAATGTGACTAACTATAATCTTCATTATATTTCTTTTGGTTAATAAGTTTCGGTTAATAAGTTTGATGTCCATATTTCTAAGATATTCTCCGTGAAATGTTTTATTTTATTTAGGAATAGTATATGATTTCCTTTTGGGTACTATATCCTTTTTCTTTTTCCTTATGTCTAATTCTCTACTGTTGATCCCATTAATGGTTTTCTGGCTTGTTTTGGACTAATTTTTATTGCAACAAAATAGGAAGAATGCTTCACTCCTAGTCTCTAAAGAAAATCCATTCCATGAACTTGATCCAATGCCTCCTGAAGTCAAAATATCTCCAGCTACTGAAAGTTTCATTTCGTTCTTACTGTGTCATAAGAATTCTTGCTCTGAGAGAGGTTCTGCCAGGTATTCAGAAAACACCACCAGCAATGTTACACTCAAGAACGTTTTCTGAGAAAAAGGAAACACTTATAAAAGGAGATAAAATTTTAATTTTAATCCAATTAGCGTTTTAAGGGTTATGATCAGGGAGTGGACAAGAGGAAGAGGACAATCTCTTTTCAGTGGTGCTCAGCAATAGAACAAGAAATAATGGGTTCAAGTTAAAACAGGAAGTTCCACCTGAACATGAGGAGAAACTTCTTTACTGTGAGAGTGACAGAGCACTGGAACAGTCTCCCCAGGAGGTTGTGGAGTCTCCTTCTCTGGAGACTTTCAAAACCTGCCTGGATGTGCTCCTGTGTGGTCTGTCCTACGTGATCCTGCTCTGTCAAGGCGGTTGGACTAGAGGTCCCTACCAACCCCTAACATTCTGTGATTCTATAAATCACCGTAATCCTGAATTCTTTGCCAAAAACATTGTGATTTATAAACTCTTTGTCCTAGAATCAGCTTGGATTTATTCTGATGTGTCTTTCTCGGTTACTGCCCTCTGGCTGCTCCCACCTGAGTGTGATTGTGGTCCCACAGCCTCACCAGGCTCTTGCCTGTTGGACAGTTACTCCCTGAGTTTGCTGGACCTTTCCCAGGGAGGCACGGTCAGAGCTCAGGCTCAGGCAGGGAAGGTGACAGACACTTGACCGCAAGGCAGGAGCTGAAACCAGATCAGCTCTGGCCAAGGTGAGTCCAGGCCAGCCCTGAGTCCTGCCATCTCAGGTCAGCACATATTTACACTCTCTGCTGTACCAGTATAATCACTGAAATGTCACACTGAACTAGTCTTCCACCTTCAATATATTGCATAAATATGTGATAACAGTAAGTCAAATTTTGCCATTGAACCACAAAGTAGCCACAATATTATGAAAGACAGTCACATTATTGCAAGATGAGTTTTGGTCTTTCCATCCTTGTGCTTTCTTCACTTAAAAAATATTTTTGTTTCTCTCCTATTGGGTTAACCATTGATTGGCCTCTGTACATGTGTTTCATTTAAAGCTTTCCAATATTCTGAAGATTTATTTTGCTTTCTGCTGGAGAACGTTTGAAAGAGGCCAGAAAGGATCATGAAACAATAATTGTTTCATGTAACAAGTTCACACGTACAAATAATTGAATGTCATATTTTGACAAATTCGAATTATCTGACATCCTAAATATAATTTTTAATAGTTCATTTTTCCTCTTTTGACTTCAGTTCACTGGGTAATAGAAAGTTATTAAGAAGAAGACTTAAAAGACCTTCTTTCTGTTAAGTCATTCTATAAACAAGAACTTCAGTACTGCGATAGATGTTCTAATAAGCTATATTTTTATAAACATGATGTGTCATCAGAATTTTCTAACCCAAATTACAGAAATACTATAAACCTACAATTGTAGAATGAATACCTTTCCTTGTGAGGAGAAAAATGTGTTATGTATATTAAATATTGTTTGGTTAAAGAGGAATAAATTAGACTCAGTGAATTAATTCCATTCAGGCACTGTGACTGCAACGTCTTGTTTTCTCACAGTCAGTTAATGTAACTATTAGAAAGTCCATGTCAGATTAAAACATAACTAGAGAGTAAGGCCAGAGCAGTAAGTTTTACTGCTGTGGAAGTAGAAACAGCAGGCTTTTAAACATGAATAGAACTAGTCTGACAAACCTAAAAAATAAATAAATAAGAAAATGGGTGAAGTACAAGCACAATGACCTTCATGTTTGGAAAACATAAACATTTCAAAAATATAAAACTCTTTGAGAGACTTCTGATGCCTTTGATTTATCGTTTTACTATGACACAGATATGACAGTTGTTGGAAGCAGGTAAACAGCCATAATCTCTTGAAGTGTCAGTAAAACTGACAGAATTTATGAGGAGTTGCATACTTCTTTTCTAACATCCCAACTTTGATTAAAAATTGAGGGATATTTTCAAAATTTCTAAACAAATCTCTCGGAACAAAATTTACAAAAGAACGCTAATCTCAAATCAATGTTGTTGCTTTTTCCTTTTATGACTTCTTAACTTTGGATTTCTCTGACTAAATGTTACTTTGATGTCCAGTTTTGAGATTTTATATATTTATAAATATTTAAATCAGAATGCATTCTTAACTGCAATAAATTATGAATTTTGAAATTATTTGAAGGCAACACTGCAATTTTGAAGTTCTACCTACTCTAGTCTGTGATGTTTCATTTCAGAAGTTTCAAGCAGATGTACCAAACAGAAAAGTAGACATATGGGAGAGGAAAAAACATTCTCAAACCCAACTACCCAATCCAAAAGTGAAAACAATGGCTTATATGCAAAGAGTTAGCAAGCACGTGGAAAGATTTTTGTCACAAAATGAGTCAATCGGTCTCTCAGAGAGAGACATCAAAGGCAAATACTTCAAATATGAACTTCAATACCAAGGGTATACTAACATTTGAATATTACAAAATCAACTGTCAGAACATGGGAGTCATGAGTACGTTTTCTACTATCAAAAATTCCCATTATAATATATTTATCATGGGCAGGGGGTAATTGTCTCACTCCATACTTTTTTTGCAAATTAAATTTCAAGGTCAGACTTTTTTTAATAATACACTAAAAGGCTTGCTTTTCAAGCTATCAGAAACTGCAAGTCTGGAAGAACAAGCTAAGCGTAGATGTAAAGATGAAAACATTTTCAGTTCCAATCCTGATTTTGTCTTAAAGTAGCTTCTCATCTTCTGAAATTTATAATTGTCATAATTCCACTGGCATTTCTAAAAGTATTCTGACGTATTGCTGTAAAAGTTACGATCTGGTGTATAATGTTAGTCAAAATTTGCTCTGTGCAATTACAATTATTGTTCATGTTTCAGAGACATGACATTTTAGCAATGGTTAGAAATATTTTTCCTAATAGATTTTACATCTTCTTTCTTCTTGTCTGTCTATTCAATGTTACATTTTCAGCCAGAAAAAGACCAAACATAGCTGCACTTTATACAGACAAATATAGTAACATGCCACACAATCATAATATGACTTGAATTTTCAGGATTTCAGAATGCTAGGAAAAGATACCAACAAATTTCATTGCTCCACACTGTAGCGTGAAGTGTAGCTCTGGTCCAACCCCTGACATATGCCAGTATGATTGTTCTGGCAGAATGTCAAATATGGTTTTAAAATTTAACAGGTTTCCTGATATCTTTTCTTTTTTTTTTTTTTCTCAAATCTTTGCAAAGATAACTGTCCATTTGTAGTGCTTACAAATGAAAGATATCCCTCCTTCATTCTGTGAATTCTCCGGTGGTTTGCGGAAACATAAAATGGTCCAAGGAATACAAAACTAGAGAGGTAGCCTGGAAAAGTGTGTGATCACTTTTAATCCAGATGTAATTAAAAACTATTGTGGATATTCATGGCTATCATAATTTAAGAATAACCAGAATTATAATGAGATTAGTGTTCTAATTATTAAAATTAATCAGAACTGTTGTATAGTTTGCATTGCCTGTAACTTGTGTAACTATTTAATTTGGTATCTTTCTTGTTGCTTAAAGAGAATAGAATTAATAAGCAAAATCCACAGTTACTGGTGGCTAAGAGTTACAGCTAGGTACCTTGTCATTTACTAGTTTTAAAACTGAAATGCTTCATAAAATAAGAAGGAAAATTTACATAGTCCCTTCCATTTTCATATGACAGTACATTTCACTGTTACATAAAAGTTTACCTTCTATTTATATTAATTTTACAAAGAAATATTCCCTCTTTTCATCACTTTCTATTTTCAGCAAAACCACGAAGACTGAAACCATACGACATTTCAACCATGTTAAAGTTGGGTTTCAAGTTATCTATGTTTTCTCACCGTCAGTCACTTATGGAGGTTATTCACCTCACATATTGTAGATAACTTTTCTGTTTTCTACTTTTTAGATTATATGTTTCTTTCACACTTCACATTACTGAATTTCAGGTTGATTTGTTTCCTGAACTTTCCTGAAAAATCTCTGAAATAAGTGTTTTTAAGTGAGTGATATTCTTGGTGTGTCCATCTCTGTCAACAGGTTGAATGCTGGTTGAGAGCTGGCTGAACCCGAGCCAGCAGTGTGTCCAGGTAGCCAAGAAGGCCGATGGCACCCTGGTCTGTGTCAAAAATAACATGGACAGCAGGAGTAGGGAAGTGATTTTACCCATGTACTCGACATTGATGGGACCAAAGCTTAAGTACTGCTTTCAGTTTTGGACACCTCAGTGTAAGAAAGACATCGAGGTCCTGGAGCAGGTCCAGAGAAGGACAACAAAGATGGTGAAAGGGTCTGGAGAACAAATCTTATGGGGAATGGCTGTGGGAACTGAGATTTTTTTAGTCTAGAGAAGAGAAGACTGAAGGGAGACCTTATTGCTCTCTGCAACTACCTGAAATGATGCTGTAGGGAGATGGGGGTCATTCTCCATGTAACAAGAGATAGGACAAGAGGAAATGGGCTCAAGTTGCACAACAGAGATTTAGATTGGATATTGGGAAAAATTTCTATACCAAAAGAGTGGTGAAGCATTTGAACAGGCTGCCCAGGGAGGTGTTGGAGTCACCATCCCTGGTGGTGTTCAAAAAATATGTAGACATGGCACTTCAGGACATAGTTTAGTGGTAATGGTGGTGTTGGGTTGACTGCTGGGCTTGATCTTAGAGATCTTTTCAACCTCAGTGTTTGAGTAAACGTAATCATTGTAAGAGTGTAATCTTTTCTGAAGATTAATTTAGGACATTGATCGTGACAAGCAAACGTTCTCTTGACTGCTATGAAGTCCTTGTAACAGAGGAAAAAAAAAGTTTTACAAAGACTACCTTTAAGAAATCATTACTTTTATTCATTAATTAGAAATTCTCTTGTTCATCACCATTAGTAGATTTACAAGCTATCAGTTTAAAGTCTATGCTTACCTGTGTCAAACATAGAATTCATGTCCTTTTTTTAAAAAAAACCCCAAAACTTTACAAATGCTTTATACTGATTGCATGCTCATTTTTGAATGTTACCGATGTCAGGTCCAAAAGTAATTATTGTTCTAAACGGGCAGAGTGTAAATGTTGTACATTCCTTGCATCAGTAGTTGCAGAACATTATTCCCCTTTCTGTTTATCCAAGCCCTTATTCTTTGAAGAATTTTCATCTTGCTCTGTTGAAGGGAGCTGCAGGTAAGAGTCTTTCATTAGAGTCATGTCTGATTTAATTAATCTTTAATTGTTGTGCAAAACAAATGAAAGGATAGCTTCGATCAGCAAATTCATTTGCAACATTTATCAGCTAGGTGATCTTTATCACCCACCCAGATGACAGTAAATCAAATGCATGCCTCCTTACAATTCATGAAGCAAATGATTAAAGTGTCCATAAGAGTCCCTATCCTAACTAAATCTAATTGTGTGTGAATAATCAGTTCAGTTCTGTGATGAATGTGCTATCATAGAATCTAGTCCATAACCAAATCATATTTTAATCTATACTTGCTTTAAAAGACACATTCTTAAACTCATGGCTTCAGATATTTATTCCTCAATCACTGGTAGATAAATATATATTATATTAATTTCATAATTTTTCCTTGCTTTCTCCTTGATGTTTCATGTTAGCTTTAGGAGTTGCATTCACTTGATTTTTATAATTCTAACACAATCAGATTAAGATAAAACCAAGAAGTGTTACTTTATTTTGCTACAAATCTTTATTAGTCCAAATCAAATTGTAATGTTTTCAACAGTATAGCTTTGATTATTAAGACTGTTTTTATTTAACTAAATATATCCTCCAATTAAAATGAAATAAATCATATCTGTATTTATTGCAGAGTACAAAAGGTACCAGAATGACACATTTTTCTTGAGAACACATTTCTTGACCACTGCTGTTCTTAAATATTTATGAGTCCATTCTTTTTTCACCCAGACTTCTAAGATCCTTTATTTATGATTTCATGAAACTTGTTTATGGACAAAATTTCATTCAGAGGACTTAAATAAAGATTTCAAATTTGTTCATCAGTACATAATTAAATAACGATGAACTATTATGATAAATAAGTTATTATTTATTATAATCTGTCCTCGACTTATATCACAGACTATTCCATTTTTCTTCAAGTATGTACATAAAAAATTAAGCTCTTTTCTTAGATTCAAAATTATTAAATAGATGTCTCTGTTGAATTAACATAACATACTGAAGGAAGAACAAAAACTTTGCAGTTAGTTATATTTAGTTGGTTAAGTAAAACCAAAGAACCAGAGGCAAGGGCCTTGGAATGACTGAGAAGTAAGAAACTTGAAATGGGAAAAAATCTTTAATATATTTTTTCTTTCTGCATAGAAAGGTGAAAGAGAGAAAAGAGGATTAACATAAGAAAAGAGATATCAGAACTGAGAAAGCACTGTTTCCTCCCACACCCCCCCCTTTGGAAATGCAAAATCCTAGTGTACAATACAGTCCTGGTTTTGTTTTGATTTGTGTAGCTATTAGTAGCAGTAGTAGTAGTATTCATTATTCAATATGGGTCATCTGTTCGGATGATGCCCTTAATGACAATACAGTTTTATTTACTACCACTTTCATCTGCAGTAATCATATGTTTTGGTGAAATGTGTACTCATCTGAAACAGATTCTGTAACTACCAATACAAATGCACCCATCAATAACAGAAGGCAGATCCTGTGTGAATGCACAATCAAATCAGTCAGCTGGGTTCAAGAGCTACACTGATTTAAACCTTCTCCATGTCTGGCTCAGACGTATTTCAGATGACTAGATACCATCCTCAGCCACTCTGCTGGGTTATCAATGATAAGTCTTGTGTACTCAGGCACAAAAATAGGGGAAAAAAATGATAAAAAAATCATGCCGTGTCCCTGAGACATATACACCTACAGATGTAAACTTGAAGATATACTCAACTGAATTAAAAAGATGTTTCACTAAGTCAAAGCAAGGAATTACTTATTTCTTACAGTCTGAAACATTATTTGTTCCTTTCAGTGTAATCCAGGTCTTCATTTATGTGTGAATGTGGATACTTTCTTAAAACTAAAGTCTTCCAGATTTTCATTATTGAAGTTATTTAGTAGGACAGTTTGTAATGTTTTTTTTTTTCTTTAACATCGTATGAATTGATTTATTAAATTATCAACCAAGTGGTTGAGTTATGCAAACTTTCACATTTTTAACTGAAAGCAGACGTTTTATTGAAAAAACATACTGCTTCATGAGAGTGATTGCTAGGCACATTGTCACAGATTAAGACCTAAGGACAGTTTGAAGGCTAAGGGCGTTTGGGTACCATAACACTTAAATCACAGATTTATGCAATTTAACAAACTATATGACTTAGTTCTTTCATAAGAGATACCGTGGTCTGAGAGGGAAGGATGAACCAGCATGCTGTGTGGAGTCCTGAGCAGAGTGATGGGGTCCCCTGGGCTCTCTTCTGTTCCCTGGATTCTCTAGAAGGTTTTAGAGATGGTCTTGGCTCATGGTACAGGGTCATGGTGTGTTCCCTTTGCCCCTAGGGTGTTTCAGGTACTCTGAGTATATCCAACATTTACACCCAACACTACCCTCACTCTCATTTTAAGACTTACAGAGCTAGGTAGATAAAAATTTATTAGTGATTAGTCTATTCAAAGTGTACTTTAATTTTCTTATTTGCTGTTGCCATTTTTGACACTCACAATCTGTTCCAGATACATCTAGATACATTTGCACTTGTTAACGATAAAAATGTTGTTCACATCATTCAATTATTTATTGTTGTATGCATATCAGAACTATTCTTTTGTTTGGGACAGCTGGTTGATTGTCTTTTATCTAAATCTATGAAAACAAAAAGTCAATTAAGGTTTTTACAGTCAGTATGGACTGTGCCTGACTCATGTTAATTGCTACAAACTTTGTTGAAAGGTAAAAGATAGGCAGGTAATACACTTCCAGTCACTGAGATCCTGTTCAACAGTTTCCTGAGATATAAATGGATGATTCACTCCTGACTTGTTTTCAAAATTAATGAAAAATATATATGTTTTTTTTCTCAACAGAGAGTCAAAATAGAACTAATTTCTGTTCATGTCTCAAAAATAAAATGAGAACTTCAAAAAAGATGGATGGATTACATGTGAACTAACACGGAAAAGCAAAATAATTCATATAAGGATCCCTTATAAGACACAGATATTCTTTGAAATAGTGGACAAGTTAACAACTGCTCTGAGAAACTATGAACACCATCTGCATGTAGCAGAGACTTCCAACAGAGAACAAACCTGTTATTTCAACTATTGCAAATTAGAATAATTTTGGGGGTTAGATATTATAAATATAATTTTAGGCACTGAGAGATTAATATTTCCTCATCTGAAGAGGAAGATTGCAATTATCTTCTCCACACCACACAAAGGTTAAAGTTTTCCTAACAGAGAAAATAATTATTCACCAAAGAGTTAGATGCTTGAGTAAGCTGCAACAAAACTTATAGTGAGGAGATCCTCTACAGAAATCCATGAAATGGTTCTCCTTATGGTCCCTTTCCTCAGTGTTCTGTTCAGGGAAAAAAGACAATTCCCCTGGTCTTTAACTTGTCTGAAAAGAGGAGACCAGAGCTCAGCCAGAAAAGCTGATTTTATCAGCTAGCTGCAGTCTTGATCCATGCTGTATGTCATCTCTAAACATGTGGAAGAAAATAAGGTTATTGGGAACTATGGGTTAGATGAGTGGACAGTGAGGTGGACTGAGAGCTGGTTGAGTGAGAGAGCTCAGAGGGTCATGCAGGGTTGAGTGGAAGGCCTGTAGCCAGTGGTGTTCCCCAGAGGACAGTATTGGGTCCAGTCTTGCTCAACATATTATTCAATGACCTGAACAAGAGATCAGAGTGTATCCTCAACAAGTTCGTTGATGATACAAAACTGGAAGGAGTGGCTGACAGGTCAGAGGACTCTACTGCCATTCAGTATGACCTGGGCAGGCTGGAGTGTTGGGCAGATGACTCTATGATTTCATGAAGAGAGGAGCCTAATGAGGTTCAAGAAGGGCAAATATAGGTTCCTGCACCTGGGGAGGAACAATCCCATGCTTCAGTATAGGTTGGGGTAGACCTGCCAGGAAGCAATCTTGGAGTTCTGGCGGACAGTGCTAACCACGCGTCAGCAATGTACACTTGTGGCCAAGAAACCAAATGGTACCCTGAGGCCCATTAAGAAGAGTATAGTCAGTAGGTCTATGGAGGTTATCCTCTCCCTCTCTTCTGCCCTGATGAGGCCATACCTGGAAATCTGTGCCCAGTTCTGAGCTCACCAGTTCAAGAAAGACAGGGAACTGCTGGAGAAAGTCTAGCAGAGGGCAACAAAGATGACTGGGAGACTGGAGCATCTCTCACAAGGAAAGGTTGAGAGCGCTGGCAATGTTTAGACTGAGGAAGAGAAGACTGAGAGGACACCTTATAAATGCCTAGAAGTATCTAAAGGGTGTGCGTAAAGAGGATAGAACCAGATTCTTTTCAGTAGTGCCCACTGACTGAACAAGTGGAACAGGCTGCCCGGAGAGATTGCAGAGTTGTCTTCTCTGAAGGTATTCAAAACCTGCCAGGATACAATTGTGTAATGTGTTCTAGGTAATTGTGCCTTAGCAGGGGGGTTGGACTAGATGATCTCTGGAGGTCCCTTCTGACTCTGGCTATTCTGTGATTCTGTGAAAAAGAGAAAGCCATGTCATCCTCAAGCACTGTTATAACCACTGTTATAACCACTGGTTTAGTCACAAATACAAAGCTATGAAGGTAGTTAACTCCATTCCAGCTAGTCCAAGTATAACCATAATATGCTGAAAATGCATTTTGTATTAAACCACTTTCATCTATCATTACGAACAATTAAATAAGTGACAGGTCGAGGATTTTTTTTTTGTATGAGGTGTTTTTTTTAAAAAAAATCATACTCTGAAAGACGAGGAACAACTGACACATTCTACTAGCCACCATCAAGGATTATTTTATACAGATTGTCAGGTTTGTTGATTCATCATAATAATTCTGTCAGATTACATCAACTAAAATTGTTCTTCCAGGTACAGTAACCAAGTGATGTTGATGAATAAATTATCTACTCTAGAAATAAATAATCAGATGTAAAAAGCTTCTTGACATGTTACTCTACAGTAAAGAAAACATTATGTGATGATTACGCTCCAATTCAATAGCAGCAGAAAACTAATCTATAAATTATTTAACAAACCAATCTGAGTGAAACGTGCCTCTGTGAAAAACTGAATTATTGCTTCTTCAAATTCATCACAAATACTTTGTTAGGCTCTTTTAAATGGAAGGTCATTTTAAAAATGACAGATGAGAGTTATTTCTATTTGGGCAAATATTTGAATTTACTGCCTTGTTGCATTTATATAAAACGGTGTGCGTTGTCCTTGTGTAAGTATTTTTCTCTCTGACCTTTTCAAGCATATAGCAAATAAATCTTTCCTTGGCTTTAAAGTGGCTGTCATAACACCACCACAGGGTACTAGACATGTTGACTAACAATTTATAAACAGTTTAAGAAATTTGTGAACATTTTTCTTTGAAATTAATAGATGTTGTTATGAAATAAATAAGTTTCAGTCCATGAATTTGAATGTCTTTCCCAGATACAGTTGTATAAATAAGGAAGTTTTATGAGGTTTTATTAAGATGCGATTAAAGTGAACCACTGTAGTGAGGTAAGAATTCGTGCTGATCTTGTGTTCCTTTCAGCTAGATTTTTTATTTATTTTTATCTTAAACTGGTTAGGCGTTATTTTCTGTTGCAGTTAATTAAAGCAGACTTCCCATTCTAGTAGCACCTAAGTAAGAACGCAGCCTCAGTACGAAAGCCCTTATCTCTAAGGAAAAAGATTTCTATCATATCACCCTAGTGACCAGGACTTCCGACTCAACTCAGAATCTCAAATTCAGGCTACATACTTTCTTTAACCTCACCCAAATGAGGTTTATGCTCATGTTGAGAGACACTTGTGGTATATTCTCCAGAACGTGACAGAGACAGATTTGAACTACCTAAGCAAATAGTGAGTGTATATAGAGAAAAAATACATCATGTTGGCAATTTTCCTAAGAAAATTCTGAATCTTAAAGATAAAATTGATTTCTTCTGCGTCTTCATAGAACACTCACATCAAAGTCATGTTGTAGAATTGTCTTTTATTGGTGATTGCAAGAAAGCTAACCCAAAAGGATGCAAGATGGCTAATCCATGGATGGTGCCACATGCTTAAGTAATGGTAAAATAAAATATAACCAACCAGCTGCTTTTGTGATAGTTCTTTGGTGACAGCTTTAGGTCCCTTGAAAGACCTATTTGAGGAATTGTTCCTCAGAGTGTTAGGCACAAACTAGACAAAGAAACCCCAAAGAGATCCTGAAAATCTAAATGGATTTGTTTAACTCTGTGATGAAAGCAGTGATGAAAGACTATACATGAAAAAAGGTATATATTACAAGCTGTTATTTACATCAAAACCTGAAGTCTATGATGTGTCTTTAGATATTAAAGAGAATATGCATAAGGAACTCAAATATAAGCTCTCTCTGGCCAGAACATTAAGGAGTAAAAACTAAAGCTTGTTAACTTGTGTTAGGGCACTGTGAGAGTTGGTGGCTTTCGTGGGCCAGATGCAGGGGACCAAGGTGCCTCTGCATGGGGTGTCAGGGAAGGGCTTCACAGCCAGGATCCATCCCACTATCAAAAGCCAAAGACAAAGAGATGTGTGTGGACTGGCTCAGCCATGGGTCAGTTAGAGGCATCGGGCATCTCCACTGGAGACAGGCTGAGAGTGTCCAGGACTGGTCCTGTGATCCTGTTACAACATCACTGTGGCAGGGACTTACAGCACCAGGGAGTTGAAAAGGGGTCCTGGGCCAAGGGCAGGACACAACACAGGAAGCTGCGAAGTATAAATTTCTTTGGTGGCAACTAATATAAATCTCAATCCTGATCCCACTGACATCATCAGTTGCCAGGTATAGTGAATTTTTCACAGTAAAGCAAGTGAATTAGTGAAGACTAGAAAATTAATTAAGACAAGAAAAGGCAGTTTAGTTGCAATCACAACTTCAATGGTTTGTACTGGAAAAAGGTGTCACAGTAGCTCTGGCAAATCATTTTGTATTCCCAGAAACTGGGAACATAAGAAACCCACAATTTCAGTATTTGAGATTCTTGTGTAATGCTCAAGCTTGTAGCTATATCACTGAACATAAGGCTATGTCATTTTCAAATTCAAGAGACTTAGTCTAAATTGATTATGTTAATGGAGAGATTTAACTTAGCAGGGAGAGATTCAACTTAAATAATCAAATCCCTATGAGTACTTCTAATGATCTCCTAAATGGTCAGCAACCTGCCAAAGAATAAAAATTAGCTTCATATAAAAGAAATTTTGTCACAAATGATGTTTAGGTGGTTTTAAACAGAGGGAAAATTCTCTAGTAGTTTGTAAACCACTTCTTCCTTCTAGAATTCTGTAATATTGGGCAGTTACTGGAGATCCCTTCTGTGGACAGTAGATCTGATTCCCTAGTGCACTGCAGCAAATTAATTTGCATTTAATTTGTAAAAGCGGAATGTTCCTAATCTGCTTTTATGGATGTGATTACAGGATTAGAAAATCAGAAGTGGTTTTGCTGGCTTTTGTTCACGAATACAACATTATGATTCTGGATTTACTCTGTAGATCTGTAATGTGGACCTGAATTCCTATCAAAACTGTTTTAGTAATCTTTAAGTGGCGCTATTCCTGGAAAAATATGGAACAAATATAGCTCTCCAAACCACTTTCACTATACTTTGATCTATTTTACTATGTTGGGGTTTTTTAATGTGGAAATAAAAGAGGTGTTTTTTTCATTAACTTTGATTAATGTTAATTCAAATCTACTCACTTCAATGTCTTTATTCCTTATGTTTTTTTGCTGTGGAGGGGAGGAAACACTAGAGGATCATTACTTATCTGAATGGATCAAATACACATTGCAAATAAAGTTTACAACGTGCAAATCTGAGATGCATCATGTTAGTGCTCACACTCAATAACCTTAGGGCAGAAAGTGATGTGATACGATCAAAAATAAAGTATAAGCGACAAGATCTTTGTACTGTGATAAGGAGAGAACAAAACAACAGTGTCCAAGTCAACATAGCAGAAAGAAAAATCACTCTCACATGAAAAGGGTCTGACATCTTATGTTAGTCATACTCTATATGAACCAGTAGACCTTTGAGAAAAATTTTATGTGCTGTAGAAATTTTTGTTTCTGCTTTCCAGCTCCAAAAGCCTAAAAATCATTCCTTCCTAAACTTCAGCTTAAGGAAGATTCTTGTTTGAAATGGTGAAGGTATTTTCAATAGCACACTTTAATATGTATCCCTCTGTAAAGTAAAAGATTCTCCAGTGACAAAATACGGTGAAGAATTTGTATTATTTTTTTTGGGTCAGTAGTTTTGTTTATAAGCTTTGAGACAGAGTCCAAAATTTGGTTAAACTGTCAAGGATTAGGGCTGGACCAGCAGACAGATGCTCTCTAAACCCCTCTCCCCCCGCCCCAAACCAGGAAGGGCCAACAACAAAGAACCATGCGGTCACTCACTCACTCCTCCCCCCACCCACATCCCACAAAGGTGTGGCAGCAGAAAATTCAACTAAAAACTCTCAAGAATTTAAATTAGGACAAGGAGGGTTCATTCACCGTGTACGGTCAAGGATGAAAACCAGAGTAGACTTGGGAAGAAAACAAATTTAATTTACCAACACCATTTAGCAGCTAGCTCAGAGTAGGATAGTGAGAGGAATATTTAAATAAATACAACCTGATCTTAAATACACTCCCCCTTCTTCTCTCCCATCTTCCTGGCTACCCCCTTCCCTCCAAGGGTGCAAGGAGGTGGGAGCAGGAGGAGATTGTGGTCCTTCTGACCATGCTCGTTGTCCATGGCAGTACTTCCTTTGTGGGCAGGACGACTCTTTGCCATCTTCTCCTGCTTTCACATGGTGTCCATCTCATGGAAAGCAACCCTCTTTCTCACGAGTCCATGAGTACTAGTTCGTCAATAGATAATACTGGATTTTTAGCTAAACCCAGGACATATACTCGGGGTCTTAGGTCTCTTCTTGCACATCCTCTTCTCCTGATGGGTCGTTCTGCTCCCTGGCATGGGGTTCTCCACATATCACTGCATCCTGAACGTTCTCGCTGCTGCTGATCTCAGCTCACAGACAATAATCTTTCTGACATCTCACTCACCACAGGACTATGGGAAAATGCTTTGCTCCAGTATCTTTTTTCCCCGCATTCCTCACTGACGGTGTTCCTTCGCTTTCCTCTCACTGTCACCACCTCCTCCAAAAGAAAAAAAAATCACTCCCCAACATAAAAGACAGGATCACCTTGATCACGGAGGTGCTGATTGGCCTGACATTGTCCAGAGGTGGGTCCAACTTCTACCTGGGGCTGGGCAAGGCTCTCAAAATTTTGCAGGAGTCATCCCTCACAGCCTCGCCCTTGGTTCTGAAAATTCCACAAGACTCAAACCCATGACAGATGGCAAATCAATTAGATAAATAAGTTTAAGCAACCTTGCCTAGCAGGAGGTGTCCCTGCCCATTTCTGCTAGTGTATTAAACCACTCAGTTTGTTTGGTTGGAAAATTTACAGCTGTTTGCTTGTTTCAGCTATACTTCCTCCAACTTCTGTGACTTTTAGGCCTCTGTCATATTATTTTGATAAAGTTTCCATACCCTGGGAATATCTCTCATTGCCAAGCTTCATGAAGTTATCCAAGCAATGGCCACAGTTTTGTGTCATTTGGATGGTAAATTTATTAAGATTAGAGATAAAAGCTGATTGAAATAACTTGTACAGTCAGTCTACTCGTGTTAATACTTAATTCATGCAGCCCTGAGAGCAGGCAGATTTTTGCATTAATAGTACAAAAGTCAAATAAGAGTTTATTTATAAACAGCACACATTATTCTCAGAAAACTGTCTTTGCATTAGTATTTTAAAGAAACAAAATAATTTTATGTTCATTGATTTATTTTATCTTTATAATACTTTAGAATACCTAAATACACCAGAATAATAATTAAAGATTATTTATGAATCATCCATTTCCTACAAATACTAGACAGTTTATTTAACCTGCTCCATAAGAGTCATCCTAAACTGCTTGCCAATAGGAGATAACGTGTTAGAAACATTATCGCTGAGTCCATTTTCCATGGCATGGAGAAAAGTTAGCTTACAATAACAAAACGGGTTTATTTTTCTTTTTTTAATCAACCTGGGCTCACCATGGCTGCTATGAAGGAAGTTTAAAGTTATGTAATAATTAGGATGTGAGTGGAGTCTTTTAAAAGAAATAAACACATCAAAAAGAATAAATTAATACTCTCTGTCTCACAATAGGGAAAGAAAAGTTGTACAACTCAAAGATTAAATTAAAAGACATCTACTGGTTACCATTTCAGATGTTTTCATTCAACATTTGTTGAATTAAATGTTTGATTAATCATTTTCTGAAATATTAACTGGAAAAATTGTAATATATTTAAAGAACTTATTTATTTTTAAAAAAATTGACTTCCACTAAGTGTATGAATATTGGTTATTTATTTATTGAGAGCAAAATATTACACACTATAATAAACATATTGACTGCAAAATAGATTATTATACTACAACACATATCATGTTCTTATAGGTAAAATGGAACATCAGTTTTGTTAAATTATGAAACATAGCAAATAAAAGGTTGGAAATATTTAAAGAGAAGTGCTTTCTTTCTCTCTATCCCTTTTAAAAGAGGTTTGGGTTTTTTTAATTTTAGGTATCTGATCTTCCAAAATTAACTTTTAAAGGAAAGTCAAGTCTGAAAAATAGGACTCATAACTCATTTTGTCAAGCTGATGCAAAATGTCCTTATAAATGGAAAGAAACAGCAATAAATTATTACTTTTTGATTGATGGATTGCATTACGTTGTTCAGATACAGTAGAGATACAAAATTAATCTAACTGATAACTGTTCTGTTGGATAATTTGATTATAAGTGTCATAATTAGAAACATACATATGGCTTACACTACCAGAAGTGTGGTTAACACTTGACATAGTAAGAAAAATATGTGTCACCTATGTAAATTTTAAGACTTTCTGAAATGTAGAATAGGGTTAACTAAATTTCAACACAGTAAGATTCTTGACAGTGAAATTTTTTACCGTAATCAAGGTGCAATGTTGTCATGGGTTTGAGTCTGGCAGGGTTTTTAGTGACAGAGAGAGGGCTGGAGAGGATGACTCTTGTGAAACTTTAAGAGCCTCCCGCACCCTCAGGTAAAGTCAGACTGGCTTCTGGCCAAAGCCAGCCCAATGGGTGCCTCTGCAATCAAGGTATTTAAGAGGGGAAGCTATTGAACTCTTCCTATTATCTCTTTTCTTATGTCTCTTGGTCTGTCCTGTCTTTTGTGTTGTGGACCTTTTTCTTCTGTTGGGAGGAGGGGGGGATGAGAGGAGATCAAATCAGTGAGGAAAGGAGGGGAGAAAGGTACCAGAGCAGAGTGCTTCCCTGGAGTCCTGTGGTGACTGAGATGTCAGGGAGATGATTGTGTGTGAACCAAGGGAATCGGTGGCAATGAGAACATCCAGAATGTGGTGATCGGTGGAGGACCCCATGCCAGGGGGCAGAAGGACCTCCCAGGAGCCAAGGATGTTCACAAAGAAAGCCACGACCCTGATTGACATGGACTCACATGGAGGGAGAGGTTTGCCCTCTGTGAGATGGACACCATGTGGTGTCAGGGGAAGATGACAAGGAACTATCCTGCCCAGGAAGGAAGTACTGTCATGGACAATGAGTGGCCAGACAGATCACACCTCACTCTCCCTTTCCTCCCTTGCACTGACTGGGGGGAGGAGGTAGCCAGGAAGATGGGAGAGGTGGGGCATAGAAAGTGTATTTAAGATTGGATAATATTTATTTATGTATTTCTCTCACTAGCCTACTCTAAGTTAGCCAATAAATGGTGTTGGTAAATTAAATTTATGTTTTTTTCCCTAAGTCTGCTTTGTCTCTTGCCCATGACTGTAAGTGGTAAATGAACTCTCCCTGTCCCTGAGTATTTTTAGTTGAATTTTCTGCCACTACATCTTTGTGAGATGGGGATGGGAGGGGAGTGAGCAAGTGACCATATGGTTCTTTGTTGTCAGTCTGAGCAGTTGGCCCAAATCATGACAAAAGTTAAAATGTAACCACCTAATTTCACAGGCTCTTTTGCATATAACTATCTTCAAAATGAAAATGTTAAAAAAACCAATTAAAATCTTTATTAAAACATTATTCTACATATTGGTCTTCACTGGCTCAGTAAATGCCAGTACTTTTTTATTTGTTTTGTTTCCAAATTAAAAGTTCATCAATTGGAGAAACTTAAAAAAATACTTATATCATGACTCTTTTTTTTTTTAAATTAACAATTTAACCAAATTTCTTTGTACTTTAGACTTTCTGTGCAAATATGAAGATCTATGCAGTTTGACATCTTCCAACTGTGACATGATAGACATAATTTTCTTATGTACGGCAAAGTCAACTGGGAGTAGTTTTTAGCATAAAACTTAAGACAAGATAAAATTGTAACTTCCTGTGTTAACCAGCACTATTTGATATCAAGGTAAATTGGATAACTATGTATTTCATACACTACATACTCTACACATACATTCATACACTACTTCATTAGAAGGTCATTCATTTCATCTGAAATCAGAGCTGGTAATTTGTTTTACTGTTTAAATATATGTCTTTTAAAAAAATGATAGTAACTGAAAGCCTTTTTATAACTATGGTTAACCAAATCTTTCTGACTAATAAATATAATCACTATCTTATTAAATTAATTATTTCTATTTCTATTTCTAAATTAATAATTTCTATTGAATCACTTATGAAAACTTCTGTTTCTTGTTCACAAAATTCATTTGTCCATTTTCTTGCCTCTGGCTTCTTACTATATTCATTGTAACAATTTTGCAATTGTCCAATAAAGAAGAGTTGTTCTGTGTTTTGGTTTATTCCATAAATTGCATGATACGGTTTCTGTTCCTCAGAAAGATAACTCATCTGAGACACTTGAAAAACAGACAACTAAAATGTCCTAGAAGGTAGGAAGAAGATGAACGAGTTAATGTCTTGTAAACATAGGCCCAAAAACGAACATTTAAAAATTTCTTATTTTTGGTTACACTTTTAGAAAATATTGCTCATCTTGAAGTTCAAGCTTACAGTAGAGTGATAAAATAGTGTTCTGTCTCAATATATTTCTCATGTGTGATCTTGATTGCTCATACTGAGTTACAGATTGCTAAAGCAGTCTTATGGATATGTCTGGCAGTCAGGTTGCATCTCTCCCTAAACACAAAGAACATAGACTCCAACCCTGAAAATCATTTTCGGAAATTTGAACACGTCGGCCTTTATTTCCAATGGCCTTGACAGAACATTACAAAACACAATGGCACTATTATGATGCCTTTCTTCATATTAATGCCCCACCTCTCTGCCACAGACATCAGGGTTTTAAATCAAACACAGGTGAGAACTACAACAGCTGTTGTACAGGTATGTCTTTTTCTGGCCACAATTGTGACTAATAAGTGAAAAACCACCTGAACAACCGCTGATAGAAAGTATTTAGTTTTAAGAAGATGAAAGGTATTATCACAATAATAATGTTTTCACTTTATATTGTACTTTGTCTCTTTAATGAAGTTTGTCTATGCATGGATAGAGTTTATGATCTTCCACAAAGAAGTGAAATATTTGAAAGAGACTACTGTAGAGCTAAAATGAGGTAGATGAGATCAAGACAGATGCCAGAAGTGACAGAGGAAAGCAATGGAAAAGGGGAAGATTGATGCAAAGTTTTGTGAAAGTGTGAAGCTGAGAAAGACTGCAAAGAGGGCAAGCTGAGATGGCAATAGGAAAAGAGAGAATGAACGAATTTAAAGATGATGGATGACAGAATAATATCTCAGAGTGACAGGGCTTGGTTAAAAAACAACCTGGTGAGAAAACTTTTTTTTGCTGGTGTAAGTGAAGCTGAAGACACCGACTACATACCAGCTTATGCTACAAAAAAGTAGCATAACTCACTGGAATTTCTACCTTTTTCCTCTCTATATGTATCTGTCCTTGCCTTCTGCTCTTCTGGAGAGGCAGGTAAGGAAACCCCATTGTGAGCCGTGCACTCACACTGTGTGGACCAAAACTACTGGTTGCTCTGAAGAAATTCAGTGATAACAGAATTGTCTCTTAGTTGTTGGGTGGTCCCAGGGAACTGCTTGTTGGCTTCCTAACTACATTGCTCCAAGTCTCTGCCAAGAGAATCTGAGAAGCCTAGCATTTTCCTTTTCCATGAAGACATGTGTACGTGGTTTTAACATTTGCTAACTGTGAGTTCTAGAGCATGGAATCTAAGGATTTGGTTTCTGTGAGCATCCATGTGAATAACACTCAGTCACTCAAATATTCAAGAAGAGCAAATACAGAAGGAGGGGGTGGATGGCTGAAGGAAATATATTTCTAAGCCCTCAGGTCTTATGTTTGTGTTCCATTCATGTTTTTATTTCTCTGTCTTTATTCACTACTCTCTTGCAATTTCCTAAGAAAGGTTGTCTCTTTTCTTTCTCTCTAAAGTTTGACATTTCTCTAATACAGCAAAAAGCTATGGCATGGTTACACAGCATGTGACAGTTCTTTTCTAGTGCTACAAGAAATAAATGTAATAGAATTGTTAACAGCATTTTATATAGTTTGCTTTCTCCCCTTCACTCCTCCCCTCACCCCTCACTTTTTTTTTCCTCTTTTTTTTTTTTTTTTTTTTTTTACAGTAATTGCTGTCTGAGCCTCAAAGGCTAAAAATCGTTTTTCATCTCATGCATGAAGAATTTTAGTCTGATTGATGACAGCTATGGAACCTTTCCTTAGTCACTAAGCTGCACTAATTTGCAAGCTAAAACAATATTAGCAAATTGTTAATGATCCATGAAACTGCTGCAGCAGCCTTAAATGTTATGCTCAGAACTTTCTTACAACTAAAGCAGCTTACTTAAATTCCCACAATGGACACAAAATGAGATGACATTTACAAAACAACAACAAAAACAACAACAAAAATTGTAGAAGTGACAGGCTTGGCTAATACAGTACATTAGTGTGAATAATTTGTATTGAGGGCATGTGAACAATTAACACTAAAACCCAGGCCTGGTTTGTAACATTTTGGATTTAATTTTCGTGCTGAGCTAAAGCTGGTGCACACATTTCCAGTCTGTGCTTGATGGCTGCAATTTTCCTCTGTTTCCACCACCATGTGGCTGGATTTAAAATGAACTGGGTTCCTTAAAAAGGAAAATAGAGTCAATTTTGAAAATAACCTGTGAGCATCAGATCTTATATTGAAACAAAAGCTTTTTTTTTTTTTAATAAATGAAGCTTAAAATATTATTTGTTTTTGAAATGTTTTGAGAAATTCTGTTGACTGAGTAATATTCAAGCTGTTTCATATTATCAGAACATGTGAATGGTTAGCTCCCAATTAACATGTTAGGGCACAAGAAAACATACTTTATTTTCAGCTACTTAATTACCAGGAACTAAAGAAGACTGATAAAGCAATAGTCTTGTTTAACATCTGTATGGCTCACTGTAGATAACAGCAAAACTTTAACAAAAGCATTGCTCTATTCCTGACCTTATATAAGTACATTAGTGTGTGTGTGTGTGTATGTGTCTATAAAATATCAAGTAAATTGTTGATGTGTTTCATATGTAAAAAGAAAGCAAAACAAAACTGAAACAAAATGTTATATCAAAGTATTGAATCATCAAGATATTCTAAAACAGAAAAAAAAAATCTAATACAGAAAGATTATTATAAAGAGAGAAAAAACAGTGACAAATCTGGATACTTCCAAATAATTAAAAATTAGAGATCAGTAGGGAGATTCTCATGATTGTAACTTTACAATCTGTTACCCAAAGTCAAATACTGTTATTTAATTTTATCTTTGCTACATTATTGGAATAAAGACTTAACGATACTTCTCAAACATGATACATTATTTGGTGTTAACTATGCTCTGTTTCACTGCATGTGGTAATGAATTACATTCTCCTTCAGGAAATTAAAAAGACCATTCTGAAGAACTGATGTTTCCTGAACAAATATGTACAGAGATTGTGCCATTCCAGAAAGCATAGAAATTCAAACCAAAACTACATGAAGTTGAGTTACAATAAGAGCTGATGAAGTGTTCCATGTTCATCCTGAGTATCTTTTGTATTACAAGTTTTTTAACTGTTGAAATATTTCCAATTAGTGTTCAGCATTCTTTTGGTCATCTTCAGTTGTGGATATTCAATGTCATAGTGAAAGGTGTTTTTAGACTTCTGAATACAACAAATTAAACTTATTCCTCTTGTGTAATTGTCAGATTATGTAGCAAAATATTTTTCTATGGTGTCAGCATCAATATATATATAAATTTTATGTATAAATTCTCTATTAAAGATCCTTTATTCCTAGTTTTTGTCAAAATCATCAGTTTATAACCCATCAGTATGGTTTGAAGTAATGTTCCCATTTATTATTGTTTTTTCTTTGTGATCTTTTTCTACACCAATTTCTTTCCATCTGAAGTAATGCTGAGTGTAAGATAACACATATATCACCAATATTTTTATGCTTATGTTTCTTAAAATTCACTCTTTAAAGACTCAGATACAAAGAAAGCATTAGAATGTTTTGTCTTTCACTGAGTATAAACAAAAATATTCTTAATTTCTGCATGTTTATGAAGAATGATCACTCAATTAGTTCCTACTTCATCGAAGTCTCTGTCTCTGTCAATGGAATATTTGATCACAAAATATACTAGAAAATTTTGAAGACTATCTATATCTCTCAAGATGTCCCTAAGAAAGCCAGCTATGAGAAAAATTTTGCCACACTGAAGACTATGATGATTTTTAACATCAAGGTTAACAAAACTGATGTTTCATCTGTTAGCATTCTACCTCTGCTGTAAAACTGCTGTATACTAGTAGAAAAAGCAGAGAAATGTTGAAGTAACATCTGGTCTGCGAAATGAGATGCATGAAAGGAGGTTGTTGGAAGATAAAATGCTAAATCATCAGGACCATTAAATTAAGGCAAAGGTGAGTTGCAAAAGTCTGTCAGGATTAAAGAATATGTTGTTTTACTGGAGGGGGGAGGGGGAAGGTAGTATAAGGAGGTTAGTTATTCTGAAACATGTCCTCCAACCTATCATGTGAGGTCTCATAAAATCTCTGGGTTTTTCTATGCAAAATTCTCCGTCAAGGTCTCTCTCATATGAACTTTAAAAAGTAGCTATGAATAAGCACTGAGACAGCTACACAAAGACCATTAAAGTGTAAAACATGTTATGAGCACAGACAGTTGACATAAAGAGACATTTTAGCAGGGTTTTTGTTTGGTTTGGTTTTTTTAACATATGCTAACCGATTTCATATAATACCATGACCAGCACATTCTGATCTACAAGTTACAAAATGCCTTGTAGCCACAGTGGCTTACCACAAAGTGTGTTCTGAATTGTTTCTGGTTTGGGATGTTTTTTTTTTTAATTTTGTTGTTTTTTTTTCCCAAATGAATATGCTGCTATGTTAACAGAAAATTATAATAAAATTTCAGCAGTATAATTGGTAAAAAAATTCCAGGAGGAATATAATTTTGAGTTTTGATTTTGCACAAATATTAAACTATTCTCTAAAGAATTTTTCATTTTCCACTTTTTTTTTTCAACTGGAATGGGAGAAGAAAGGGAAAAATAAAAGTGAACTGTTCTCTTTATACATCTTTAAGACAATAAAAACACAATCAGCCATTATTGCCAAGACAATGATAAGAAACATTGGGCCTACCGTATTTTCAGTACGCACTGACCACTGTATGCTGTTGACTCAGGGGAATACTTTTCATAAATAAAATGAAGATTTTATTCTTAAAATGTGCAACATATAAAAATACAATAGAACCAAAAATGCAATGCTGCTCATAAATATACCTCTGTGAGTTTAACAATGTATTTGGTAGTAAATAACATTCGGAATTTAATCTCCCAGTCGTTAAAGACCACTTTCTTTATGGTTGAATAAATGCTTCTCTATCACTCAGCTTGTGAAACCAGTTTCAACAAAAGCTCATCCAAGAGGCAACATTGCCCCAAAACCTTGAGCTTGCTATTATGTAAGGCAATGGCTTGATCATTTTGTTCTTCTAACTGCATAGTTTTTTTTCTAAGCAAAATATGATATAAACTCTATGGCTACTTAAAAAAAAAAAAAAAAAAAAAAAACACTTTACAATAGTAATACTTAATAGAGCCTGGCACCTTTTATAAAACTTGGAGAAAATATTCTTTTTTATTTTCAAGGTCTTGAGGTTTCATCAAATGTCTGTCCTAGCTCCCAGACTGTTTCGAACCTCTGGACACAATCCAGGAGAATATTTATAAAGACATCCATCAATTCCTCAAAACCTTGCATTTTAAAGGAATCTGGAGGAAAAAAAAAAAGCAGAGAAAGCTGTCTTTTTGATCAGGTATGTATGAAAGTTTCTGTATAACTCTGTATAACTCTGGAATTCCCTGATTTGATGATGCATTATTTGTGGCAGTTGTCTTTTGTTGTGACCGATATACTGCTTCCTAAAGTGCTGCAAGACCATCAGTCACTTTGCAGAGTTTCTGAAGACAAAACAAATTCTGAAAGTTCCTTTAAATCAGAACTCTGTGAACGTATGAAGTTGGTGAGTTTGCTTTGTAGAGGCTTCTGAAAGCATTTTTTAATTTTTAATTTTTTTGTATATGGGGATCAAAGCTTCTTGAGTTTTACTTTGTATTTTGGTAAGCAAGAACTAAGTGATTTGTTGGAAAATTATGAAAAAATGCAACTGAGTTCTCTAATCAAGTTTAGCCAAAACCCAATCACTTCAAAAGAACATTTAAGTCTGTTGCTTGAATTATCTGTGGAGCTGTCAGTTTCGTGAGGATCCAACATTCCCGAGATTAATTCAGAAACAAAGTGCAATCATTTAACCTCTGATCATACTGAGGTAAACTGCTCTGGCTGAACTGCTCCTCTTTGTTTAACTCAGCTCTGAGACACTTCTTAAAAATGTCACCAAGACTTATCCTGAAACAGTATAAATCTCTCTCTAGGCATGTCTAGATGTTTAGATGACAAGGTTTTGGTAGCAGGGATGCTGCAGGGGTGGCCTCTGTGAGGAGAGGCCAGAGTTGCCCAGCGGTTCCAGCTGGCTCAAACTGATCCCCCACAGGGCACTGCTGGGCCCCACAGCCAAAATATGTGGCAACATTTTTAAGGAAGTGTAAACAACACAGGGTAAAAAGGTAAACTTTCACAGCAGTGCTGAGAGAGAGGAGTGAGAAAAAAATGAGAGAAACAACCTTCTATAATCCAAGATCATTGAAGAAGAAGGGAAAAAAATGTGTTTCAGGTTCTGCAGTTGAGGTTCCTCTGGAGCCAATAGAGAAGACCATGATGAAGCAGGTTGTTTCCCTGAAGCCCATGGAGAGCTATGCTGGAACAGATATCCACACTGCAGCTGGTGAAGGGCCCCACACAACAGCAGACGGAGATGCCCTGAAGGAAGCTGCGTGAGGTTCCTGGCAGCAGCTGGGAACTATGGGGGATCCACATCGAAGTAGTCTGTTCCTGAAGGACTGAACCCTATGGAGAAGACTCAGGCTGGAGTACTTCTTGAAGAACTGCAGGGAAGGACTGATATTGGAGAAATTTGTGAGGGGCTGTATCTCATGGGAGGGAAGCCATGCTGGATCAGGGGAAAGGTGTGTCTTTGTTTCTCATCATCGTACTCTATTTTAAATTGTCAAAAGCTTAAAATATTCTTCCTCAAGTCACACCTCTTTTGCCTGTGATGGTAATTGGTAAGCAATAACCCAGTTTTTACCTCAACCCAGGATTTCATTTCAGACTTTTTTTTCTGCTATCCTGTTGAGGTGTGGAGTGAGAGATCAATGTGGTGGGCATCTGTCAGCCAGCTAAGGATAACTCACCACACTAGATATTTAAAGGATGTTATCTATGAGTAAAAGTAAAGCGTAGATGCCTATCTTAAATTAGACAAATAACCTCTCATGATCTGCAGTTATATGGCATGAATAAGCTGTTATGAGCCAATCATTTTTGTTAGATTGGAATTTTATGTACCTTTATTTGAACATAAGTTATTTTTTTTTTTCTGATGCTTCTGCTAGCTGCATTAATGTCATTCTAACTCACTGCTAGCTCTGACTTCTCAAGCAGAATAAATGAAAGGCTCGTTAGTGATAAACATACCAGCAGTTAACAAATGCTTCCATCTACAGTGATCAATAACCAAAGAAGAAAAGAGTTCAAGAGCTGCTGATTCTCATCAGCTGTGCTTGCTAGTGCAAGATTACTGGGTCAAGGAACAAACAGCAACTTCTTATTTCCAGTCTAATGTAATCACTGAAAAGAAAAGGTTCAATTCCATCTCTGTTTATAACTGTTTCTGTTTCGTTGATATATCTGGCAAAATAAGCTTTCTACTGTGTAAACTTCTGAGCAGATCAACATCATCATCCCTCAGAAAAAGATACAAGACTGATTGTACCAGATCAAGACAGGCTGGCTCAGACTCTTGAATTTCTAAGCTTCTGAGAACCCTGATATGCATTTTAAGACAAAATTCCTTAACAGATAGTTTTTAAGGTCATAGTTTTGTCAGGAAAAATTAAGAAGGATGGAGTACAGACACATTACGAGTCTCAAACACGGCTGTAGGAAGCTGTAATTCTTTTTCTTATGATTTCTTCTAGGGAAAAAAAGTCTGTGTGAATGAACACAGAAGGATGCATTGTCACATTGAAAATTTGAAGGCATTAAAAACTCAAATAAAATGCAATGATTATACTTGTCATTTTGACCAGCACTAGACTGTGTACTTACATATATACAGCTGAGTCATTTTTCCAAGAGCTATAAGCCTCTGTCTAATTCTGCTGACATTAACATTAGTATGTAGAGCTGAGATATATTTAATTTTTGTTCCAAAAAACAAATCACTGAAAAACCAAAGATATCTATATCACCATAAATAATAGATATAGGTAGCCTACTGAAAAAAAAAAAAATGCATTTGTTTGGAAAAAAAAAGAATTGGGAGAAAATTTAAGTCTTTAAATATATTTTAATTTTAAGGGCCTCTTAAATTTTTCCACTTCCTATTTGAGTCAGTATTTCTTTTGTCTGTCAACTATTGTTATGGAAAAATATCCTTAAAAATAAACTTAAAATGCCATTCTATGCTATGATGACTTTTCTAAGGATTTCTTTCACTCCTTTAATTACTTTTCATTTTCAGAAAAAAAAAATAATTAGGAATTATCAAAAAAAAAATCATGTTTTTTATTAGATTATTGGATTGATAGAATACTAACAGTGACAAGATAAATATTAACTTTCTCTTTTGTTTCACACATATTATCATTCTTTCTTAAATTGTAGAAAACCAGATTTTTATAATATGCAGAAAAAGACTTCTGCAAGATGGAAATAATTTCAAAGATATTTGGGATAAAATCAGAAGGCAAATCTTTTAAATTGCTATAGAGTTTTCACTTGTTCTCTATGTAGTGAAATCTGGGCTTTTTTTATCATGAATCCATCTAGACTCAAATTCTGTAAACTTTTTTGTTTTATAGTAAGGAAAATTAGCTGAGGATCAATATAAACAAGGTGGAAGTCAGTCTGTCAGGAGGTGAGATAAATAAGTAGAAGTTAAAAACATTTTTCTATTTGAATTCTATTTACCTTTAGTCAATATAATTCGTAGTATGTCCCTACTAAGAGGTCAGTAATTAGGTCTGAACTTGAGAGAAAGAACTGGCAGTTTCCTCTGAAGAAGATAAAAATGCTTTACAAGGCTGTTATTCTTCAAATGAGAATCTTGACCAATATAGAGAGGCGAAAGCTAACGTAACACACAGTTAAGATTCATGCTCATGAGTGGTTCATACAAGGAACGTGAAAATGCTTCTCACAAGCCTGCAAACACTGCGTTTTATCATACTTCAAAAAGAGAAAGTGGAACAAGAATCATAATCTTTGCCTAAAGTATTTTCATTACATTCTGTATGTGGAAGCTATTGTACCCTACTTGAAGTAAATAGTTATAAGCACAATGGAAGGAAATTTTTGAGAAATTAATAAAAGTTCCCTCATATAAGTTATCTGAAGGGAAACAGAACTTTTCCAGGAAGAGTTTGTCTTAGAAAGGTAAATGTTCAAAGTCAAATTACCTTTTCTGTTGTTTTATATCTCCATGCTGTGTCCAAGTTATGTTATGTCAAACTGTGGAGGGAGAACACTTTAAAAATAGTTACAGAAAAAGCAATATAAAATGTTTAGACAGACAACCTTGAAATGGGAAAAAAAAAAACCAAGGTAATTTCTCCCTCCAAATAGGAAAGTAATACCTAGGATTAAATACTGATCTCAGAGAATAACTTATATTTTAAGGTGTTAACATAGAATATTTTTCCATGTGCTACTTCAGTTGATTCTTCTTTCTCTCTTAAAAGTTGGAAACACATTTTGAAAGTAGAATAGCAAAAAATTGCCATCTATTGAGAAGGTATATCTTGCCCCTTATAGAAAGTGTAGTGACTTCCATGGATGTATGTTGTTCCATCATTCTTCTCTCACTTGACAGATCTTTTTGTGACCCTCTGATTAGTTTACAGATTACAGAATTGCAGTGTTTGACATTGGCTGCTGTCCAGGTACCTGCCACAGCTGCTCTGTCACTCCCCGTTCTCAGCTATATAGGGGGAGAAAATGTAATGAAGGGCACAAAATTATTAAAATGTATTAAAACTGAAAATTTGTACAGGTTTTGAAAGTAACCATTTTCTAGTCACTTCGAACGTCTTTATACCAATATTTATTACCTATTTGTCTAGAAAGTTTGTTTCATCATCCTTTCCTTTCCTTTCCTTTCCTTTCCTTTCCTTTCCTTTCCTTTCCTTTCCTTTCCTTTCCTTTCCTTTCCTTTCCTTTCCTTTCCTTTCCTTTCCTTTCCTTTCCTTTCCTTTCCTTTCCTTTCCTTTCCTTTCCTTTCCTTTCCTTTCCTTTCCTTTCCTTTCCTTTCCTTTCCTTTCCTTTCCTTTCCTTTCCTTTCCTTTCCTTTCCTTTCCTTTCCTTTCCTTCCCTTCCCTTTCCTTTCCTTTCCTTTCCTTTCCTTCCCTTCCCTTTCCTTCCCTTCCCTTTCCTTCCCTTTCCTTTCCCTTCCCTTCCCTTCCCTTCCCTTCCCTTCCCTTCCCTTCCCTTCCCTTCCCTTCCCTTCCCTTCCCTTCCCTTCCCTTCCCTTCCCTTCCCTTCCCTTCCCTTCCCTTCCCTTCCCTTCCCTTCCCTTCCCTTCCCTTCCCTTCCCTTCCCTTCCCTTCCCTTCCCTTCCCTTCCCTTCCCTTCCCTTCCCTTCCCTTCCCTTCCCTTCCCTTCCCTTCCCTTCCCCCCCTTCCTTCCCCTCCCCTTCCCTCCCCTCCCCTTCCCTCCCCTCCCCTCCCCTCCCCTCCCCTCCCCTCCCCTCCCCTCCCCTCCCCTCCCCTCCCCTCCTCTCTCTCCTCTCCTCTCCTCTCCTCTCCTCTCCTCTCCTCTCCTCTCCTCTCCTCTCCTCTCCTCTCCTCTCCTCTCCTCTCCTCTCCTCTCCTCTCCGAGAAGGGCCGGAAGGAGGATCCTGGTAACTACAGACCTGTCAGTCTTACCTCAGTGCCGAGAAAGATGATGGAACAAATAATCTCAAGAGCCATCACAGAACAATTAAAAGCAAACAGGGTGATCAGGCCCAGTCAGCATGGATTCATGAGGGGCAGATCCTGCTTGACAAATCTAATCTCATTCTATAACAAGGTGACCTGCTTAGTGGGTGAGGGAAAGGCTGTCGATGTAGTGTACCTGGACTTCACTAAGGTCTCTGACACTGTCCCCCACAACATCCTTATGGCTAAGTTGGCTGCCCATGGCTTGGATGGGCACATACTCTGCTGGATGAAACACTGGCTGGATGACTGGGCCAAAAGAGTTGTGGTCAATGGAGTTAAATACAGTTGGCAGCAAGTCACAAGCGGTGTCCCTCAGGGCTCGGTGCTGGGGCCACTCCTGTTTAACATCTTCATCAATGATCTTGATGAGGGGATTGAGTGCATCCTCAGCAAGTTTGCAGATGACACCCAGCTGGGAGGGAGTGTCGATCTGCTGGAGGGTAGAAAGGCTCTACAGAGGGACCTGAACAGACTGGATCGATGGGCCCAGGCCAACTGCAGGCATTTCGACAGAGACAAGTGTAGGGTCCTGCATTTTGGTCACGGCAACCCCATGCAACTCTACAGGCTTGGGGAAGGGTGGCTGGAAGGCTGTCTGGCGGAAAAGGACCTGGGCGTTCTGATTGACAGCCGGTTGAGTATGAGCCAGCAGTGTGCCCAGGTGGCCAAGAAAGCCAACGGCATCCTGGCTTGTATTAGAAATTGTGTGACCATCAGAAGTAGGGAGGTGATTGTGCCCCTGTACTCAGCACTGGTGAGGCCGCACCTTGAGTATTGTGTTCAGTTTTGGGCACCTCAGTACAGGAGAGATATCGAGGTGTTGGAGCGAGTGCAGAAAAGTGCAACAAAGCTGGTGAAGGGGCTGGAGAATAGATCTTACGAGGAGTGATTGAGGGAGCTGGGACTGTTCAGTTTAAGGAAGAGGAGGCTGAGGGGAGACCTCATCATGCTCTACTATTACTTGAAAGGACATTGTAGAGAGGTTAGTGCTGGTCTCTTCTCACAGGTAATTAGGGACAGAACCAGGGGGAATGGTTTCAAGTTGCAACAGGGCAAGTTTAGACTGGACATTAGGAAGAAATTCTTCATGGAAAGAGTGGTCAGACACTGGAATAGACTGCCTAGGGAGATGGTTGAGTCGCCATCCCTGGATGTGTTTAAGTGTAGCTTAGATGTGGTGTTGGGTGATATGGTTTAGAGGCGGAATTGTAGTGTAGAGTTAATGGTTGTAGTGTAGGGTTAATGGTTGGACTCGATGATCCCAAGGGTCTTTTCCAACCTGAACTGTTCTATGATTCTATGATTCTTTTCAACTTAAGTGCACCTCTTTTTTTTTTTTTCCATTTCTCTCCTTTCTACACTGCACTAATATCTTTCTTAAAAAAAGGAAAAGAAAAAGTAATGAAACCAAATAATATTTTCAGAATTATATAGCAATTAAAACATCTACTAATGGCAATGACCATACTAGAGTTCTTACATTGTTTTAAAATATATACAATAGTTAGCTACTTATTAGTTTAGTTGCCTGGGTTTTTTGTAAAAAAAAAAAAAGAGAAAATTAAAATCAGAGAAACTTTATTCTGTTGAAAGTTCCCTGGAGCTTATCATGGAGTCCTGTATTGAAATATCATCAACTTTTTCCATTAGTGAAGATGGAAAAAATTGAAGAATCATAGTTGTAGTATAGCCCAGGCTGGAAGATATCTCAAAAGATTGTTTGGTTCAACCTTCCGTGAGAAAGGGAGCTTAGATGAGATTGTCTATCATGCTGCTTAATTACATCTTGAAAACCTCCAGTGATGGGAAGTCTACCATGTCCCTAGTGAAGTTGTGCCAGTGAAACCATCATTCTTACCACAAAAAAAATCTTTCTTACCTCAAGATGAAATCTCTCCTGCTGCAACTTGTATCCATTGACCCTTATTTCTTCATGCTGTTCCTTGTGAATAGAGAGCTTCCACCCTCTTTTTAGCTGCCCTTTAAGTACTAGACTACCGTGAAGAGGAGGTCCACTCAGGCTTTGCCCTCTCCAGGGTAAAAAATCTATCATTCAGTCATTCTTCATAGGGCAGCTTCTCCAGCCCTTTGATCATCTTCATGGCTGTCCTTTCCAAACTAGAAAAACCACAAAGTTCTTAGCTGGTCCTCATAGGATATTCCTTCAGCCCTTTCACCAGCTTTGTTACCTTCTTCTAGACAGCTTCAAGGACCTTCATATCCTTCTTAAATTGTGAATTAATAGAATAGAATAGAATAGAATAGAATAGAATAGAATAGAATAGAATAGAATAGAATAGAATAGAATAGTTCAGTTGGAAGGGACCTACAACAGTAATCTAGTGTAACTGACCGACCAATTCAGGGCTGATCAAAAATTAAAGTATCTTGTTAAGGGCACTGTCCAAATGCCTCTTAAACACTGACAGGGTTCGGGCAACAATCAACACTCTGAAAGATGTTTCCAGTGTTTAATCATCCTCTTGGTAAAGAAATGCTTCCCACTGCCCAGTCTAAAACTCGTCCAGCTGGTGCTGCTTTGAACCATTCCCATACATCCTATCACTAGAGAGGAGGAAGAAGAGCTCAACACCTTCTTTTCCACTTCCACTCTTCAGGAAGCTGTAAAGAACAATGAGGTTTCCCCTCAGCGTCTTTTGCCCCTAATTAGACCAATCCAAATTCCTTTGCTGCTCCTCATAGGACCTTTCTTCAGCCCTTTTATCAACTTTGTTGCCCTCCTCCAGACACCTTTGGGGACCTTCACATCTCTCTTAGATTGTGGGGCCCAGAAATACACACAGTTCTCCAGGTGAGGCTATACCGATGTTCAATACAGCAGGAAAATCACCTCTCTTGATGTGTTGGTCATACTGTGTTTGATGTACCCCAGGAAGGGGTTTGCCCTCCTGGCTGCCAGGGCACACAGTTGGCTTCTACTGAGACTGCTGTTGATCAGCAACCCCGGATCCCTTTCTGTAAGGGTCTTCAACCATTCCTCTCCCAATTTACGTTGTTTCTTCGCAGGTGCAGAATCTGGCAATTGGACTTGAACTGAATGGCATTAATCATTGCCCAATGCTCCAGTCTATCTAGATACCTCTGCTAGGCATCTTGTCCCTCAAGAGAGTCAACAGCATCTCCCAGCTTGGTATCAGGAAACTTGCTAGTTGTGCATTCAACTCCTGTATCCAGATAGTTGATAACTGCATTGAACAGAATTGGTTTTAACATTGAACACTGAGGAACACCACTGGTTACCAGTCATGAGGCAGATAAAACTCCATTCACCTCAGTCCTTTGAGCCCTGCTGTTCAGACAATTCTTCACTCAATATACTGTGAACCAGTTCATCCTACAGTTGGACTACTTGTTCAGAAAGATATTGCAACAGTATCTAAAATCCAGAAAACTGCACCACCTTCCTTTCATCCAATCTTTTTAGTCCATGAATCCTTTTTTTTTTTGTAACAAACAAAAAATTGAGTCCCTAATTATATTGCTTTCAACATAGCTTTTCTATCACTCCTGCCCTAGGATCAGCCAGCTCTCCCTTTACAATATACCAATATTTCTCTGTTCTTTCGATGTGTTTATGAGTGTGCTCATTTGCAAGTCTCACTATGTCTTGTCTAATTCTCTTCCAATACTTTTAACAAAAACAGTAAGAAAACCATTCGCAAGAACGACTCTCAGAGAACTACACTGGTAGCCTCACTACATTAGTAACCTCACTATAAAATCTCACTACTGGAACAGGCTGTCCAGGGAATTTGTAGATGCCCCTCCCCAGAATGTTCAAGGCCAGACAGAGTGGGGTTTTGACCAACCTAATCTAGCGGACGATGTCCCTGCCCATGGCAGGGGGGTGGAACTAGATGATTTTTAAGGTCCATTCCAATCTAAACTGTTCTATGATTCTATGAAAACAATAGATCTTTGAGAAGTACTTCTTGAGTTTAGTTTAGTTGTCTCTTTATCTGTTCTACAATTCTTTTTATTAGACTTCATTCCCTGCTGTTCACCTGAGTGAATCATATCAATCTCTTCACTGAATCTTTTGTCTAGAAAATTAGTTATTTTATCAAAGAGCAATATCGTGACTTTATTACTGATCTGGAAGAAGGAATATATGCTAGATTTATGAAAACAATAGTTAAAATTCAAAATTAATCATATGAGTGGAATAAGGCAAAATGATAAAACTCTAAAAAAGTGATTTGTAAATTCTGTCTTCAGAAAAGGGAAGAAATAAAAGAGCTAGCAATGCTAAGTCAAGCCTGAGATTAAGGTGATGGAAAATTAAAGACAGAATTTCAATGGGGCTTCAAGGTGAGACATGATGATGAACTGGTGATGAATACAAAGTTAATACTGAAGCTTTGTATATAGATATACTCAAATTCTATAAATATATTGATAAAGTGGAAAGAGTTTAATAGGAGCATTAATTAGACGGAGGAACTAGAAGGATGGCCAGAGAAATAAGTTGGTGTAATTAAAATAGTAAAACCAGAAAAGTACTCACACAAAAGCATCAGAACTACATAAAAAAAGAGTAGTATAATGAAGAAAGCCAAATAAATCTTACTGAGATCACAGAATAATTGCCAAGAGCAAAGCCTATCTGACTGACTCACAGTAAAAGTATATCAGAAGCCACACATACGGGACTCTACAATGAGATTACGCAAAACTGAAGAAAATGTTAACAGGCTTTTTATTAATGATGAAAAAAATAATCTGATATCTTAAATCTGACTCTTTTCCATTGTCCTGATGTCTTATTAAGTAGCACATAAGGGGTAAGCTATGCAAGTTTTCACTATGTACATTTGTAGTGAGAAAGGAAATCACTGAAAAGCTTGATTTTATTCCTCTAGGTTCCTATATCATTCACAAGAGAATTTGTGATTCTGTATTTGGGATTCAGTGAACAGATTTCCCTCTGCCTGAGGCTGCATGTGCTTGTCATGTTCTGATCAAAGATGATTTTCTCAGACAACAAAGGATAAAGTCATCTATACTATATGTAATTGTCTAACCACCTTGTAGAACAATTCCTTAAGAGCTGGGAGCCTTAGGTTTTAATCGTCTTCTTCCTAAATGTGTTACATAACTCCAAATATCTCCTTTTTTTATGGAGATGATTTGGCTCATGCAAAAGAAAGAACTTTGAGACAAGCTTCTGCCATCCAGAAGTACCTTGACAGGCTTGAAAAATGGGCCAGTGCAAACTGCATAACGTTGAACAAGTTAAAGTGCAAGGTCTTGCACCTGAGTTGGGCCAATCTCAGGCACAAATACAAACTGGGTACGGAGTAGCTCTGAAGAGAAGGACTTGGGGGTATTGATGGATGAGAAGTGAGAAGCTCAACGTGAGCCGGCAGTGAACTCATGCAACCCAGAAGGCCAACTGCATCCTGGGATGCATCAAGAAGAGTGTGGCCGAACAAGAGAGGAGATTCTCCCCCTTCACTCTGCTCTGGTGAAATCCCACCTCGAATACTGCATCCAGTTCTGGTGTCCTCACCGTAAGAGGAATATGGATCTGGAGGAGGGCCACAAAGATGATCCAGGGGCTGGAGCACCTCTGCTACAAGGATTGGCTGAGGGAGCTGGGATTGTTCAGCCTGGAGAAGACTCCAGTGAGACCTTGTAACTGCCTTCCAACACCTGAAGGGAACCTACAGAAAGGCTGGAGAGGGACATTTTACAAGAGTGTCCAGCGAAAAGACAAGCGGAAATAGATTTAAATTGAAGGAGAATAGGTTTAGCCTGGATCTTAGGAAGAAATTCTTCAGTATGAAGGTGGCAAGACTCTAGAATAGATTGCCCAGAGAGAGTGTGGATGCCCTCTCCCTGGAAATGTTCAAGGCCACGTTGGATGAGGCCTTGAGTTAAGGGTATCCCTGCCCACGGGAGGGAGGTTGGATTAGATGATCTCTAAAGTCCCTTCCAACTTAAGATATTCTATGATTCTATGATTCTTTACAGACATTTTATTTACTGGCTCAAGAATTTATACGATTACATTTAAACATTGTTTTAACTCTACCTATGAACTTATGCTCCATCAATTTATGTAGAACTAATTGTTTCATGCTATTTTTTCAAGCATTCCAAGATGTCTGGAATAGCATGTTGTTTCATAGTATTTTTTCAGGCATTTCAAGATGGAGTGGCTGCTAAATGTCTGTACTTTGCAAATTTAATATAATAGAAAATCATTTAAAAAAATCATAGAATAGTAGCATCATAGAATAGTAGAATGAGTTGGATTGGGAGGAACCTTGAAGGTCATCTAGTTCAACCCCTCTGCAGTGACCATGAACATCTTTAACCAGACCCGGTTGCTCAGAGTCCCACCAAGCCAGACCTTGGATGTCTTCAGGGATGGAGCCACCATCATTTCTTTGGGCAAACTGTTTGAGTGTTTCACCATCCTCTAGTGTAAAACCATCCCCCTTCGTCTTATTGCTACACGTTCTTGTAATCAGTCCCTCTCCAGCTTTCTTATAGGCCCCCTTCAGGTACTAGAAGGTTGCTATAAGTCTCCCTGGAGTCCTCTCCAGGCTGGACAACCCCAATTCTAACAGTCTGTCTTTATAGAAGTGTTCCCACTCTTTATATGTATCTGAATCAGTCAGTTTATAGGTAAGATATTCAGAATAACACAAAATTCACCTTACGTGTCTCAAAAATAAAATATCCTTATATATTTTCATTAAATACTGTTTCTAGGTGTCATTAGGGCATCAGAAATAATTTATAAGCAGTTTTGATGCAGCGAATTAAATAGTATTGCTTGCCAGTCAACAAAGAGACAGTTATGCTTTTTGGCTACTATTAGAATTGATGTTTGATTTGTACTTAATTTTAATTACTAATAAATGAATACAAGCCTACTTGAGCATACATAATTAGTATTTTTCTGATTGATTTGCCACCAAGAACTGACCATGATTCCATTGATAATAATCAGTTTATTCTTAATTGGCTTTTGTTTATTCCTGAAAGCATAAAGAGGTAGTATGGTGGGTTATCCTTGGCTGGCTGCCAGATGCCCACCTAGCCTTTCCTCAACAGGACAGGAGGAGAAAAAAAGATTCAAAAGACTATGAGTTGAGATAAAGTCAGGGAAGATTTTTACTGACTACCATCACAGTTTGAGCAGTCTCAACTTGAGGAAATTAATTTAACTTATTGCCCATTAAAAATACAATAGGATGTGAGAAACAAAGAGCTAAACAGACCAACCCAAAGAACTAAACACACCAACCTTCCACCCTTCCTTCTTTCCAGGCCTAGCTTTGCTCCTGATTCACTTATCTCCTCCCCACAAAATTGTGCAGGTAGATGAAGAGTGAAGGTTGCAGTCAATTCATAACACTTTGTCTCTGCCACTCGCTCTTCATGCATTTACTCCACTCCAGCACAAGTTCTCTCCCACAGGATATACCCCTTCACAAACTTCTCCGGTGTGGGTCATTTCCACCAGCTACAGTTCTTCAGGCACAACTCCAGCATAGGTCCTTTCCACAAAGTATAGTTCTTCAGGAGTGGACTGTTCCAGCATGGTCCTTCACAACTGAAATTCCCATCAGGACACCTGTTCCTGTGCGGGTTCATCTCCATGGGCCACAATTCCTGCCAGAAAACTTGCTTCTACATGGGCTGTCTATGAGCTGCAACTTCCTTCAGTGCATATTGACATTCTCCAATGTGGGGTCCACCACAGGCTGCAGTGTAGATATCTGTTCCACTGGGGTCCTCAATGGGTTGCAAGGACAGCAAACTGCTCACCATGGTTTTTCTCAGGGGCTGTAGGGGAAGCTCTACTCTGGTGCTTAGAGAAACTTCTCCCCCTCCTTCTTCTTTGATCGTGGTGTCTGTAGGGATATCTCTTTCACATTTTTTTCACTTCTCTCACAGAGTGGATACTGTGCAGTGGTTTTTGGCCTTTCTCAAATATGTTTTCATGGAGACACCAGCAGCTTGGCTAGCAGGATCACATTTGTCCAGCTCTGGGTCTGTTTCAGAGCTGGGTAGAACTGGCAGTGTCTATCACAGAGGCAGCCCCTGGTCTTTGCTTACATAGGTCATCCCTGCAGCCCACCCTACCACATATCTTGCCAAGTAAACCCAATAGAGTTATACACACTGACCAAGGTATGAAAGTGTCTATAACTGCATTATAGTAACAACATTTACTTTGTCTGGCTATGGTAATGTCTGATTTTTTTCAAAACGTGATTAATCAGTCAAATGGAAAGATTTGGCCTAAAGACTAATTACTAAGTTCTTCTGCCAGTGAATGGTAATCAAAGCACACAGGGCATTACGGCACAGATATTACATTTAAAGACGGTTTTTGATTATGAAATTAATATGGTATTATTTGGTTTTGATATTAAATAAAAAGATGGGCATTTTTAAACAAAGGTATTTTATGTATTCTAGTGTGGGAGTGTGGCTGTAACAAGACATACATTCAATGGAAACATGACAATGAAAAAATGCTACACTTCACACAGAAGGAAAATATTTTAATAAAAAGTAAGAGTCTTGACATGGCTATAGATAATCCATAAAGTGTTAAAAAATGAAGATGCAAAAATGCTTTCTGTAACTGTATTTCTGGCTACTGAGAAGAGCTTTGAAAGCAAAATAAAATATTCTCTGGTCCCAAATATTCATTATTTATGTTCGTGTTTTCCAAGGAAAATAATCATCTTCATTTGAATGTCAAACTCTGGATTATAAACACATGAAGATACAAGAAACGAATATTAATACATAAACTTACTTTTACAATTCATTCACAAAAATTATGTTTTATGCAATATAATCTTTGCAGAGTGCAACCTGCCAGTGAATGATCATAACCTCAATTACTCTTGTTTTTTTGCTGCATAAGGCTCCCTGAACCACATACTGAGTGCGCTTAACCCAGAGTGAAGTTCCCAGGGAGCTTTAAGTACTTAACCCTTCACTAAGTACTTAATCAGTGCAGAACCACTGCAGTGCCAAGCTGGCACTGCTTTTTCCTTCATCTGCTTTCAAAATCAAAAGCTGGTCTGTCAGCTGTCTCAGTGGACTTCTAATCTATCTGCATTAATTATGTTTCTTCTCAGCTCTTTTGGCATTGCTCTTGAACTCTTTTCCATTTCCTCTTATAATATGGTATGATGGGACCTCAATTTGTCCAGGACCTTACAGTAAAACTGCTCTCTTTGCCTGCCTTTTTAAAAAACAATTAATCAACAGGCTCAAAATATTTTAGTCTCTCCACCTGTCCTGCAGTATTTCTCCTTGCTGTCCATCTTCCTGGTTGCTTCTGAAGTTTGTCCAAAGATGACCATTCACAATATTTTTCTGGGAAAGAAGTGACCTCCTGCTCCCATAAGGGTGGAGTAGTACCATAAAGTAAATTGTAGACAAACAAATCAAACAGTTCCACCATCTATCACAGAGGTTGACTGACTCCTCCAGCTTTTTTTCTTCTGTACCCTTGATTCTTCGTCCCATTCTCTTAACTCAGAGTTCGTCCGTATGGTCACATCACTAATACTTCTTTCTCTCTCCATCTAGGGAATATTTACTAGCATATGCATGACCCATTTCATTTCCTTCACTGAATTTGTGTTTTAATACTAGCTTTTATTTTAGTATTTTCTCTCCTTCAAGTCATCCTCATTTCCCTCATCTTGTATCCTTCTCTTGCTTTACAAGAACTAGCTCATTTCCTCTGAGAAAATAAATGTGACCTCACCTTTCCTTCTCTCCTTCCCTCTGCTTTCCACTTCCTTTATTATCCTGTCACTTAATAAGTTTCTCAACTTCTCTTTTTCTCTAACATGCAGAAGAGCCCTATAGGGACTGTTTTCTAACATCAAGCAATAAAATATATTTGTAAGGCCACAGCACTTAGAATTTTAACCCCATTAGATATGTATGAATTCTTTCCGCAGTTGATCTGACTTTTGGTTAGTGTCTCAATAAATCTTTAGTGAACACTGAATCATTTTTCATTTTTTAATAGCAAGTGGGAAAGCAGATTGTTTGAAGTTAAAGGGTTTTGCTCCTGCATGTTCAGCATCATAACTAAACCAAGAATAGGACAAGTTACTCCACCTCATCAGCCTTACACTATTTCATGCTGATATTAGTGATTTTGGCAGTTCTAAAAAGTATGATTGATCAGCAAAAAAATATTCATGCTCTTTATAAATAAATAAAAAAAAATATGATTTTTGACAACTTTTTTTCCTATTCAGGATTTTCTAAGTGGGTAAATCAAATAGGAAGGGATTCGCTTTTCTAAACATAGGGGTTCCATTTCAAAATGGTTTAGGCTATGATGTGACATCCACTGGCATATGCAAAACAGTCTTCCTAAGAGACCTGTGCCCTTCTGAAGCTGCATCTGCAGCCCTGGCAAGATATTCAACAGAGCCTAAAACAGCACTAGATACCCATGTTTAGACAGCTGAAAGCTGCTTAGCTTTATTTCAAATTATTTCTTCAGTTAAGATTTTTTATTATTTTATTACTGTATTAAAGCCAAAGTACACTGACTTAAGTACGTGCTTATGACATGTTTACAGCAATGTATGTATGCTAAGAACAGAAGGAGAAACTCACAACAAATTGGAGTTAACTACAAGAAGTCTGTGCTTACATTTAAGATTTCTTTTCCAAGCCAAAACAGGCTGATTGAATTTCTTGAAGATAAAACACGAAAGAAGGAAAAAATATGATCCTGATTAAATGTCAGTTCAAGGTGCTCCAAGCCCTTCATCAGCATTACTCTTTATCTGACAGAGTCTCCCTCTGCCTCAATTTCTTTCTGAATAGTGATTTCCTTCTGGCTTCTTGGAATCCAATTCTCATCTAGTCTGTGATCTTTCTGTTTCTGATGGCAGTTTTCATTACCATAACGGACATCCATTTCAGAATTATATGCTGGACATATGCATTTGCCCACAAAACACAGGCTGAAGTATTTCACTGCTAGCAGATATTTAATTCTGATCACTCTAATACTCTTTCCAGTTCTATGCTGCCAGTTTAATTTTTTATGACCTGTAGTTTGATCATAGATAGTAATATAAGTGTGACCATATTTGTCACTTACTGTGTGCTGAAATTAGTATTACCTACACATAATTTATTGCCTAGGGATCTTTCTTAGCCAAATGTAAGATAATGACTTTCTTCATCTTGTGTGTCATTCTCCCATTCCACTCCACCAATTTCCAATTTTAAAGACCTTGGGACATTCTTCATACCCACTATGTATCCAAACTGTTCTGTAAAGTCTACTAAGTCCTTGATTTCAGGAACTACTTGGGTTTAATTAGCCTAATCATATTTTGGGTGAGAAATTATGTTTGCTGATTTATAAATTTTACACCTTTTAAGTACATCTATGATCTCATGAATGTCAATGAAATGAAAAAGTATGAAATGTAACATTATTTGCATAATGATTTTGAATTTGAAATAAAAAACTGGAAGAGAGTAAATATGGTGCTTCAGAGCTTTTATCTATTTCTCTTTCTGTGCCCACACTCTAGCAACATATCTTTACGTCATAACTATTACTTCAACCCGTTCATTTACACAATATAAAATCCTTCTGCCAATGATTATCTGTATTTTCAGCCCTTGTATTCTTATATGAAGGGGTAAATTCATGTATTCTTTCTCATGGGATCTGGATTTTTATAGTTTTTTCCATTTTTGATGTTCTAGGAGTGCATTCACCTACTGACCAATTTATTTCTTCCATATTTTACTTAATTTATTTATTCCGTATCCCAGTTTGAGAATGCCAAAAGTTAATATTGAGCCCACACATTCCAGATGGTAACTGGGTCCCAAGAGGAAAAGTCCCAGACTGGATTTGGCAGCACATGGTACCACCCAAGCCCAGAGTCCTGATGACGGTCCTCAAAAACAGAAAGGGAAGCCCTGGAGCAGCTATGCCTCTCTCACTTGGAGATGCAGGTGAAGGTGACCTGTCCTGGCAAATGATGTTCCTCTGTAGCTCAAAAACAGGAGACAGGAAGACCAACAGCACAAGGAGAGCTAATGAACAGTCAACAGTAATCCTCCCAACACACCAAACACTAAAAGCCCCAGAGTTCTTCTTAGGGACATTTTTATACTGAGCATTATGGGAAGGAATACCATGACTGGTCCATTTGGGTCACTTGTCCCATCCTCTCCTCCCCATAGGCACAGCTGCCCCTCCCTCCCTCATTGTGATTGCCATGTGGTCCAGACAGCCCCAGAAAACTTCCTTCCTGGTACTCTCAAATCAGGACATTCCATCAAATGGGAACTCATCCAGTTATCTTTATCAAAGTCTCAGAAAAAAAATTGACCCTATCACTGAAGTTTTTTATTCATATCTCCAAAATCCGTACCTTTGCTTTCTCTATATGTTTTTAAGCTGTGTCTTTAAATTTTCCTACTGCCTATTTTCATCTATAAGGTATTGTTTTGCACAAGGATGTCCTGATTCATTATGATTCCTGTAAGAAATGCACTTGAATTCCCTAAAGCACTATTTAAAATGGTAGTTATCATATATTATAATGGTAATTATCAGCTGTAGTTAGCATTATGAAGAAAGAGAGGATGATCAAGATAGTCTTACGTTCCTTCAGGTGCTGAGAAGCCCAGATTATGAGGTGTTGAATGGGCAATGGGCCTCTGATCACAATGTTGTATGCTGTACAGATCTCATGTGTGGAAAAGTTATCCTACCTCAGTCTTTTGAGTTTTTTCAAGATTTTCTTAAAGGAAAACCTAGTTTCTATTTTGAAAAGTGAAAGGTGTTCGTGTGAGAATTTCTTGTAACGCTTTCAGATAAAGGCGTGTCTGTGCAGGTGGTATGGTTGCTAGAAATGGATGGGAACTGCCTACAGGCTCCTCTGTTGCTGTGAGTGGGCTTAGCTTTTCCTGCAGCCTGGGGATGTGCTCAGCACAGCATGACACAGGGATTATGGCACAGCCACGCACGTAGCACAGAGCAGCACAGACGTGGGCCTACTCAAATTAAGGATACTCTGGACTGTTAGCTCCTCTGTGCACACTGACCATTACAGGTTCATTACAGACATCTAGCATGTTTTTTAGTTATTTACTTCATTCATTGATTGTACATACTCAAATGCTGGTTGTTATTAGTAACATATATTCAGTCCATGCTATATATTTTTTGATATTGCATTTGGATGTTTCCTAACCTACATACACTGCTGTAGGGTGTCTTGAAGGACTGCAGGTATCCTACTTATCGTCTTAATAACAACACAGTTTGTACTTCTCTAAGACCTCACTTCAGCTGCATACCTACAGTAGCTAAGATTCCTGCATTTTCAGTCTCAGCCTAATAAATATTTGCGTGAGAGTTATATAGGTATTTTTGTGAATCACAGAACAACAAATCTTAATCTCTGTACAATGAAAGTTCTTGTTAGAGAACTATGGGTTCTTACCCATAAGTCTCACTTTTTCTATATTATTCTATATTATTATTTTTCTATATTATTAAATGGTAACTCTTTTGCCTCCATTTTTCTGTGTATTAGCTTTAAAATTAAGCTGGTATTTAAAGGTAACTTAAAAAAAAAGAAGAAGAAAACAAAGAGAGAGAGAAAAAAGTTATACTTTTACTCTCTCAGTAAAAACTAAATGCATTGTAATTTCTGGAGCTATGTTATTGGATACAGCTAATTAGTTGAAACCTAGCCAAAAAAAAATCAATAGGTGTTTTCTAGTTCTTAAATTTTCAGTCATTCTTGCAGAAATATCTATTTAATGGAAAATCAATGTTATTTGCTCTTTGCTTATTATCAGTTTTACGTTTTTCTATGATTTAGCATATATTATATCCCCAGCTGTGCAAAGGAAATAATATCCTATAACACGGGTTGCCTGTGTCTCAGCATAAACAATAAACAGTCTAAACAAACTGCTTGTCGTGAAGTCTATAGCAGAAGAATAGCAGATCTGCTAGAAGGATATTGGGATTGACTGGCAAATAATTCATCAACCAAGAAAAGAGCTGTGTATCAACTTGTATTCTCTTACAAATGTTTTTAGTCTTCAATCAGTGCAATTTATTCATACATGGATCCTGATGTACTTTGAGCTGAGTTGCAACCCACTGCTGCTTACACTGAATGGGTGATATTTACATCTGGTTCATGGACAGAATTTTGGGAAAATTTGTAAGAAAGTTGGTTCTAAAGATGTCTCGCTAGATAGTTTTTGGTACATCTCACATATCTCAATTAAAATAACCTTCTGTGCCTTATGCTGAAATTATGCTGATAAGCCAGGGACAGACGGACAAGGTTCAGTGGACTTTTTGACTCCACCTGAAGTTACACACGCATCCTTGTAGTGTTGAAAACTTACCCTGAATGATGCCTGAGGACTACCTTGAACAAAACACTGTAGAGGTATCCACTAGGGTGCTTAAACAAATGAAAGTTGAATTACTGTGTTTTGAGAATCATTTGTCATCCTATAATCATTTAGCAGTACAGAACTTATGATGGCAAATAATAACGTCCATGATCCAAAACAAAAATGAGTTCGAGATCTTTTCTTTTGCTATCCAGAAAAGTTGTTATAGTTGACTTAGAATTTTTTTGCACTTGTTATTCATTTATAGAATTATTTTAGATGATCTGGAGCTATGTCTCGACAGAGATAGCAACTCATAAAGAAGCATTAATGACAGACCTATAGGAGTGATCTACCCATATATGTGTACAGACTATCCATAAGGAAGTTCTAATGCTTCTGAGAACAGGATTAAAAACTGATACAGTGCAACTAACCACATTTTTTTTTCCTGTAATGAGAAACAAGACAATGTCTTGCCATTATGATTCTTTATTATGATTTGGCATATTGTTTGAAGAAAGTGGTCTTTGGAAAGGTATTAATACAATTTCTTTTTAACCTGAATAAATAAATAGTTAGATAGATAACTAAATAAAACAAAATCAAAAAGTGAAATTGAGGCATTGGATTGCTCAGTAGGCATTAGGATGGTAGGTAACACAAACTAAAAAACACTGTTGGGCTCCATCTCTATAAAAACACACACACACTATTCATTCCTTAAGTACACTCTGTACTCTAAGGAAGACTGATGAATAAAATGGCTTTCTCAGAAAAAATAAGAAAGAATTTTGAAAGGCTAGAAAACAATTCAGTTTAACACAATACATTTTATCTGGAGTTTGCAAATTTTCCAAAGAAATACAAATATGAGGCACAGCCAATTTCACAGAATCTTAGTATTGTCGGAGGTGCAAGGGATCTCTAGTGATCATCTAGTCCAACTCCCCTGCTAAAGCAGGACTACCTAGAGCACATCATACAGGACTGCATTCAAGTGGGTTTTGAAAGCGTCCAGAGACGGAGACTCCCGACTTCCCTGGGCAGCCTGTTCCAGTGCTCTGTCACCTTCACAGTCAAGAAGCTCTTCTTCATATTTGCTTTTCCAATGTTAACAATATGGAGAAAAGTCTAGTCAGAACTCTGATAGATGTGATATTTTACATGTATTGGTTACCAGGGGGAAAAAAACAAAACAAAGTAAAATAAAACAAAAAAAAGACCAAAAAGCAAACCAACACAAAACAAAATCCCACCAATCTAGAACAGTGGATTAATGTACATAAAAATGTGGGTTTCATTAGATGGCTGGAGAAGCAGATCTTTTGTTGTTGCTCATGTCATACGATTCTCAGCTCTGATGCTGGCATTGTCTTCCTGATGTTAATTTCTCTGACCTGAAATTTTTCATCTTTATATGCAAAGAGTACTATTAAAGAGCTTATACTTTGCAAATAACAATAAATGACTTCTTGCTTTAGTATAATGAAGAAAAGATTGTGTACAGTAAAGACAATTCTTATTTCTCTAGAATGTTTTGGAAACCTGTCTGTGCTGCTAAATCGGGACTTCCTTCTTTATCTTGGATGAATTCAAGCAATATGAGCCAAGAGAAATGTAAATTGGGTTGCGCTAGGGGAAAAAAAAAAAAAAGAAAAAAAAAGTCTAGCTCCTCTCAATTAACGAAAAGTCACTGATGTAAATATAAAGATTTTAACTGAAAAAAAATAGAAAGACATTAAATAAAATAAAAAATAAAGTATATAAAAGTGAAAAGTACAGTTAAAAAGAAAAAAATTAAAACTAATGTTTAGGTTTTTCAAAAAGTTTTTCAAAAGAACATCAGCACATGCAAGGCAAAATGCATGATTCTTGGAATATATTTATTTGTTCATCTATTTTTTTCACAACTAATGATGCATGCAATGGTAACATATATAAAGACAAATAATTATTTCTGCCTAGGTATACCAATTTAAATTTGATTATTTATATATAAAACAATGTTTGATGAAGTGGTGCCTCTCCATCAGTAGGTGTCAGTGAGTGTTTTGGAAGTCAGACTAAAAAATTAGATTGATGAAAAGGATTTAAAGGACCTATGTGGACAGGAATATGTTCATATGCCTTATTCTGAACTTGATCTTTATTTTTAAATGAGTGTTATGAGTTAGTTGGAAAGCTGGAGCATTGTTCTATGTTTATACTACTGTACATCAATATGCAAATTCAATAATGATTTTATTACAATTAGTAAACCTGATTTTCAGTTTATAAATACACATACTAAGCTAGATTTTTTAAATATCTTCCAGCAGTATGTGTTTCTGAAATGAAAATGTGCACCTTGAACACAGGCTAACATATCTTTTATATATAAGTAAACTGTGTTTATATAAAATAAATTATTCTTTATATAGTGATAGAAGTGATAAACAGCTTGTGGTGTAGTGTAGAGAGAAGGGATAGTTGTTCTTAAACATTTTTAAGACTGCTACTGTTAATAAGAAATACAATGTTAGTTCTTCTATTTTTTTTGAAAAGATTTGAAAACTGATGACTGGAAGTAAGTGAGATCAGAAATATTTTAAAATCTTTTACATACTATATCATATTCCTTATTTCCAGGGAAACCACTTTCTTTATATCTGCTCACAACAGCTTCACCCTCAGAAACCCACCTGTCGGGGAGTTCAGATATTAAAGAAAGGATTAGGGATCAGCTGAACGAGAAATAAGAAAATAATTAAGACTGAAAATGCGTATGATACAGGAAGTAATATATATTTATGAAAAGAGAAGATTTTGGACTACTTTTGTCCTAGCTTTCATCTTCAGGAGACTGTTTCTGTATGTTGGCTGTCTTTGAAGTATGACACACTGCGTACTGTTGTGGAAAAACTAATATAAATATTAAGGCAAAATATGGCTCAGTTGGCTGAGGCAAATACCGAAGAGTTCCCTTAGGCTGTTATAAAAACTGGCACAAACAGTATATTCAAGAAAACCAGATGAATTTAAGAAAAGCTTTGTTTGGAATCAATAGCTCATGTCCTAGTTTACTTGTGACTGTTATTCTTCATGTATCAAGAAGCAATGAACAGAAAAGAAATAATAAAGGTGACTGTAATTCTTATCAACTGCTGCGGTTTTTCGTATCTTCAGAATTCCTTCATACTGACAGAATTCCTTCATACTGACAAATCACTGAGATCAAAATGACTTTTCACAAAGTGCTATTTTGGAGATGTTATTATACATTTAATATTTGTCATTTTTAAGTTCTTCTTAGAAGTGATGATTTTCCAGACATTAGAAACAAAGCTTTTGAAACAGATTTCTCTTCATGTGAAAAATATGGAAAACAGATATACATGAAGAGTTAATGATAGGTGATATAGGCGATAGGAAGTGTGGAAGGATATAAAAATGGAGACAGATAAACTATTTCTGTATCTCTGCTAAAAGCAGATGAAAGCTCAGTGTCTCTCATACACTAGTTATAACAGCAGAAGCTCCCCCTCCCTGTTCTGTTTTTTTTTAATTTGTTTCTGTGTTTATTTGGAGGCTTTTTGTGTGTTTGTGGATGTCTTGGGTTTGGGTTTTTTTTTCAGAAAAAAAAAAAAAAAGCGGGTGACTACAACTGGAAGGATTTTAATGTTTAATAAAATTTGGTTGCTTTTCACTATTTCCACACCAGAAAGTCTATACTGCCATTCAGCAAGACCTAGACAGGCTAGAGGACTGGGGGGAGAAATTTTATGAAATACAACAAGGGCAATCGTAGAGTTGTATCTGAGAAAGAACAACCCCATGTGCCAGTATAGGTTGGGGACTGACCTGTTGGAGAGCAGCATAGGGGAAACAGACCTGAGGGTCCTAGTGGACAGCAGAATGACCGTAAGCCAGCAATGTGCCCTTGTGGCCAATAGCATCCCGGGACATATTAGAAGGGATGTGGCTAGTAGGTCAAGAGAGGTCCTCCTCCCCCTCTACTCTGCCCTGGTGAGGACACATCTGGAATATTGTGTCCAGTTCTGGGTCCCTCAGCTCAAGAGAGACAGGGAACTGCTTGAGAGAGTCCAGCACAGAGCCATAAAGATGATGATGGAACTGGAATATTTCCCTTACAAGGAAAGACTGAAGGATCTGGGTCTCTTTAGATTGGAGAAGAGGAGGCTGAGGGGTAACCTCATCAATGTTTATAAATATGCCAAGGGGGAGTGTCAGGAGAACAGAGCCAGACTCTTCTCAGTGATGCTCAACGATAGGGCAAGGGGCAACGTGTGCAATCTGGAGCACAGGAGGTTCCACCAAAACATTAGGAAAAACTTTTTCACTGTGAGGACGACAGACCACTGGCACAGGCTGCCCAGGGAGGTTGTGGAGCCTCCTTCTCTGGAGACATTCAAAACCCGACTGGATGCGTTTCTGTGTGACCTACTGTAGGTGATCCTGCTCTGGCAGGGGAGGCTGGACTACATGACCTTTTGAGGTCCCTTTCAACCCCTAACGTTCTGTGATTCTCTGATTCTGTGATAACTAGTTCCAGTTTGACTATATATAGTCAAAGTAGCTTGGTTTCATCCTTCTGTGAAAGGAATTTATTCAGATTCACAGGATATTTCTGGAATAATTTGGAGTATATTTATATTATCCTGAATAACATCAATTAATTTAGGTAAAGTTGAGAAATTTAAATTAATTTAAATTAATTTAAACTGTCTTATCATATGGTCTCTTGTTCATCACTTACCCATCCTTGAAATTTAAGACACCTTTATCACATTAAACTTTTGTTATATAACCATAATTTCTATGGTTTTATTTATTTATTTATTTATTTTGTTTTGAACTAATCCCTTCAATGGACTCTCAGTTCTTCTGAACTCTTACTGAATGTGTTATAACTACACAGTCAGTCAACTTTATGCCGGGTCCAAATACAAAACAACATTCTGAGGGCAGAGTTGATTTAAATGAGTCTGCATAAGTTCAGAAACCTGTCACATACTTATAGAAAACAAAGTCATGAACTCTGGCTGAGGACTGTACACCACATCATAGACTCCTGGATTCTTAGAAAGTATTCTGGAAAGGTATCACTCTGCACTTTAGTCACATGCATATCTGCAAATTCACTAATAGCTGCACTGAAGGCCAGATGCTGGACAGCACAGATATTTTTTGCCATTGCAACCTTCCATATATTATTCTATGTTCATGTATGCTTTTTTATGATAAACTTATATATGTGCTTTGGATCATATTAAGAAGAAGGATCTTCTGCTGGAGATTGCCTTTCATGAAAGAACATGGGATTACACAGGAGATATTTTTGATGAATGTCCCTTCTGTTCTAGAATGTCACACCCTACATAGAGCTGATTAATAGACAAGCAGTTTGTTTCTGGAATACATGGTCTTGGAATGAAAGGATGAAGCATCCTGTTCGTAGCACGGGATTCACAGACAACATGGTGAGTGAGCATAGGAAATGAAGCTGTATGTCTCTGTAGAGGAAAAAAAATACACTTGTTCCAAATATGAATATTTTAACTTACTATCCTATTTAAGATTAGAAGGTATTATAAATCACAGCCTTCCTGGCAGGAGACAATGATTTTGCTTTTCAGGGATTTGTTCAGAAAATCATATGTATTTCCTTGGTAATGGTTTAGACAGATATCTCAAATTGACTACTAGGCCATTAAGAAACTAATAGGAAACTTTTGGGGTCCATAATATAATGCTGCAAATACAAAACAAGAGAAAGAAAATACTTTTCACAAGAAAAGAAAAAATCTTAGTTAAAGCAATGACAGTTTTTTCTTATTTTTTTATTTGTATAAATATCAATATTATAGTTTCCCTTAAAAAGATAGTAGGAGTTAAATTTTCAACTTTCTTGGAATTGTCGTACTTCTGTTTACAGAATAGCCTCAATAAATAAAAGCCAGCAGTGCCAAACACCTAAAGGGTAGCAAAGCCCTGTCTAGAATCCCTTCAATAAATGAGCAACACCAAAATCAGGTGGAGACACAGGGGTAGAGATTCAAAGAAGTATTTAAGAGAAAAACAGTCTTTTATATACATGTCCTAACCTGAGTTATCAAGTTTCTGCATCAAGTCAATGGCATTGAGTTGTTTTGCATACAGCACAGAATCTCAGAAGTATCCTGGTCTTGTAGAAACACTGTTACTGTGACTTAAATCAGGTCATTTTATTTCTGCACTGTTAAAACTCAGCTTTCAGAGAAATTCTTTTACACAGATGAACTTTATGGGAGGTTTTATGGTGAATATATATGACTCATCTCTCTTTGAACCTGGATTTAGGACAGGATAAGAAATTATGGAATTTAAATGGGAAAACAAACAGGGAAAGAAATAAAATAAACCAAGAACATGATTGTTGGACCACAGAAATCACAACAGGAGTCAGTACTTTAATTTATGCAAGTTTATGTTAGAAGCAATGGAAGGAGTGAAACTAAATATATTTATCTTATATACATCTCTACTGTGAACAATCAAAAATAGCATAACACAATACCTGTCACATATTGGTTGGCTTCACACACTGGAATGAAGACACAGGTAAGTCTTGCCTAGGAAGGAATTGATCTGAGCAGTTAAAAAAGTCTTTTTGCTGGTCCATCTGGGATAACTATCACCATAAGCATAGAAATGGTTTAAAGCTTATCCCACGGAGCATGTGCATAACATCTGTTTAGGTGTCTTGTCACACTGCCTTGAGTAAGTTTATAGAGATATAGCTTTGCTCATAGAGTAAGATAAACATATTTTGCCTTCACTGTTTTCTCTGTTAGGTACTTTGTAAATATATTATGTAAAAATATTAATATTGATGACAAAAAGGTCAATTTAACAGTCATTGCTTGTGCTGGTGTGATAGCGCTTGCTACAAATCTCATATTCCAACAACTGCTTGTGCAGTGGTGTGTGCAGTGAAGTGTGATTTACAGAGGAACAATGAACTTTGCTCTTAAGGGAGAGGAGAAACCAAGTGTTATCTTCTAACCTCAGTGTTAAAAAAATGAGAGGAAATAAGAAACTCCAAAAATAGCTTTGCACATGTTTATAAAATTATTTTAAAAGTGATAGTAATACTAGGCTTTAAAACAAACAAAGGCATAGAGACACAGCAAATAGCCCAGAAAGTGCCTTCATAAATCACATACCTGAATTTTCTCTAAGCACTGTTTACTCGAGAAGAAGTATAATCGGGATAAAATCACCAGTCTTCTGTGAATACTGTGTGCTGCAGGGAGATTTATAAAGAGCTTAATTGGGGTTAACTGATTTTTCATGCTTTGAATAAAATAATTTCCATAATGTCCCAATATTTTAAAACTGTTGGGATGCAAAAAAGGTTGCTTTTTGTAACTGAGCTTATTCATCTTGGTTTGATCTTTTCCTAAGATGTCTGAAGCCATCTTTCCAGCACCTGTTCATTTGTAGCATGTGATTATCTTGACTCAATCAATTTTGAGCACATGAAGAAAATTGTTGATAATTCACCAGCTGCTTTTTGAGAACAAATTTGATCTTATCAAAGAGGAGACGAAGAGAGAGATCACACTTCAAGGTACTTAACAAACTGCAGAACTGTATCAAGCTGGGAATATTTTGAATGGATGGTAAAACAATTAAAATCCAGAACTGCAAATAATATGCTATTGTTTTACTTGTGACAGTATTGCTAGGAATTTTTTCAAAAATAACACAAAAATTTGTAATTTGTAGTAAGTTTTATTCTGTTTCTTGGAAAAGGATTGAGTCTTTGTTTTTTACTTTACATGTTTGAAAAGCTACTTTACTTACCCATTTGTTTTAATTTGGTATATATATTATAAAAAATAAATGAACATGGTAAGGATAGCTGTTTAGAATATCTAGTAACTCATCCACATAGACCTCCATTGCCATGTAAGTAAAACAGTTTAGAATCACAAGAGTAGAGAACAGCCACCATCTTTTGGCTTCAGATTTACATTAGCATCATGATAAGCTGCAAAATACTGTGTCCTAGAAGTTCCTTGTGAGTCGCCTTTAAAGAGGCAATTGCTCTTATCACAAACCTTTGGAAATTCACAAAGAATTTCTGGCAATAAATAAACAGTCAAGTATACACATACAAAGCTCAAGGATGTTTCATATTTGTGTCCAGGTTTTGTAATACTCTGTAGATAGATCTTAGTGTAAAATTTAGCTGAAGTGGTAGAAGAAAAATATTTTTTAAAATATAAATGAATTTGTAAACAAATTGATACAAACTAGTAGTCTTTTTTTTTTTTTCAGATATGAAGAAAGGAAGAGCTTTATTTTTCAAGTTTCTATACAGAATGACCTTTGAATAATGTCTCAGAATTATCAGCTATGCAGTGTAGCAGGTACTAGTTAACTTCTCTTAACAGAATCTTGAGTGAGATTCTAAGAATAAAGATCAATAAAAATATATTTTTTGGGAAAAAAAAAGTTATTACAAACAGAAGTCTGCTTGTAATGTCCATATCCTCTGAGGTGGTAATTCCTACACGTTACTATATACTATAATTTGCTATTTGCATGAGCTTTCCCTACACTGGAATTTGATTGTCAATGTACAAAGTACGGTATGATTCTTTGTCTTCTTTAAATAATCTTATTTCAAAGGGAAATTAGGTGCTAGCCAAACAGCTTCAATGTCTTTTCTTCCTTGCAGCTTTCATACCTGTCTGCATTCAGACAACGTTTTCAGCAGCAGAGATTATTTGTTGCCAAAGGCAGTAACTCCCCTGTTCAGCAACTTCATGCTTGTATAACTAAAGTGATATGAGAATTTCCAGAATAACATACCCACTTTAAAAAGCATCTTCTGTGCTTTGTAACTTTTCTAAATGTCGTGAGTATGCAAAATAAACAATTAAAAGATTATAGTGTGTATTTTTACTTCACATATTTTTACAAGATATTACACTGTTTAAATGTGTCTACTGAAGAATATTAAATTAATGCTATCAAACGGACACACCTAGAACGAAATAAAATATATTTTCTGCTTCAATTTGATATATAAACTTAGTATATTTCTCTGTGGACTAACTGTTGCGTGAAAGGTATGTAGCTGTGGGAGGCGTGGTCCTGAGCTGAGTGCGTGTCTCTTTCAGAGCCCATGAAGGATTTGCACTGAGATAATTTGCGAGATAGCAAAGAATAGGTGATTGGTGAAAGTGACAAATACACCGGATTCAGGGTTGCCATTGATAAATTCACTCACTGCAATAGTGGTAATATATAACAATAATGCTAGCAAGATACTGATCCCAGTATTTCTCACCAAAAGATGAAAGCGCAATTCTTAGTAAGAAGCTCTCCCTGTCTTGGCGAAGGAGAAGCGGCACAGCCCATCAACTGCCTCTTCTGGGTTTGTTCTCCCCACAGCAGCACGCTCCCTCCATATTCCTTATATTCTAAACTTGTTTACCTCCCCTCCCCGGGGTGGCATTTAGTTCATTTGGATGGAAAGTCAGAGACTATAGTCATATATGTTTAGCGTGTACATCTCCAGGCTTGTTAGCAAAGTGTCAGCTTTAACAGATATATTAGGAATAATGAAGTAAAAGATTTCAGACCAGGCACTATGGCCTTCAGAATTCTGTTTCGAAGCAACTTAGCTACCTTCAGGATGGTGTTGAGGTTGTTCATCTCTGTCTGTTCTTAGCCAAATCAGGGCTGTCCTGGCACCACAAGATCCCCTCCTTTGGCTGGTTCTCACTGTGCAGGCCTTGTTGATCTCCATCTCCAGTGTCTGCACCACAGATAAGTGGAGACCTGCGTTCTGCATTCTTAATTCCTCAGGTTGAAATATCACAGTAATCATTCAATAGGGCTTTTGGTAAGGAAGCTGTAAGGATTTATGGTACTCAAACTACTTGTCAAGTTGGACAGCAGTTGACCAGGATTTTAAAAGATTTTTTTTACTAGAATCAGAAAGCTTTGCTCGTACCTTGTCACTTCAAACTGATCAACAGGACAGTAAGCAGCTTTCCAGTTACCCTCTGAAAATGTGCTCTCACAGTTTCTCAAAGGTACATGCTTCACCCATCAAGTGCTATGTATTTTAAATTAACAGTAATGAACTTCCTGGTGACTAGCTAACTCTGTTAAATGAGAAATTTTTAAATAAGAATGTATTCTTATAGATTTCTTTTATCAAAGAGAATCTTGTGTCATATGGGGTGAACTCTCAGAGTCTATAGGCTATACTATTTATCCAATCACTCAACTACGTGGTTATTATGACTAGTTAATATATGTAGTGTTCATATACATATTTATTGTATATAATTGATATAACAACCCCAAGGATATTTTTGTCTATAATCACACACACACACAAAATGGTCCTACAATTTGTGCTGAACTTGGAAATATTCCATATGTTAATTTGGCATTAATTCTCTGTCAAAGTAAGGGTTTTGTACTTAATATATCATGAACCATGGCTAAACAGTCTTTTAGCAGATCTCAGAGTCTTTATTTTTAAATATTAAGTATCACTTCATTTTCAAAAATACCTTTTCTTTGTGCCATTCCTGCAGACATCTTCCCTTTGGCAAATCCGTCTTCTTAAGTTAATTGAATTAAAAATCTCTCCGTTTTGGGGTATTAAATATTTCAAAATAAAATATTGAGATACCACCAAAACAAGCTGAATAGTAAGTTTACATATATAATTAGGAATTAGATGTTAGTCTCCTCTGCTGCAGCCATACTGCTTTTGTTGGTGATTTTATGGTTTGTTTTTTTTTTGTTTTCAGTTACATTTCTGAAAATAAAGTCGGATTTTCTTCTTTGTTTAATTAGATAATGAAGATTACCTGAGCATTGCATGTTGAGTGGTTCAAGTCTTAAATTTATGGCCACAATTCTTACGATTTTGTAGTGTTAGTCAAAAATTTCTGTTCAAAGAGTGGCTCTTATGGGTGAAGCAAAGTCTGCTCCCAGGAAAAGGAGGTCTAAATTCTAGTCTGGTTATCACACGAAAATTTCACCGGTCGTTAGTCTCCAGTGAAATAACTTGCAATACAGGAAATCTTAGTCTTGTTTAAATCAGTGACTTGCTTCCTGTTGACATGAAGAAGATGACACTTCAGTGTTAGCTGTTATAAACTGTGATTTTATTTTTTTTAATCATAGTTTGAACAATTGCACTCTTTGTCCTAGATTCCTTCTGCAGTCAATTACTAACATTTCATACCAGTATTTTTCTTTTTCAAAGATTTATTACTTTAGAAAATATATGTCTTTTGCAACACATCTTATGTAAAAGATCTCTGAAAATTATCCTGAGGACTTTTTTCTCCACTACCAATTCCTTTGCTCTCTGTTTATATCAAAGTATTACCTAAAAATAAGAAGAGTATTTTCTGATCTTTTGTATGCATGTTTTTTAAGAGTTTGTTGTGGTTTATGGTTTGTTTTTTTTTTTCTCTCTTGTCTCTACATAGAAATGTTTCCATTGATAAACTTTGTTTTATAGGGTTACTAAAATATTAGAAGTCATGCACATGTAAGTCCTAATGCAAGACTATAACACACATCATCCTTTTGAAGAAAAGAAATCATATTTTTTCAAGAGTCGTTTTATCCATAAGATTTGTTTCTCCTTCTGGTTGAAAACAACTTTTATAAATTTATCATTTTGCCTAATTGAAAAGTTGATGAACTTCAATATGAGGCCTAGAAAATCTGGAGAAAAGAACCTACCGGAAGAATCAAAACAAAACAAAGCAAAACAAAATTACGTCCTGTGTGTTTTGTATGGAGATTTTAGAATCCGTTGTTTCTCTCTTTGACATTTGTAAAATTTGCTCAGGGGTTACTGACATTCTGTATCACTACTAACTCAGAGAAACATAATATATAATATGTATATAATAGATGTATGATAATATAATAACAATATGATGAATGTGCAATAGTTATTATATGTAACTATATTATGTAATTAAATATTTAATATATGTAATTATAATTAATAATAAATATGCAATACAATGTAATATAGTATAACAAACATAACATAACATGACATAAAATATAAAACATAGAACATAAAACATAAAAAATATAACTTAACAAACATAATAAAATCCACCAAAGCCTGCCAGATTAAATCAATTATCTACTTGCCATAGTCAGTTAAAAGTGAAAATAAATGGAATTTGGACATTAATAACAAACTGTAATAAGACAAACGATCTCTTAATGATTCATAGAACTCTGATGAACATAAATTTCCTTTTCTTCCCCCATTGGTGATCACATAAAAGAAATTTTATCTCACAAATTTAAATTAATATTGATCCAATGTCTGATAAATTATTATAACATTTTTTATTAGAGCTAGTTCATTTGGCAAATATTTGAGCAATAACATACATTAAAAAATATTCATAAAATATATTTGCTGTAAATATTTTCAGTGCTTATTTAGTGGTCATGACTGTTTAAATCATGAAATAAATATTACTATTTCTCTCATTCTAAAATATTACTTGGGCCATTGAAGAAATTACTTTAAAAAAAAATCTATATATTTTATCTTTTTTAATGCTGTTCCACAGTGCTCTTGAAAAGATCTGGATGTTCATTGCTCCCAAGAATGGTAATCTCATTTTCCAGTCCTGTGTGTTCGTCCTTTTTTTAATGAAAACAATGGAACTCATCGACACAACGCACTAATAAGAAAACGCTTTCCCAGCCAGAACAGTACCTATTTTTTTTGTGCCAGCAACCTGATCTGATTCATACAAATGGGGGTTCAAAGATACTCCAGAGTTAGTGATGTTGAGAAGTTCCTTTTGATAGTGGCAGTTAATGCACTGATATTAAAATTTTCACCCTAACTAAAATCTTCATGGAGAGTTTCCTTCAAAGCACAACACAAGAGAATGGATTCAAATTAGCAATCTGTATATAAGGGAGTTTTATTGATTTGTCACTGTGTTTACTTTCATACCAAAAGAAAAAAGAAGTTCTCTAAGGAAGGATTTTTTTTTTTAAATTTATTTTATTTTTTTTTTAAAGAAAGCTGTGTAGATGCTTCTATAGAATTCAGGGAAAATAATTACTTTAAGTCTTAAATGAGAAATTGATCTTTGCTCAGTAAGTTTAGTCTCCTTTTTGTCTTTTAGAGTCAGAACACTTCACATTTTCATGTTTGTATCCTCACAACTCAAGAAAATACTTGTGTCTGTTGATAACTGAAACTGGTTTTAACACCTTTTCTCGTTAAAAGTATGTCCTAAAAAGGTGTATGTGCTTCATTAGACAACATATTTAGATTCTCAAAAATAAAGATATCTGAAACCTAACAAAAATATGCATTCAGTCAAAACACATACCTTATTTTCTAGTGAATACTTAGCATTGATTTACCTATAATGTTTGGTATTAAAACTGTAACTAGATTGTTCTTACATAAATAATAATGGACATTGTTTAACACTGGCACTGTGTCTATTACTTAAAAAACAAACAAAAAACCAACAAAACGCTATTCCGCTCAATAACTTCAGTGTTTTTAAACATCCATGTGTATGAATCTCTAAACAGAGCAATTCTGAACACTGGCCACAGAAATTGCCTCAATCTCTTGAACTCTGTTAGTAAACTTTATCTAACCAGAGCAACATATATCTGCTAAAAACTGTATTACTCTCTTTCTTTAGGAAATTTTACCTGGCTGCTCAGGTCAATTTTTAACTGAGAATCAGGAAACAACTTTCTGAAGAGAATGCCTAGACTAAGGTAGAGTACATGTGATGCTGATAAGAGGTGATGAGACTTGTTCTCATCATAGAAATCATTGGGGGAAAAATGTCTGAGACTGGAAAATAGAATACAATATATACTTCATACTGAAGATCATATCCATTATTTACAGAATGCAGATCAAAACATGACCAAGTAAGTCATCTTTCTGTGTACGTCTTGCATATAATTTAAAACGAGACAAATACACAGAAGAACAACTAAAAAAAAAAAAAATCAAGAGGAAATGTGAAAAAAAACTAACAGTTCTTAAAAACCTTCAACTTCATCAGTGCTCCTTGAGAATCACAATCTTTTCAGTATGACCCAGGTTCTTCAGCTTATAACTCAGTATAACTCTGTTGACTTTGATTCTTCTGTACTCACTGCCAGTGAGATAATCATATTAAAGATTCTTCAAGAACATCGGTTTTCAATGGAGGTAGCAGAAAACCTCCTGTTATAAACTAATCTCACTTCCTACAGAGTGAAAAACATTATGGCAACTGAACAATGATGGATATGTTGGTCTTTTGGATATGATGCTGACTCAAATATTGAAGAAGACACTAATATTTTGGAGTACGAAGAAGATACTCAGACTAACTCAGTTTTGCCTAATATGTTTTGATTCCTGTCACAAACTGAGATAATTCTTCAGTCATTCTTCTAAGCTATTCAAAACAAATTTAAAGTACAAAAAATAAGCCTAAGAAAGTTGGTTTCTGTGTTACATTCAGTAGCAGAAGCTGCAGAGGAAAAGGGTTTTGGTGAATTTCATTAACTGTTTTACTCTTCTTCACTGTTAGGACCAGTTAGGGATACAGCTGCTGTGGTCTAAATGTGTTTTTTTTCTCAAAAGTGACAACAGGGAGTGCTCTCACTATTTAACTGTCACTGCACTGTGCTTCATTCTCCCTTGTAAGGCCTCAAAATTACGAGAGGGCTTGATATATGTGAAAAAAAAATACTGCTGTTGCTTTTCAAAATGACATAAAAATGTTTCCTACATTATGCATAGATTTATTTTTTTTTTAAATAAAGAGCAATTAGAGAGAGAGTAAGTATTTTACAGTTTTTCAACTTGAAGATCCTTCAGTTCAAATAAAATAGAATAGAATAGTTCAGTTGGAGGGGATCTATAATGATCACCTAGTCCAACTGCCTGAGAAATTCAGGGCTGACCAAAAGATAAACCACATTATTTAAAGCATTGTTCAAATGCTTCTTAAGCACTGACAGTCTTGGCGAATCAGGGACCTCTCAAGGAAGCCTGTTCCAGTGCTTGACCACCATCTCAATAAAGAAATATTTCCCGTTGTCACATCTGAACCTGAGCTTTGAATAATTTTCCCAAGTCCTGTCACTGGATAACAGGGAGAAAAGCTCAGTACCTCCCTCTCCAGTTCTTGTGCTCAGGAAGTACCATAGAATCATAGAATGTTAGGGGTTGGAAGGGACCTCGAGAGATCATCTATTCAAATCTCCCTGCCGGAGCAGGATCCCCTAGGGCAGATCACACAGGAACACATCCAGGTGGGTTTTGGAAGTCTCCAGGGAAGGAGACATCACAACCTCTCTTGGCAGCCTCTTCCAGTGCTCCGTCACTCTCACAGTAAAGTTGTTTCTCCTCAAGTTGAGATGGAATTTCCTATGTTCTAAATTATACAGAATTTATGCACTTCGCTGATCTAATTGCAAGAAAAAGTTATTGACCAAATCAAGGTATGTCTGGCACTGGTCAAGAGGTTAATTAGCGGAATGTGAGACTGATGGAATTAGGTTGGACTAAAAGCACATACACAGTGTCTTTTCCCTAGCAGTGGAAACCAAATCCTTTAGAAGTGGACACTAGAGAAAGAATGGAGCAAACACATAGGACATTTTCTGAACAATTTTTCTACCTCTAATTACTTTTTTTTTTTCCCATTTCAGGAAATATCTTGAATCAGATGTGCTCTGCCTATTTAGTAATGCTTAATAAACTTTTCTTTCACATAACCAGCCCAGTATAATCAGCCCTTGGACTTATTTAAATTTTTACAGTCCACAGCGTTGTTTGGCAAAGAGTTTCGTTAATGTATCACCTACTGAATGGATGAGAAGCCACCTTCAGTTCTGAATTTACCTCTCATTAGCTTTATTTGAAAGTAGATAGGAAAGAAATGTGAATGACTTAGCCGTATTAAACTCTCTGACATTCATGACTTTGTAGATGTTTGTCATTTCCCACCACGTCATTTTTTCCATTAAGGGTTCATGTTCAGTTCCATCTTGTTAAATGTTAACTTATATGGAAAGGTTTACACACTTCTGATCAGATGCTTTATCCTTTCTTGAACTTTTTCCAATTCTACTGTGATCTTTTGAGGAGCAGGGACTAGAGTTGCCTAGAGTATTCAAAATGTAAGAAAACCATGAACTTACACAATGACATAATGACATTTCCTGTTCCATCCTCTATTTCTTTATTACTTTCTGACACTTGATTTCTTTTTTTTTCGGTCACCAAGCATTAGAACTGTCTGTCATATAACCAAGATCTTCCCCTGAGTAATATGATCAGCTCAGTGCCCTTCATTGTTTTCGCCATGTGGATTATTTTACATTTATCAATATTACATTTAATCTACCATTTCATTATATAGTCATTCACATTCTTATGGACTTCCTCAAAGTTTTCATACTCGAGCCCTTTCCTCACTGCACTGAATAACTTCGCACTGTTGAAGATTTTGTCACTTGACTCTTGATCTATTTTCTCAGGTTATTTGCAAATGAATGTAAAAAAACCTGATGCCAACCCATAACAATATTAAATTCACTCCTCTGCAAGAGAAAGCTGCTTACTTTTACTTCCTCTTTACAATTATTTATTTAGTTATATATTCAGATGTAATGAGTGAGAAGACACCAGAAGCTGCTCCTATTTCAGAGACAGTTCCAAACAGCTTTGTTTCACTGTGTTTATAATCCAAAGCTGTGAAATATCTAATTTAATTTACTATGAAAACTGCATGGAAAGATAAAATGTTGAGAGGTATTAATGATAGTACATTAAAATTAGGCTGTGCTACATTCTCCAGTTAAAAAATATACAAGAAACACTATAAAGTTTTCTAACCTAGTGTTAAAATGAGTATATTTGAGTTCAATCTTTATTTTACCATATTCAGGCTGATTGTCTGCAAACTGTCAGTGGTAGAGCGGAATTCCTTAGTTAATTTTGGTTAAGATAGCCACTGAAGAATTCCAGTTGGTGGAGTTTTTTGTTTGTTTGAATTTATTTTTTTTTGATATTTATGTGAGAGGTTTGTCTGTTTTTTTCAGCTCCAAAAACCAGATTAAGATTGCTTTGTACTGAATGTCTTCAGTATTATTTTCTTTAAGCATTCCTCATCAATTGATTAAAGTTAATTCTTGTTCCTAACATGAAGAATAAGATTATTATACACTCATTTGACATAAGGAAGTCAGGAATGTTAAAAAGCATATTGTTACCTGACATAAACATCAAGGATATCTTTGAAAGGATCAAAGTCTGTCCGTGAAACGATCATCCAGAGTAGTAAGACTGTGACACAACAGAATTAAAAAGCTGAGTTTCTCAGGATTCAGTCTGTAAGGTGCTTTGAAGTAGTTCTCTAGAGGTGTAACATCAATAGGTTTTCAGGTATATTGGAATTTAACTAATTTACTTCCTGTAATTTTATTTATTTTTTCAGTTATTGCTTTTTTTGCTCGTAGTGTATCTGCTCTGAAATCTTATCAGAATGTTATTGGTAGTGGGATTAAATCTTCTTCATCTGATCTTCATACTTTAGAAGAAAATGGAGAAAAAAACAACTTTAATTTATTATTTACCTAGTAATTACTTGTAAGTGAAATGAGATGTACAGAAAAAAAAAAAGAATTCAAGATTCTTTGGCTCAGAGTTTTGAATATAACATTAGTTTTGTTCAAAACTAGCAAAAATATTTCTGTTTATGGTGTTACTGATGGTGAGAAACCTAAAGAAATATATTAGAAATTGAGTTGTTAGTCTACAATGTTAACCACTTAGCTTTTTTTGTCTCAATCTTTAATAATGCTCACAGACTTTAGGTTGCCTGGTCCCTGATCCGGATGATCCTAAGGGTGGGAACGTGACTTTCCTTTTGTGGATACTGAGATTGTAAGGGTCTAATTGTACCGGCTGAATGTTCACAAATCCATGGGGCCTCATGGGATTCACGTATGGAAGGAGCTAATGGATACTATGGCAGGACTCCTCTTGATCATCTCCCAGAGGTCTTGGGAGTTGGCAGAGATCCCTGATGACTGGAAGTTGGTCAATGTTATTCAAGTTTACAAAAGGGGCATGAAGGAAGGCTCAGCTAACTGCAGACCTTTTAGACTAGCCTCAGTTCCTGGAAAAATTATGAAGCAGATTACACAGGATACTACTGAAAGGCGTCTAAAGAACAATGCAATCATCAGGCACAGTCTTCTGGATTTACTAAGGGAAAGTGCTGTTTAACTAATTTGATATGCCTCATAACTATTTCATAGATGGAAGGAAGGTAATGAATGCAGTCTTCTGGGTTTTAGATACTGTCAGTCACAACGTCCTTCTGGACAAGTTGTCCAGCTGTGGAATCAGTGTATTCACAATGCATTAGGTGAAGAACTGGATGAAAGGCAGGGCTCAAAATATTGTGGTGAATGGAGATATATCTGACTTGTGAAAGGTCATGAGCGGTGTTCCTCAGGATTCAATGCTAGGGATGGTTCTGTTCAACAGAGTTATAAAAAATCTTGATGCAGGAGATGAATGCACCATTGGCCAATGATTTATAAGATTCAATTTAACAATCCCAAATCTTGGATTCTGCACCAGAGATGGATTAATGCCAGGCACAAGTATAAATTAGGAGAACAGTGGCTGGAGAGCAGCTCTGCAGAAAGGGATCTGCAAGTGCTGGTCGACAACAGCTCCATATAAGCCAGCTGTGTGCCCTGGCTACCTTCCTGGGACACCTCGAACACAGCATAACCAACCCTGCAAGAGAGATGATTTTCCCGACGTATTCAGCATTGGTGCTGCCTCACCTGGAGAACTGTGTACAATTCTGGGCGCCACCATATAAGGATTGTGAAGGTCTCTGAAGGTGTCCAGAGGAGGGCAACAAAGCTGGTGAAAGGGCTGAAGGAAGGTCGTGTGAGGAGCATCTAGGAGCTTTGTTTTGGTCTAATTAGGAGCAAGAAACACTGAGGGGAAAACTCATTGCTCTTTGCAGTTTCCAGAAGAGAAATGGAAAGTGCTGAGCTCTTCTCCCTGCTCTCCAGTGATACGACCCATGGGAATGGTTCAAAGCTGCACCAGTACGACAAGTTTTAGACTGGACAGTGGGAAGCATTTCTTTACCAAGAGGGTGATTAAACACTGGGAGAGTCTTCATAGAGTGCTGATTGATGTCCCCAGTCTGTCAAATTTTAGGAGGCATTTGGACAGTGCCTTTAACAACATACTTTAATTTTTCATCAGCACCGAATTGGTCAGTCAATTGGACTAAATGATCATTGTAGATTCTTTCCAACTGAAATATTCTATTCTATTCTATTCTATTCTATTCTATTCTATTCTATTCTATTCGATTCGATTCGATTCGATTCGATTCGATTCGATCCGATTTTCACTGTGAGGGTGACAGAGCACTGGCACAGGCTGCCCAGAGAGATTGTGGAGTCTCCTTCTCTGGAGACATTCAAAACCTGTCTGGATGTGTTCCTGTGTGACCTACTGTAGGTGATCTTAATCTGGCAGGGGGGCTGGACTAGATGATCTTTTGAGGTCCCTTTCAACCCCTAACATTCTGTTATTCTGTAATTTCAGTGTTTGGGACTTAAAGAAAAGGCTGTCTCAACATTACAAAGACACATAGTTTGAAATTGCAAGGCTCATCACCACAAATTGCCGCTGTAGAGAATAACCAAACTTCTGCAATATTTGCAGAAACTAACACCTGTGAGGGCTTAAAGGCAGCTTGGACTGTAAGTCTTTTCCAACATTTTACGATGAAATATGGAACCTCCAAGGACTGAGTGTAAGATTCACAAAATTATATAAGGAACAATGAAAGACGTATGTGTGTGCAGCGAGGTTGTCAGTGGATCACACTGAGGAAGACAACTTGAAGAGCAAATCTCGGCAAGAGTGACCCCCTGGGACCTCCAAAAAAGAGGACCGCATGCACAGTACAGGTGACAGTGAGGAGGAGTTTATGCAAAGATATTACAAGAAAATGTAAATTAGTTCCTGTAAAAACATGGAGAAAAGGCAAGCAAAATAGAAACAAAAGAACTGTAACCAGTACCTAGTCAGAAATTTCTCCCATTGATGATGTTGGACCTGTGGGAATCTGCTAGCCTCCATGGTGGTATCTGCTTGCTTCCTCTTTTTCCCTCTTTCTCTTTTTCCATCTCTCTTTCTGTGCACATTTGGAGACCAAATGCTCAAAGGAAAACACAACATTGACCTCGTTTGTGACTTAATTTCACCTCTGGGATCACTGCAGCTCGACCAAGTAAATTCAGGAAGAGACACAGTGGGATATGATTGGCTTTGGTTGTATATAAACATGATTAATTTCATAGTGGAACAGAATAAAAAAGCAGGCCATCTAGATAAAACTTATATTTAGTTTGTTTGACCACAGGGGATAGATGGTATAGATTCATCAACTGTATGAACATTCCCCCAGGCTAAATACAGTAAAGGTTCTGAAATTCTGCAGTCATTTAAATGGGAGCATAAACATGTTGATCATTTGTTTGTTTTCTCTGCTCTTCACTGCCTGGTAGGTGTCAGTCAATGACAGTTCTGTCATTAGCAGCTTCAAACACTGACAGCTCTGGTTATTTCCGTCTTCTCTGGAGCCAATCACCTCCAGAAGATTAGGACGTTCACAGGAGACTGGATATTACAGTTTTCCTAGTATTAGCTCAACTTTTATGTAGTTAACAGTTTAAGGTAGCTTTTCTTTACATCCAAGAGGAAGAAATTAGCATTCCAGATTTCCATATCTTAGAAACACTCTGTTATCACTGAGCTGCACTAAGTCTACTCTTATTTACTCTGCTTTCAACATTTGCATTATTTTGTCCAGCTTCAATAAAAGAAATGAAATATGTTCCAGTGTTTTACTTTCTTCTCCAGAAAATCTTAAACCTCTGCTTCTTGGGCATCCCTGGCCTTTCTCTCATGCAGAGTAAATGGAGTCTAACCTAGTTTCAGCTTGCATTCTGAAAATGGAAGATGCAGGCACTAGGAATTACAATGATGCAGCTAGTAAACCTGTATTAGTGACCTAACTAAGTTTGTGACCTGTTTCATAGACAGAAAATATCATCAGGAGCTTTGAAAAAGTTTTTCAGGAGGCCATCAGACCTTTTCATCCTTGAACACTCTCTGATAGAAATGAGATAGCCATTCAGAACAGTGTATATTCCCCTGTTATCCATGTTAGAGGGCACAGTCCACAACCTTCTGCTATCTTGTGCAGTTTCTAGCAACTGGTAACCTAAAACATACCAAACTGGAAAGCATTTTTGTGCTTGCTTTGTCATATATTATTACCAAGCAGCAGAGGATCAGGCCCATTTTTACTTACATGTACCGCTCATTAGCCATAATTGTTTTGGATTGTAGAGTATAAAATTTTTCTGCCTGTCTAGTTATATTATTCCCCTAGCCACGTGTCATGCCATTATTAGATTTATTCCCCAAAGCAATTTCTGTAGTAAATAATACATCTGGGAATGATGTTTTGGAGAAAATGAATCAGTACTTCTGGCAATGAAATGACTGAGAGTCTTCTGCCAGTTTTACTGCATATTGATGAAGCAGTGAGATATCATCCCATGTGGTGGACAGCAAAAATGACTCCTGTGATCAAAATATATTTGCAGCTGTGAACTTCTTCCCATTTTCCAAAATTAATTTAATTTTCTAAGCCAAAGAAAGTAGGCCATTTTTGATTACTAAGGCTCTGATACCTAGTCGATCTGAGAATTTTACTAGTTATAGTTGCTGGGAGCCAGTGTATCCTGCAGTGTCTATCAAAGCACCCACATGGCTACTGTGAATTATTCTGGTCAGTAATGGAGCACATTGAAATATTTCACCAAACAGACATGGTTGGAATGAAGCAGTGTTTGGACTATATGTCCTCCTCAATGGAAAATACTGAATTGTCAAGTGATTTTTCCATTAAACTAATTTCTCATAGACTGAGAGTACTGATTTTAGAAAAAGGCAGCCAGGATTTGGGGTTTTCTTAGTAAATGGAGAAGCTATTATGTAAGAAGACATATTGTCCTACTACTTAATTACATACACTGCCAAAATTGGATGTCTTGTTTCGTAATCTGAATGAGCTTCCTTTACCCTATAGACTGAAAATTGTCATGTTTTCTAGGGGTAAATCAAACAGTCTTCTACTATTGGAAATCCTTCTTTCTGTGTGTTTTGACTGTGATCAAGCCTTAGACTTCTCTTCGACAGAGGAAATATTTAGTCCTTCTAGTCTGTCTGTATAAAGTAGATTTTATACTGCTTTAGTTACTGACAGCTATATGCAAATACCCTAAAATTCTGATTTTGACACATAAAGTAATAAATATGCATGCGTATTATAGACATAAAGGTACAAACATGGTCTTTAAGTACAGTTATGATCTTCCATTCTAGTGCAGTTTTTTTTCTGACACCAGAAGTATAATTAAGCATAAGTCTATGTATTGAGTTTTCATGGCAAGGTTTTGGTAACGTGAGTGCTGCAGGGGTGGCTTCTGTGAGAAGAAACCCATATCAGACAGAATCAGTTCCAGCCAGCTCCAAGACATACCTGCTACTGATCAAGGTTGAGCCAATTAGACTGTGGTAGAGTCTATTTAAGAAAGGAAAAACATAAAAAATCATCTCTGCAAGCACCAAGTTCAGTCAAGAAGGAGAGGGAGGAGGTGCTCCAGGTACCAAAGCAGGCATTCTTCTACAGCCCATGGTGAAGACCATGGTAAAGCAGGCTATCCTCCTGCAGCCTATGAAAGTCCACAGTGGAGCAGATGTCCATCTGCAGTCTGTGGAGAACCATACACCTTAGAAGGTAGGTGCCCAAAGGAAGGGGTGACCCCATGGGAAGCTTGTGCTGGAGCAGGTTCTAGGCGGAACCTGTGACCTCATGGAGAGAGTAACCCAGCTGGAGCAGCCTATTCTTGAAGCATGGCACCCCATGGAAATGACCCTTGCTAGATCAGCTCATGGAGAACTGTAACCTGTGGGAGTAACCCTCGTGCTGGAGCAGGTGAGAAGTCCTCTGTTTGAGGAAGAAGACAGCAGTGATAGTGCATGATGAACCAACGGCAACCCTTATTCCTTGTCTTCCTACATCACTCTAAAGAAGAAAACTGGTGGTGGGCCATCTGTATTTCTCTTTATATCACCTCTACAGACTAGATCTCCAGTGAAATTTGAACTCCCAAACATATTTAAATATCTATGTATAAACCTTTAAATGTAATAGTCCCAATTTCAAAAGTAATCCCACCCTAAACACTTTTTTGTTTCATTCAGATAAAGCTAATTACTATAATGTGAAACGTCCTTGTGTATCATAGGCATCTTCATGGAGCTGAGATGACCAAGAGACATTGTCAGTCTTCTTTAGCAGCAAACAAAGGCCAGAAAGAATAATTTTCTGCCACCTAAAAAGAGATTGAAGTCATATATTTAGGAAACCAAGTCATGCCCAGTAGGTTGACTTAATATGAAAATTTAATTTTATCTATTAAAAGAAAGATCTAAATGTAAATGAATTCTGATGCAGTTGCTGCTTAACACAAGGAATATCTTTCTTTGCCTCAATTTATCTCAGTTACTCCTGCTTAGGATCTTCTTCAGAATGCAAGAATCCCTTAACTGATGGTTTAAGTACTAATCTGTGGAGTGGAATCCTTGAACAACAGAAGGAAACAGGAAGCATGTTATCACAGAATCACAGAATGGTAGGACTTTTAAGGCTGAAAAAGACCTCTGAGACCATCAAGTTCAGGCTATGACTCAACAGTATGGCAACGGCCAGACTATGGCACATCCAGCCTTTCATTAAACACCTCCAGAGATGGTGACTCCCCCCCTTCCCTGGGCAGTGCATCCCAGTGCCTGAGCGCCCTCTCCGTGAGGAAGGGCTTCCTGAGATCCAACCTAAACCTCCCCTGACGCAGTTTCAGGCCGTGCTCTCTCGTCCTGTCACTAGTTGCCCAGGAGAAGAGCCGGAGAAGTTTTGATATTTATGTGGAGATTATAAAGTTACTAATTTCTCTTGATATGAAGCACAGAGAGAGATTATTGGAATATGGATGAAATTATTTTATTGACACATTCTGGGAATACTGGATAAACATAATAAGAAAAATTTACATATTCCCATTCTGAGGGTCGTACACTCTAAACACAAATTCTTATGAGTCTTGAAAGTGGAATTTGCAATGTGCCCTCTGAAAAGTTTACTTATTATTACGAAAGTTGTACAGTCGATATTCCTGATTCATGCATGTTAAGAAAGCGTGATCTCTTAAGTGTTTGTCAGTCTCTCTCTCAAAGGAAATTCTGAACCAACATGGTGTGGGACCAAAATTAGCCTTGTCATTATGAGCAAAATCCTCATTTTCCAAGAACTGAAACATTTGTTTTTGTTTTTTTTTTGTTTTTCCTCTTCTTTTTTCCTTTGTTTTTTCTTTATTTGTTAGTTGATACTTCTTGACCTTGATCAATTTGAATAGGAACTTTATAGTTAAGTGTATTTATTCAGTGGATTTCTTTATATATCCTTTTGATTTTTAATACAGTCAACAATTCTGTCAGCCCTTACCAGGAACAAAAAGCAAAGAAACATAAAGCCTTATAATTAGAAATATATAAAAGAAATTATAATGAGTGTACCTAAGGTGAAAATGCAAATCTTTCCTGCATCTTTGTAGATGAAGGTATTGGGACTCAATGGTTAATCCTTGGAGATTTTATTAATGAGCCAACAGAATTATAACAGTACAGCAGATATTTAATAAATACCTAAAATATGTTTATACATCTGTTACTTTCTCTTTTGTGAGTTGTAATTAAAACAGTAATTGTATCTCTCTCGGGCAGAATTGTTTTGAGCAAAACACATGCATTAAGACAGAAGAGAATCAATTGCACGGTTTAGAAGATTTAGTCTCTAGGTAGACTTCACTGTAGTTTGGAGAGTTTTACTCTTTCTTACCTCAGTCAGTTTTGCTCCATTATATTAAGCAACCTGTTGTCAGCAATTTGTAAGCTATTTTTCACAGATTTTTTTTTTAGCTGTTTTCTCTTTTTTTTTTCCTGAAACAGAACCCCAGTCTAGAAACATGTAAACAAAACGTTCCATCCAGAGTTAAACAGCTACAGAATGATAAAATATGTTAGTATCACAAAATAAAAATCAGATATTCACTTACTGTCTAAAGAATAAGAAACAAAAAATTTCAATCACAATTTTTCTTCAATACCCTCTTAACGCAGTGCCTATATATGTAGTTCTAGTGCTTCTAAGTAAGTGTTTCAGCAAAAGCACACATTTTACTAGAGGATTTCTTTATTGATGATTCTTTCTTATCACACAGAACTTCTTACACAGCTTCTATATCCTTTTGATAGCATTTACATTCCCTCTATATTAAATGTTGTACTCCTATAAGAAGAATTGTCAATGTAGAAACTCGTATTTGAAACTTCATGAATATTATCTCCTCAGCTACTGTCTCCACAAGGTTGACCTTCAGTTTGATTTAGAACACACAATTTGAAATTATCGCCCAAAAAATGAATTTAAAATACAATATCAGATGAAAATTGCATTGAAGTTTGTCAAAACATTAGTCAGAAAACTCATTCTGCACGTCTTTTACCAAGAGTTTAATGGGCTATTTCTGCCAAGAATATTACAATTTAAAGTTGGTAACTATAGTGGTAATGATCTTTGCCTAGAAAAATATTCTTAAGAAAATACTTTGCTTATATTTGAGAAAAATATTTTTTTGTTGTTTAATATCTAGCTTATCATTGTGTATGACTACCATTCTGTTGCAGGTAGATGTGAGTTTGCTCTACCACTAAGTAGAAAACGTTCAGCAGTGGTTTTGTATTGTGCATCTTCATCTGTCCTCATTGCAACTTCCACTTTAATCCCTTTCCTTATAAAAATATCTTTACATCATAATGTTTGCCTCAAGGTCTAAGCTAAAGTAGAAAAAATATCTTATGGAACACGTACTGAGGAAAGATCCCCTCTTTACCTTTTTCTCAGGTATATGCTTGGGGTTTTTCTAGTATTATTATTATTATTATTTTCATACTTGAAATATTTTCCTATCTAGTTTGGAAGATGCAAAGTTCAACTGATTTCAAATTATCTGTTCCACCAAGAAACTGGTAGTCATAATCTAGCTTTTATATAGGAATCTATATGTAATAATTTTGTATCTATGAAAAGTCTGAAGAGATTTTTCTCTAATGTCCCAAAAATATTTGCTTTAAGAAGGAAGCCAGACAGGAAGGGAAATGGACTTTAAGAAAATTTGTTTTATTAAATCCCCAAAACACATAATAAGGAAGTAGATCTATTATATAGGAAGGTTAAATTTAGATTTGTTGCTACTGAAAGGTGTCGCTTTACAAAGAAATGTAAATTTCTCTCCCAGGAAGGAACTAACTTCCTCATTTAACCTTTATTTTTAATGAGAACCTATTTCCCATAAATAGCAACAATTATTTCTCCAAACTGTCTTCCACATTGATTCTGAAAGCAGCAGCAGGTTTTATATCTGTACAGTATCTATGTAAATTATTTAGGGATATTTCATGCTAATATGTTTCAGTTCCAATAAGTTTGAAATGTAGGTTAAAATACAGCTGCAAACTGAATGATGATTGCTCAGATTGACAGTTAAACTGACTAATAGTAAAACAAAATGATGGAGACCTTATCATAACAAATGTACATAAGGGGAAGAAAATAAAGATAATGCACCATAAAAAAAGACAGAGAACAAAGGATTAAGATGAGGAAAGAAATGATACCTAATATAATTTTGTCTTGATTTCTTCCCTCTCCTCACCACTGGTGTGGCCACATCTGGAATATTGTGTCCAGTTCTGGGCCCCCCAATCAATAAGAGACATGCACATGCTGTAGAAAGTCCAGCAAAGGGCCACTAAGATGGTAAAGGGTCTGGAGTATCTCTCATGAGAAAAAGGTTGAGAGAGCTGAAACTGTTCAGCTAGGACAAGAGAAGGCTTATGGAGGATCTCATCAGTCTACATAAATACCTGAAGGAAAGGTGTAAAGAGGTGGAGCTAGATTCATTCCAGTGATTCTCAGTGACAGGACCAAAGGTAGTAGGCACAAGCCCACAAGTCATAGTCTTGAACGGAATCTTGTCTCTGAGAATCCACAATTATAAATGTTGAAGCCAAAGAAAATTTGATTTTTGCTCAAAATCAACCACAAGACAAAATCCTATTGGAGAGCAGATTTTGTTAATTTTATGCTCCAGGAGTGCTGATGGCAACTTTCGGACGGGTGATCAAGGAGCTAAAGAGACAAGATGCTTTGTACAAATATAGGAATTGGTCAAAGATGTGGAGGCTGCGACCAGCCTTGGCTGTAGTGACCATGTGATGGAGGAATTCTGGGAATTCCTCTATGGAGGAGTTGGAAACAGAAGGAACATAACTTTGGACTTGAAGAGAGTGTAATTTGGCCTGCTCATGACTCTGCTTGCAAGAATCCCATGCAGAAGGATTTTGGAAAGGTGGTCCGTTTTAAAATTTTTTTTAATTTAAAATATCGTGCTTGAAGATGTTAGTTTACAACATTTTCCGTTCATTCTCTTGAAGGTGTTCAATCTTTGGTAAAACATGAAACATACTTTAGTGCAGAGAATTAGTAACAGTCCAGAAGTAAGAAATCTAGTGTGAATTCTAGTGTGGATTTCTCACGAAATTCGTAACTCTGGTCTTCAAAAACACCACTTTTGTCTGAAATGTAACATATATCTGAAATATACTCTATTTATTATCTTGTAAAATATTTGGGGAAAAGAATGCTTTTATTATTTAGCTTCATAACTTCTACTACCATGGGGCATCAGTTTCTCCTGAGAGCTCTGTAAGTACCTCATTTACATCAAAATTATGTACAAAATTTGTTGTATATGACCAATGCTCTAAATGACAGTCAACTTAAATACATTCTTTGTCATCCAGACTGTACTACTCTCACGTAGCACTTTAAAAAGACATTGAAAAAAAAACCAAATATTACTGAGGCTTATTAATATTGCCATGTTCCTTCTATTCTTATGTATCCACTACTTGATTCTTTTTTCTACCTGTATGACCATTTTACCCTCAGAGTTTTATCAGTTTTAATATTAATTTCACTGTGCACTTTGTCATGTTACCTCTCGCAGGACTTTTAATGGTTTCTGATATCTGAAGAGATTTTTTAATTTTTTTTTTAGTTACTGTATTAAATGATTTTAAGCTGTAGCCCTATTAAGGAAACTAATTCCATGCTAGAAGATGAGCCTATTTCATTCTGGACAAACGCCAAATTCTTTCCATGAAAGGTTGTTATGTCAGACTTCTCAACAAGAAAGAAGCAAGAAAATTAGTGTGTAGCTGAATCTGAGATGAAAATTAGCTATTTTGAAAAACAAATCTCTGATAAATACAACAAGGATTTATGACTAAATTTATAGGCAGCACAGATGGCATTTGATGACACTTTATCTCAAGAGAAAAAATATTCTTTTTTTTACGTTAAAACATCAACTTTATAGGCTTGGGATTATTTGGCAGAATATAACACTCCTGTGCATGCAGTCAGCGCATCTGCAAACTGACATACCTTGTTGGTGATCTGGAAGATATTTCAAGTATGTACTGTGTTTTCAGATTAATTGTATCTGCTTTCCTTAACGAAGCAGGTTAAAGAAAGCTGTGTGTAAATACTGAAGGGCAGCAGTTTCTGACCTCAGGCTAAAATGGTTAAATAAATCCACCTTCAATCCTGGGTCCAAAAGCCTTAGTGTCAATTTTTGTCTGTATACGATTATATAAAACAAAAATTATTATCAAATGGTAGAAGAAGATGAGAAAAGCTTATTTCATGATATTTCTTGATCTTTGTCTTCATTTTTTTGGTGGGGATTCCATCTCTTTCGGTTGTTCTTTTACATATTAGCATTGTTCTCTCTTATATTCTTTGACATTTTATCTTGCAGTCATTGTTAAGTATTTCTGTGGTTCAGATCAGGTCCACCTGCAATCCAAGGTTCTATACTTTCTACTTAATGAATCAAATATTAGAAGCGATAGAAGGTGGAAAACATCGTTATGATGTGCATCATTATGATGGTGTATAAATCCAACAGACAATTTTATTTTAAGTTTTATAGCTCTTACTCTTGTTCTCAAAAACATGATCAAAAGCATGGCATAGTTGTCACATGAGAAGAAAATTAAATTAAATGGAAATCCGAGGTCTGGAAATGGGCAAGAAATCTGCTTAGGTTTCATAAAACAGGTTGCACGGAAAAGTTAGAAGGCTTCTCTATCATAAAACAAAACAAAACAATCGAAAAAAAAGCCAGCCAACAAGCCCCAAAAAAACCCCAAACAACCCAAAAAAGAAAGATCAGGATACATCAGTTGAAACTCAAGAAAATTTAAGTAGAAAACAGGAGTAAAACAAACAAGCAAAGTTAAATCAGAAAGTGTGTAGTTAAGTGTCATGAGTTTGAGTCTGGCAGGGTTTCTGGGAGTGAGGGTAGGGCTGTGTGGACTGACTCATGGGAAACTTCAAGAGTCCTCCCCACCCCCAGGTAGGAGTTGGACCCACCTGTAGCCAGAGCCAGGCCAATCAGCACCTCGACAATCATATCGCATGTTCTGGTCCATTCTGTTTAAAAGCAATGAAGTTCTCTTAATGGCATTGGTGAAGTTTGAGGTATTAGTGAAGATTTATAGCAAGATTCTATGACCACATTTTTTTTGTCTTTATTTGAAAGCTTCAAATAAAAGTATAAGAACTTCTTACATTGGTACCATAGCTTAATTATCAAAATGTTTCCAGACTTTCCCTACATAATAGAAAGGGGAGGAGGTTAAAATAGTTTAACTTTTTTTTTTTTTTAAGAGGATCTTGAAATCATTATGTGTGTAGTTTTGTTTGGGTAAAAGAGACTAAAAATTCAATGCTCTTCATGTTCAGCCAATTTCAATCCAATTTCAGATACAAGTGAGGAAAAAAAAATGTGTTCTTTAATGCTTGCAGACTATCCTGATTTCAATTTTAATATCTTTGCTTGTGTGTAATTTATAAATATTGGATTATTTTCACATAGTATGAATAAATAATGAGTCTCAACCATATAAGTAAGTCTGTGAAGAAATATCTATGAGGTCTGAGAAAAAATAAAGTTCTTTGTGATGATGCTGTTGTCAACAAGAGTTACCCATTTATCAGAATAACCAAATATTTCTCTGTGCAAACAAATGATTCTCTGAAGGCATCACAGACTTATTGCTAGTCTATCATATTCTCTCCTTTGTTTCATTTATTTATTAAATAGAACTTGTAAACAATTTGGTGCAAGAATAATATTTTAGTGCTTGCATGTATGTCACTGAGATGATCAAAAATTCGAAGTATACTGAACAGTATTTTAATATTGACATATAGAAATGCACACATACATGCACACACACACAATTAGTGTTATTCTTCACTGTGACAGAATTTAATAACCACATGAAAACTCTTGGCAAAGTAATTGGACAAAAGAAGATACAGTATTATTGTGGTACCAAAGGCAAGATAAGACTTATGATGAATTCTCAATTAGAATAGTTATATTTTTACCAAATAAAAATATTTTTTTTAAAAATAGAGGAGGGAGATAAAAAAGTTAGGAGTTGAATCATATTTTCCTTCTTGATTCCAGAACTAGTTAGAGACTGGATAACCTTGATATTTTGCATTTCTGTTTCTACAGACAAACTAAGAAATGTTAGAAATACAAATACAAGGGATTCTGCATATCTAAACTGAAAAAATGTAGATTATCTATCTCCTGATTTTATGACTAGAAATAGTGTAAATTAGTCTATTACTACATATGGTATTCATTTCATCTGAACTGTAAAACAAAATTGCCTTTCATAATAAACATGTGGGGGTGGGTTTTTTAATATCAAATATACTCAGACTTATAAATATAAAAAAAAAATTTCCTTTGTATTAGGAATACATAGAACAGATATGGCATCATTAGTTATAGAATATTATGGGTAAATTTTCATGCTTTGTTTTTGTTTTTTTTTTTTCTTAGTGATAATGTCACAGTACTTTGTCAAACTGTGAACTAGGTTTGCCAACGCTGGGCTCTATAGCCTTGCAGTTACTGTGGTCTTTACTTAGAACCAATCTTATAGTTATTTGTATCTTTGGTTTTATGAGAGTTATATATAAACCAGTGATATTACTAAAGTTAACTGTTATATACCGACTATTACATATTATTCCAGGCTTCCACCTAGTGATGCTTCATAAAAAAGGAATAGCAAATAGCAAAATCAGAGATTTCATTTTCATTTACATTAGAAAACTTAATTGTGTTCTCATGGTTTGCTCAAAAGTTCATGGATGTCTGAGTTATGAAAAGAAGTGAAATATTATTAACTGACTAGAAATGGATTTGTGTCAACACTTGATATATTTTTCATTGTTGTTTAAGAAACTGAAACATACAGACACACACAAAAATTCCCTAGTAAAAACTTCTCTGCAGTTAACTTTTTGAGATAGACATCTATATTTATTTCTCTAGATAGAATGAGGGCTTTGAAGGAAAGCTGAAAAGAAGTATTTTTTTTGTTTTAAACTTTTAAAATTAAGAGTATTAAAAATATAAGGGTATTTATAATATTTACAAGTGGGTTAAGGTTTGGAATTGAACATGTAAAGCCTGAATACTGGAGAAAGAAAGGGCTTGAATGAATTTAGAAGGGGAAAATTCATTTTCAAAGGATATAACTAATTGGTTGCCTTAAGACTGAAACTAATGAAGTAATAGGAGCAGAAAGCATTTTTCATTTTTTATATATCAGTGTGTGATATTTGGTGTGATAGCATATAGTCATTTATGTGCCTTTCTGGAGCTGAATTATTAAAAAATAGCAGAATGTTCTATGTGCTTTTCCTCTACTTTGGCCCAGACCCTCTTGTATATTACTAGCCCTTTTACTGCACCTCTTAGGCAGTAGTTAAAGAAATACACCTGGAACTAACATCTCTGACATCAATTCAGTGAAGAGTCACAGCTATATCAAGAAACTAGTCTTTCATCCTGGATTTAAAAGCTAAATCACCCTCAAATATCTTCACAACAAAAGTGTTCCAAGGAGATGACATATAACCAATGAAATGTCTTGCCCCTACAGCTCAAAAAACAGCATCGGGGAAGAAAAAAAAGCATCAGTCACATTTCCCTGCAATGATCATAACATCAATATATACACTTAACACAAAATGGAAAAGATAGTAGTAACTTCCTTTAATTTGAGTTACAGGTAGTATGCTGAATATACTTAGTAATTCTGTTTTAATTGCTCTGAAAAAGTCATGCAAAAAATAACACTAAAGATGCAGATGTAAAAAACAAAATAAAATTTAAGTCGCTCTAAGATACTGTAGAGGATTAGCTTCCTCTGGCTCAACACTTGTTATGATTTAGATGATGCCCTGCATACATTAGTATTTTGCTTCTGCACAGTAACAAATTTCAGAATAATTGTTGTGTTTTAACATTATCTTTAGTTTTGCATTATCAGGAGTCAGTATATATATATTTTTAGTAGACATCTATTTCACCTTTTTATTTCCTTGTCAATTTTTTTTCAGTGCAGTGCATCTTTAATTTCATTTGGGTTATTTGATATTACCGAGAATATAAACTTAATCATCAGCATCTTAAAAGCAATGAACTTATATCTCTCACTTGGCATTTTTGAAGTTTCCGAGAACTTTTTAATGAGGCTGCTTAAAATAACTCGTGTTCTTCAAACTAGTATATAGAATTAAAGGTCTTTTTCACTACACCTATTCTGTTTATAATATCACTTCTTTACTTTCCATCTATAAGTATTGTGCTAGAGAAGGGTAAGGAATTTGAAATATTTTGCTCAGATTTCTTGTACAAGTTTCCCAGTTGCCATATTTTTTACACTACAATGTGTATTTTTACAGTGAGAAAATATTTGTTGTTTGGAATACAAATTTATGCTAAATTTTCTCTAAGATTCATAGAATCATAGAATGGCCAAGGTTGGAAGGGACCTTAGAGATCATTCAGATGATAGAATATTCGATTTTATAGAAATCGTCAAAAGCCAACAACTTCAGTTGTAAATATGGGTGTATCTCATGTTTTCAATTTCCTTTTTCTAAAAAAGTATTAGGGTGACTTATTTAATGTGAAGTATTCTAGGATCTTAGTCCAATATTGGAATTGTTTGAGGTATCTCAAATTCAAGCTCTAAAGACCTGTCTTAACTTAGGTACATAAATTAGAGAGAAATTTCTTCTTTTTTTATCCATAACACAAAAGTGAAACCAACAAAAAAGATTGGATGTTAAATGCATATTTATTTAAAATGACAAACAAAGCTTCCTCAAAGACTTACAACAGTGTGTTGACTGTGTAAGTTTTCTTATAATGGTGAAAACGCAGAAAATAGAACATGTTAAGGGAAAAAAAAGTCTAGCAAAATAGAAAACAAGTATTTGCAGAACTGTGAATGATAGATCAACCCAGTGAGTGGTTTTAGAAATCTGGTTTGGAGAAACAACAGAACAGCTGTTCACAGCTGAAACTATTAAACATCTTGCAAAAGTAACCTATGCACTCCGTGAAAGAGGTCTTTGCAGAGCTTAGTTTACGAAGAACACACAATAAATGTGCCAGCTACTCTACAAAGAGATAATACGAAGGATATCCTTATTTTAATTTTTTCTTTAGGTTTCAAAAATGACCACATTTTTGTCAAGAATACTTTTAAAAATAAATTACCAGCATCCAAGTTATATATCGCAAATTGCTTTGGACCTCTCCAAAATAGGAACTAAATATTTTCTTTTTCTTGGGGGTGTGGTGGTCATATTTTGTACACAGCTGATATGGCATAAACAGTCAATGCAGTTTGTGCCATTCAAGTGCTGGTAGTAAGTGCTGATTCTGATATATTTCATTGATAGATGCCTTTCACTGCTCTGATATAATTTCTTTTCATTTGCTTGATTTATCCTGTTAAGCAGGTATTTTAAACTGACTTTGATCATGCCTATAAATACAAACTGAAAGCAGCACTGTCCTACTTCTAGATTTTACTGCTTCTTCAGTTTTGATTTGGTTGGAGAAGAAGACAATAATTACAATAAACCTCATCTTTTATAATAAACCTTATCTTTTAGGTTGGAAACAACCTTAAAGATCATTTAGTTCCAAGCCCTCTGCCATGGGCAGGGACATCTCCCACTAGACCAGATTGCTCAAATCCCCATCCAACCTGGCCTTGAACACTTCCACGGACAGGGCATCCACAAATTCTCTGGGCAACCTGTTGCAGTGCCTCACCATCCTCACAGTAAAGAATTTCTTCCTAATCTCTAATCTAAAATTACCCTCTTTCAGATTGAAACCCTTACCCCTCATCCTAAAACTACTCTTTGATAAATACACTCCCATTCTTTCCTGTAGCCCCCTTTAAGTACTGAAAGACCACTACAAGCTCTCTCCAGAACATTCCATTCTTTAGGGTAAACAACCCCAAGTCTCTCAGCCTATCCTCACAGGGAAGCTGCTCCTGTAAACTGTGAAACTGATTTGTCAAATTCAGAAAAGAGGTTTTCACCTTTTGTGAAAAGTGCTGAAGAAAACTTCTGAGCTCACAAAACTGCAGATTTAACAGTGAAGACTAAAGCATATATCAGATATCATACTGTATGCAAACATAAAGGTCTTGATGGGAAGGCACGCAAACATAGTAGGCAAGAATACCGAAAGGGACAGGAAAAGGGTCAGGAAAGCACATATAATTAACACATGGTTAAAAGGCTAGTGCCATGAGCAAGATTTTGGGTTTTTTTGATCATGGAGAAGTTTATGCGGCACCGGATATGAGAGCAATAGATGGAGTGAGGCTGTCTCCAAGAGGGAAAAGAATTCTTGCTTTTGAGCTGGCAGGACTGACTGAAAGGGCTTTAAAATAGGTTTGAAGGGGGAAGGGAATAAAACCAGACTCACTACAGATGAGCTGGAGGGAGTATTCCAGGGTTAGGGGTGAAAACAATGGCCCAGCTCAAGTGCATCCACACCAATGCAGACAGCATGAGAAATGGTAACAGATGCTCCTCAGTTAAGTCTCTTAAGTGTCTGTATACCAATGCAAGAAGCATGGGGAATAAGCAGGGTGAACTAGAAATCTGGGTGCAGTCGAAGAGCTATGATCTCATTGCGATTACAGAGACGTGGTGGGATAGTTGACACGACTGGAATGTGGTAATGGATCACTATGTGCTTTTCAGGAAAGATAGATCAACAAGGTGTGGTGATGGAGTTACTCTCTATGTGAGTAAGAAACTAGAATCCATTGAGCTTAACTAATTGGAATAGGATGAGAGTGTTGAGAGCTTATGAGTAAGAATTAAGGGACATGCAAATATGGGAGGTACTGTTGTGGATGTCTACTACAGACCACCTAACCAAGAAGAAATTGTTGATGAGGCCTTCTACAGACAGCTGGAAGTAGCCTCAAGATCACCTGCCCTGGTGCTTATGGATGACTTCAATCACCCTGATCTTAGTTGGAAGCATCACATAGCCAAGCACAATCAGTCCAAAAGATTCCTGCACTGCATTGATGATAACTTTCTGCTGCAGGTGGTTGAAGAACCAACAAGGAAAGGTGAGATGTTAGACCTTGTGTTAACAAACAAAGAAAATCTGATCACAGATGTTAAGGTTGGAGGCAGTCCTGGTTGCAGTGACTCTGATATGTTAGAGTTTACTATTATTAGGGGGAAAAAAAGGTAGTGAGAAAAATTTCTGCCCTGGACTTCAAGAGGTCTCTCAGCTTGTCCTCATAGGAGAAATACTCCAGTCCTTCATTATTTTAGTGGCCATTTACAGGGTTCTCTCCAGCATGTAAATCTGTCTCACTAAAAAGTGGGAAACCCAAAACTCCATGTTTTTACCTCCCTTGAAATGAGTAGAGGGGAATAAGGTTCACCTCCCTCAACATGCTCTGTTCTAACTTAAACTCATTATTTTTTGTGCTATTGCTGGGCACCACTGAGAAGAGATTGTCCCCTTCCCCTTGACACCCACTCCTCAGATATTTATATACATTAATAAGATCCCATCTCAGCTGTCTCCTTTCAAGGCTAAACAGTCCCAGTTCTCTCAGTCTCCCTTCATAGGAGAGACGTTCAAGACCCTTAATTATCCTCATAACTCTGCATTCGACTCTCTCCAGTAGGTCTCTGTCTCTCTTGAATTGGGGAGTACAAAACTGGGCACAGTATTCCGGGTTGTGGTCTCACCAGGACAGAATTGCAGGGAAGGAGAACTTCCGTAGACCTTCTGGACCTATCTTCCTTAATGCACTTCAAGATCTCATTGGCCCTCTTGGCCACAAGGGCACATTGCTGTCCCATGGACAACTCACTGCCCACTAGGACTCCGAGGTCTTTCTCCATGGGGCTGCTTTCCAGCAGGACGTCCCCTACTCTGTACTGGTGCCTGGTGTTATTCCTTCCCAGATGCAGGACTCTACACTTGTCCTTATTGAGCTTCATCAGGTTCACCTTTGCCCAGCTCTCCAGCCTGTCCAGATCTCATTGGATGGCAGCACAGCCTGCCTGTGTGTCAGACACGCCTTCCAGTTTCGTATCATCAGCGAACGTGCTGAGGGTGCATTCTATCCCCTCATCCAGGTCGTTGATGAAGATATTTAACAAAACTGGACCCGGCACTGATTCCTGGGGAACACCACCAGTCACAGGCCTCCAGCTTGACTCTTTGCCACTGATCACAACCCTCTGAACTCTTTTGTTGAGCCAATTCACAATCCACCTCACCGTCCAAGCATCTATCCCACATTTCTTGAGTTTACCTATGAGGATGTTATGAGGGACAGTATCGAAAGCTTTTCTGAAGTCTAGGTATATGATGTCCACTGCACTCCCTTCATCGACGCATTTGGTCATGCCTTTGTAGAAGGGTAATCAGATGAGTCAGGTAAGATTTCTCCTTGGAAAATCCATGCTGGCTATTCCTGATCACCTTCTTTTCTTCCAACTGATTAGAGACGGCCTTCAGAATGAGCCATTCCATCATCTTCCCAGGGATGGAGGTGAGGCTGACCAGTCTGTAGTTGCCAGGGTTCTCCTTACTCTTTCTGAAGACTGGAGTGACACTGACTTTTTTTTCCAGTCCTCAGGCACCTCTCCCGTTCCCCATGATTTTTCAAATATGATGGAGAGTTTAATTAATGACAGCAAAACTATTCAATAATTTTAATAGTGCAGAGAACTTTAAGAGTACTCCATACTGATACAACAGTAATTTGCAAGTGATGCCATCTGCAAGCAATGTTTTCAAACAGTGTTACAAGCTGTTAGCCTATTGCTCTACACAACATAAGTGTAACCTCAAAAATAGTAATAACCAGACCTCTCATTACTGAAAAACATTCTGGTTTGTGCCAGAGAAATTCTGTATCCAGACAGAAGTTGATAAAATAGGTCAAGCATGTGGTTACTTTGAAGACATCAACCACTTTCTTTCCAAGCAACTAAGCAGATACTATTTCCTTGCTGCACATTTTGAAAACTATGTATTTGTTTTCTCTCTTTTTTCAACATTGATAGATTAATCCAAAATATCTAAAAGGGAGCCTAGCCAAATAAAAAACAGCAAGCATGTCTGAAATTCTTTAGGACTCTAGCTAAGTCATGCTGGGTTTTGTTGTCCGATCTGAATATTACAAAACGTATGTCAGAAAAGCAAATACTGCTGTCTAAAATGTTTTAAAGGCCTTCAATGTTTTCTGTGTATTTTATTTTTTTTAACACAGAGGTCCCATGAGGTGAAGATATGGTCTCCTGCTCAGCAGCCTCAGATGTACTGTGGGGGAAGTGGACAAGGGTGAAGGTGAGAAACAGGTCAAAAGCTCGTGACCAGAATGTACCCATCTCAGGGTGCCTCTCTTGCTACAACAATCTGACAGTGCGAATCACTCATATCGGATGAAATGAGCACAGGGAGAGAAAGAAACTGCAGTAGGATAAAGAAATAACAATAGCTCAAGTAAGACTAAAGTCAGCATTCAACCATTGGTAACACATTAACATTGGATCTGGACATTAATAGTTAATTTTTAAATACTTTAGGGTTAAGCTTTGCTGTCAAAAATCAGTATAGCGATGCGTTTAACAAAGAAAGTGTTGATTTTCAACTACTGATCTACTACAAATGGCAACTTCTAATTTTTCTTCTGTAAGGTTGGATCTGGGACTGGATTTACATGTCCTAAAATATGGTCTGTAGGTCACCGGTGTCAAATTGATTCTGGTAATTAAAACAGTATTCTTCTAATTCCTTTGATCACATCTTAAAAATTAGATACTTTCATTAAGAATAATAAAAATAAAATTAAAAATTTTTTATTGTGAAAAACATTTGTATATTGTAACAACTTAAATACCTTAAAGACTTTACCACTTATCATCATGAACTCACAGCTTTAGTACTAGTGAGGCAAATATATCATGTATATTAACTAGTAGAAGTAATGACATCTTTACGTGTGCTTATTCCGGGGGAACATCTACTTCACCTAAATATTTCTAAACATTACTCATAAGGTGTATTCTCCATCATATGTTTAGTATATTTTGTTCTATTACTTGATTTTACATTATTACTTCAATAATATGTGATAAACAGTGTAAAGTTGCAATCATCTTACATATTTTAATACTGATATCTTTAATATTTGCTCCTACATGTCCCTCAAACTAATCAGTTAATTAAGATATCTTTCTTAACATTACAACCAACACATTAGCCTAGAGATTTTATACTGTTATTCTTTTTAACAAAACTAGTTTTTTAAATTATTTTTTTTATATATGATACCTAATTATTTCTAAGAGCTTTAATACAAATTACACTAACACTAGAAAAAAATCTTTTAAAATTGTTTTAATGCATGGAAAATAGTATCCTATGTTTCAAGAATATATGATATCATCAGTGCACTTGATGTTGAAAAAAAATTATTTATGAATATGTCAAATTATTTAAAATATGTTTTATTTGTTACCTATATTTGAATTCAAAACCCTTTAAAATATTAACAAATATTTTGAAAGTGTTTAGGAATGTAACTATGCAATAGTTGTTTGATAAGATTTCTGAAAACCTTATAGTAGTTAATTCTCCACTATATCAGTGAGACTTTTGATAAGATATTGAATTATTTGAAGCTGACAAAGGGTTCCATCTTACATTCACACAGAGAAATACCAAAAAAAACCCCAACCTGTCACTATTCCATGGTGTCATGGATTTGAGTCTGATGGGTTGTCTTTTTTCTTGTAAAAGCGAGAGTAGACTCTTGCGAAACTTCGAGAGCCTTCCCCATCCACAGGTATAGTTCGACCTGCCTCTGGCTAGAGCCAGGCCAATCAGCATTTCTGCCATTAAGGTATTTTAGAGGTGAAACCCATTGCTCTTTTTGTCTCTTTTGGCTTCACCTTGTGTTGAGCTGTCCTGTCTTTAGTGTCAGGGAGTTTTTTTGTGTTGGAGGAGGGGAAGGTGAGAGGAGGACAAAGGAACATTGAGCTGAGAAGAAAGAGGTCAAGAAGAGTCCCTGAGTAGAGACAAAGGGAGAGGAGTCCCTGAGGAGAAGAAGGTTGCCAGAGCATGTCCTTTCCCTGAAGCCCACTGTGGCTGAGATGGCAAGAAGGTGACTGCCTGCCAGCTGAGGGGACTGATGGTAGTGAGAACATCCAGCGTGCATCAGTACGTGCAGAGCCCCGTGTCAGAGGGGAGAGAGACCAAACACAAGCAGGGGATGTGCCCAAAGCAACCCACAGCCCCAATGGACTCAGGAGCAGGAAGAGGATTGCCTCCTGTGAGGTGGACACCCAGGTAGCAGGAAGGAGAGACTGCAAGGAGCCCTCTTTCTCAAGCTGGAGCTGCCATGGACACTGAGTAGTGGCCAGATGGACTGCACCCCCCATCCCTTACCCTCCTTGCACTGATGGGGAAAGGAGATAGCCGAGAAGGTGGGAGGGGGTGAAGGATATTTAAGATCGAGCCCCATTTATTGATGTATTCCTTTCACTATCCTGCTTAGTAATTGGTGGTGGTGAACTAAATCTACATTTTTCTCCCCAAGTTGCTCTGGTTCTTTACCTGTTATCTTAAGGGTAGATTATTATCCTCCATATCCTTAATCATAGAATCATAGAACGGCCTGGGCTGGAAGGGACCTTAGAGATCATTTTAATCCAACCTCCCTGTTGTGGGCAGGGACGCCACCTCTCGACTAGGTCAGGCAACACGTGAGAACCGAACGGGAATCGAACCCACGACCTTTGGTGTTTCAAGCACCATGCTCAACCCACTGAGCTAAACCAGCCCTCAATCTCAAACCCTTGAACATTTTTAGTTGAAATTGTCTCCCTCCACATCACTGTGGAAATGGGAATGGGGGGAGGCATGAGAGCTGGAGACCACGTGGTTCTTTGTCCCAGCCGGCTTGAATCATGACACATGGAAAATGTTCTGACTGGAAATCTATTTACAACAAAAAAGAGTTTCAAATAAACCTATCAAGAGCAGTAGATGGTAGTTTTTAAAGTTATTTTAGGCCTGTGCTCTTCTAAAACTCAATCCTGATTGCCAAGAAATCTTTGTGTAAGATTACGTCTTTCACAAATATGTATTTTACTTATAAAGCATATTGCTATATGTCAACACAAGGAAATAACTTATAATTGGTTTTAATATTTTAAAAAAACAGATTCTCAAGTGAATAAAAAGCTGAGCTCTACATATTCATCACAAGTAAGGATTCAATTTTTCATCAGGGCTGCAAAGCTTTGGCAAGCATCTTTTCAATGGTTAAACTCCAAGAACAGGTTGACGCTGGATATAAAAGCAACCAGTTACACAGAGTCATCTGGTTAGACAAAACATCAAGCAAGTTGCATGGGATTTTAATTGCCCAGATTAACTGATAGCAAATTAAACTGTCATGGTTTAAACTTAAATGTGACAACCTGAAAAATGTATGTGTAACTCTAAGTAGAAACTAGCGTTATTCACAAAAGACTGTATCAGTGTAAAGACTGGAGTATTTCCAGGTTGACGAAGGAATAATTTGTGTTGCAATTCTTATTTGTTATAATAAATGCTTGGTAGGGGGAATGTCAATAGCTAATAAGTACTGCATATTGCCATAAAAAGATTGGCTTAGAGATCTCATAAGTAATTTGTGCTGGAGCTTAATCGCATAAAAATTGCAGACATTATTCAGAAACAAATTGAATCACTATAAAACAGCGTTGCAAGGACAAGGGTAGCTACATGACAGACCTAGAGGCTACTTCAAAGCTGCCAATGTAATTGTCTGAGGAATTTGCCAAGGAGACAGATGCTGCTGACAAAAAATAATGTCCCCCTCTCTGGCATTTGGTTATAGCAATGGTCAAACATAAGACAAACCTAAGTGAAACAGTGTTCTTCACTCACACACAATGTTATTTCATGTCTATTAAAGGTGAGAACAGCTGTACTTTCATAGTTCTGTCTTACACAAATTCCTGTAGGAAATGTGCAACCCTTCGAAGCTGATTTGTGCACAAAAAATGAACTTCAAAATCTGCTATGAGTCTAAAACATCACCCGTGCTGCACCACGTAAATACTTTTAAAGAGTGGCAGCTTGAACGAGAACAGTTTTACCAGAATCATAGTGAACTTAACCCACAACGGAACAAGTCAGAACTGATAATTTCATGTTTGTATTTTTGATATTTTCTTTGCAGAATTCCAGAGAGAACTCTCTTGGATCATACTGTGTAAACCCTGCTGCAGCCAAGAAGATAGCTAGGAGCAGAAAGTTTTATTTGCTCTACAGTGTAATGCTTGAATGACACATCAGGACACAGGAAGCCACATTAGAAGCATGAACATAAACCGCAGACTTGCCACCCAAAATCCCATTTCAAAATCGGACAGAGACGTAGACGGACATAGACTGAGAGCAGTGTCTAAAATGCAGACTCTTGTTCTGCCAGTGCACAGCTGATCTGAATCTTCTGACTTCTTTGAACACGGGAAGGGCAAAGGCTCAGGCTATTCACTGAGAGACTGCTCTATGCTGAAAGCACAGACCATATCCTCATTAGTGAGGGAAAATTGAGTATGGCTGAGAGGAGGAGACACATCTCAGGTGTAGGGCATTGATTAGGAAAAAGACATGGAAGGAGCACCCTTGGAAAGATACAGGAGATTGCCTTTAGGTTGGACTTCTACTGAAGTGTGAAAACCAATGATTAATATAAGATGAATACAAAAGCACAAGCCCTGTGTAGACAGAAGTTGTTTATTTATATTTGCATTTGAACTATGACTTTGGTGAGGGATCCAGAGGAAAGGGCAAGGGCAGTAAAACATAAAATAAAATGCAATGTCCGTGGTTCATGTAGGGAAAATAATCCTAGTTGTCCAAAGTCTGTGATGAGTCCAAGGATCTTGGAGTCATTGCAGATTGTTTTCTGAAAATATTATGTAAGTGAACATCAGTGCTCAAGAAAATCAAACTGGACATCAGGAATTATTAAGAAAAAATAAAGAACAAAACTGAAAATTCCACTATTCCACTGTGAAAACTTTTTTTTTTTTTTTTTTTCACTTTCTTTAGTACTATATATAGGCCTTGCCATCTCATCTCAAAAATCCTGGAATAGATCTAAAAAGGAAAGAAAAGAAAGCAAAGGAAGTTGTCAAAGTTATGAGGAGGTTGCTGCATTAGGAGAGATTAAAAGACTATCACTCTTCTTCCTGGGGAAGAGAAACCTGAAAAATAATAAAATACAAGTTCCTAAAATCAGAAATTACATTAAAAAGAGTTAATACACACGTTTATTTTCTAGGTTTGCTAAAGAACTGAAGGATTAGCAGCAGATTTAGTTAGTATATTTTCATACAAGGTGTAAAAATCTGTGGAACACACCAAAAATTTAAAGACATTCAAAAATGTTCAAAAAGACACGAGAGACGAAGCTTTTTGGAAGCTTAGGGGTTATACTTCTGTGTTTTTATGTTTTTTCTAAGTATATAATGGAGCCTCAGATTATACAGAAGGCTAGACAGGTCTTTGACCTTTTCAGATAGTCTTAACTTCCTGGTCCTTATGCCCTGTTCCTCACAGTAGACAATTAAAAAAAAAAAGGATCCCAGGACTAGTAGGATAATATATGGGATGATTTGTATTGTTTCTTTATTATTTTTTTCTCAGATATTATTTATAGACCATAATATCTTGGAAATCACGACTACAGTATGGCTGGGTTCGAGATGAGAATGACATGCTCTGTAACGTTGGTCGTAAAATGAAATCATGATGCCTTTCTAAAAGAAATCTTGAATCAGAAATGATGATATTGAGGCCTTACTCTTTACGCTCTTCTTTTTCATACAGTAGCATACGCTCTGGCCTTGCCTTGTCTCACCTTGCTTTTCTCCATCTTATTGTCTCAGTATGGGGTTACAGCTGCCATCTCGGTGCCATAGATGTTCATAGCTTAATAAGGCTTCAATTCTTTTGACCATGAAGGCCCATGAAGTGATTCCTAATGGAAAATCTTAAGACAAGACAGATATTACGTCGGGAGCAGTCTGTCCTAAGAAAGTTGCTCTGTAAATCCATTAGGGCTCTGCACAGCTATTTAACTCTGGATTTCAGCATTAAAATGGGGAGACAGCTGGCAATAGCTCAAGGCAGCTGTTCACTTCCCTTTCTCCCTGCTGCCAAGACAGGTGCTCTCTTGAAATTATCTCATTTGTTAATAAACGTATAATAAAATTGCATCTGCTTGGTTACATTTGGCAAAAATCTAATACTTCTTTCAGTCTTCATCAAGACCTTGCCACTCATAATGCTGTAATAAGCAGGGACTGAATTGGCAGGTGCCTTGTTCAGTACTTCTGTGAAACAGATCAGGTATATTGGAACAAATCCTGCTAATGGTCAGGTCTAGCTGAGTCTCTGCACTCTTTAAGGCACTGTAGAGAGTTTAGGGTTAGTTTACCCTTTTCCATTTACTCATGTGCAGTGTTACCTAGGTATTAATTTCCAAGACACTTTGTCTAAGCCAACTTGGAATTAGGAAAGTACACTCATTACTGGACAATAGGCCTTTCTCAGTCTTCTAGATTTTGTGTGTTAAAAGCAAAATAAGAAATCTCTACTCATTCATCACAAGTATTTGGGCAACTTTTTCTTTGAAATAAAACAGAGTCTTGGGTGTTTGGGGTTTTAGTTTTGTTTTTGGGGTTTTTTTAATAAAAAACACTGAAGTATGCACTTCATTTCTCCAGCTTCTAAATTACTTAAATTGTTTAACACAGTTTTTCTAATAACCTCCCTCTGTTGGCTCCTTTTTATATGCCTTTGGAACTTAAATCTAATTAGAATAGCTGTAGAACTGTTTGGCATATGTCTCACAAAATTCTTTACCCCCTGCCCTTCTCCATACTTAATATTTCCTAATTAACTCTGAAAAGAAAATGAAAAGGAATTGACACACGTATCAGTTTTCAGCCAGACAAACACAGCAGAGGTCTCCACAGAGTACTGTTGAAAACCACACTCACAGAGAATGAACCAATTAGTTTATAAACCAGAAAAAATGGCTTGCACATAGGTCTTCAGGTTCTAAAATGTGTCTTTCTATGTATGAATATCCCGGGTAGATCAATTTAAGTCGAACTCTCTGTACTTTCCAATAAAGATGTAGTTTGTTGTCCTCAATTATTGTATTTATATATTCATAACAAATTACAGTTAGCTTCGACAGGGCACATTTCTCATGGGTTGCAGCAATGAAAAAGAAGAAGTGAACAAAGGAGCTAAACCGAGACACTGATTACAAGAGTAACTATTAATGTCTAAGATTTACAAAAGATGATTTTTTTTAAGTTTATATTTTTAAGCTAATACAGAATTAGACTCTGTTGCTCATGACCAAGAACTTGAGAATATACTTTCTGAAGTTATACTGTTACAGTTAAAACTGATTTTCCTCTTGCAGATTCTAAACTTTCAGGGGCAGTAAATATATTTGCTACATGCATAATTGCTTACAGTTTTCGTTAATCATTGAAATAGTCTTGGTGGGCTCACCTTGGCTAACAGCCAGACTGTCACTCACTCATTTCCCTTCACTCAGCAGAAAGGGAGACAAAATAGGAAAAACACAGTAATAAGAAATCTCATAGGTTGAGATAAAGACAAGGAGATTTCTTATCAGTTAAAAGTGTGTGTGAAATAGACTGGAACTGGCAAAAAATAATTTAATTTATTACCAATTTAAGTAGATATGCCTGTTGAGAAAAAAAAAAAAAAAGAAAAAGAAAAACAATAAACCAAGAGCTTTCTTGCCCCTTTCCCAGTCTCAGCTTTGCTCCATCACTATCATCCCCTGTCACAAGCAGTGTAGGAGGGATGGAGACAGTATAGCCTCAATACAACGGTTTCTGTCTGCAGCTCCTTCCTCCTCACACATTTTCTCTGCTCCAGTGTGGGTTTTTCAGGGCCTTCTGTGAATACTGGAAACACAGATGACGTCCTCTTCCTCCTCCTCTGACTTTATTATTCCTACTGTTTCTTCACACTATTTTTGTTCCCTCTTCCTCTGTCTGTGTGATGTTTTCTGCCTTTTCTTAGATATGTTTTCTCAGAGGTGTTACCAGCAATGGCCGATGGGCTTAACTGTGTCTTATGTCACCATCCCTGAAGGCAGTGTTTAGTGACATGGTTCAGAAGTAGACCTGGCATTGCTAGGTTAAGAGTTGAAATTGACGATTTTCAAGGTCTTTTTCAACCCAAAAGGTTCTATGATTCTATGATGGGTCCACTGGAGCCAGATGGAATCAGCTGGAAATGGCTGTGCCTGATACAGGGCAGCCCCTGCTTCTTCTCACATGAGACACCCCTGGAGCCCTCCACTGCCAACAACTTGTCACGGACATCGAATACAGCAGTTAGTGGCTATAGTCACTGGGCATCCATCTTGGTCTTGCTTGCTATAAATATAGCTCAACTGTCCGTGTTGCATCATATAACTATTCTTCCTCTATATTTTCTTTTTAATTTTAAGGAAGGACTTGAATTATCAGATTTATTGTAATTAAAGGAAAACTGCCTTAAGACAAAAATATCAGACGAGGATTTTCTTACAGTAATCATCATAATAGTTTTCACCCAATTTTTAAAATGAGCTGCAGGCATTCGCTGGGCCAGAATACTACAGAACTGTGTTTGTCAGCAGTATTTCACCCACCTTATGAACACCCTCTTAATGTTCATCTGTTCAGTTTTCTACTCTGTTATGCTACAGAAGTCTTTGTAATGCATAAATTAAAAAAAAAAAAAGATGGGAGGTGGTAGGGCAGGAAGAAGGATGAGGATGAGTGGACAGGAAGAAATGGGGAAAGGAAGGAATGGAGAGAGAAAGAAAGGGAGAAAATGAAAGAAGGAAGGAAAGAATAGATACTGGCACACAAACACTGAGAAAATGTCATTTCGCAGGACCTCAAATTCATAGCATAAAGAGCACTACATAGAATCATAGAATGACCTGGGCTGGAAGGGACCTTAGAGATCATTTTAATCCAACCTCCCTGTTGTGGGTGGGGACGCCAGCTCTCGACTAGGTCTGGCAACAAGTAGTAGCAGAACACTACTTCTACAGAAAGGTAGAGCAGTATTTACTGACATTTCAAGTAAATAAAAACGCTAGAGATTAACCTGCAGTCTGGTATAGAGGTTAAGACTTCTCCCACCTTTCTATGAATATTGTACCTCTTGTCTAGACACCTATATCTGATTGTTTCAAATAAAGCTCATTATTTTTTCTTACAACAAACTCCACAAAGGTAGAATTCCATCAATATATTCCATGCAATTCCACACACCTAAAGATAGGTACATGGAACAATGCAAAGCATTTGACATTGTCCTACTTGAAATACTTGTCTCTAAATCGGAGAGCTGTGGATTCAACAGATGGACCACTCATTGTGTAAGGAATTGGATGGATGGTTGCACTCAAAGTGTTGTGATCAGTATTGGGACTGGTGTTGTTTAACATCTTTGTCAACATGACAAAAGTGACATGGACAGTGGGATTGAGTGCACCTTGAGCAAGTGTGTCTATGATACAAAGCTGTGTGTTGCAGTCAGCACACTGGAGGGAGGGGATGGCATCCAGAGGGACCTTGACAAGCTTTAGAGGTTGGCCCGTGCAAATAACATGGAATTCAACAAAATCAGGTGCAAAGGCTTGCACCTGTGCCATGCAATCCCAAGTGCAGATACAGGCTGAGCAATGACTGGCTTGAGAACAGCCCTGTGGAGAAGTCCTTGGCGGTGTTGGTGGATGAAAAACTGAATACAAGCCAGCAATATGTGCTTGCAGCCCAGAAAGTCAATCTCATCCTGGGCTGCATCAAAAGCAGGTCAAGGGAGGTGGTAGTCCCCTTTTACTCTGCTCTTGTCAGGCCTCACCTACAGTACTGCCTTCAGCTCCAGGGTTCCCAGCATAAGCAAGACATGGACCTTTTGGAATCCAGAGGGGGGCCATGAAGGTGATTAGGGGACTGGAGCACCTGCCCTATGAGGACAGACTAAGAAACCTGGGGTTGCTCATCCTGGAGAAAAGAAGGTTTTGGGGAGATCTTGTAGCAGCATTCCATTACTTAAAGGGAGGTTACAGGAAAGAAGGGAAGGGGTTCTTGATCGGGGGATGTCATGACAGAACAAGGGGTAACAATTTCAAGCTGAAAGAGGGTAGATTTGGATTAGAAATTGGAAAGATTTTTTTTACTGTAAGAGTGGCGAGGCACTGGAACAGATTACCCAGAGAAGCTGTGGGTATCCCCTTCCTGGAAGTGTTCAAGGCCTGGCTGCACAGCGCGTTGAGCAACCTGGTCTATTGTAAGGTGTCTCTGTCCATGGCAGAACAGTTGGAACTAGATGCTCTTTAAAGTCCCTTCCAACCCAAACCATTCTATGATTCTACAACTCTATGATGATTCTATGATTCTATGACAACTGCTCAAACAAAGCAGAAATTCAGATTTTCACGTTTATTTCTAAATTATTTTAAAATAGTAATTCCTGTGTGATACTTAGCATAAAAATATATTATCTCATATAGCCACTATGTCATATTTAGAAATGTTTTGGTGAGTCTGCTTTGTACAGCACTCAGCTTTGAAATTCTTCAAAATATTTCATTAAAACACAGGAAAAAGAAAGTTCTGTAAGATATTTTTTCTTGTTAAAAATGAAACCCACAATTTCTGTCTTTTAAAAACATTTCCAGATTCACTTCATTGGCTAGGATACGTGCCCTTCTACTGCTACTCAAAAGAGGATTTCCAAATACACAAAAGAGAAAGTAAAAAGACTTAGTCGTAAATTAAATGATAAATAACACAAATATAATTATGAATTGAGAAGTATAAATACAGAATGCCAATTTTTATCTTTATTAATATTTGGTGAACTGGATAATTTAAATCTGACATTGCAGTTGGGCCTGTAAAATTCTTACCTTTGCACCTTCTTATTCTTCATTTGCCTCACTTATTCTTGCATTTGCATCCCTCTTTCTTCTTTCACAGAAGTCTTTCAATTTCCTTTTGTTTCTAGTCCAAACAGTTCCCTTATTTTCCTATCAAAGACCTAAGTTTATATCCCTCTATTCGTGATGAATTCTTTCACCCTTCGTAGTGAAGACTCCTTCTGTGAATATATACAATTCGTTCCAACTAGCTATAGCTGGAATAAAAATATTTGTCTCTCTACTATGACCAACTCCCTAGATAAGGTGAGACTAGTTGTAGAGCTTCTATTAACAGTCTGGACGAAAAAAATAGGTCAAAATCTTGTGCGCATTTTTTTACATAAAAAGTAAGGAAGAAGATACTGAAGAGTAGAAATTGAAAAATGCAAAGGCAAGCAAAAAACCCAGAGAAAGTAATGAGAAGTAAGTAAAATTAGTTTGTGGAGAAAAATATTAATTTTATAAATGTGTAAAATCAATAATGTTATATAAAAACTACCATTTTCTATTGATGCTTCATTTAGTGTTACTAAAGCAACCTATACTTATGCAGTGGATATTAAAAGCCAACAAAAGCCATGACATCTGTTAAAGTAAAACCTGTTGGTAACTCTTATAATCATCCAATAAAATATATAATAAAAATATAAACTATTAAAAACATAATTATAAAATGTATTATAAATACATATAATACCAAAGTAAATCCTTCATGACCTTTATTCCAGCTAGAGAAATGGTGCATTGCGTTTATCTGTAGTGACGTTCTTTGCAGTTTGGATACCATGAGGTGTAAGCAGAACATACTAGTAAACACCACAGCTGGCTTCTTATGATGTGAGATCTCCAGATCTTAAAACAGCTTTCACTGAGGAGTCGTTGCCTTCCTTATGAGATGCACATGTCATTCTCTGAAAAAAAGTGTCAGTGTAGGAATATCAAGAAATTATTTTTTGTTCTGATAGTGCTAATTACTTTTAGTGCTAATTACTTTTCATTCATTACTGTACATTCAATTTAAAATCAGCTTTACGTTAAGAGAAATCTCAGCAACATTGAAGTAGGCTCCAGTTCATATGTTCTGCTAATTCATCAAAGCTAATTAACTAGGTTCTGCTATTTGATTCAATTTTCTTAAATTTAATGCTTCTGTTTGGTAAGCAGACAGATAAAGAGATAAATGGGTCACTATATTTATGTCTGCTTATTATTTCCTTTAATATTCATGCTGAACAGCATAAGTTCTGATTACAATTAAAATGCTTAAATCTTTGCAGTAATTGACTGAAACACACAATTGGTACTTTGATTGTTAAGTAATTGGCACTGGACAGGGCACATCTCCAGGATGGAGGATCACCGCTTCCCTAAGGTTGTGCTCTATGGTGAACTCCTCACCGGCTGCCGCAACAGAGGAGCCCCAAAGAGGAGACACAATTACTCTCTGAAACAATACCTCGGTCTTGGCCATACTGACTACCATCCGTGGTCCACTCTGGCCTCCAACCGGGAGGCGTGGAGGCACACCATCCGTAACGCTGCTGCCTCCTTTGAGAACACACGCAGAGTTAGCCTCGTGGAGAAAAGGCAACTCAGAAAGAACCGTGCCTCGCCAATACCGCCTAAGGAGACTTTCCGCTGTGCCTTTTACAACAGGACTTGCCTATCCCTCATTGGTCTTTTTAGCCATCAGCGCGTTTGTAGCAAGTGTGGGTAGAGCCCTTCCCATATTTTCGTTCGTGAAGCCTAGCCATGATGAATTGACAATGACAGACAATTTTTTGATAATGTTTTTAATCAGTCACTTCTCTTTCAAGTGTTTAGAAAAAGTTTAGTAATAGACTTTTCCTATGGTGGGAAAGTTTCTGCAAGTTTTTCCACATTCCTTTCTCTCTCACTTTGCTTCTACTTCCACTACCATTCTTTGTATTTGCTCTCTTTTACTGCATGTAAAATTGCCATCAAAACTTTTTTTTCTTTTCCCTTCTTTTTTGTTTCCTCCATCACATTCCAATTTGCTTTTCTTTATAATCTGACCTCAGGGAAGCATATTCCCTTCATATCAGTCAGAAAATTCTGCAGTCATGGCACCAATTCCTTAGTCTAGTGTAAGAATACATCACACACCAGGTAATAAATTGCCCAACGTCATTTGCAGTAGTATACTCAGAAAGGATCAAACACAAAACTAACAATAGTTTACACCAAAGCTGAAAATTCGTTGAAGAACATAAAGGTTTGTAAAACAAAATAAACCGAAAATACTGCAATTTTGCCTGGTATTTAGATAAATATTTCACTCTCTTTAATGAGACATACTAAATATTTTACCAGTCTATATTAGATTCATGGAAAGCAAAATTCAAAAGAAAGGAAAACAACATTTCTCAATTTTATGCCAAGTGTGACCAAAGCCTAGCCTAGAGCAAACTCATCTCTTTAGGTTATAATTGCATTGAGAATAGCAATACCTGCCATTCTTCACTTATATGTGTATGCAAATGAAAAAATGTTCTTGATTTACATTTGTAGGTACTTGACTCTGTTCAAAATGTCTCAAATTGTTTTCTATTCACATGCTTTTCAATAAAAGCTTTTTAGGTTCTTCTCAATATTCTTTCTCCAAATTTCAAAAATAAGTTTTCCATTCATTCATTTTAAAATCAACTCTAAGAGCAGATGTACAGTGAATCCAAGCTGAGTCTGCAAAACCTATTTCTGACACTATGGTGACACAGATTATTAAGGGAACTATACATTTTGAATTCTTGGCAGTTTGAATAATAGATTTTTTTTCTTACATCAAATTTCTAATCATATTATTTTATTTATTTCTGTGGTAATACTCAGATTATACCAATGACAACAGACAAATCACATTTTAAACAAATAACTTCAATAGCAAAATTGTGCTCCTGAGTTGAGAAACATGTCATGTGATATGCAATATTGCGCTTTCGTACTTCTGATTTCTCACCTCTGGACAGAGTTCATCTTTGAATAGTAAAATACATTTTTCTTAAGCAGTAGAAATTTCCTCTGTTGTTTTGGTACTCTCCACCATACATAGCATTTTCTGGGACTTATGTCATTCCTAAGGCCAAAAAATACAGTTTCTAAGGCACCATGTTTAAATAAAATCATATCACACTGGATTTTCAAGATAACTAAGTATGACCATTATAGATATGCTTAAATACCCTTTAGTGAGGTGACAGGGCAGAAACTAAATGCTTGTTAAACAGTCTTTCCTGCATCCTATCAATAAAGATTGCTCAGTTTGTAAAAGTTTTGATGCACTTTACAGTCTGTTCTTTCAGGTTTGTGTTTGTGGTTTGTTTTTTTTTACAGATATTGTGAAAAAATAATAGTTAACCAGGAATGTGTTATTTTACAGGAGACTGAACAAAAAAGGCAACAAGAACAGCTAAATTTTGACTATTCAAGAGGAATAGGTACTGATGAAGTTTGGAGTTCATAAGCACTCAGTGAGACAGGCTAAAAACAGGATGAATTGTGGTCCCAAAAGATTGTGATCAACATCACAAAGTCCATCTGGAGGCCAGATACTCATCACGCGTCACAGAGTCTGATACTGAGGCCAATTCTGTTTCAACTCGTCATTAACGTCCAGGACATGGGACAGAATGCACCTTCAGCAAGTCTGCAGATGATAGAATACTGGGAGAAGTGGCTGGAAGACAAAATGAGCATGCTGAAACTCAGCGACAGGTTTCAAGAGTGCTTAGTTATTTCTCCTGAGTACAATGGATTTCTAAATCAATGTTTTGATACAAAAGGACTATATAAGACTTCATGTAAATGTGCTCAGGAGGTTTGTCTTCAGTGGACATGTTGACACTAGTTCCCTGATATTGATTATATCTATCACAAAGTTTTTGCTACAACATGACAATCTTTTCACAGTATTCTACTGTATTATTTATTATAGGTTTTAATTTATAGTAAGGAGGAAATAACTGATATTTATATATATGAATTTTTATACTTTCATTCATACAAGTGTGCGTGCATGTCTGTGCACAGAAGACCTGGAGAGCTCTTGACAGACTAGGGCTTCTGAAAGTTTTGATAGAAGAATAGTTAGGTAAGTCACTCCCCAGAAATATCATCTGCAACTGGAAATTAATTATCAGAGTTTAAATAATGTAAAATAACAAATCCTATATCATTTTTCAAACCCGTTTTCTTAATGGGATTTTTAAACTTTGTTTTCTTGTTTGTTTTTGCAGCCATGTGTGATAAAGTAGCAAATATACCATTATAGTTATTTTAATGAATTTAGGAAGTCAAATTAAAAAAAAAAAAAAAAAAGAAGAAGAGTTCTTAATATTTCCATGACATTTCCCAATGATGTGAAAAAAGTAGTTTAAATAATTGCTGTCTGGACCTAGAAAAAATATGTTCTCTTTTGCTTTCATTGATAATAGTATAACATGTCTAAAACTCAGAAGGGAATTAAAACTCACAGGAAAAAAACTGTGTTTTATGCTGAAGATTAGAAAAGAATTCAAAATGTTTAAACAAATTGGAATTGTACCTATGATTTTGAAGTCAAGCAAAGATGGTCCATGAAGATTCCATTAATCTAAGTAGTAGGAATATTTGCTTAAGCCAAGATGAGCAGATTGTTAACAGAGTTCAGCAGCAGGGGAGAAGGAATTCAATCAGCTCTGTCTTCACCAGTAGATACATTCAAATTAGAAAGAATAAATTAGATTTTAACCACTGGATCACATAAATATGCAATGCAATAAAACACAAACTACAAGAAAGTTTCCTCAGATTGTATCTTCTGACAAAATTTGCTTTGGAAATTTGTGTATGACATGCTCATACATGTGCAAAGGATCTTACCCTGATTTGGATAGCTTGGACTGTTAAAGTGACCATAAAATACAGAAAAACAAAAGCACTACAAAATTACTTGTAGAAATAAGAAAAGATTTGTAGGATTTTTACATCACTTAAAAATAAATGTGTTTATAGGCAGTATTTTCTAAACAGTATGTATTTTTTAAAAGCAGTGCACTGAAACAGTCTATAAGAAACACATGGAAGTGTTGTTTAAAATCACTTAGATGATTGTACAACAAATCAAGCACGTGGAAATCAAGCTTGATAAGGGTGAACTTAATATTGGTGTGTGAACCTAGTATTGATTTGGGATTGGTGGGATTGGGCTATTGCTCAATTTTTTATTTTACTCTACTTATTTGGGTCCTATTTCTGATCTTACAAATATTCTTTATGGGAAAGCAGGAAAAAGATGACTGAAGCATATAGCTGCAGGAGATACCTCACCAAACATAGCCTGCAGAGCAAACGGCATCACCTTCAAATTGAAACATTTCACATTCACCCCTCATTTGGGAGCAGACAATGCAGCCAGAGGTGATGAAACGTTCAGAGATACACCAAAGTGGACCACTAGACTAATAAGGAAGAAACTGCTGCCATGAACATACAACCCCAGAACAGGCCTCAGATCATATGACTTGTCAATATCCTTCCCAACTTCATTCTTGAGAAGGGTTGATGACTTGAGATCCAGACGGACATATATGAGTGAGCAGCAGGGAACAGCAGTAGGCACTGGAAAGTTTGGGGTTTTTTGTATAAGAATTCTAATTGTGTTATTGATATTTTCATGCATTAGATGATTTGGACTGTTAGACTCATGGAATGTTGATTAAACCAACAATAAAATCTTACCTCCTTATGTGGTATGCTCCCTTCACCCATAACATTTTGAGTGCAATGATGGGTTACATGTAGTTTTTGAGGGCAATTTATGATATACATATAACAATATGTGTGTATATACATCTGTAGGTACATGTATATGTACATTAAGAAATCTCTTTCCAAAAAAAAAGATTCAAATTGGTCACAGCTCTCCTGTTTACCCTAAAACAAGAAAACTCACTCTAAAAAAATTTAACTAATCATACTTATTATTCTTGGGTGTGAGTGGCAAGCTCCTGTATGTAGACAGGGAAATAGCTGTAGTCAAAAGAGACCAAATTCTGCCCTTGCTCCTACCTGTAAAACCCCATTAAACTCAGGGGATTGCATCAGTGAAACAGAGAGTAGAACTTGGCCTCCATGGATATTCAATTAATATTAATAAGAGCAACACTTTAGATAAAGTACATTTTACTTCTCATGAAAGATGTTAACTGTCTTAAGAACTTCAGAGCTGCTTCTTTCTGCAGATCAGGTAACTCAGGAACAATACCAGGGAAAACTGACCAATTTGATCCTAGCATTGTGCCTGAGCACTGGTGGGATGGGACTGCTTCTAAAGGTGAGGCTGTAGTTCAGTCTTCAAACTGGGGCAGGTTGAATTATTTATTGCAGTTACTGAATTATTTATTTCTGTTCACAAATAGGCTTTGATTTTTATAAATATATTTGGCATGCATGATTTTTTTATCAGTTTAGTCAGACAAAATCTAACTTTTAGTTTCCTTAGTCTTGTAATGTACTGAGACTTGTAACCGTATATTTTGTGACATGGTGTTCTTTGTTCTTTGGATAATTGTCTGAAGGCTTCAGGAGAGTGGTGAATGACAAATAGCAAATGAGATAGAGCAACTGGTTTGTTTCACTAACAAATCTTTACATGTCAATACAAAATACCATTGAGGACCACTTCTGATACTTAGAATCATGGCAAAAACACTATAATTCGTTTTGGTCAATATCAAATAAAAAGGGTCAAAAATAAGGGTTGAACTAAACTGTTCTTAGAAATCTTAACAACTATTCATGCACATTGGACTTTATACCACAGAAGATCTGGGTCAAGAGAAAAAAGAGGAAGAGAAAAACAGAAAAATAAACTTCATTTCAGTCTCTTCTACTTTGGAATGAAAAACCTAGACAGAATGCTGCATAAGCCTGCAGTTTCACAGCAGGATAAGTTGAAACAATCCCTCTCTAATTTGATTCCCCTTTCCCTGTACACATTTTCTTCACCTATGTCGAGTTATCTCTGGATCTCCTGGGATCCTGTGCTGACCTGATCTGTCACACAGAAATGGTAAAATAAATATATATATATATATCCACACTGTTTTCTATTTTGTATACTAAAATCACTTAGGGAAAGGCATGATAAAGACTAGAAGTGGCATAAGGCGTAAGGCAGAGGTAAAAAGGGACATATCATAGTAGGCAGAAATTACCGGGTGATATATATGGTTCTGAATTCTAAGTTCCATGCTGTCATATTCTGATCATGTCTGTTCTGCTAACAAAAGGACAACAATAAGTTCTCTCAAAACAGTGAAAAAGATGTCTTTCATATGACTGCACAAAGGTTTAAACACTGATTCAGGAAACAGAAAATCTATTACAGCAATAAATTTTAATCTCTCATGTCTTAAAATTATTTCTCTTTAAAATATGGTATTTTCCCCCTACAAGTTCAAATGGCATATATAACTGTAAAAGGTTTCGTGTTATTCAAAGATTGGACCTATTTCCAAGACAGAAAATACTTCGTTTGCTTATTATCTAAGAACAGGACATGCCTACATCTTTCAAAAAGATATGGCTACAGGCTTAGAACTGTACTGTGTGAAAAGATTGGCTTGAAACATGCAAGTAATACAAAATTAATTACCTTGAGAATAGTGCCACATAAATACAAGGAAATTGTTTCTGTGTGTATTTAACCAAGTAAATATGATCTTTGACATTTCTAGTAAAACATTAGTAACACACTGAGCAAGGTCTCAGTGCTCATGCAGGCTCACCTTGGCCATACGTGGACTGAGATTGTTGTCATAATTAATGATGCTTTCTTTTTAATTAGATAATTAGGAATATTTGGCTGTTAAAACAACAATAAATTTTTAGCTCCAGATATATAATGATGGATTAACTTTTGCTTATGAAAGAGTGGTTGTAACAGAGAGCATCAACTGAATTCAAAGATGTCTAGTTGCAAGGTCCTTTTAGTGTGTTATATCAAAACTGAGGTTGCATAAAACATAAATTACTTTTGAAAATCTGGTTTTGAAAAGATGCTTGAAGGATGTCAAAACACTACGGATAACAGAATGTGCTACATGAAAGACAAATTGTCTTCACTAAATATTCTTAGATATTTTGAGCTCTGTGGCAGAAGGTCATTTTAAAATTTGGGTTTAGTTATCAGGGCTTGTTGCTATAAGAAAAGGGGGATTGTTTTAAAATAAAAAAAGGGTAGATTTAGACTAGATATTACAAAGAAGTTTTTTACAATGAGGATGATGAAACAGTCAAGCAGGTTACCCAGAGATATGGTAGAAGCCCCATCCTTGAAGACCTTAAAGGTTGATGGGGCTTTATGCATCCTAATTTAGTCCAAGATCTCCCTGCTCACTACAGGAGCTGTTGCGTTAAAGGAGCAAGTCAGTTTGGCAGAAACTAAACCCTCTTGCATTACAGCTTATCCTCAGATATCAGAGAGGCTGGGAGTGGCTAGGCTTAGAGTCTGAGCAATACGCAATCCAGATTTGATAGTCTGGAAAAAAACACAATTCACATTCAATCTAGCTATGCCCCTGGGCTCACGTGGCCAGCCTTAACAAGTGTGGTGTCGTTCAGTAAGAGCTCTCACAGCCAGTCTCAGTGTGGCAGTGCCAGCAGGGAATCCCACGGCCAGACTGAGGCATATTCAATCTAGCGGCACTTCCTGAACTCACATGATGAGACTCAGTGTGGCAGCGTCCGCTAGGAACTCTCATGGCCAGATCAAGACACACACAATCTAGCATCATTCCCTAGACTCACTTGGCCAGCCTTAAAATGAGTGTGGCAGCATCCAGTAGGAGCTCACAAGGCCAGATCAAGAAAGAATATAATTTATCAAAATAACAGATACACAAAATTCTTTCAGATTGCCAGTGATAGTGACTGTTTGCAAAGCATGTGCAAAAGTATGGATGATACAACCTGGTTACAAATATGTTAAATTATAAAGCAACCCTCTGAAGATTTTCTAGTGTCCTGAGGAAACACTTGGCAAAACCAAGTGTTCAAATTTTACTCGAAGGCATCCCTATGGGGGGAAAGAGAGTCTCAGCTCAACTGATCCCAGAACTCAGAGGTAGTCCATGGGGTTATCTTCTCTGATGATGATGGTATCTTCCCTGACTGTGATGGTATCTTCCCTAACATTCTCCCTTTCTTTGGGCCATTTTTTATATTGTTTGTTACCTGTCAGGTGGTGCTTGAATGACTCTAGTCACAGTAAATAGGTCAAGAGAGGTCCTCCTGCCCCTCTACTCTGCCCTGGTGAGGACACATCTGGAATATTGTGTCCAGTTCTGGGCCCCTCAGTTCAAGAAGGACAAGGAACTGCCTGAGAGAGTCCAGTGCAGAGACACAAAGATGATTAAGGGAGTGGAACATCTCCCTTATGAGGAAAGGCTGAAGGAGCTGGGTCTCTTTAGCTTGGAGAAGAGGAGGCTGAGGGGTGACCACATTAATGTTTATAAATATGTCAAGGCTGAGTGTCAGGAGGACAGAGCCAGGCTCTTTTCAGTGATGTCCAATGACAGGACAAGGGGCAATGGGTACAAGCTGGAACACAGGAGGTTCCATAAAAATATTAGAAAAAACTTTTTCACAGTGAGGGTGACAGAGCACTGGAACAGACAGCCCAGGGAGGTTGTGGAGTCTCCTTCTTTGGAGACATTTAAAACCCACCTGGACGCGTTCCTGTGCGCTCTGCTGTAGGTGATCCTGCTCTGACAGGGGCGTTGGACTAGATGATCTTTGAGGTCCCTTCCAACCTCTAACATTCTGTGATTCTTTGTGATTCTGTGATATCTTCATTGTGTGAATTTACTTCATTTTGCTTTTAAAGGTACAGACTAGAAAAATTTCATGGCACAAGCTCGATGAGGGGTGGTTGCACCTCAAAGGTGGGTAGCTTTTGGGATGGAGGTGTGTCTTGGTACTATAATGAGATTTTAACGAGCAAAGTTCACCCAAAGGACAGCATTTTGTCAAAAGATGACAGTGTTGGCCCAGGATAGCAAATGTATGACTTAGCAGTTCCAGGTTCTTTTTCTGTGTACAGAGCCTGACCACGGTGTCTTCACTCCATTCCATGCTCCATGCAATCTCTCTTAGAGTCAGAACAGCAAGCTGCCTTGATGTTACCAACACCTAAGGCTGCCTAGGGAACCTTTGTGGAAGGAGCTCCTTGCATACCAGTTGCACGTCATCTGGAAACTTTCTCGATGTCCCAATTTGAACAATGCTGTATTGTTAATCAGGTCATTTTGGGCAATTGTTTCACATAATCACATGACATGGAAAGTCTTAGGGTGGTTGTGACTCAACAATTGCATGACCGAAACTTTAATTTCTGAGCCTTATTCCCACAGGGGTGTTGGACTAGATGACGTTTATAGCTCCCTTCCAACTCAAAGCACCCTATGAGTCTATTCTTCTATGATTCTAATCTGGTTACTGCAAGTCTGAGTCTTCACAAGACCCTGATGTTTTTCCCCTTTAATTTCCTACTTCACTAAAATTGTGTGTCATTCTGTCTAAATATAATAATAACAGTTTAGTTTGAGTTAAACCACAACTCTTGTTGTAACTCAGACTATTAGATCCTCCAGGAAGGCCCAGAATTCTATTCCATGTCATCACAGGCAGATTTCACAGCTGCATTATTGGCCACACATATGGCCAAAAAAGGGGTTTGCAGTTATTTTTTGGCAATCCAGTTCAGCAGTAAACCAAACAACTTAAAATTTATGTTTTACAACAAACTATTTCAGTAGATAAAAGTAGATGCTTTTCAAGGGCCTTTAAAAAGACATTCAGATTTTTGTATGGTAAATAGTTCTTCTAAAGGGAAAGACAAATGGAAAGTAATATTAAGTTCATGAAAAATGACAGTACCAGGATTTTAACTCAGAAAAAAAAGCATTTCAATTCGGTCTGAGGGCTTTGAACTCAGGCAACCTATTAGGAGGTAAAACCAGTCTCAAATTCCAAATTAATTATATGCAAAAAGAACATGTCTGTTTACACAGAATGTGCTTTTTGATTTTTTTTTTCCTTTTGTTTTTTTCAGTGGTCTGAGAGGCAGTGGACCTCATTCCACATTCACCTGTAAAGTCATGTAACTTTACTGAACTGGATGGAGTGACTCTGGACAGAGGTTCTGTGAGCTGAGTGGTCAGCTGACTTCACTGAAGTGGGATATCTGTCATCCTGATGATCCAAGTAACCTTAAATAAAGAGAAGCTCAAATTTCTAATTCTAGATTCAACTTTTCCATTTTTTTAAAAAAGAAACTGGAAGTAAGGAAAACGGAGGTATTGACTTACAGTTGTCCAAAATACATTATTTAGCTTATATAAAAGAAAATTGAAGAAAAATGTAATCAGAGGCCCTGGAAGGATAAAGAAAATTGATTGAAAGATTAAAACATTTAAGTTTAAGTAAGCTAATGAAGGTTTCTGTGTGGGAGGCAGGATCTCCAGGCTGACATTTTCGTTATTGTCCGTAGAAGAATTTTTTGTGGAGCAAGAGCGTGGTATCCCTTTAAAAGATTTGGACAACCCAGCTTAGGCCTGAATAAAGGCTCTGTCCTTGGAGCTACCTTGGGGCATGGAGAAGAGGAGGTGTAGCTGTTTTGTAGCCTTGCCGGGGGGAGAGGGGGAGCGAGAGCTGCCTGCATAGTTGAATGGCACTATCCAATTAAACGCTGGCACGTGTAAACCCGTAACTGACCAACTCTGTTAAGAGGCAGGCGTGTGGACACCGCTGAACTGTATATATTGAGCTGTCCAGAGCAATAAAGGGAGAACGACATGTAACCATATCGATGGGATTGTTTTTACTTGGCCGGCTCTCCGAAGGGACCCTGTTCAATTGTCAAGGGAAGGCTGCTTGCTACAGTCACTGAAGTTTAGAAAGACATTAGTTTCTAGAGTTTGTGTCTAGCGTCATCTCAAATTCCAGGTGCACCAGGGCATCAGTGTCCCATTGGTCTTTGCATCACACCAGCTTTCTTCTGTGATTTAAAAACCTAAGCAGAAAGTAGTAAACTGTTTTCCATTCTCAGCTGAGTTACACTCTCTGAGTTACTCTCATGAGCATCTAGTACTGTTTGTGATTTCTTTGGGTATCCTGGTTAGTCTCCAGCTGTCACACTGGAAGAGTATGGGTGGTATGAGGGTGCCCTGTGTCCCTTAATACATCCCAAGACTAGCTTGGTTACAGAGGATGTCTCAAAGGGCACAAGACACATATAAGCAAATGAAGCAAACCTTCTTCACCTACTTACAATATGAAAAGAAGTATTGAACTTTTAGAAATAATTGGTCCAGAAAAGGAAAATTTAACTTTCACTTTATGGAAATCTTTCTAATGGTAGGAATATCTGAAGAAATGGTGACATGGATGGCTTAGAATGACTTGGTGATATAGACAGACATCTCCCACCATTTATCAAAAGTGCTGAAAAACTGCTTATAAAACTAGCAATATAACTCATGCCTTGAGGTTACTATGTTAAAAAAAAAGCAAAATCAAAACAAAAAAAACAACAGCAAACAAAACGGAAATTACATTCCTGTTTATTGAAAAAAAAACCCACGCTTTTTTTCTTCTAAAATGAAAAATTTTTGTGTGAATGTGCTTAGACTTAACTTTATTGCCAATATTAAGACAAATACAGTGAAACTACTGTGATGCTGAATTACTCATTATTGATATATATGCTAAGCTTAAGACTTTTGCAGAGATATCTGAGATATCTACTAAAATTGTACTCCCTAAGGAAAAAAAAAATGTAATATATAATCTAACATACTTACTTTCTCTTAAAGTGTTACAAGACTTCAGATATACCATTCTTTCTTCAGTAGTCATTCTGTGGATGTTGTATCTACCATACTGATGTACACAAAAGAAAACAGTTGATTAACCTACAGTTTTAGATATCTAGAAGCCATGGAAACATGAAACATAACTTGTAATAAACACCTTAAAATTATATAATGTGCTTTACAGAATAGGATTATGGGACAACACTACCTGTACCACCCATGCAATGCCTTATCACATGAAAGATTTTGTGAAAACAGTTTGACATCTGGCTGTAGGTAATACCATGATAAATGACTGACCTTTGAGGAAGGATCTTTCCTATAACAAAGTCAGTTAGAAACTATGGAGATAATTTATGAAGTTCACTTTTTACCCAACCTGAAATTTTCTTGGAACTATCATTTACATCTCCATGTATGAGAGTGTTATGTCACACACATTGCTGGTGACTGAATAGAAATATTCTAAGACAAAAGATTTCTGTATTCACAGGTGCTTTATGAGTGCAAGATGAAAAATTTTTCATGAGATACTTCACTTAGCTTGCAATCATTCTATTGCATAGTGAATCATGAGGTCTCAGATTATTTTAGGGACCTGTATTCACTGACATGCAGTAGCAGGTTGGATGGGCAGCATTAAACCAATGTATTTTCAAGACATCAGTTTTCTCGTTTAGCTAGTGACTGAGGTCTGAAGGGAGATTTTATTTATTTAGTCATGAGAGATATTAGATATTTTTAATAATATAGCAACAATTTTTTTTTTTTTTTTTACCAACTGTGAGGGACTGCTAAACGAATGTCTCAAACATCCTGGAACCTAAACAGGTTGCAACCACCTGCCTGGCGCCTGTCAGGTTGGTGCGGGGGTTACTCCGGCCACTGCCCAAGGTGTGGGGGCAGGTAGGGCTTGGAGCTGTGGCTGCAAGAAGCTGGGAGAGGGAGGAGTGACCCCCCTCAGAAGTTCCCACCATCCCCCAGACCTGTTCATGGTAAGTTTCCACAAAGGGTAAACAACCTGATGTGGCAGGAAATTGACTGTCTAAAAGGCAGGAAACCCGGATGGTTGGGAGATTTTCGCCCGCCACAAGAAGATGACTGCGTGTGCCGTGGTGGTCGCTGGATCCAAGAGTGATGATCTTTCTTTTTCCTATCACTTTCTTTCTCTCTCTTTCTAGCTTTAACAAAAGGCTAGCTATGGCAAGGCCGGTTTCCTTCGCTCGCTAATGACTTTTTGTTGTGAGGAGTGTTGATTGCGCGAAGTGAATGATTGAAACACAGTAGTTGTTAGTTCCTTGCTGATTGATAGATAAACTGTTGAAAGGATCTTTGGTGTGACTCACGTTAATCCTGGCCTGGGAATTGGTGAACCTGAGTCATTGTCGTGAAAACTCGGGGTGTTACACCAACAACAAAAACTGAGACTTAGTAAAAATTGGGAATTGGGAGATACGGATACCCTTATCCTCAGTGATATTAATTTTCTGTGCTCAAGAAAACATAGAAAGAAGGCAAATTTCTTATTTACAATAATAAAAAAGATTGCTGTATTGTCCTGAGAATTTGAAGTTTTAATGAAGAACACAGGCAACAGAACATAAGTATTTGTTAATACATATATTGTTCCTTTCCTATTCTTTAAGTTATTATATATGTACTAGTTGGACAGTTCTGAAATTATAAAGACTATTATTAGAGAAAACCCACTGTCATTATAAACAGTAAAGTGAGACCAGGAAGTGGAGCTTTAGCTTCTACCACTTCGCACAAATAGGTACATAAAATTTGACTGAAAGAATTATCTGAGTAAGTGATAGAATAACTTGGAAGTCTTCCATCCGGCACTTCATCTCACTGATGTTTTAAACCCATAACAAAATTTCAGTTTCATATCTAAAGCAGCTTTCTCTGTATTATCATCAGCCAACCTGATATAAAAAACAATAAATTCTGGAACGGTACTGAAAAAAGTTAATCTACTTTCAATCTCTTTTTCTCTCTTTAATCCCTCCATGAACTTGCTATGCCTCCATCTGTAAGGAATCCAGAAAAAGAATAATTAATCATGTTCCATAAGAATTAGTGGTTGGAAGTATTACTATGATTTGATATTATGCAGCTTGTTAGACTGGGAAAAATGGTGAAAGGAAATAAAATTCTTCCTTATTAGAAAAGCTATCTATCATTATCTTGCAGCTTTTCAGTGAAGATATTAGCAGTACTGTACTGTGTCTTCTAAATAAACTTGAAAAAACCTTTGCCATTAAAATGTTCAAAATCCGGAGAAACAAATTTCTATGATCTCACATTCCATTTGAAGAGAGGCAAGTATGTACAAATGTGCTGTGAGCCAGGAGGAAGAAAACCTTCAGTTCTTTCACCTTGGCATAAGAAATAACTTTCTGACACATGAAACATTCTGCTACTCTTCCTTTAATTGGATTGTCTTTTTACATCTCTGAAGCCACCTTTGAAATTATATTTACCTTGAAAAATGAAGCATGGTGAAGACTTCCCTAGGAAAACAGTGGTCTAAGCTAGTAAAACTGTAGCAGGGGTCAAAGCAACTCCACAGAAAGACAACACTGTATGATTAAAGAGGTGCAATTTTGTCAATAGAGCTACACTCATGTAAATATATACTGATATGGTATTAGTTTGCTCAGAGTGAGTGTATCAAACTTCAATCCATTCAGTTGCCAGTTCAGAGATTAATTTCCTCTCCTTGTCTCTGTATTCACAGTACAGGTATGAAGGAGTCCTGAGACGCCCCATGTTTGTATATGGCTTAACACAGTAGTGCCTATTCTTAGCTCCAATTCACTGTGTAGTGAGCATATATAAGAATACTCCCACACTGGGTTGTAAATGAATTTAGTCCAGTAAAAAGAGATGCTTGTACTTCAAAAGACATTGTCTCCCATCTCTATGAAAATATTTCCTTTAGTGTTTCAGAAATACTATTATTAATAATCAATTTTACAGGAATATAAGGTTCCAAAGCAGAGATTCCCATTCTTAAAATATCTCTGCTACTTTCTTTAAAAAAATGTATTGATATTTCATTAAATGTTTTGACAAACCTGCTGACCTATGTATTTCTGAGACTTTTCACTTTTACTTTTTTCTTAACAACACTTACAAAAATACAGGATCTTTTCTTCCTTTATCCACTCCCCATATTTATGTCCCATCTGAAAACCATAATCCTATATTTCTGACATTACAATGAACTATTGGGAACATATATGATCATTTTTATGATCTCATGGCAGGGAGGTTGGATTAGATGATCTCTAAGGTGCCTTCCAACCTAAGACAGGATGAGAGGGCATGGTCTGAAACTGCATCAGGGAAAGTTTAGCTTAGATATCAAAAAGCATTCAGGAAAGCAGGGCTTGATAACAAAATCTGCTTTTGTCACTCTGCAGCTAGGGCAGAAGCTGAGTAACTGTCTGTATGGAGTGTAACTCAGTTAATAGTGTTGGTTAATTAAGATCTCAGTGAAAGAAGGTATGGAAGGTTTCATAATTTTCCAATGTAAAAGCTGGTTCTCTCTAACAAGTTAGGCAAAAAGCAGGCATTTGACATTTGTAAATTCATAAATTATAGAATCTCTCATATTGCATGTCCAATGCAATACAAACAGGACTTTTATAATAATCTTCTGTGAGAGTATAAGTTCTCATCAACGAGAAGGCAAATATATGTGACTACTAAATATCAATATACATTTGACTTAACTAGTGTAATAGAATATATGTTATGCTACAGTATATAACATCACATATATATGAGTATATAAGTACTTACCATACTCAAAAATATAATTTGGATCTAAGTGTATGTGCTATGTATCTGTTACAACAGTAGGCTTTTTAGGTGCAGTATGTTTTTTATTTTGATATATTTTTTCCTAGCAGGAGCAAAAGCCAACTTAAAAATGACTTGTTTATATATAAGTTTCTATCTCTTCTGATGCTTACTCTTATTTCATTAACACTAATATTTGCTTATCTGTGCAAAGTTTCTCTTTGTGATAAAATATATATGAAATTAGAACATACACTACAACTGAAATATATCGTATTATGGATTAGAAATGAAGAATATTTAATAAACTATTAATCCACCAGAATATTCAATGTGGAGACAATTTTGTTTATGTGGTCAACACAGTAAGTCATTTTGATTCAGGTATTTCACAAGAATTTCAATTACTATGCCCAATTGGTCAGACATAAATTCAAAGAAAAACTGCAGGTCTGTAGAGAATCACAAAACATTGAAAACTTATGTATAAATGCTTATAAAAATGGCATGGAATACTGCATATCCTTTTTGTATAAATCTTTACTTATGAGATATTGTAATATAAGACAAAACTTGTGTCTGTTGCAGAAAAGAAGCTTATTCCTCTATAAAGTTTGCTTGAAGTGTAGAGATAACAGAATTATTCTTAGTATTTGCATTAATAGAATATTTGTAGTATATTACATGAATGCAAAAAAATTTATTTATAAGACTTTGACCTCCTATTGATTAAGACGTAGTCTAATGGAAGTGTAGCAGAATGTGACATATTATCTTTTTTTTTACTTTTTAACCTAAAAAGTTGCTTATATTTTCAAGGTTTCCCTATTGGATACTCTAGAGGAGAAAAAAAGGTAAAGAATGAACTAAAGAAAAGTTTATGACTACATGTATGGACAGAAAGAGAGTGGAAGAGACTTGAAGCGTAACTGCTTTCTGAGCACACCCTCCTACACACATATAGCAAGAAAGGAGTATATTGATAAGCTATCTGATGAGCTGTGGGAGATTATTATAGATAGATTATGTTCGCTGAAATTTGAATATTTGTCTCGAAGCTTCTTGTGTCAGGGTCCCACTAAAATTAGTGAAGATTTAGTCAATAAATTTTTAGGAATGTCTCATCTTACCCCGAAGCAGAAATTAAAAAAGGCCAGTTAATCAGTGTGATGAAAAATGCCTATTTTCTTCCATTAACAAGGAAAGTAAATACAAAACAACTACTTCATATGTAGACATCAGAACTTCAGACATCTAAAGTTAAGTGTCACAAATCCATTATAAAAATGTAAAGGAACAGGAAGTACAAATGGTAATTATGGACAAAAATAGGACCTTGATATCTGAAACACTTTGGTCATTACAGGTTTATATAAATCCCACTGTGTCCTAGCTGCCTAAATGGTGCTAAATATTGTTCACAGTGTACCTGAACCAGGATAAAGGTAGTCATGGTTTCTGATTATCTCTGCTGTGACTTTTCAAGGTAGAAAGCTATGTAGATTATTTTTCCACAGCGAAAACTGGAATATTTTTTTTTTTAGAGACAGTCAACATGGCTTCACCAAAGGGAAGTCGTGCTTGACTAACCTCATAGCCTTATATGAGGATATAACAAGGTGGATAGATGATGGCAGAGCGGTGGATGTGGTCTACCTTGACTTCAGTAAAGCATTTGACACAGTCTCCCACAGCATCCTTGCTGCTAAACTGAGGAGGAAGTGTGGTCTAGACTCTCGGGTAGTGAGGTGGACTGTGAACTGGCTAAGGGGAAGAAGCCAAAGAGTTGTGGTCAATGGGGCAGAGTCTGGTTGGAGGCCTGTATCCAGTGGAGTGCCTCAAGGTTCGGTACTGGGACCAGTATTATTCAATATATTCATCGATGACTTGGATGAGGGACTAGAGAGTACTATCAGCAAGTTTGCTGATGACACCAAGCTGGGAGGAGTGGCTGACACACCAGAAGGCTGTGCTGCCATCCAGCGAGACCTGGACAGGCTGGAGGGTTGGGCGGGCAAAAATTTAATGAAATACAACAAGGGTAAATGTAGGGTGTTGCATCTGGGTAGGAACAACCCCAGGTTCCAGTATAAGTTGGGGAATGACTTATTAGAGAGTAGTGTAGGGGAAAGGGACCTGGGAGTCTTGGTGGACAGCAGGATGACCATGAGCCAGCACTGTGCCCTTGTGGCCAGGAAGGCCAATGGCATCCTGGGGTGTAATAGAAGGGGGGTGGTTAGTAGGTCGAGAGAGGTTCTCCTTCCCCTCTACTCTGCCCTGGTGAGACCCCATCTGGAATACTGTGTCCAGTTCTGGGCCCCTCAGTTCAAGAAAGACAGGGAACTACTGGAGAGAGTCCAGCACAGGGCAACTAGGATGATGAAGGGAGTGGAGCATCTCCCTTATGAGAAAAGACTGAAGGAGCTGGGGCTCTTTAGTTTGGAGAAGAGGAGGCTGAGGGGTGACCTCATTAATGTTTACAAATATATCAAGGGTGAGTGTCACGAGGATGGAGCCAGGCTCTTCTCGGTGACAACCACTGATAGGACAAGGGGTAATGGGCTGAAACTGGAACATAAGAGGTTCCGCTTAAACTCAAGAAGAAACTTCTTCTCAGTGAGGGTGACGGAGCCCTGGAACAGGCTGCCCAGAGGGGTTGTGGAGTCTCCTTCTCTGGAGACATTCAAGACCTGCCTGGACACGTTCCTGTGTAGCATAATCTAGGCATTCCTGCTCTGGCAGGGGGATTGGACTTGATGATCTTTCGAGGTCCCTTCCAATCCCTAACATTCTATGATTCTATGATTCTATATTTTTAATACTTTTTTGGCTTACAGTTGCTTAGAGTCTATGTTTTACACTACCCCCAGGTTAAAAAAAAAAAAAAAAAAAAAAGACACACACATTCAAAAAAAAAAGAAACTTAAAGTTTCTTTCCTTGTTTATTTGTGTTCTTACTTCATATGAAAGGTGAAAAGTCTAACTGTGCTTTCTACTAACTGGTAGTCAATCAATGTATAATAGTTTGCAACAGCCTGGGATCTGACCCTATGCCTTGAGTTTGACTTTGCATTTTAAATTAAGTATTAATTTAAATGATGAAGAAGAGAAGATTTGCAGACCTAAGCAATCATTATCAACCACAACATATTTTGAAAGATTGGCAATGCCATCAGCCATCCCTGGTGCAAAGTATTTTATTAATTGAAATTATTATGATTCAGCTAGGCACTTTCAGGTTGCTCTATCATGAGTATATTCTTTGACCTAGGACATGACTGCTAAATCTCCAAGTCAGTATTAGGGAAGATGTGCACTTACAGCATGGTTGAGATGTATGAGCATAGCTGCCTGCACGTGACTCTGAAAGCTTAATCAGTTTCAGTAAATCTCTTGCATTTAATTATAGGTCGGTGTGTGCTATTTCTATTGACCTCCTTACTGGAGAAAGCTATTAAAGTAGGTATATTTGTGCAGTTCAGAGTACTGTAGCACAGATAGAGTGACATTTTGAGGAAAATATAACAGAAATGGTAAAAAAATTGTATAATTCAGGACGTAAATGAGATCAATTTGTACAGTAAATTGTAATTATACTGTAGTAAAGAAAAACACTGTATGTGTTGTGATTGTTTAAATCAGTTGTATGCTGTACTTAGCTGCCCTGACTTTGAGAAACAGGTCCGTTTCTCACAAGTAATGTAAAAGATTTGCTACCAGGAGTTGAAATTTTATTTCAGGTGATCTTGCTGGATCTTCTGTGACGTCTGAAGATCAGCTATCAACGGAAAAACATAGATCCATAAAAGATGAACTCACACTGGTAGGGCAGTAGGTATAAGCACAGAGGGATGCATGCTCTGTTTCCAAAGCTGCATGGAGAGCAAACCACCACTGTGCATGTTCACATGGTACTGAAAGTAAAAGTTTCCAGTCAGCAATCTGCTAGTTAATGAAAATACCCATAAGAAGAAAAGGGATTATCTGACAGGACTGAAAATATCCACCTCGAACTGGCCCTAGGGGTTGCAGAAGGCAGATATTATGAGGAAGGAGTAAATAGCTCATAACAAAGTAGAAATGGGTAAGAGTGCAAAACTGCAACTACTCTGCAACAGTGCAGAATTTTAAAAGGAGTCACAGTAGACTGACCAGAATAAAATCTGCCTGTGACTGCATTTGACACAAGAAAAGATGAGGTAAGAAAGATAAGTTGGAGTAAATCTGAGCTAATGGACTAGACCCACTCACCATGTTCTTTGGGAGGGATTCAAAGAATGAAGTAGCACAAAAAGAAACTTCGACAAGAACAGTGATAAAAAGGCAATGCAAGACCATTATGAGATCTACTGCAAGGATCAGCACATCTTCAGTCATGAAGGGCAATTGGATTCTTGCTTGGCATGTGGTTTACACAGGGTAATTTTCATTCCAGCTTTTTAGTAGATTGTCAAGCATCTTCACACATACCATTACCTTTATTGTTATTATTTTTATTAAACTATTTTAAACCTTTATAAGCATAGTAAATAAGCTTCTCCTATGTCACTTGAAAGAATTAGAAATCTTGCAAGCCTTATCTTTTTGGGTAAGACATTACCCATATTTTATTTTAAAATAAACAGAAAATTCATCAATATCTGATTTCATTAAAATAATTGAAAATAGCAGAGTATTTAATTAAAATGTAAAGGGATGAACTATGGCTTCCTAATATACCTTCAAAACCTTCAAAGACTTAGTCTGCCACTCTTATCTCATTAGATTAAGGGAGAAAATAATAATTTCCACAAGCACAATTTTTCATATTCATTCCACAGAATAGTGCTTTTAGGACACAGTGTCTAATTGTAGTGTTTCCTAATGATTTTATGGTATTATCATAAGACTTCTTTTCTAAAATGCCAGCATATGTTCCTGTAGTAAATGCGGTTCTAAATGTCTTACAAAAATTAGGACCTGAAGAGCACTAAAACTATCCACTTTTTCCTGATAAGACTATGAAGGCCACAGTAGATTCATATTTTTTTGTCTTGTCAACAAAACCCATGCATATAATATATATGACAGGATACTTCTGCATGTTATTCAAATAGCATGCAGTTCCAGATTTAACGTATGTGCTTTATACATAATTTACAGTACCATTAATTTAGTTGATTGCTGTACAAGTTAACTGCCAGAAAAATCATTATTATTTCAAAACTGAGACAGAAATAATTCTCTCGCGGCATTCCAGGATTGACATTTTAGACCCATTATGTGACTATAGAGCTAAGGAAGTTATCTTTCTCTTTTTTTTTTTTTTTTTTTTCCTTGTCTGTGTTACTATACCTGAGCAAAAATTAGTTTGACTATTCTGATTAATATTCACAGGATATCTTACTCACTAAAGCAGAAAATGATCTGACAATATTAATGTCCTTGTAAAGAACGGAGACCTGTGTATATGCCAGAAGTTTGAAAACCAAGGATTTTTCAACTTTTTACAAACAAATGGAAAAAAAAAGTAGTGATGACATACGTTTACTTAACAGCGTTTTTTAAAAAAAAAATACCATGAATGTTAAATAGATAAAAGTCAGGAATTTATATGTAATAAGGGAACAAATCACTTTCAGATTTCCAAAATATGAATGTCTAGTCACTACCTAAGTGTTTCATTCTCATTCAGCACTGTGTGAGTCATGTCCTGAAATTTCTGAGATCTTCAATTTTAGTGGCTGAATATAAATTCCTGTCTTAATGCGGGCATGAGTAGAGGTTTCTGTTTCACAAGGCATTCATCTGAAATGTGAAAGGAGGTTGTTTGCATGTCATTCTCTGATACTTTCCTGGAAGCTACTGGATTTGATCTACAGCCATGCATCTCTAGCAGCCCTTTGCCCAGAAACTGCAATGTAACAGCAGATCCCTGATAAAGGTTGATGTGATTTTCTTTTAAATACTAATATTTTTCAACTGGCTATAAAGCAGCAGATGGAGCTACTTGCTAAATCAGGAAACTGATCACCTGCAGACTACCATATTTCTTCTGGAAAGAACAGGAACTTTGAAGACTGTCCTGGAAGATTCTGCTTATATAAGACTACAGGCTAAACTAGGAATGACTATTCGAGAAATTCAGCTAACAGCTGGTGACATTATAATTGAAGTGGTAGTTTCCATACACCATTGGTTCCTCCAGTTTAAAGCCATTTTTATTTATTTACTGAATTTATCTAGTCTTTGTCTGGAAAAGCACTAGGGGGAATTGGGGAATTGAAAAAACCTGACAAAGCTTCCTGGGAAAAAGAGTGACATGAAAACAAAAGAGTTTGGAGGTCATTCCGAGCGATAGATTAAAAAAAATGGCCTTCAGTGCAATATTGCCATCCTCAGAATTCTCTCAGATTCTGCCTAAATTTGGAAGTTCCCAAAACTCCTGAAAGATCTGGTTTCCCAAGCAGCTGCATTTCCACTGCTAAGAGATGCAGATTACACACCTGAAGCTACTGAGGTGTAAGAAAAAGAAGCAGAGTCATCCAAAATTTATATCTGTTTATGGAAATATAAACCCCAAACTCAAGCGAAGTTTCTTTGCCTGACAATAGGAAAGTGCGCAATCATTTCAATTCAACTTCTGATGCACACATGTCACTTAAAATGACTTCACATTTTACTTCATTTGACAGTTTTTATTGGCAATTTGACACTTACCCTTAAAAAATGATCACTCCAGCTTATGATTCAGGTTTATCAGAAGGGAAATCTCTTCATAGTTCTGACTGAACTCCTCTGAATTGTGACTGTTCTAGGGACATTGGAGGAATTACACTTCAAGGTTATATAGATACATATATTCAAAGATCTATAAAGAGAATTAGAGTGCATATAAAATATTAATTGAAATATGATTATATCAAATAGTGTAAACAGTATACACCTTGAAATTATCCCAGTTGTGTTTTAGTGAAAATCGTTCATACATGATTTGCTTCTACTTTGCTATATTAGATAAATTGGCTTCTTTATTCAGGTACGCAGCACTGTGACATATTAAAACCTGTTTTTTGACATTTCTAGAAATAATAATGAAAATTCATGGATGGGAAATATTGCATCTTTCATGCTTATTTAGAGTGATGCAGCATGTGTAGGTTGTTGTTCTACTACATTCACCTTTCACTTCATGTGTTACAAATATTACAGGAGACAGACATTGTCACACATTAATTAGCAATTAAAAACCTTATAAATAAAGTCAATTCATAAAGACTTCTCTTATTAAAATGCCAACTATTATTCCAGATGACTTTTAAATAAGAAGTGAACAGAAATGCTGAAGACTGACTACTAACCATGCAAGAACATCTTCAAAAACAATTTGTTGAATATTAATGAACTGAAAATGTCATTTCTGGTCCAATTACTACAAGTAATTAGGTTTTTTTTTAATTATGGAGGAAGAGGAATTTTAATAAGGTCAATTTCACAATTAGAGTTTTGAAAAAATTCTTAATTGTATTGTCATCAACTTATATAATAATGGAATCAACTAAATAAACTGTTGAATTTGATGTAAATAAATAAAAAAGTACTGAGTTAATTCAGTAGGAAGTGACATTTTAATGACAACAGATCTGTTATTTAAAGATGGAAAATAAAATATTCTACTTATATAAATATTAGCTATAGTTACAAAAATGCAACACCATTACACTCAAAAACTATTTTTAAATGAATGATTACAATTACTAACATTAAACTTTTTCTTTTGAAATACTTGCTATGTAACTGATACGTTTGCTGAAATCAAAATACTTCCTAACTTGGAGAGATTTCTTTTTACTAATATGCGTTTTAATTTCAGTTCTTATAGAAAATATGTAATTCAGAAAAGATTGCGTTACATCTGAAGATTTTAAAACTCAGGAATCAATACCTTTGTGCATCTTCTTCATGTTTATACTTGAGAGAATATATCCTTACTGAGTTCTTTGCTATAACTTTAAAAGTTGTTTGGTACTCATGTAATTTGCACCTTTTACAGAGAATGTGAATTTTGTTGAACATACTTTAATCTTGCATTAAGCTAGCCCAGATGCAGTTAACGTTGCCATTACAAGCTAAATTTCGCTAACCTTGTACAACTTCTGTTTTCACAAGCTGTCAAACGTAGACCAACTATTATACATGCAAATTGAAATGTAGGTCCACGGGTTTGTTTTTTTTGGTTTTGTGGGGTTTTTAAATTATACATAACTGATCATTCTGTGAAAGAAATGAATACACAGTCATATATCAGGAAAGGCATACCCCAGGATTTGCAAATTTTCCTTGAAAATTTTCATAGAAAAACCATTAGGTCGTGAAATCAATGTAGTTTAAAGTGCATTATTATTTAAAATGTAATAAAAACTGAAATGTATAACATTTATTTGAAAATAATATCTGGATATCTCTGCATTTAAAGGCAGAAGAGAAAAAAATCTTAAAATCCACACCTGGAAATCTTTAAAATCTATGGGGTTTTTTTATGTGGAATACAGCTGCGTCTTGTAAGGAAGTAATAGCTGGAAGATATCCAAAACTATGTTCTAGTTACGGAAAATGAACTACTAATATATTGGTCAAGTAAATATGTCTGATAAAATGTAGAATGAGAAGAAATGTTTCCGGCTGTTACACTTATAAATAACATTTCTTCAAATCATTAAATCTTCATAGACAAAATTATTTAGGTCCTTCACTCTTTCTCAGACTTTATGTGTTTTAGACTTGTAAATCAATATTATTTCATTTATTTGGGACTTATTCTAACTGCTTGATTTCAAGATTTTTCTTATTTTAAAATCATACAGAACAACACCTTAGCTGGGATGTTTATGTTGATGAGTAAAATTTATTTACTTATTTTAATCTAGATTCTTGTCCTCTGGATATTTTGTAGTGGAAATTTATTAATTTGCACCCTATTTGTTTCAAATATTTCTTAAATTTTCAGTCTTGAGTCAGGTCTTCTGAGGGTCTGATCACCTTTCCATGTTTAGCATTATCCTTTCTTTCACATTACTGATTTAAGTATTGAATTTACCTGACCCAAAGCTCATCCTTGTAGAAATCCACCTGACATAGCCTGTAACTCCCGCTTACACTTTGAGTAGAGGTTTCTGGACTAATTGCACATCTCCTGTCATACCATCTAGACTCTATTTTAATTACTTACTTAAGGAAATGTTAAATAAAAAAAGTAACATAAGACTTATTATCTAGCAAGATGTATTATATCCAACTCTTACCCTTTGCTCAGATTAAAAAACGTGCTTTTTATTTTCTATGATTCTAGACAAGCAAAAATACCTTACTGGAAAACAACTACTAGGTCACAAAGTACTAGATCAGTATTTCTCTTTAATAAATAAAGGAAACGGATTAAGAGACAAGTCTAAGAATCAGTAGCACATAATCCCAGGATTATGTGCAGCATTTGTCTTGCAAAGATAACATTTTAATTAAAGATATGTAAACAGTAAATTAAGCAAAATAATTTTCTGGTCTGTGTGTGTGTGCACGTGTCTGATATCCACTTAGTTTATCTAACTTCCTCATTAAAATGATGAGGTGTTTCCTCAATTACAACTTTGATGTCCTCTAACCATAAAAGTGAACAAAGCAGCAGCAGCTGCATGCTGCCACAGCTTGAAAATTGTTGCGCTTTAATGGCTTGGCTGGGTCTAAGAGACATTTTAATAGCAGGAATTTCTAGCTTTGTAAATGAAGCCCATCTAGATTTGTAAGTTGTAAAGCTTTATATCATATTTTTTTGTTTCTTGAGCGTTACAGGAAACTGCAGATAAACTGTTCAATAGAGCTGATAGTGCTTACTTGATGATGGTCAACCTTGTAAACAAACATCTATACACCTTTACAGTACACAGTCAGTTATATTTGACAATAAGAGAGGAAAAAGTATTTTTAAAAAAAAATAAAAAATGCAGCCAACTCCAAGAGTCATGGTGGGAAACAAGTTGAACCAGAGTTAGGAGTGAAATGAGGGCTGACCACACAGAGCTACACCCACAAGATTGTGAGTGACTGATTTTCCCCTTCTCAATTGTCTGGGATCCTCTGGCCAGCTTGGGGTGACTACTGTTCAGTAGAAGAGAGATACTGAGAAAATGGAGAGAGACCATCTGGAACATATGATGTATGAGGTGATGCTAAGGGAAGTGAGTTTGTTTAGCCTGCAGAAAAGGCTGCTAACAGGGGATGCCACTGCCATCTTCCATTGCCTGAATGGGACTACAGAACTACTGGAGCCAGACTCTTCACAGACACGTATCAGATCAAGAGACTATGATCACAAATTCTAGCAGGGAAGTTCAAACTGAATATTACTAGATTATGCTTCACATTTAGGGTGATTAAGCATTGAAAGAGGTTGCCCAGAGAGTCTATGTACCCTCTACCCTTGGAAATATTCCAAATTTCATGAGACAAGGCCCTGAGCAAGATGATCTGTATGTGAAGCTAACACTACTTCGGTCACAGGTTTGGACTAGACAACTTTCAGATGTACCTTTCAATCTAAGTCTTTCTGTGATTCTGCAACAAACTTCATTTCAATCAAGCCTGCTATTCAAAAACAGCATCTTTTTTAGTTTCATAAAAAATCAAATTGAGACAAGTAGATAATATTGGATCTGTGAAGCAGCATGAGTCTTTTCAGTCCAGTGAGACGAAATGAGCAGAAAAAATAACTGAGATGAAAGGATTATAGACAGGTTAACTCAGACTTAATTGCAGCTTTGTAAATGGTAACATTATCATATCTCTTCGCCCTGTACTGTAATTATCTTGTTAAAAAAAATTATGTGAGAATTGAGAAAAGGATGACAACAGTGCAACTTTCTGGTAATAAGCAGTTAAAGCATTCCTAAGTAAAAAACTACTTTGATGTTGAAATCCAGTGTCTTTCCTCAGTATTTTTCCAACTATTTCATTTTCATCTGTAAAGATCTTTTGAAGAAACACAGTAATATATATATGTGTACACATTTATATCTCTATCTATAAAAATATTCATGTATATTACAAATAACATTCACACTTTTCAGAAAAGAAATATTTTGCAAAATAATAAAAGGAATATGCTATACTTTTTATGCTGATATAGTTGCCTATGATTGATTCTAGATTTATATTTGTTATATAAGACAAAAATTACAGTTGCAAGAAAAAGTATATGAACTTTTTGGACTTTCATGGTGTTCTGCACTAGTGATCTAATTGTTATCTAAGTCAAGAGTATTGACAAATATAATGGGCCTAAAATAACACAAAACCAATTTTGATTCTCCATGTCTTTATTGAAAATGCTCATTCAACATTCAAAATAGCAGTAAGGAATTAGAAATGCTTTTTTTCAGCTACGAGATAGAAATTCTCTTTGGCCTAGAAGAATGGAAAGAAATGTTCATTCAGGTACAAAAGCAGCCAATATACTTAAATATATTCTTAGTAATTAATGTTGGTATTTTATGTTGTCTCATGAGTGCTAATCTATGCTTTTGAATAAACATATTTTTCCCAGAGCTTTATATAGTAGGAATGCTGAATTTAAGACAAAAAGGCATTAATTAGGACACTGTTAACTGTTGAAGGGGTCTAGTTTATGAGAGGATCGTAAGTCGGATCACAAAATTGAGCAAAATGAATCCTCCAAAGTGCTATCTAAATAAATTTTAACAGAATATTAAGCATTTTTTTCTCTCTTAAAAGGTTTTCCTTCTTTGTTTTTGCCTTGTTTGTCTATAAGAAGGTATCTCAAAGGCAAGTACTCAATTTTAAATTGCTTAGTTGCTCTACTAATCAAGAAGATGCAAAGAATACTGAAGAAAATAAAAAGTTGAAAGCTCCTCCACTGAAAAGCAGAGGAAGACTGACCACGGTCCAGCCAATAAAAAACCAGAAAAAGAAACTTAAGGGAGGATAGTTAAGCAGTGTGAATGCAAATTTGAGAACATTGGATTTCAGTCTATATTGCTTTCTCCATTCCTATTGTTTTGATCTCTTTTTAGTAACTCTCCCTTTTAGACCTCAACACACGAACCTTTTAATTTTTATATTTCATTGTCTATTCTCTTTACATAAGATCGATGCACATCCCAAGTTTTCTATAAGAAGTAGCTGTTGAAATAAAATTCTTGTGAGTATGTTAATAAATAACAAAATCTTATAGACAGAACATGGTTTAGTATCTACTTCACTGTATATTAATAACCTAATTAACATGGCTAGTGTTTTCAGCTGTCATCTAAAAATCATCATACGGAGTCAGATGAACTCTGGTCTCCTGTTAAAAAAAGCTTAAAAACTTGTGCTGTTCATTTGGTAAAGGATAGACAGTTATTTTGAAAATAATACCTTTTTTTTTCAGTAATCTGTATGAAATGTCATACTCTTTTAATTGTTGGTCATCATTCGTATTGAACTGATACCTCTGTCTTCATGGACCTGGATCCTGTTACAATGCAGAAACACAGAATATAAAGACCATATCAAGTCCTGGTCTATGCCCTAAATAACTCCATATATATTTCTTCCTGAGGATTCATTATCCTTAAAGCATAACTGATAAGGAAGTCTTTGATTAGAAATTTCACAATGGAGACTATATCATTTGTCTTTGGTTTTCCACGTTGAACTGCTTCATTAAGAACAATGCTGAAATGGTGAGAAACAAAGGAATAATTCATCACAATAATCACTGCTTTATTACTGGTAAAAATCCATTTTTGCCTAACAATATTTGTTGTTTGATAAATCTCATGGGGGTAAGCTGGGCAAAATACCAACCAATTACAACTGTTAACTTATCTTCAGTACGGACCGAAAAGGTGATTGTTTTGAACACTGACAGTTTCACAGATGCAGTTAAGGTTAATGCAAATTCATAGAGAGAAAATGAATTTGATAATGAAGCATGTCATAAAAGAGATAATAATACAGAATGTAGTATATAATAGATGGCAACATTATCCTAGTGAAGGGACATCCAAAGACATGCTGAGTGCCTAACAGTGGTATCCTAGTTGTTCATTTTAGCTAACTCATTCAGTGCATGACCTTGTGTTACTTCAGTGATTAATTCTGAACTAACATTAACCTGTAAGTAAGTGTCATTGAACGTCAGTCAGAAAGATCTCAGTAATAAATACCTAAGCTGCACTAACTTCATATTAAGGTTTTACCATCTTAGCACAGTTAGTGATAAGTTGATTTTAAAAACATTTAAAGCCAATTTACTTACTAACTGAGATACCCACAAATTTGACTAACAGAAGGATTTTTGTTCAAACAGCAGGCCAGTGTAAAAAGATTGTCTCAGATATGACTACTTCTCTCCCGGGAAATTTTAAGATGTCAAAGCCCTCCAAAACACAAGTGCATAGTGACTCAAATAATCTCAATAAAAAAATTCTCAGTAGGTTTGCTGATGTCAGTTTCCCTTATGACTAATCATTTAGGTAGGAAACAGGCTTTAAATCTTCAATTCACTCACATTGGAGTGGGGACTGGAAGGTACTTTTCTGGTTAACAATTTGCAGTATCCAGACATATCCTCGTATGCAATCAAACTCAATTTAAAAACTATACCAATTGCTGGCTCTCAATACTCTAGCATGTCCTCATTACAAAGTTTCCTTTAATAGGAATTCTGATTTTTTTCCATGACCAAAATATAGGTCTTTTTTTCTGCCAATGCAGTTCTTCATCCTAAATAAAAATTTTCCCTCTTTTCATATACAATGTGAAAGATGGTGGGTTTTGATTTTTCTTATATGAAAGAAGCTCTTTGTTCTGTCTCATTCTTATGACGACCTTCTCTGTGGATATTGTGGAGTGAATTAGTTTTTATTAAGGTCACCAAAAGTAGACAGTGAGTGGTAATGTCTACATGTCTACGACATGAGCTTAAACATTTAACTATGGGAAAACTTTCTGTGTCTCAGTACCCAAAGGTGAATTGAACCTTTCTATCCTTTTGGGCAGCATCTAGGAAATATTTCACCTAACATATCTTGAGTTTGAGCTTTTACTTGAAATTTTCACTGTTCTATCATATTGGTAATTCTCAAACACGACAAATGGAAACAGCATTTTTTTCTCATTCTTCTTTGTCCTTAATAAGAAAAAAAGTTTCTGATTGGTGGTGTCTTTAGCCTGTCCTGACTCAATATGCAACCATATATTTTATACTGTAGTACTGCTATGTATATATATAAGACCACTCAGTTTTTCTTGCATAATATTCCAGTTTTCCTGTTACAAAAATTCATATTCCCATCATTAGCTCACTCCTCTTTTCTTTTCTTTTCTTTTCTTTTTTCTTTTCTTTTCTTTTCTTTTCTTTTCTTTTCTTTTCTTTTCTTTTCTTTTCTTTTCTTTTCTTTTCTTTTCTTTTCTCTTTTCTTTTCTTTTCTTTTTTCTTTTCTTTTCTTTTCTTTTCTTTTCTTTTCTTTTCTTTTCTTTTCTTTTCTTTTCTTTTCTTTTCTTTTCTTTTCTTTTCTTTTCTTTTTTCTTTTCTTTTCTTTGTGTTCATTTAAAAAAATGCTTAAAATTTACCTATATTTATTTTTGCTTTGTCATGTATTTCCTTTCCCTTGTTACCAGAGTGAACTGCTTTGTTAAGCAATTTAAAAAATGATATGGACATCTCAATAATACAAATGTATTAATATTTTATTGGCCTAAGTTACACCTTTTGTTCATACATAGAAGGGAGAGATAATTCACTTATTTATCACTAATAAAACCATTAATAAACCATTAATAAAACCATTAATAAATTTCAAATCTAACAGTAACCATATAATTATATTTTTAAAGCTATTAAAAATGATAAATTTAGATATAATGGACTGATATCAATGAAGGTAATGAACTGGCATTTCCTCAGACTGTGTGTATATACCACTTGAGTTCATAGTCTATAAGTAGTTACTAAGGGAAAAAATGCATATCCCATGCATTTCTAAAGAAAGAAAAGAGTATCTAAGCATATTGATTTTACTTTACAAAATATTGTTTATATTTTTATTTAGCATTTTGATAGAAGATAAATGTCTTCCATAACTCACACACACAAAAAAATCAGATTGAAACAAGCTTCTCATCTAATTATTAACTTACATGCATTTAAAGATAACTTGCAATGGAAAACATGATTTTATACTACCTCTATAACTTGATGTCATGGTTTAGGGCTGGACCAGCCACCAAACACAAACAGATGCTCTCTAACCAGCATTCCCCCCCCTCTCCCTCCAAAACAGGAAGGAAAAGGGAGTGAGGCAGAGAGACTTAGCAGATTAGAGAAGAAAAACTAGAACAGCTTTAATGAAACAATAATGGAAATAGTAGTGAAATGATAAAAATAAAGAACTATATACAATGATATATAAGCCTGATATCGAACTTGACTCCCTGCCCCAACAGCAGTCTCCACTGACGCTGCAGAGAAGGAGGCACTGTGGAAACCCCAGGCTCAGTGGTGGCAGGAGCTGGAAAAAGGGAGATAGATTCGGGAACTCAGGATCTGGATCAAAAGCAGGAGGTCAGATGGAGTCCTCTCTGGACACTGACCATTGCAGAAAAGGGTAAAGAAGGAAGAAGGAAAAGGCAAAAAGGGCCAAAACTCTCATGATCACTCAATCTATACTAAATATGATGTATATGAAATGGAATATTCTCATTGGTCACCTGCACTATTATCCTGCAGAGGTGCAACCTTTTACTTCCTTGTGACCCCTCTTACTACCTGGTACCCCCAGGGTGGCACACAAGAGCCAGCAGTGGCCTTGGTCATTATAGGAATAAGTATAAGCAAGAGCCTTTCTGCACACCAGTCGCAGACAGTAACTGTAAATATCAGGTGTTATCAATGTTAGTAGCAGACATTGTCCACAAACACCTGCTGCTACCTTCAGAAAGTGCAGCCTTTTAGAAGACACAAAACTGTAAAGTAAATATCACTGAACAGACATGGGTTTTTTAGCTAAAACCAGGACATTTGGAAATCATGACAAAGAGCTCCACTTCCTCAGAAACATTGCAAAAAAATAAGTGAACAAAAAACTAAGTAAACATAAATGGAGTTCCAAGCAGTCATGTGAGAGAACTAAATGATAAGATAGTGTTAATATTTTTTTTACAAAATGTGAATTTTTTTTTGCTCAGATTATCTCCAGAATTTGTGTATCTTCTAGACCCCTGCATGAGTATAGGATTAGGATCCATAATTTGAAACTTGATCTTGGCATTGTAATTTTTCATGAACAATTGTTTTACTTTATTTTTTTACACAGAGCCAAAGGTGCAATTACTGCCACAGACCATTTGGCAGAAAAGTCTTACCTGTCAAACACATGAATACTGGAAGTTGAATATTAGCATTTGCCTTACCCATACGATTTTAAACGACATCTTCCCTTTTTTTTAGATTGTAGAAACCTACTACAGGGTAATGTGACAGCAGTAAACTCTGAAGAAAGGCAGAAATTAGGACAAGAAAATGTTTTTTATATTTCTTAATGCTTAATCCATGTAGCACAACAAAATATTGGGGATCTTAGACACACAATGCTCTACCCTCATGGAGTATAGACTTATGTGGTTAGTTTTGATTCGAGAATTTAACAATAGAAAGCGGAATTTCACTCCAGAATCTACAAACTGAGTGACCAATCTGTCGAAACAAAAATAGATGTCATTTACGTAGTGTCTTATTCAGTGACCATGTCTTGAAGAACACTCCAAGAGGTAAAATACGTTCGGTTTTTTGTGGTTTTTTTTTGGATGCTACATATGATTTCTTATGCTTGAGTTCCATAATCCTTGGTGATTAAGATTATGTTGTACTAGCTTTTCTAACATGCCAGCATTTGTACCAATTAGTTCTACTAGAACAGAATTCTATTTATGGATGCACTCAAACATGACAGGTATACTGCTTTGATTTTCTGTGACTTAAATGTAACATAAACACTCTTAAAACCACATTCACAGTGAAATTCTAACAATTTTAATGCCTCTCCACATCATCTTAGCTTCATAATTTTTTTTTAATAACAGCAGAAACCTGTTTGCATGTAATTGGTAGCAAAACTTGGTATTGAAAAATATGCAGAGGAAAAAAAAACATTTGTATTCCTACAAATCAAAGAACTAAAATCTAAAATTCTCAGAAAAAAAATGGTTTAATACCATTAATGTAGCAGTTAAAAGTAGTTAGCTTTATTCTATATCCAGTTAAGATTTGACAGTATGAATATTGGTGAACCTGTGGTCATGGGAACAGATTGCACATTATTACACAGCTCGACAATAAACATGCTGCAGAGAAACAAGAAAAACAGAAACAGAAACAGAAAAAATAATGCAATGCAGTACTCTATTACCAACAAACAAACTTGTGGGGTGTTACTATTTCCCTTCATCCAGGGAATACTCAGTAGTTAGAATTCCCAGTGTCTTAACATAACTGGCAAAAGAAATAAATTGGGATGGGGCATTAGAAACAAAGCCAACAAAAACTCTGTGTAAATTTAATTAAAAGACTTAGTGTTGCTCACTTATCCTGCAACAAAGACAATTTGGTTGAAGATTTATTTCAGTGAATCCTAAAGCATTGGAGTTTCTAACTGAAGCTAAAAACTAACGTGCAAAAATAATATATTCTTTTTATAACCCATTTTACCTATAATTTGAGCAGCATAGGGGAAAGGAACCCGGGGATTCTGGTGGACAGCAGGATGACCATGAGCCAGCAATGTGTCCTCATGGCCAAGAAGGCCAATGGCATCCCGGGGTGTATTAGAAGGGGGGATGCAACTAGTAGGTCTAGAGAGCTTCTACCCTCCCTCTACTCTGCCCTGGTGAGGCCACATCTGGAATATTGTGTCCAGTTCTGGCCCTTTCAGCTCAAGAGAGACAGGGAACTGCTTGAGAGAGTCCAGTGCAGAGCCACAAAGATGATTAAGGGAGTGGAACATCTCCCTTATGAGGAAAGGCTGAAGGAGCTGGGTCTCTTTAGCTTGGAGAAGAGGAGGCTGAGGGGTGACCACATTAATGTTTATAAATACGTCAAGAGTGAGTGTCAGGAGGATGCTGCCAGGCTCTTTTCAGTGATGTTCAATGATACGACAAAAGGCAATGGGTGCAAGCTGAAGCAGAGAAGGTTCCACCAAAACATTAGGAAAAACTTTTTCACAGTGAGGATGATGGAGCACTGGAACAGGCTGCCCAGAGAGGTTGTGTAGTCTCCTTCTCTGGAGACATTCAAAACCCTCCTAGATGCGTTCCTGTGTGATCTACTCTAGGTGACCCAGCTTTAGCAGGGGAATTGGACTAGATGATCTTTCAAGGTCCCTTCCAACCCCTGACTTTCTATGATTCTGTGTAATTTTTATATAATTTCTCACTATTGTTATCACTCTATTTTCTTTAAGCAGCAAACCTGTTACTCCAGCCTTCTGATGTAATAGATAGATAGATAGATAGACAGACAGACAGACAGATAGACAGATAGATAGATAGATAGATAGATAGATAGATAGATAGATAGATAGATAGATAGATAGCGAGACAGACAGACAGACAGACAGACAGACAGAAAGACAGACAGACAGATAGATAAAGAAGTAGAGAGTATCTTGTTTAGAGCCCCAAGGAAGTCTGAAAATAGTCACATATTGAGATCTTTCCCACTCAAAACTGTCTGCAGGAAGCAAACATAATACTATTTGAATATAATACCATGAAACAATGCATAGATTTGAGAGAAGGATGGATGCCTCTCTGGAGCAAAACATTTTCATTTACATCTTTAAATGTTTACCAGGCAGCTGAATACTGATGTGAGCTCTTAATTCCAGGGTTTCAGGCTTTTAAAATCATTATTATTGTTTCAATTGTTGTTATTGTTGCTGTTATTACTATTATTATTTTTTATTGGCATGTCTGTCAATTTCTATGGAGTAACATTCTTTCACACATCCTGGACTCAAATGTGTAAAGTCCTGGCTAAATGTTTCTTAGGCTATTTTCTAATAACACGAACCAGTTAAAACTAGGGCCCAAAATTAGGCCTAGGTAAAAAGGAGATTTCCTTTTGTATTAGGTTTGAGTGACAACATTTTAATAGTGGAAGGGCTACAGGCATGGCTTCTCCTGTGCCCAGCAGAGCCAATGCCAGCTAGCTCCAAGATGGACCTGCCACTGACGGAGGTTGAACCCATCAGTGATGGTGGTAGAACCTCTGAGATGATGTATGTAAGGAGGGGATAAAAAGTGTCTAGGGAAGAGGAGCGAGAGAGAGCAGTGAGAATATGCAAGAGGAACAACGCTGTAGACACCAAGGTCAGTGAAAAAGGAGGGGCAGGAGGAACTCCAGGCACCACATCTGAGATTTTCCTGCAGCCTGTGACAAAGACCCTGGTAAGGTAGGCTGTCTCTCTGCAGCCAGTGGAGATTAATGGTGGAGCAGATTTCTACCTGCAGCCCATGGAGGGTCCAACACCAGAGCAGATGGATGTCCCCGAAGAAAGCTATGACCCTGTGAAGAGCCTATATCAGAGCAGGCTTCCGGCAGGACCTGCAACCCCATAGGAAACACACACTGGAGCAGTGTGTTCCTGAGGACTTCTCCTTGTGGGAAGGATCTACGCTGGAGCAATTAATGAAGAATTGCTGACTGTGGGAGGGATCTACACTGGACAAGTTTGGGAAGGACTGTCCTGTGGGAGGGACCACACACTGGAGTAACAGAAGAGTATGAGGCATCGACCTGCTGAGGAGGAAGGGGTGGCAGAAACAAAGTGTCATGAACTGACCACAACCCCCAGTCTCTATCCTTTTGTCTTGCTGTGTAGGAAGAGGTGAGAAAATCAGGAGTGACGCTGAGCCTGGGAAGAAGGAACAGTAGGGTGAAGTTGTTTTAATATTTGTGTTTAGTTCTCATTACCCTACTCTTATTAGATTTATAATAAATTAAATTAATTTCTCAAGTTGAGTCTGTTTTGCGCATGATGGTCATTCCTTGTCCTTGCCTCAACCCATCAGCCCTTTATCATATTTCTTCTGTCCCTGTCCAGCTGAGGAGAGGAGTGATAAAACAGCTTTAGTGGGCACCTGGCATTCAGCCAGGATCAACCCATCACACTTTCATAGTTGATAGAGACAATTAAATACTTCTGAAGGTGATAGAAAAGGCTTATACAATGTAAGTAGCTAATATGAGGGTTGTCACACATCTCTCTGGGAACAGATCCTTGCATGAAAATTAAAATTAGATGCCTCTGTGTACTGAGGAAAACAGAGCAGTATGATTTCTATAGGTATCAAGTGTAGAAGGCAGAGGACAATGAGAGGATGTGGCATGACTAGAGGCTGATGATTCGAGCTCTGAAAATAGGAACAAAGGAGTGTGACAACTTGGTTATTTTGAAGATTTTGATATTTCATAAAAAATTATTTAACATAAAGTGTATAACATTTTCAGAGGACAGAAATCCATTATTTCTAATCACTCCTAAACATTTTGTTTATATTGCTTCAGCAAAATGAAACAGAGAGCACACTTATTTACAAAACCTTATTGTTTACTATCATATTTTTTGCAATAAGCTATTAAGGGTTATTAGACCAAGACAGGTAGTCTTAGAGCCAAAGGTTTAATTACACTTACAGGCCCATGAACCATGATGTCATCACAGATGTAATATAGTTGTTTACAAATAGATATCTAGCATCGCTTGAGATGCTGTAGATCATCAGACACATCTCATGTTTTTCTCAGTGTTTCACAACTGCATCCTTCTAGAGTGGCAGCTAGAGGTCAGACAGGACAACCAAGGGGATCTCACATGCCATCAGTTACTATATTTATATACCTGAATTAAGTCCAACGTGTCAGTTCTCTTTCAGTGAAATCAATATTCTGATAACTTTGTCAGATTTCAAACAATAGCTGTCAGATAAGACTCCTGAAGATTTAGAAGGATGTTCCTGCCTGTGTGACTCAGAAAAGACTTTGGCAGAGAGCAGGTAGGGAGTGCACAGGCATACAAAAGTTTAACCTAGGTAGCAGAGGAGCTCAACAGGGAGATCCTGTTGATTTTAGATATCTATGGCAGAAATTAATCATTTTTTATTTATGATTTAGATAGTATTTATGCCAATGTCTTCTGTACAGAATAATTTACCTTTCTGGAAATGGTAGGCTTATGTTAAAAATAAAATGTACTCTATAGGGGGCTTAGTTATTTTTTGTTCCTGAGCTTTAGGACTCTTTGAAGTTCTGTCATAAAAAATCTGCATCTTTACTAGAAAAGCAAAAGAAGATTTGTACCATACCTAAAAGTACAACCAAGTATCCAAACAAAAGCTTATCAAATTATGTTTAAATTACTACATACAATCCATTTAGAAACACATGACAAAAGTAAAGTGTCCTAAACAGAGAGAAAACTATACATCTTTCAAATTGATAAGTATTATTAATGACACTACCTAATTGTACTTCAATTTTCAATTTAATTACACCTGGAAATTTGAAATCCCATCCTACTAATTAAGTTTATGTAGCCGTGTTTAGTAGTTGTCTTCTGCTCTTTAGGGACATGTTTTCTTAAGGGATACACAAGCTGAAAACTGATCTGTCTAGTAACCAGCATTGCAGGAATTAATTTTCACCTTATATTATGAGAATTGTAAGAAGCAAATCCTGTGCTCCATTTGAAGTCTATGAAATACTGTCAGAAGAGAATGTGGCAGTGTTTTCAGGTATATTTTGTCATTATTTTAACAACAACCATTAGCTATTTCACTTTAAATACATTTTGGTTTGTATCCTCTTTTTCTGTATAAACATAATACATTGCAAGGAATGGTTTATTTTTCCTGGCTAATTTATACAGTCTTGCAAACCACCTTTAGCACCTGAGATTTACAGTTAATATATTTATTTATCCAACAGTAATTACTGTTGAATAACAATATTTGTGATTTTCTAACTACATTTTGGTTCACCAGGTATAAAACCAAAAATATCTAATAAGGTTTGTTAAGTCACGAGATAAGTTTCCAGCACTGTTTTCTAGAAATGACACTCCTCTGCAGCCCATTCCAGGAAACATCTCTATGATCATTATATGTCTTGTCTTAAATTAAGGCACTTAAGTCAGCAGACACACCAGTTTGTGTAGTAGTTCCTGGGCTCTGCTTTGTAATTTAGATCTACAGGAAAATTTATTCAAGATCACTGGAGGACTTATGGGACATCTCTGAAGAACATCAGGATGCCTGCTGCTCACAGGGAAAGATTGCCATGAGGGACTGTGACTGTCAAGCACTAGAAGCTCTTAACAAGCTCTGTGAGATGTCCTTAAGTAAAAGGGTAAGCTTTTTTCCTAGCTAACTCCTGGTGAGGGATGGGTAGGCATCCTTGCAGCAGGTGCAAGGGAGAGAGTCAGGTAAGGGTTGGTCTTGAGTACAGCTCATAGAGACAGCTAACAGATGTCGCCTTCTGTGCAGAAATGGGTCTGCTGAGGGCAGTGTATGTGCATTCAGTGATGGTGATAAGGCACTGCACAGCAACCACTGAAAGAGCTGTCTCTGTAACATCAGAGGTTTTGACCCAGATGAGTTTCCTGGGGGAGGACTCAGCTATGGAACACTAGAGCTGTAGTGACTGTCTGTGGTCTCTTGCTGGGGCAGGAAGGAATACTTCTTGTCTGTAGGATATGGACATACTGGTGGACTACCTGTATTGCCAAATAAAGGAGCTGAAGAACAGCAGGCTGTCTCATACCTGGTGCTACAGAGATTGACTACATCTTCTCTGAGATCCTGCAGCTTCAAGAGCCTGAATTCAGATTCCTGAGAGGAAGGAAAAAGGTAAATAGCAGGATCACAGCCCTAGACTTTGAGAGAAGACTATGGTCTGTTCAGGAACCTGCTTGCAAGAGTTCAAGAGGATATTGTCCTGGAGAGAACAGGGGGTGTAGAAGTGTTGATTGAGTTATTTTTCAGGGGTTTGGTGGGGCAGGGCACATTGGGATTGGATGCTTGTATGTGTGTTCAGATTCACCTTCTTCAAGATCAAGAACGATCATGACGACTAGATTATCAAGCAAAGATCAGGAGGCCTGCATGGATAAAAAACCACATCCTCACTAAATTCAAATATAAGAAAAGAAAAAAAGAAAACAACACATGGAAACAAGAGAAATATAGAGACACGGTCTGAGCCTGTGGTGATGAAGTTTAGAATGTTGAAGTCATAGAATCAGAGAAGCACAGAATTACTGAGGCTGGAAAAGACCTCTGAGATCATCAAGTCCAGCCTATGACCCAAAAACACCACATCAAATAGACCATGGCACTAAGTGCCACATCCAGCCTCTCCTTAAACCCCTTCAGGGACGGTGACTCCACCCCTTCCCTGGGCAGTGCATCCCAATGCCTGAGCACCCTCTCCGTGAGGAAGGGCTGCCTGAGATCCAACCTAAACCTCCCCTGATGCAGCTTCAGGCCGTGTCCTCTCGTCCTGTCCCTGGTTGCCTGAGAGAAGAGCCCAACACCCACCTGACTACACCCTCCCTTCAGGCAGTTGTAGAGAGTGAGAAGGTCCCCCCTGAGTGTCCTCTTCTCCAGGTTAAACACCCCCAGCTCCCTCAGCCTCTCCTCACAGAATCTTCCCTCCAGTCCCTTCCCCAGCCTCGTTGCTCTCCTCTGGACTCGCTCCAGGACCTCAATGTCTTACTTGAAGTAAGGGGCCCAGAACTGTAGACAGTACTCAAGGTGAAGCCACAGGTCCACCTAAGATTAAAGCTGGCTAAGGCTGTGAAGGGCAGCAGGAAGGACTTCTACAGGAATATCAACCATAAAAGGAACTTCTGAATATGTGTCCCACTAATGAATGGGGCAAAGGAGCTGATGACAAAGGAATTTAAATCATCAAATATCTTGGGTTTTATCTTGGTCTTTACTGGTAAGATTGCCTCCAGAAGTCTCAGGATCTTGAGGCTCAGAGACAGGTCTGGAGTGAGTTTGATGGTAACTTACATGACAGCAGATTCTACAAGGGATACAAATTCATGATCAAAAATAATTTGTTTTCATAATTATGTTCAAGTTAAAGGAAAGGGATAACTTTTTGACTACAAAGTTCTCCTTAAGAAGGACTCCAGGTGAAGATACTGAAATCCAAAAAGAGAATTATACACTTTTGTAGCAATTGAATGATTTTTAACATCTTTTGTTGTAGTAGTCATACATGACAGGCTTCACGATACATATCTTTGGTAATAATTTATCTAATTTTATCTGTCACTTCATGACACCTTATAATACTTATGTACGTGTACACTACAGTTTATAGTGATGTACAATGAAAATACATCTCACTTTTTAACATTAGTGTTTATATTTGCAAGAGAAGTTCTATTTAAATGAACTGAGTAAATGAATTGATGTGGAAAGCCATTTTCTTGTAAATACGACAGAGGAATCTGTTTATTGTGGAAAATAGTTGCTTCAATTTTTTTTTTGTTGTGTATTATTAGATAACATGAAGATTTGAAGCAGACCTGTTATGTAATTTATTTAATGAAATATAGTGTCTTTAAGACATTAAAACTTACATTAGAGAGCTTTTCATAAACCTGCTACAAATTTTTTCAGTAATTTAATGTCAACACTTATTCTCAGTGTGGTTATTTTTTCTTTTTAAACAAATCACAGTATTTATATAAGTCAATGGCTACTAAAGATTTTGACAGGGCATTATGTGTTATTCCAGGAATAAATTTACAAAAAAAATGCATATACTACATATATTACAAAAAAAAAAAAATCGCAAAATGCTTATCACACATCTGCAATGTTTCTTGTGGAACAAAAAAAAAATCTTTCCATCTTCTGGAAATGAAGAAGTAGTTTCTGAAATATGCAGCCTAAACTTACTACGTTTACAGGCAAAGTATATATTTAGTAAAATATTTTTGATGGGAAGGAGAACAAAGACGTAGGACACTATGTTCTTTAGTTTGAATTTCCTAAGACAATGACATTTAAGAACTGTCATATTTTACACATATTACTCAGTAATATTTGATTTCAACATGCATTTTTGATTTTCAAATTTCTTGACATTATGTATTTAATTTTTCATTTTTTGAGGGATGAAAAAAGTTCTTGTAATGAATTGTGTATTAAAATTCAAGCGGATAAAATGCTCATTGAGCTTATAAAAAAAAAGATGATTAAACTAAACACATTTTTTCCAACTCATTTTATTCTCATGTAGAATCTACCTATAGAACTAAGTTTTCTATTTGGCCACTAGCTTTTCAACCATAACCTTAAGGGAAGAAATCTTGAGATTGTGATCTTCAGGGATATAAGAGGGTTTGGAAACTGTGATGGGCACACATTGACATGTAGATTCAGACAATTTAATTTAAAAATGAACTCTTTTTAGTTAGGTATTTATAAGAAAATAAAATTAAAAATTAAAAATTAAAAATTAATTTCATTATGATCAATTTCAGTTTTTAAGGAAGGCTAGAAACATACAGCACTGAATATTAAATCTTTATGTTATCTACAGGCCTGATGAGGCTGAAAAAACAAACTTTAGGTATGACAGAAATCTGAGTGAATCCTGATCCATATCTTCCCAGTAGGCTGAGTATCAACGTTGGTGCTCTTGCAGATGCTGAGAGGCATTAGTCTCTTACTAATGAATGGCATGGTGTGAGGTCATGGTCTCATCACCTTCTTCATCAGTGTTATTTAATTCTTTATTAGCAATCATCCACACGGTGTTATCAAATATACTTAGGACATCCCTGAGTACTACAGTTTGCATGTTTTATCTCCAAAGTGTGTGTGAAAGGATAAAACTCATTTCATTAAGTAGATCCCTATTGGCATTAAGCAGATCCTCTGAAGAGATTCAAGAACATAAGTTATTCTTTCTGAAGTCACTTGAAATTTGTATTCACAATGTTGTCTCCATATTTACCTTTGCAAAAAATGGAGGAAAAGAAGAGGAAAAAGTAAATCCAGTCAAATACAGATTACGTTATTTTGGAGTATCAGACTTCATCACTTTTAAAGAGGAACTACCATTAAAATGAAGACTTTAACGTAGAAATGCATCCTGTATTTAACCTGCTGGAATAATCAACAATTGTTTTAAGTGCACTGGCCACCATCAGTGATTCCCATGCTTAACTTGTACCAAATATCTGAATTATATAGTGCAGAACTAAATGCAGAATTACCCCCAAAGGATGTCACTTTAGGAGTCTCTCTCTTTCAGTTGTGGCGAAGTGATTCATAGTTTAAATTAAGAACTTCTAGAACCCTGCGGCTTGAAGCTACTTCATTGGCTTCTGTGATTCTCAGAAGTAATTTTTCTTTCTCTCAGTCTGAGCCGTAAAATCCATGGCAGACATAAACTTTCAGAGAGGAACATGAGAACAAAGCCTAAGTTGGAATAGTTTTGAGAATAAATTAATCAGGGAGGGCGGGGGGGGGGGGGGGGGGGGGGGGGGGGGGGGGGGGGGGGGGGGGGGGGGGGGGAACAAATGTTGCTAAAGTCACTTTTGTAAGATATGCAGAAACATTCATGATAATTTGCATAATTTTTCCCTCTGTTGACTGATTACCATGTTCATTCCTACTACTCCTCTGCTTCCTATGTTTTACCCACAATTAAGATATTGTGGTCACTTACCTTATTGGCAACACAGTGTAGATGAAGACTGGTGTGTTACATAAATACCCCAGCAGTATCATTGGAAAGCAATGGAAAATATATCTTTCAGTGTCATGCATGAAGTTTACAAAATTTAGACAGAGGCAATATCAAAGGTGTACTCGGAGAAAGAAAGTTACACAAGACTGGAAAAACCTGTGCCCCTCTACTCACCTTTTCCCACTTCCATTTTTTCTTCTATTACTGTGCAGATGTTCCCTTCTCATCTTTATGTTACACAGATGATCATCAAATGGTGTTATTGAAATGGTGTGAGATTAAATGAGACCTTTTTTTTTGGTTATTCTTGGTAAGCAAGTCATTGGATATTTGTTTCGGACAAATACATTTCCAAGCTCAAATATGCAAAAATACTTGTACCAAATCCCAGAAAATGATGACTCTAAAAGAAGAAATTTAATGATTTTTAGAACAAATATTCATTGTATTTATCATCTGATTTGGAAAATCTTTGGGTGGATTTGAAGCCTGTTTTTCAGCTTTTCTACATAAATTTCTGTCTCTCAGGTGAAAGTTTTAATTAAAAAAAGGTAAACAGAGATAACAATTCCATCAAAGAACTGCAGAAACATAGACTTGAGGGAAGAAAAAGCAAGAAGTAATCCTAATATGTTTCCCAGCACAAGAAGTTTATAATGTACTTTTATTTAGCTGTCTTTTGTATTCCACATACTTCTGCTTCAGCATCTCCTGGCAGTATTTTTGCCTATACCATTCACCTCACAGCACAAATTTCTCCTACTCTTGGCTTCTTTTCTATTTCTGTCTTCTAACATGACACAAAAAAAATGTTTCAGCATGTCTTGGCTTTCACCACATGTTACCCCTTTTCTTTGTTGATATAATATCCACAAAGGGTCTCTTTCTTTCTGTGTTTCCTGTGTGCCTACTGGGAACAGCAGGTTAACTTGACATTAATTTCCTGTGTTTCAGTATATGAACTTTATTTTCTGGGCTTTTTTTTTCTGAAAAAAAAACCCTTCAGGTTGAAAGAACACTAGCTGACAGTTCTCAGTGCTTCTCAATGGAAATAATTGTTGAAAACAGCAACAATCACTTCTCCCACTGTCAATGTTGCAGTTATATGAAGCAACGACCAACAAATAATTTGTATGGTATTTATGTTTTTGATGTCTGCACCACTGTTATTTACCTCTTTCCACTTATTATGGAACCATGAGGAAATTATCCTCTGACTATATTCTTCCTGGTAAGAAAGAAGCATCTACGTTTATTAGTTAAGATTGCAGTGAAAGCTGAAGAAACATTAACTCTCTGGCAACCTGTCCATTTTTCTTTCTCGGAAATTTGAAGGAAATTAAATCTGTTATACTAGATTCTACCTTCCCATTTAAATTTAAAACACAGTCTGTAATAAACAAAATTGTTGGTCTTTTAAACACTGTGCAGAGACATGATGATTGACATTTGGCAGTGTTAAAAGTTGGTCTCAATGATCTTAAAGGTCTTTTCCAACCTAAATGATTTTATGATTCTATATTGACTACTGGTCATGCATTTAGGCTTAAATTCAGTCAAGCTTTCAACTTTTTAATTTGTAGAAACTACATTTGAAACACTAACACTATTTCTACCTTGTTGTTTCTATTGTTACATCTCTGCACTACAATAGTCTGTTAAGGAAGCAGCTACCACTGCTTTTGCAGTTTGAGTTAATTGGATATTAGCAAAACAATTTTTCTATGGGAATTATTCTTCTAAATAGTTCTGTAGTGGTATTCCTTGTATCTGTGTAATAAACTACCTTAAGTCCTATCTTTTGTCTCTTCTAATGTCTGTATGCAGTTTAAGATATTATAGAACAAAATGTAAACAAATTCTGACTGGGGATATCCCTCCACTTAGTGGAGTCAATATTTTGAAGAAATGCTGCTGTTGAAGAAATGCAGTGGGTTGATCTTCATAAAAATACAAGAAAACTTGCTCTTTAACAAAGATTGGTGTTTCCCTAAAGTATGTTTGGGAGTGTCATGTTAAAAGGAATGTAATTTTGGTATTTGTCAGTCAGAGTCCCAGATCAGATTCATAAAAATCAAAATTAGTTACTTTATTGAGAGCAGCAAAGCAGATTTGAGATTGCCATTGATAAATTCAGACTACAATAGTGCTACTAGTTAAGGTTAATACTGCTAGCAGAAATAATAACACAGCAACTCAGGTGTAACATTCACCAGAGGATGAAAGGTTCAGTCCTTCTCTGGGCTGGAGGAAGAGAATGCAGCCCGTTGACTGGTCTGTCAGTGTTGAGGTTCTTCTCTCCCAGTTGAACAATCATTTTCCCCATCTTTCTATCCCCCAAATGACAAGGTTTCTCCCCATCTTGGTGACACGTATTATGATTTGGATTGAGAGATGAGTGCTATAGTCATACATATTTCACGTCTCTACAATCTTCAGTAGTGTATGGAAGGGTGGCAACTTTAATAAGCATTTCATAGGTAACGAGGCAAATGTTAGTTATCAGATATGGTACTCTTTTCTAAGGAAAAAAAGAACCACACCAGCTCCTGTTATTTTGTTGTTCTTGCTGATCAAAAGCAGGGCTGCCATGCCTACTCAGGGTACCCTCCTCAATTGCATCCTGTGATAGCCAGGTGAGTCTCCACACCCCTGGATTACACTAGAGATAACAAGGTGATTCTCAGTCATCTTTTAAGCACTGAGGTATCTCCTTATTATCCAAACTCCACAGGGAGATTGGAAAAGTGATAATCACGAAAATTCTGAGAACAATTTCATTCTTACTAGTAATTATGCATGACTATTTGGGTTTAAAATATTGCTGAATTGATTTCATGTAAATTTAGACATCATCTGTCAACATGTAACAATCCCTATATAATGAAATAGGGACCTTATTGAAGAATTAGAAATCAAAACATCCAAATTTCTAAATCATACTTGCTAAAACAAGTTCCTAACTCTTACAGAGATTATTCTGGTGGTAATCCACCTTTTGAGCCTTGTCTTAACCCTCATAATGACCTTTAAAAATTTCTTTAGAACTCTTCATTCAATAGCTAAATAGGAGGCAACATCTTTCAAGGTTGTTCTGTTGACTTATCAGAGAACTGAGATCTGACAAAGTCCTATAGTTTAGTAAAACGTCTAAGAATTGTGGCACATGATTATCACAGCACTTTTGGGAATGGAAACCTTATCCTCTACTTTTCTGTGCATAACCATTGATACTGACAGAGAAGAGTTAAAGTTGTGTATAATAGGCTACTTCATCCTTCACCAGTTTCCTATAACATTTTTATTAGCACAATGTCTTTCCTTCTTGATATCACGGATGATTGCACAAAATGATGGGCAATGGAAAGCTTCTCACAAACATGCAGATATACACATAACTCATGGGAAGAAGAACAACATCAAAAATCAGGACTTCTCATCATCACCAAGGAGATAGGTAAACAATGTGCTCAGGAGCAGCCAGAGCTAGTTGGAGTTGGCAGTACAGAGCTTACCACAGTAACTTACAAGTTTGTTCTGCAACACCTCATAGCAGAGGCAGCTTATTCTACTTCCCTTAATGTCAAGCTTCCTTTCTTATTATGGTGTTTGCTAAAAGTAGATTACTTGAAATAGTGTATCTTTGTTTAAAAGTGTAAATTAATGGCCTAAACTTACGGCAGAATGACAACTTGCAGGGACATAGGGGAAGATGCTGTTTCTAAACAATGATACTCATTAGAAGCATTTAAATGTCTCTTTGTATTTATAGATTGGCAAAGAATGTATGTTTGTTGCCCTAATTCCTTCCACCTGAGGATATTAAAACTTGAATAAAGACTCACTGTCCTATGTGAGATAAGCAAATATAATTATCCTCATTTTACTGATAGAGATGTTGAGACTTGGGAGACTGACTTGAATTCACATAATGGTGATCAAGATAGCAGGTATATCACTAATTTCTACCTTAGTAAGTTTATATCACTGTTATTTGTTGAATATTTAATGCTGAAATTTAAAGAATACTGAAGTTTGATAGCTGATGCAAAGATTAAAATTCAAAGTGTTTAAAATATCCAGAAATTAACAACAGCAAAGTGCATAAAGGTTTGTAAGGACAGCATTAGTTCATAGCTACCATCAGAGTTAATAGCTATCACTTGCTATCTAAAAAAGACACGAAAGCTGCCCAGGATGATTAAATTCCAAAAATGACTAAACTGGATGTCCTAAGTTTGAAAGAAATAACTTGAGGTACCTTGAAGAGACTGTTCTTTAGGAAGATGTCAGTGCTCTTAAGGATATGAGGCACCCAAATGGTGAAATATCCTCAATTCCTAGATATTTTTTATTTTATTTAACATTTAAAGTCTTTAGACCAAGTAATACCTGTGTCATATAATGGTTACACCGTGCCTGTCTCAGTGAAATAGTTGTGATGAAATAAGTAATACATAATAAAAATGTTGTCATTAATCAGTATGTCAAAACTTTCTAATTAATAGCACATTCTTGAAAAATATTTAGCATTGTCTCTTACAGTACTAAGCAAAACAAAGTTAAATAATTATAAAGAAGCAATAATAAATGTAATTAGAATATTGTATTTTACAATTGTCAATATTAATACCAAGTAAAATTTGTAACTCCCAGCTCTAATAATAATATTTATAATCAGAAGCTTCTAACAAAAATAAACATAACACTATATTTTGGAAAGCATTTTTTTAATTGGTCTATATAATATTCTAGTTTTCCACTAACTTTATTATTTTAAATTCAAATATTTTTATATCAGGTTCAGGTCCATCAGAACATGAGTATTTTACAATTCATACATGAAATATTAACCTGTACGCAATCTCATATTATTACTGTCCTTTGTATTGTGTGAAGACTAAATTATTAATATTAAAACAAAGAAATGAGAAACAACCAGCATGAGGCACAGGAAACTACCATTTTATTATGGCATTGACTTTTTAGGAACAAGGCATGTTCTTATTGCTTGTTATTCATTCTGTTTAAAACAGTTTAGTTTATGTTCAAAATATAAAACATTCTTTCTACCTAATTAGAGGGAAAACAAAATCTTTCCTCTCCTTATTTAGAGTCAGAATTCTAGCCTTCTGCTGAGATAGATAACCTTTCCTTCATGAGATAACATTAAAGTAATATTCTTCACACTTGGAAGATCTGTAAGCTTACGGATTGCTGTAGTTGTACATTCACCTGGAATCCAGATGAGAAATGATGCACTTGCTCTCTGGTGAAAGTCATAAATCAATTAAGTAGTGAATAAATATAAGACTGACTTTAGGTTCAATAATGGAAAAAGGAGATTATGAGTAAACATTTTTAGCATCCTCTACATAAGTAGTTAATGCTAGTGCAGTTCTTTTTTTTACAGTTAAAAATTGCATGGTTGTGAGTTGTGGATGAAGTCTCTATTTAATTACAATTATAATTTATGCCAGAGCATGGGGTACTTAAGACTTTAGGATTTAATTTAATTTTTTCTTTTTTTTTTTTTTTTTTTTAAATACTTAATCTATTTGAAGGGAGACAGTACAGCGGGAGGTGCTGATCTCCTCTCTTGGGACCAGCAATAAGACACAAAGATATGAAATGAAAGTGTATCAAGGGAAGTTCAGATTGGACTTTAGGAAAAGGTTCTTTGCTGAGAGGATGGCTGGTCACTGGAAGAAGCTCCCCAGGGAAGAGTTATGACACCAAGCCTGTCAATATTCAAGGCCCAACTGGACAGTACTCTTAATCATGGGATTTGATGTTAGGTAGACTTGTGAGAAGCAGGAAGTTAGATTCAATAATCCTTATGGGTCCCTTCCAAGTCAAGATATTCTATGATTCTATGTCCTAGAACCATGTATTTACTTCCATGCTGTCACTCGAGAATAGCCAGAAAAATTCAGAAAACATTTACTCATTATCCGTTATTTACACAGAAATGTCAAAAATATGAATTCACAATGATGAAAAGTAATTTTATTAAACTAGTAAAAGGATGTTTATGAAGAAAAATTCCTAGTATATTTCTAGGCATAATTTCAAAAAGAGGGTAAATGCCTCAGTACCCAGTAGTAACATATAATCAGAGGGAATGATGTATAGGAGGAAAGATGGAGAAATATTTACAGAATTCCAGAAATATAGCATGCATATGACTCAAAGAAAAATCAAAAGAGAAACAAAACATGACAAAAATCAGGCTTTTCAAAAATTATTCATCCTGAGATGAACTTGTCTGGATAGTGAGAAAAAAAAAAAAAAAAGAAAATAGAAAAGAGGTAAGGGAAAAAGAAAAAAAATGTAAGAAAAAAAGAAAATAAAACAGAAAAGCTAGAGCAGCATAAAATCTTAGTTGTTAAAAGTGGACCTAATCCTCTTGAACTCAACGAAACTTTAATACTTTCTGCAAAAAAAAAGAAGTAGCCCTATAATATTTCAGTGATAACAAAGGACTGAAAGTGCCCGTGAGAGAGACAGAGTATTGTTGATGTGTTCATTAAATTTTCGTCTACAGCTTTGCCAGTGGAAACAACTTTTCCTAAGGCTCAAGACAACTTTGTAATTACATATTTTAGCTGGAGACCACAGTTATGTGATAGTTTGTGAAATTCCTAGTGAACACAGACAAAATTGAGAAGTATATGTTATCCAACACAAATATGTTTGGAAGCTAGGGTGAAAGTTCATAGTGGAAAGAAGCTGTAAGAATTCAAGAGTAAGGAAGCAGAACTAAGCTAGCCATGTGTCAGCCCAGGATAACTCATTAAAATAGAAGACGCATCTTCTATGTGGTTGAAGTCATCTTTGGGCATGGGATTTTGAAATCTGGAATTAAGAACTCAGAACTGTAATTTTAATATATTAGGCATGAAACAGATTAAGTTATGGTCTCCAGATTCTGACTGGAACATACTGTGTAACATGAATGTCCCCCCAGTGAGGATGTTCAAAGCATGGGACTCACTAGATTAACAAATAGTGGTACAAATGGAAAATATTAAATGGAAGGAATCATAAAGCCACTTGGTTCAGTAAGTTTCAGGCCTATTTGGCAAATAATAATGTAGGCTTTATTTCTGTCAGTGGAAGAAGGATAGAACACCAAATGTCAACGTCAGTAAACAACATCACTAGATCTGTAAATTGTCTTCCTTGAATTATTGTGAAGCAATTACTGTGAATAAATTTTTATTTCCCATTGAAGAAATATTCAAAATGTGTGTATATAAGGATATATGAAATCTCCAAAGCCAGGCTGAAGGCACTTTACATAATTTTTCTACAAATGTATTCTGTTCAGTGATGTTTTGCTAAGATGTCACTGTTAGAAAGCAAGCTCATCAGTGGAGACAAAAGTAATTTACCAACTGAATACAGCAAAGTTTTATTTGTTCCATCTGCAGGCTATCAAAATATATTCACAAGCACTTCAGGACTGAAGAACATCTGTTTAGACTTGCAAGATCTACGTGTAATTTTATATACCAACAGACTCATTTAATCAACCCTATTATTAGCACACAGATGATCATCTATCAAAATATTTTTATCCTTTCACATTACATTGTGTGCAGTCCTCTACAACCTGACCATAATATATTGTCCTTGAGACAACACTCCTTGTGAAATCTCTTCTATAGCTATAGTAATTTGCAGAAAGCTACAATCTGTTATTTCTTCTGCAAAGAAGCAATATGAATAAAAAAACTGAGAGGATAATTTATTTTGATTTTAAACTGTTCTTGTATAACAGGAAATACTCATTAACAGTTTCCAGGGAAGATACTTCTGTTGTACACAAAATTACGAGTTAAGATACTGCTTCAGACTGTCTTGACAGTACCAATGCAAGATCAGTCATATTGGAGTTGCATATTATTAAAATAACACAGCAGAGTAGAAAGCTGCTGTTAACTTGACATGGATTTGCTACGGCAGTTATTAAGAAATTCAGACACTGGTCATAAAAGTATTTTTTTTAGGAAGTTCACATCCACACAAATCATCAAATGTTCTTACGGTTTGCATGTGTCTTTGCACTGGAAAGGCGATAGACGAAAAGCAGTATCTGGAACCTTCTCTATAAATGTGTAGTGTAAAATAGGTTGGCAGTAGTTCAATACCTCTTCTACAGTAGCCTTTCTCTCCACATCTTCTGCAGCAAAGGATAATACCCTAGAACATACAGTTCAGGAATAATAAAGACATTGCAATAGGTAATGGACTTAGTCATATATGGTCTTCTTCTTAGTTTAGATTAATCAGAGTTTGGACATAGCTACTATTTCCCTAATTGCACAGGGTGGCTGGGAAATCAACGTTTGTCATGCTAGTTATTTTCTGAGATGTTTACATAATCACAAGATCTAGAGAGTTAGAATTTAGAAAGGATGGGAGAGAAGTAGGAAACAAAAATTTAAGTGAACCATGCTAAATATCTGCTGTTTCATTTTGTAGCTTTTACAAATGTAGTCTCTAGTCCATACACAAGGTTTTTTTACATCTGGTACAATGTTTGTCATGTTTGATCTCCCCTTGCATAGCTATTCTGGGAAAGCTAAAGAAAAGTAGGCAGAACATGTTATTACAGGCAGATGACCAAAATGTTTCTTTTTCACTGCTTAAAAGCAAATACAAAATAAAAATCATACCATGCCAGAGTTTGCTGTTTTGCAAATGCAGTATTATTTCTTCTTATCTGCAGTTTTTGTTGTCAAAAGATTGTGACTTATGTGTAATTTGAAACGCCAGACCAAAACTGTATTTTAATTCCTTTTTCTAGACTCCATCGTCAACCACATGCCCCTTTCTATACTCATGTATTTTTCACCCTCTCTAAAAGCTTTTCAGAAAATGTAGTATTCTCAGCATTTAATCTCATTCTAAATCACAAAAGACATTCATAATCATAATGATAGGTAACACAACATGAAAGAGTGTAAAGGCTGAACTATTTATAGATTGGTTTTTGGTTTTGTTTTTGTAGTGGAGTAGCAGCTTTCCGGGGCAAGGTTCAAGCCTTATATAGTACTGTATTCAGTTGTTCTACAATGGTACCATAATCCTGAGTAAATGTTGACAGCATAATGTAATATGTGTCAAGATAAGACAGTCTTTTATAACTACAGCAGAGCAAAACTGTTCATATCTTTGATCTGTTTGAAAAATTATATATTGAAGAAAAGATGATGTGACATTTGGCCAAGTTCAATTTCAGCCCTGCTGTGTTGATACATAATAATATGAACAGGATTTTTTTTTTCACGAACTTTCAAAGTCTCAAATACAGCATCCTCAAGACAACATTGTATTCCAGGCATGTTATTGAGGATTGCAAACATCATTCTTTGAAAAATGATGCAAATATCTGTCTTTGAAAAATGGTGTATGTTGTTGCAGGTTTGTATAGTTATATTTAAAGTGGAAGACATCAACATATAAATGTTTTGAGATCTGTGTCATACTTAGTAGCATTTTTGGTGTCAAACACCCTTAAAATAAAAAAAAAAAAAAACCTAAGCAAGTTTACTTCACAAGGATAGTATTGCAAATAATTTCTCAGTTAGTGGAAATGAATGGCTGCAATCACAGCAGATTCTGAAAGTTGCTATAATCCTTTAACCTCACTAGGAATGCTCATGTTCTTTGTTACTGTCTTAGAAATAAATTAATTTTAAACCTTTGAAATACATCTCTCACTTAAAATGATGTTATCGTTTCTAAAACATGTAACTGATACTAGGTTGACTTTTAACCTTGTGAGAAGACATTATTTTTCAAACAGACTTTTTCCTTTGACCAAAATTTAAGAGTGTGGTATAATAGTGTTTCGTGTGCTGAAATGATTTGCTATCTGCATGAACACAGCAGCAAATCAATTTTTGTTTACGATGTGACTATCACTGAACACAATATACAATCCAGCAGGTGTTAAATAGGAATAAGAAGTCATATTTATTTGCAAATGTTTTATCACAGGAATTTTGTTCATCACTACTTCTCTGAATTTAATCTAGGTTTAGTACATGGCAAACCTCTGAAGTATTTTAGATAAACAGATTTATGTCAGTATAGAGTGCTGAGCCAGTTTCCAGCATTAACTTGACTGAACGATGATGACCTCCTAAGACAGTAAAAATGTTTAGAATGTGCATTATTGCATATACACTGTTTGGGATTGTTTGTATCACACAACAACATCCGCATGTGTTGCCTGATCTAGTTGAGAGGCGTCCCTGCCCATGACAGGAAGGTTGGATTAAATGATCTCTAAGGTCCCTTCCAGTCTAGGCCATTCTATGATTCTATGATTCTTTCTCAGTCATATCATATAGCTGCTGTTCAAACTGTCATAACAGCACCTTCAATTTCTCTAACACTGATTACACCAGAATTGTTTTGCATAGCAGCAACAACAACCGTCTGTCCACCAGCTCCCCCAGGTCCCTCTCTGCCTGGCAGCTCTCCAGCCACTCCTCCCCAAGCCTGTAGCGCTGCTGGCGGTTGTTGTGGCCGAACTGCAGGACCCGGCATTTGGCCTTAGTGAAACTCATGGAACTGGCCTTGTCCAGTGATCCAACCTATCTAGATCCCTCTGGAGAGCCTCTCTGTCCTCAAGCAGATCAAGAAGTACCATTGACTAAAGACACAGTTCACTATCAGTCTGCACCAAATTAATTTTTTTGGAGAACGAAACTGCTAAAAACCACAGCCAGAATCGTGGAACTCAGTTCAATTTTCAGAAACACTGAAAGAAAATAATTATTCAGACTTTCTTTCTGTGAAAATTTTACATAAATTCTTTATACAGTTGCTAAGTCAAAGCTGTTAACTGAAGACTGACATTTTGATATTGATGTCCACGTTTTTATGTATGAATACATGTACATATACATTTGTATTTCTATGTGTGTAAGAAGTAGTAAAACCAAAGGAAAATATCAAATAACAAACTAAAGAAAACTTTCAGACTGCAACCAAAACTGGTGTAGATTTTTGAGGAAGAAGTGAAAAAATAGATAGCAGATGTGAAGGAAAACTTGAACTGAGAATTTCTTGCAATATCAAAAATATCTCTGTTTAAAAAAACCCACCAAAACCCCAATCAAAAAACAATAGTAAAAAAAACCCCAACCCTAATATAGAAGTGAAATCGGGGGGGGGGGGGGGGGGGGGGGGGGGGGAGGTAGATTTTACTGTTGAAGGTGGTGAAAACATGGGTGGCATTTTCTTTTGCTGTTTTCCAGTACTGAACAAACAGGAACTTGGTGTACTACCATACAGTAACACTGTAACATTTTTGCTAGTGAATACTTCTACTAGTTTTAGGAAGAAACGATTAAGGGATTTACTCTTATTTTTAGTTGTAGTGCCAAAATGACATGCCTCTAGCCCAATTAATGTCTTTCTCCTCTATAGTTTTAGAATTCCATGGCTTAAGAAAGACTGTAAAATAACAGGTTCTGGCGTTGACACTTAGTGTGCTAATTTTCACTGCTAAGTAAATTTCTTACTGCCAAGTTATAAACCCTTGAAATATAGAGTTTATAATATAAGTGCTGCTACAACCTTGAATATAACTGAACAAATGACACAACTATAATTATGCTCTGTGAGAAACATAATAATGTATTCTGAACTCATAATTTGGTCATTTATTTTCTATAATTGCATTTTTACTTCCTCTTTAAATGAACCTTTATAATTTTATAAACAGCATGGTCTTCTCACTAAAAATTAGATTTGCTTCTCCGTTGTTAGTGCTGAATTCTTAGCTATACACACCCTCCCTCTCTCTTTTTATTATTTCTACAGTGATTTGAGACTGTGATACAGAAGTCTAAGGACCAGAGTTCCAAAAATAGATTGGAGCTCCTTTAAGATGAAGCTCTAAATGTCCCCCATGCTTGACCTAACCATCTAATAATGTTCTAAGAAAAAAAAAAAAAAAAAAGTGTTAGAAACCAATTTGGTGGGAAAAAAAAAAAAAGAGAGAGAGAGGTGCAAATCAAATATTTGTTGATTTGTTGTTTTTTTTTTTTTTCATTTAACTTCAGTCAATCAAAAGCAAAGTCTGGAGAAAATTTGTTTGTTATTTCCTTCTGTGAAACATCTCACTGAATGAGAACACCTCCTTTTCAAGGTAATTAATGTGATTTCAATGTGATTAATAAAGCTTTGAGATGCCCATTTTTTTTTTCTGCTGGAACCTGGAAAATGACAGACAATATGAGAGTACTTAATATTGAAAAATTGTAGGGTTTAGGATGCTGCTTCTCATACTACAGAAATTTTTAGTCAAAATTTTAAACTCTCATATTTGTCTCATTTGTCAGTCTTCACTCTGATACAAATGGCTTCTTATTTGAACACAGTGATGATTTTCACAGTGCACTAAGAGAAGTAATTATACCGTGTAGCCTGACCTGTATAACTCAGGCCACCAAATCTTTCAGTTATTTTTTTAATGTCTGTTTGTCATTAATCATAAATAAAGAATTTTTGAGGAAAAAAAGCCTTCAAAAGCCCTTCTATTTTTATATAGTAGAGTTGATTCCAAATCTGACAAAGCAGCAAATATCCACAGTATTTGTCACATAATTCAGAAGAAAATAGATAGATAGATAGATAGATAGATAGATAGATTGATAGATAGATAGATAGATAGATAGACAGATAGATAGACAGATAGATTAAAAAAACACCAAAACAAACAGTTGTTTATTTGAGTAGGTCTATTTCTATCTTACAGTATTCACAACCCCTTTTTCCCAGAATGCAGCAACATCAAATTAAGACCAAATAGTTATGCTACCGTTGTTCCTCATAAGATGCTTATCTCAGCTACAAACGCTCCTTTTCCTTTGACACCAGCTTTGACTTTAAGTATTCCCCACAACTGTATATTTCTACCTGTGAAACACATCTTTATTTGTGCTACTACTACTGTTCACAAACATGTATTATATATCTGTTTACCAAAACAATTTGGGATAACTAGTCCTTTTAATAATAGTCCTACAAAAAAGAAACTTACTTATTGTTCTGTGAAAAAAAATAAAAGCTTCTTACACACTTAGATGGCTTTTCAAGAGAGCCGTTAAGGTAAATTTTAAAATTATTGGAGCACTAATAATGCCAGTCTCTTTTAAATACATCCCCAAATCCATCAGAAATACAGCTTTTAAAGCTGTAATGCTACGTACTAAAAAGAATACATACTGATTAACAAATCTGAAATTTGTCTTCAAATGTTTTCTCTTCCATTGTTATCTAATTGAATAATTGTAGTGTGGTTTCAGATTTATTCTCTGACCTTAAGAAATTTCCATTCTAAAGCATGAACAATCTACATGAGAGAAAATAAAAGCAAAAAACCCCTAACTAACCAGTCAAATCAAAAAGCAACCCATTCCAAACCTCCAAAATTCCCATGCAAAGCCGACTGAAAGAGAGAGACGGTAATGTCTACAAATTTCTGGCAGGAGGGAATAAAGAATATGGAGCCAGATTCTTGTCAGTCACACCCAGTGACAGGACGAGCACAAATTCAATGAAATTCTATTCGACTTCTACAGTGACAGCAGTCAAACACTGGGATAGACTTCCCAGAGAGCTTGTAATGTTTCCATCTCTGTAGATATTCAAAATGCAACTGCACACAGTCCTACACTGAGTAGGAGGCCTTCAGAAATGTGCTGAAATAATAGTATGATAATGCTTGTCTTGAAAGGCCATTCATCATTTAATTAATTTCAGTTCAATAACCAGTGACCTTGCTTATCACCCCACCCTTTACTCACTCTGAGATTGGAATGGAATACCTGAGAACAAGTCTATCAAGTAGGCTTAAGTCTCTTTGAAAAAACAACATGACATTAGTGGACTCAAAGGGGTGACGGGGAGATCAATTTTTGCTGAGATTGTCCAATCAGTCATACACAACTGCATTAACATTGCTCCAGTGTTCTCCTTGTCATTAAAGTCATTCTGGTCACCCAATGCACTGACTATGAATGTGGGAAAAGACCTGACCTAGATGCAAGAAGAGATCAGGAATAACTCAGTACATCATCTGGTCAAAGAAGAAGAGGCAGTAGTGGCTGTTTATTCTGATGCAAAGACATGTAGTCCATATTGATTAAAGTAGGGAAGCCAAGACTGTGACCTTTTAGGGCTGAACAGCAGATATCTTCCACAGTGAAAATGACAGGAGGTAGATTGTAAACATATTCTTTAATCCTGTACATTAAAGTCATGGGGAAAAAAAGTATTTGCTTAATACTAGTTAAATATGACTGTGGATTTGTATTAGGTACAAACATGAAGTAATCAATTTTGTATTATCTAATATTTGGGATTTAAAAAATAAATAAGTAAAATATTGTCTCAGTTTCTTGATGAAATCTCACATCACACAACAGTGCATGAAAGAACTTAACCTGTCTATGATGGGGACTTCTTATAAAATGTTAGAAATACTGAACTAAAAGTCAGCAGGTTAGCAGAGTTTTAAAATTAGCAGTATAATTTTCTTTTAGCCAGAGCTCACCTCAGATTCTTCTGTACATATTTCTGAAAGAAAACCAAAAAGAGCAAGAGAGCACAAATCAAAAGCCTCCACGCACTTTTAAAATAAAGTCTAAAGTTTAATAGATCACAAAAAGTAATCAACAAAGCTAAGAAGTAGCTCTCCTGTTAGTGGCTACTGATTTCAACTGGGATGGTATCTTATGAGCTATAAAATTTTCTAGGCAGTATCTATGGTGACAAGGAGAAAATAGAAAACCAAACAATATTATTCAACTACAAACACATTAAAATATGTTTTTAAAAAAGTCTTAGGGTCTTACTAAAACTCACACTCTTTTGCAAGTTGTTTTTGTTTTGACTTGTGTGGAAAAGAAAAAGATGAAGAATTTTCACAATTCCTTTATAAACCGACCACCTTGTTTCTGACACAGGACAAGCAAAGTTTCTGGTAGTGGCACAGAGAAAACAATTACTGTGCACTTCAGGCACTCAGAAAGAGGTCCAATGGAGAAAATGCACAAAATAAATACTGCATATTAAACAAACAGATCATTTACACATAAAATTAATAATACAGAAATGAAGAAGTATTTAGGAATATATAAAGAAATTCATGTGGAAAGATAAAGTGCAGAAAAGGGAAAATCTTTAAAATTAATTCAAAGAGGTGGGACAGGAATGCCAGATGGGAGAAACTCAGCATGCAGAAAAAGATAGAACAATCTTATGATCAAAATTCTGGGTGCCGGACTGGCAATTTCTCTGAGGCTACAGAAACAAAACTAATTACACATTCATTATTTAAAAAAAAAAAAGGAGAGGGTTGACCTGTTAGAGAGCAGTGTAGGGGAAAGGGACCTAGGAGTCTTGGTGGACAGCAGGATGACCATGAGCCAGCACTGTGCCCTCGTGGCCAAGAAGGCCAATGGCATCCTGGGGTGTATTAGAAGGGGAGTAGCAAGTAGGTCCAGAGAGGTCCTCCTGCCCCTCTACTCTGCCCTGGTGAGACCACATCTGGAATATTGTGTCCAGTTCTGGGCCCCTCAGTTCAAGAGAGACAGGGAGCTGCTGGAGAGAGTCCAGCGCAGAGCCACAAAGATGTTTAAGGAAGCGGAACATCTCCCTTATGAGGAAAGGCTGAAGGAGCTGGGTCTCTTTAGCTTGGAGAAGAGGAGGCTGAAGGGTGACCACATTAATATTTATAAATATGTAAAGGATAAGTGTCAGGAAGAGGGAGCCAGGTTCTTTTCAGTGATGTCAATTGACAGGACAAGGGACAATGGGTGCAAGATGGAGTATTCGAGGTTCCCTGAGAACATTAGGAAAATTCTTTTCACTGTGAGGGTGGCGGAACACTGGAACAGGCTGCCCAGGGGGGTGGTGGAATCTCCTTCCCTGGAGAATTTCAAAACCCGACTGGATGCGTTCCTGTGTGGTCTGCCCTTGGTGATCCTGCTCTGGCAGGGATGTTGGACTAGACGATCTCTCGAGGTCCCTTCCAACTGCTAACATTCTGTGATTCTGTGTGATTCTGTGAAAATATTGATGATAGAGTGAAAAACTGTCCTTTTTTTTTTTTTTCAATCTTAAGTGCATATTTTTCTTTTCTTTCCCCCATATAATAAAGTTGAAGAGGTGAGAGATTAGATATGATGTGTTCCTTTCTGAAATGACTCTGATTTCACTTCTGAGGATGTCTCTAATTTACATGGATGATCTTCAGAGTTCCTAAAAAAGAAGATAATATCCAGGGTCTTATTCACTATGAATTAGTGCAGTTTACGTTGACTTGGTGGAACATTTTTACTTCTATCAAATAAGGCCCACTTCGTGTATATAAGAAATATTGAAAGCAGAAATTTAAAATACCACTTCAACTATGACATTTTATATTCAGCATCATTAAGAACTTCAGTTACTCAGCATAACGTGGTCAAGGTATATATTGTCCAATAATGTATGGTATAATATATTTGTCATGCAGATTTTATAGAATAATGTAAATACATTTCTTACCTGTGTCGTTTGCTGCTACTAAAAGTCAACTGATGACATTTGCTGTGGCAATCAAAAGTCAATTTTGAATTTAAGTACTAAGTTTAACTAAGAAATACTTAAACACCACTAGGTTGTTCATGCACAACTTACATGTTTCTGTAAATTTTGCATTTTCAACTGAGTAAATCAAGTTGTTGACTCTTTGATGTAACATGAAAAAACCTGACTGGTAATTTCCCTGAAGAATAAAACCAAATGTGTATACATTCAATGTGAATGTACTCAAATGAAATAAGGTTTTCTGTAAATTTATTGCTATGTTTTGCAGACAAAATTATATCCATCTTATTTAGGAGCTAAGTATATTTTGACTAACATGCTATCTGTTATGAAAAGGGGACCTGATACTGAATAGCAATCACGGTACGGAACTAGAAAAAGAGTAGGGAGAAAAAAAAGTTATGCTTGAAGTTATTTTCTACCTCAGCTGTTTATACCTCCTCAAGGATTTGATACATTGTTTGTAAGAGATCCGTTTTCTGAAGTCTGCTCCACTTCTTCATATATGTGTATACCCAAACACACACGCTTTTGTAAATCTTATTTATTAATCGTATCAGGTCTTATTTATTTATTTATTTAGGTTACAACATGTTCTATATATGGATATTCTGGCACTAATTGTAGAACAGATTGTGTTGGGATTTCTACAGGACTGCACTATGGCAATACAGATTAAGCAATTAACCTTGATGTCACTGTAATTATTAAGATACTTTAGCAAAATGAACTAATTTCCCCACAGAATGTTCTGCTGAAATCAACTTCCACTCTTTTTAAGATGCCAAAATAGAAAACGTTAATGGAAAACTAAATTTGCAATTTTAATAATCTGATGGGTATACAGCCCTTTTCAGCAGTCATCTTTAAGTGCTTCACACAATAGTTCACTCCAAACTCACGATATAGATTTTTACATATAGATCCATAAAAATATCCATATTGCATTTGACAATTAAAACAAGATGTAGTGAAATTTGATGGAAATCTGTGGGAAAAAAAAAAGATTACAAAACATAGAAGTTAATACCTTTTTACTGTGGCTTTACCACACAACTTTGGACCTTAAACAAATCTTATTCTAAAACATATAGCCATGAGGAACTAGCTCGTATTTACATTCTGTACAACATCAGCACTTAATGTTCAGGTAATAAAACTACTTGCATCCAATACCGGCATATTATGTACTAAAGTCTACTATGTTAGAAAAGCAATAACATGAAATATTTTGGCACTTTACTAACATACAGAAATAAACTTTTAATCCTTTTCAGAATCTTATAGCCACTTTAATACTTCAGTTTAATAAAACTAAATTAATTTGTTCAAAATACTAGCTATTTTTTTAACTACCTCAAATATGAAATCAGTATTAATCTGAAAAAAAGAGTCTTTAAAATCTCTTGACTGTCATGTTTTATATGTATAGGAAGAAGAATATCTGTCCTACAGAATTTTTTTATAAAGGACAGTGATTTTTTCAGTCAGATATTAAATGTGAATTGTTACATGTAATGATATGAAGACTAATTGCAAAAGCAAGGTTATATAAACAGTCAAAAATTTAATGTCAGAAATAACAACTGGATTATTATACTATTTAAAGAAACTTTTAACAACTTTCTTCTGCTTGTTAACATTGTTTTATGAAGATAAATTTGAATATATTTCAATTACTATTAATAATCAAAGTAATTACTTGGTGAGCTATCAAATGCACATGCAGAATAATTACTACCACACATTGAATTGTATCTATATTACAATAAAGAGTAGACATATTTATTTACATTACTGTTATTAAAAGGTTTCACTTTCCTTCCTACACAGAAATTTTTTGACATACAAAAATAAAAACAGAGAATAAAAATGATGAAGAAAGAAGAATCCTACTTAATCATTTCAGGGATGAGAAAGTACAAGCCTCAGAATAGCCTTTCCTCGTTCTGTGATTTTTCTCTTTCTGTCTTTACTTCCTTTATCTTTCTTGTACATTTTGAAGATCCTTCATTTTCTCATCCTCTGGGTTTTTGCTAAAAGTATATGACCACTTGTATAGAGGTCATAACATATTTTTTTTTCCTTTTAAATAATCAATTACATATTTTTTTTACAAATGGCTCTCCCATAGTGGATGGATGATTTGTTTCACTTGCTCCTATTGCTCAGGACTGAAAATTCTACCATCTACCATCTTGTTTTCCTTTATCATACCATTTGAATTTATATTGAGATTCAGTCATGATGGGCTTCACAAATAAACACATTTGACACACTTTTTTTCCTCTCTAAATATTTCCATAACAGATATATTCCTGTCATTATTCCTGCCATTTATGCAATTCTTTTTCCTTTTTTTTTTTTTTTTTTTTTTTTTAATGGGCAGTATAATCAGTGGATTACAATGAGGGAGGAAGAAACTCTCTGAATCTGAAATGTTAAAGAATCAGGGTTTCTGGAAGTATACAGACAGAAAGGAAAATAATACATGCATAATTGTAGAGTAAGATAACGTCTTCTTAGAGTTTCTATCAGGAAAATGACAACTCCTATTAATTTTTTCAAACTATCTTTGTCTAACTCAGATCTAATAGTAAGTGAACAAATATTGCACTAAAATATAAACCAGAATCAAAGTATAAACAAAACTGGCCTCAGAAAACAGAAGTTTTCTAGGCGCAGTTCTGTTGTGGCTTTGTTTTCTTGGGTTTTTGGCTGATTGAGTTGTTTCTTGGGTTTTTTTCTTAAAAAAAAAAAAAAAATTACCTGTATTCCTCCTTGAGTTTTGAAATGTTCATAACTACACTTAGAGGAAAATCAGGATAGTGTAAGTCCAATCAATTTTTGAATCATTTTTGTATTTTAAAGAAAAAATACTTTGTTTTTTCTTTGCACACAGAAGAACAACAAGACCTATAAACACTTCCGCCACTTATACTATTAACACTTGTTCTTGAGATAAAAGAGCTAGCCTGCTGAAGCACAGATCCCAAGAAAACTACATGAAAACAGTAATCACCTTCTCAGGTATTAGTCCAATTACCATTACTTTTGGCCACAAAATTCTGTTGGCATCTTAAGCTCTCACTAAGCCATGTAAGACAGGTAGAACCAAAGATTTTTTAGGGAGTCTTGATTATCCAGGTCAAAGATGTAAGCTTCTGTAAAATCCCGATTAAGTGATTGTTGCTATATCAGTGCCATCAGTCCTCCCAAAGCTGAAAGAACTTACAAGAATGAGCTTACTTTGTAGTATGTAAGACTAATGTGAATGCAGTTGTGACCAGTGCAGCACTCCCTGTGGCCTCAATGAACATGTAAGGCTTTTAGAAATCACAATTTAATGTATTTAAAACATACTTGTCTGAAAGAGTGGGAAGAAAGGACAAGAAAAGAAATCTTTGAACAACTATTTGCTGTATACTGTACTGTAATATAGCTTTTAATACTTTTTTTTTTTTTTCCCCAAAGGGAAACATGGTTAGCTTTCATCATACAGATTCATCATAATTAAGTCATGTATACTTCAGGAGTGCGACATAAACTGGTTTCCTTAGCTCTTCATCTCCAGTTTTACAGGACAGTGGATCCTATATTCTTTAGTCTTGGGATGGCTTGCTTTCAAGTGTTTGTCTTTTTCCACTCAATCTATGTTAGACTAAATTATATTGTATTACAGAGACACATCTCACTTGATTTTGTCCAACAACTATTATTTAAAATATTTATTTCAAAAATATTTTTGTTGTGTGTTTTTGTAAATACAGTAGCCAAATTTGCTACTTAATTTTCCATCTCAATCTTCTTACTATCCTTGTATTTCTGCCTTCCTCCTATCTGAGATAATATAAAACATCTTATGCAAAGATTAAAAATAACGAAATTCTTTTCACATGCATAAAAGTAGAGCAAATAATTGGTAAAAAGATGCACTCCTGTAGCAGGTTTACTTCACAAAGTCCTTTTAAGCATACTTATTGCAGAAGGCCAATGTCAAGTCCAATGATACAAACTTGTTCCAGACATTCACATTTTATTTTTAGAAAAGGACAAATAAATCAATTAAAATTTAATCAGTTTTACTACAAATCAATGAAATCTTTTGAAATTTGAACAGTTGTCTTTGGATTTTGTTTTGTTAACGATTTCTGTTTATTTTTAGAAACTTTTATTCTTTCATAGCTATTTCTCCTAGACTTATTCTAAGCTCTGAAAAGCATAAACATCCTAGAAAAAAAAAGTTTTAAAGTTTTTAAATGTTCAGAGACAAGACAGTTGGCCTCACTGATGTGATAAAATGGTTGTGTTTAGTTTTGATAAATTAGTAGTAAATTAATTTTAGTAGAAAGTCTACTCTTAATTTTGTATTAGGATTTTTCTCCTTTGGTTCTGTAAGAAAATATATTATATGGACTGGTTTCATGTTTCTTCAACACGGTAATAATAGTTTAAACAATAGAACAAAACTGCAAGGTGAAACATATTCAGTTAGAATCATGAACACAACTTTCCTCATTTTCACAGAAAAGAAGGCAAGATTTGCTTTGGTTGCAAGCATCATTCCACCATTCAGTGATGATGTTTTTCAAAGCATCTTTTTCAAATACTATTCATAATAGATGAGACAATATTTGCTAGTACTGTATTACATTTCGTAATCATAGTTTGTCAGTATCTTGATGTCTGATACACGATGGCTGCTTTGTGCCTCAGTGAAGTATCCCCGTGTTTCCCTTGACATCATAATTTGGAGATTTTGTTGTGGGGTTTTTTTTGTCTCACATGAAGATTTTTAATTTAGATTATTTTGTTTTGTTCTGGTTATTGGAATACTGATGGTAGAGGAAGCTCTTTTCACATACTGACAAGGAAGGTCAGATGAATAATTATTTTTAAGAAAAATGTGAATAATTCAGATTTTTCAAGAGTGCTAGATTTTTATTTATTTTTTTTTTTTTATCTTGAGGATGCAAGAATAGCCTAAATGAACAAATAGCAATTTTAATTATCAAGTATTTAACCTGTGGAGCTGTCCAAAATCAATTCTTAATAGACATTGTAGTATTTTGCTCAGTTCATACAGTCATGTAAATTCAGGAATTGAAACTTGATTTTCCACACTGATTTACGACTATAGTTCCTTCTCTAAGGAATCTACGAGTCAAATGCATGGGTTATTTAAAAAAAAATTGCTACTTTTATGATTTCCTGAAGTGTTTCTCTAAGTACCACTGTATAGACATTCTGAAAACTGTAGCTTTTAGTAAAAAAAGTTTTGAATAAACAGAAAGCAATGCAAGAAAGAAAAAGGGTGTTAAATAGAAAGATATCTCTGGTCAACGAGTCTGTAAAATATAGACTTATGGATGACAGCATTTTTGAGAACGCATCCCTACACTTTTTTTTTTTTCCTCTCACATTGTTAGTTTACTGATAACCATTGTTGGAGATAGCATGATGGTGGCAAAAAGACTTTTTGCTTTAAGTCTTCTTACATACTTCATTCTTATTATTTAGTGATAATGTTCCACTAACTTCCAGAAGCTTCAAGAAGTATTCCTTCTTCCTCGCATTCACCTTCGGAAGATTTATTATAGGACTCAGATTTTCAAGAGCTTTAAGGGAAGCTGTACCATTTCCTTTCCAAGTGGTGGCCAGAACTCTTCCTTCTCTTCATGTTTGGCCTTTTTTTTTTTTTTTTACCACTATGGGGTAGATTAATTCAGATTTTTTTTCATTTTTATTAATTCTCTGAGGTGCAGAATTAGCAGTCTTTACATAGAGCAGAGGACGGGGAAAACGATTTAGAGTAGTTGTTTTAGAATAATAGACTGGAATTCTAGTGGTACTGGTACCTAGGTGAATGGTAGCAGTGCCACAAATCAAGATATTTATTTTACTACAAAACTATCATAAAAAAAAAGAACTTTTCACACATATAAACTTGCTGTTATACAATTTATACCTGCTTGCAAGAGGAAGTATGCTCATTAGAGTACAATATATTTTGAGTATTCAAATGCATGAAATCAATTATTTGTATTTCATCAGATTTCTGAAAGGTAAGTTATGAAACACAAAATAACATATGTCCTCTCCTTATTCACATTTAAACAAATGATTACTAGTTACAGACAATATAGAGAAAAAAAAAACTAATATCAATTTATCATCTTGCAGTGTTTATGCTTTCTGAAACATTTTGTAATATATAGATCTGCCAAGAAAACATCATCTAGAGTAAGACTTAAAATAAATCATTTAGGATGAAATTAAGACCTGTTCAAGGCACCCTAAAACTGGCAGATTCAATGAAAAGCATCAATGTTTTTTTTTCATTACTTTCACAATTCTCTAAGCATTTTTTTCCTTAGGAAATAAGGCAGATAGAAAAAAAAAACAACAAACAAAAGACGTGTTATTATAAAATATGTGCAATTGAATAGAATCTTCAGAATCCTAATCTCTTTGGAGTTTCATGAAAATAGGTAGAAAGGTAAAGAAAAGAAGATGCTACACCAGCCGTTATACTCTTTGTCATTTATAACATTGCAGCAGAATAAACCTCAGTAAGAACAATTTGAGCACTCGGGAATATATATATGCTAGGTACATCAGTATTGCTATATGCAATAATGCTTATAACCCAACCTTTTCTAGGATATTGATGGCTGGAGGGAGGAAGTGTTTGTCTGGGGTGTGTGTTTTTTTCTTTGTGAAAATAAAGTCATAGAAGAAAGACGGTTTTCTTTGTTTTGCTTTGACCTCCGTGTAATTTCCCTGTTGGCCTTTAAAACTCCATTCTATACATCCATAAAGTCTTTGCTAACATTTTTAGAAAACCAAAAGCTTTTTTTTAAAAAAAAAAAAAAGTCTTGTCCACATTATTCATTTACAAGGACATCTACCATATTGACAGGTTTAACTGACTAGAATATCTCACCTACAGGATGATGTAAAAGAAAATATTGATTTTAACTGTAAACACACAGTCCTGTGGTGGCATTAACAAGTCACACATTTCACTCTCTTTTGTTTCTGTAGTGCTGGTAAGTGTAGAGAGTGCTTTTTAACTTACACAAAAGTTGATATAACCTTTCTTTACTGAGGAACCAGCACTACTAAGACTGTCTGAGGTGTTATAACAAGATATTCACTGTACTAATGTGAATATATTGTTGAACCAAATTTCCTGAGCCTGTTATGCATGACTAGTTTTCTCCAAGTCTATTGAAACCAGACTCTTGGTCATAAAGAATTTTAACCTTGTGTCATGAGAATTTGCTTTTGATAGGTTTGCTGTAAAGATATATTTTCTGGTTCAAATCCCTCAGCCTAGTTATTACTTCTCCATCTCACTATTGGTTAATTGCACTAGAACTGTGCTTTTCAGTCATTTCTGAATTAATTTGAATGATACCATAGGGATTTCTGAACTTTTAATTTAGCATCTGACCTTATCAGTAACATTACCACTAATTTTTGCAGATTTTTTTTTCTCTCTTATGATCTCCCACCAACAGTATTTCAACATCATGAAAATGTATAAAACTAGAAATTGTCATCTGAGTTCCCACTTGATACATGCAGGAACCCTGTAGTGAAAAACTGAAAAGGATTCCTAGCATGAGGCAAAACATGAAAATTTAATTATACCCTATGACTTTTGCACTTTAAAATATGATACTTTGATTTCACTCTCCTTCTCTTCTATTATTCTTCTTTCCTTTATTTGTTCCTTGTATTTCTTTAATTTGAATCAATCATCATTTTTTTTTAGTCCTATTTCGTATCAGTTCTTGAGGAAATTATCTATAAACTGAAAAAGCACTTGATTAAGATGACAAATTCCTGACACCTCCTTCAGGAAAAAGAGAGCCAAGAACAATCTTCCTCCATTATTGGATACAGGGGGGAACATTGCCATCAAGGATGAGGAAAAAGCTGAGATACTTAGTGTGTTCTTTGCCTTAGTTTTTAATAGTTAGACCAATTATCATCAGGGTATATAGGCCCTTCAGCTGGAAGACAGGGCAGAGAGCAGAATAAACCCTCTGTAATACATGAGGAAGCAGTTAATGACCTGTCGAAGTCTCCTGGACACTCACAAGTCCATGGAGCCAGATACAATCCACCTGAGAGTGCTGAACGGCTGGCAGAGGAGCTTGGCAAGCCACTTTCTGAAGAGGGTCCCTTTGGAGAGCCGGTCAAGACAACAACAAATCCCACCAATATGGCTTCAAGTTGTTCCCCCTTTATTGCTCCGGACAGCTCAATATATACAGTTAAGCAGTGTCCACGCACCTGCCCCTTAACAGAGTTGGTCAGTTACAGATTTACATGTGCCAGCCTTTTATTGGATAGTACCATTCAACTATGCAGGCGGCTCTCGCTCCCCCTTCTCCCCCCGGCAAGGCTCGTCACAAAACAGATAAAACCTCCTCCTCTCAGTGCCCCAAGGCAGCTCCAAGGACAGAGACTTTGTTTAGGCCTAAGCTGGGTTGTCCAAACCTTTAAAGAGATACCACTCCCCTTCTCCACAAGAAATTCCCCTGCAACTTTCCATCATTTATCAGCAGCCCTGGTTAACAGGAGAAGTCCCAGACGACTGGAGGCTTGCCAGTGTGACACCCATCCACAATACATGCCAAGAGGATCTGAGGAACTACAGACCTGTCAGTCCGATCTCGGTACCAGGGAAGGTGATGGAGTGGCTCATCCTGAGTGCACTTAGATGGCTTGAGCAGGACAACAAAGGCATCAGTCCAGGGCAGCACAGGTTCAGAAAAGGCAGGTCCTGCTGGATCAACCAGATCTCTTTCTATGACCAGGAGACCCATTCAGTGGATGAGGGAAAGGCTGTGGATGTTGTCTACTGGAACTTTAGTAAAGCCTTTTACACCGTCTCCCGGAGCACTCTGCTAGAGAAGCTGGCGGCTTACGGTTTAGAGACGTATACTCTTCACTGAGTTAAAAACTGGCTGGATGGCCAAGCCCAAGTGATTGTGATGAACAGAGCTAAATCCAACTGGCAGCCAGTTGCAAATAGTATTTCACAGGGCTCGGTTTTGGGTCTAGTCTTGTTTTATATCTTTGTCAATGATCTGGATGAGGGGATCAAGTGTGCCCTCAGGAAGTTTGTAGATGACATCAAATTGAGTAGGAGCGTTGATCTGCTCGAGGAGAGGAAGGCTCTGCAGAATGACCTGGACAGGTTGGATTGATGGGCCGAGGTCAGTTGAAGGAGGTTCAGCAGGCCAAGTGCCAAGTCCTGTGCTTGGGACACAACAGCCCCAGGCAACGTTACAGGTTTGGGGAAGAGTGGCTGGAAAGCTGCTCATCAGAAAAAGACCTGGGGGTGCTGTTTGACAACCTACTAAACATGTTTGCCCAGGTGGCCAAGAAGACCAACGACATCCTGATATGTATCAGGAATAGTGTGGCCAGCATGAGTAGAGAGGTGATCATGACCCTGTACTTGGCACTAGTGAGACGTGAGTACTGTGTTCATTTTTGGACGCTGCAGTGTAAGAAAGACATTGAGATGCTCAAGCGGGACCAGACAAGGGTAACAAAGCTAGTGAGAGGTCTGGAGAGAATGTCTTATGACAAGTAACAAGTGATAGCACAAGAGGAAATGGCTTCATATTGCACCAGGGGAGGTTTTGGTTAGATATCAAGAAAAAATTGTTTACTGAAGGAGTGATGAAGCATTGGAACAGGCTGCCCAAGCGTCGTGTGAAAGGTATGTGGCTGTGAGAGGTACGTACTCCAGCTAAGCACTTGCTTGTTTCAGAGCCCTGTTAGGGACTTGCACCGAGTTTTCAGAGCCCCACTAAGGGCTTGCACTGAATTTTCAGAGCCCCGTTTAAGGACTTGCACTGAGACAATTTGCAAGGTAACTAACAATAAGTGATTTATTGAAGCGACAGGTACAAGATTCGGAGTTGCTGTTGATAAATTCACTTTCTGCAATAGCGCTAATATACGATACTAATGCTAGCAAAATACTATCTCGGGTATTACACACCAAAAGGTGGAAGCGCAATTCTTACCAAGAAGGCGTCCCTGTCTTGGGTGAAGGAGAAGGAGCACAGCCCGTCGACCGCCTCTTCCTCTTCTGGGGTCTTCTCCTCCCAACGACACCTATCCTCTATGTTCCTTATATACTATCTTTCACTCCCCCCTGCCCCCACCCCGGGGTGGCATTCAGCATGATTTGAGTGAAGAGTGGGTGACTATAGTCATATAGGGATATTAGGGTAAAAATTTCCACTCTGGGCCCTGTGACCTTCAGGATTTTATTTTGCAACAACTTATCTATGTGCAGGATGGTTCACATTGTTAGTCTTCCATGCGGCCTTGCTCCTTAGCCAACACAGGGCTGTCCTGTCATCAAAAGACTCCCTCCTTCGGCTGGTTCTCACTGTGTAGGCCTTGTTTTCCTCCGTTCTCTGGGTCTGCACAACAGATAAGTGAACACCTGCATTCAGCAAGTCTGAAACCCTCAACCTAAAATATCACACCAAGGAAGTGGTGGAGTTGCCATCCCTGGAAGTGCTCAAAAAACATGTGGATGTGGCACTTCAGGACATGGTTTAGTGGTCATGCTGGTGTTGGGCTGACTGTTGGACTTGTTGATCTTAGAGGTCTTTTCCAATCTTAGAGATTCTATGATTCTATGACTCTATGATTCTATGATTCAGTACCACTATGGATCTAAATTTTATATTTGAAATTTCTATGTGAACTTCACAGCCAAAAGCTAAGGACAATTCAAGAAAATATTTAAAGTAAATACTTTAAGCATTTGACACTGTCTTCCATTGCACCCCCATAGCTAAACTGAGGAAGTATGATCTGGATGACTGAGTAGTGAGGTGGATTGTGAACTGGTTGAAGGAAAGAAGCCAGAGAGTTGTGGTCAATAGGGCAGAGTCTAGTTGGAGGCCTGTATCTAGTGAAGTCCCTCAGGGGTCAGTACTGGGGCCAGTGCTGTTCAATATATTCATCAATGACCTGGACGAGGGATTAGAGAGCACTGTCAGCAAGTTCACTGATGACACAAAACTGGGAGGAGTGGCTGACACACCAGTAGGCTGTGCTGTCATTCAGATAGTCCTAGACAGGCTAGAGGGCTGGACAGGGAGAAATATTATGAAATTCAACAAATGCAAGTGTATAGTTTTGAACCTAATTAAAAAACAACCCCATGTGCCAGTATAGGTTGGGGACTGATGTGTTGAAGAGCAGCGTAGGGAAATGGGAAGTGGGGGTTCTGGTGGACAGCAGGATGATCATGAGCCAGCAACATGCCCTTGTGTCCTGGGGTGTATTTGAAGTGATGCAGCTAGTAGGTAGAGAGAGGTCCTCCTGCCCCTCTACTCTGTCCTAGTGAGGCCACATCTGGAATATTGTGTCCAGTTCTGGGCCCCTCAGTTCAAGAAGGACAGGGAACCTCTTGAGAGAATCCATCGCAGAGCCACAAAGATGATGAAAAGAGTGGAACATCTCCCTTATGAGGAACGGCTGAAAGAGCTGGGTCTCTTTAGCTTGGAGAAGAAGAGACTGAGGGGTGACCTCATAAATGTTTATAAATATTTCAAGGGTGAGTGTCAAGAGAAGAGAACTAGGCTCTTCTTGGTGCTGTCCAAGGGTCAATGGGTGCAAGTTGGAGCACACAACGTTCCATGAAAACATTAGAAAAAACTTTTTCACTGTGAGGGTGGCAGAGCACTGGCACAGGCTGCCCAGGGAGGTTGTGGAGTCTCCTTCTCTGGAGACATTCAAAACTCACCTGGACGTGTTCCTGTGTGGCCTGCCCTAGGTGATCCTGCTCTAGCAGGGGGGTTGGACTAGATGATATTTTGAGGTCCCTTCCAACTCCTAGCATTCTGTGATTCTGTGAAATATCTGAAAATCTGCATTAAATAATCTTTTTCCTAATATTTTAATATATGGCCTTCAACAGTTGTAATAACTGAGCTTTTGTTGGGGTGTTGTCCAGACAACCTTTTTTAGACTATCTAGTATTCCAGTGAGAAATCACAGAACTGCACATTATAGGGCTCAAAGGGAGCTCAAAAGATCATGTAATACCTGTCCTGCCATTCAAAGATGACCTCCTTTGGAAACCTTCACTTTTTATGCTGATCACTGCATAGTCAGAGCAGCATTCATTTTATTAGGGGAAAAAATAAATTATGAGTCATAGATTTTTTTTCCATATTTATCACTCATTTTGGATGATAAATTGCTGTGATGACCAGCTCCTTAGAAAAAAAAACGGATTAAGAATTACAGTTTCCAACAAGATTTGTGATGGAAGTAAAAACTTCATTACGAGGTTGGCATGAAGTTTCCCAGTATTAGAAAAGGTCTATCTGATACAAGGTAAGACAGAGATCAGAGATGACAGGACACTGAATAAAATTTACTTTCAAAGTATTGATCTTCAGCAAGTTACTTATCTTCAGGAGAAATATTGTTAAATGTACAGCTTAGACGTATATTAAGTTTTCATAAATAATATCTAACACCTTGAAAACAGAGTACTTATTAGTGTTGCAAAGGGATCAAAGCAGGATTTTAGGGGAGAATGAAGCACTCCCTTAGTTTAAAATACTGTCATATAAGATTATGAGACCAATGCAAAACATATTTTTGATATTGAAATTTCAATCTTATTTTGAAAACACATCAACACAGTTACTAACATGATTTACAATGTAATACATTACAGTTATTTACAATGACTTTATTATAAGTCTGTTGAAACCATAAAATGTAGTTTTGGTTTGGTTCGGGTTGCGTTTTTCACAGTGGAAGAACATACTATTGGAAGCTTTTGAGAGAACTTGAAATTAGTTATTAAAATAATTAGAACTGTGAGAAGTTATACGACATCCATAAGGGATGGAGATACAAGATATAAGAATGACAAAATGAGAAGTATGACAAAATTACAAAGTGTTTTAAACCCACTATATTATGCTTTTGTGACACTATGTTATCAGAAGAGCAATTAAATCACTTTTACAGGTATTATCACAAATTAAGTGTTGCTGTACAGTAGAAGTGATGTGAACATGGCAGTTGTAGACACAGTGATATTGTAACCTCTTACAATTTGACAAAGCAGGGATACCTGGATCCCCACTAGTTCCTCATCAACTATGTCACTGTCTTTTCTGGAAAACACTTTGGCAGATTCAGTACAAAATCACAGGTAGTATTCTTCCCAGAGCATTCACTAAACCTCCAAATCCATAATGTTCTCAGGGAAAGAAGCCTACAGAACGAAGCTTACTTTATTTTTTTAATAATTTTGCTTAATCCATCAAAAATAAATGGTGCATGATGACCTAGCATCAACTAAAGGACAAAAATTACATTAAATGTTGAAAAATTATATTGAGTATGGAAATTTTCATAGGCATGATCTCTGAGGAAATGGAATATGACCTAAACAGTTTCTTTCTGAAAAATATTTTTTAGATCCCAGTGGAAAATGGTCATCCTAGAAACAACGTCTGCAATATTCAAAGATATCTCATTTTATGGAAGAAATACAACTGCAGTTCCCTTAACAATGAGGATATTGTTCTTACCAATACACGTTCAACTAATCCAAATAATCTTATTTACTTGAAGTAGCTTTTTCCACATCACCAAAGTTATCATTAGGGACTATTATAACTGGAGTGTTTCCCATTTATTTCATCACAGAAACTTTTCATTTATTTTGCCTGTGACAGAAAGAAACAGAACTGCTGCTGACAACACGGCAGGGTTGCTGCTTTTCGCTGTAACATTAGTTTTTGAAATAATAACTCTAAGTACAGATATTCTAGATTTTTGCAGGAAGAAAAAATCTTTAGGGAATAAAGGAAACATTAGTTTTGTTTTGTTCCAGGATGCTCATCAAATAATTGCTGCAAATGTAACTGTGGTTAATTACTGCAAGAGTTTATCTGTTGTTAAATTTATGCTCTTTGCATTCAGGTCTTGTTTTCCAGTAGTTGTCAGTAATTAGTAATAAAGAAGTTGGTATTAGTGAGCTCTGAATTACATCTTCTTCTAGTTCCCCTGAGAAACAAGAGGCAAAAGAGCAAGTGAAAATCACTAGTAGAAACTTGTTCTGTTCTTTTGTCACAGTTTGAGCCCACCCAGGTGGCAACAAAGAACCATGCAGCCACTTGCTCACTCTTACTCCCTTCCCTTTCATGATGGGGAGGACAAAATCCAACCTCTTGAGGATCAAGATTAGGGACAGAGAGCTCACTCACCATTTATGGTCCTGGGCAAAAAAAAAAGAGCTGACTTGGGGAGAAAACGTTAATTTAATTTAGACAACAGGAACTCTACCAGTTTATCAATCAATTAGATCAGAGTAGGACGGTGAGAAAATAAATACAATAAGATCTTAAAACCACCTTCCTCCTACCCCTTCCTTCTTCCCAGCTAACTCCTTCCCCACAGAGGTACAGGGGGGCAGGGAATGGGGGTTGCAGTCTGTCCATTACTTATTGTCAATGCCACTCTTTCCTTGTCAGGAAGGTGACTCCTCACAGCCACTATTAATCTCCTTGGGCTGCAGTGCCTCAGCCTGCCATATCAACACAGACCTCAACAAAATCTCTGCTACATCTAGCTTCTTCCCCTCCTTCCTCTTCACTGACTTTGGTGACAGCATGGTTACTTCTCTCCCTTTCCAACACAAAGGAACAGCCGTTGCCCAGCAGGTTTCCCCTCCTAAATATGCTCATTGCAGAGGTGTTGATTAGCTTAGACCTGTTGAGAGGTGGGTCTGACTTTTACTCGGGCTGGGGGAGGCTCTGGAAGCTTCACGCAGGAGCCACCCTTTTAGCCATCCCACTACAAAACCAACCCCACCAGACAGAAACCCCAAGCTTCCACTCAATGGTAATCTGTCCCATGCTAGGCCATGCTACACTACACTGTGTGATTTTATGCTTTTCTGTTAGTCCATTCTGTCTTACTCTCTTGGGTATATTGGTTTTCGGACAGGAATGATGGTACTTATGCTACATAGCATAATGCCAGCGAAAAGCTAGGTTAATTGCTAGCGGCTGGATGTTAAAGTTGGTATTAATGTTTGTGCTTTAGCTTTCTCAATCTCAGCACTGCTCCGAAACTATGAAAATCCATAAAGGAGATGAATCTGGTAGTGTACACTGTGTACTGTGCTGAAAGAAGAAATATAAATATGAGGTCTTATCGATACATATTCTCTGTACACACTATTAGCTATGAACTGAAGGCAGTGTCAACATTTGGGAGGGCTAAAAGATGACTGTGTTTAAATTTCTTATTTATTGGCTAGCAATGTTTTAGCATTCTCTTCGGGGGTAACAAGTTAAGTCATAAACTTTTGTTGTTTGCAGTTTATAAAGATACTTCGTCAAATGAATATCTCTTATTCGTGAATCTGAAACTTGCATTAGTATGGAAGTTCTCTGAAGTACAATTGTATTTCTGTATTGAAGGATCTCAGCAAGCAAATCATAGAATCATCCCCTCTATATATAAAAGTAAGTATTATAAAAAATAATTCTGGATTTCACTTCTCAGTATCAGGCTGACTATTTTTCAGTGATAGACCTCTTTCACAATAAGGTAACTAGCATTTTTACAACAACACTGAGGCAAAGAATTAAAACAGTTTGGAAGAAGAATTAGATCTCCATGGAAACTTGTGAGAGGGGTATTTTTTCCCACCCATTATACATTAGTAAAAGTAATGTGGAACAGATTAATATGGCATCTGAGAAACTGTAGGCAATTTAGACTTTATTTATGAAATAAGAAAAGAAACACAATTTTCTTCAGGAAACAGGCTCACCTCAAACTCTAAGTATCTATTTTTAAGTATGGCCACTCAGTTTCAGGACAGAGACAACAGTCTCAGCACTCAAAAATCAGGCAAATTGATTCAAATGCAAATTTGTCTTTAATTGGATTATATAAAACTATTTTCAAGACACCTACTTGAATCTAAATCTTTCTCTTAAATTTCTTAAATAGTCTGGGTCTCTCTCTTCTGGTGTCTATCTCTTCCAGGATTGTGTTTTTTGGATTTGTTCCTCCTGTTTGACCAGCCAGGAACAGAATGGGCCTTGGTCAGCAAGTGCTGAGTAATTACATTGCACATTAGCCCTTTGTATAATCTGCTGTTACTACTGTTATCATCATTATTTTAATTTTATTTAATTTCAATTATTAAATTGTTTTTATCTCAACTTACAAGTCTTCTCACCTCTGTCCCTCCAGTTCTCTCCCTAAGTCCCTGGGGAAGGTGAGCAAGCAGTTGTGCGGTGTTTGGCTGTTTACTCTGTTCAGGCCATGGCACAGAGAAAATATATTGAATATAGACCATCTTTAAACCATCTTAAAACAGAAAAACATCTTAAAACAGAAAAATTAGTTCAGTTCCACATGTGGGGTCTGGAATTCTAATTGAGATGATGATGGGGAGTAGAAATAAATGGGGAATAGGAAGAAATTCTTCATTGTGAGGGTGGCAAGACACTGAGACAGGTTGCTCAGAGAAGTTGTGGACGTCCCATGCTTGCAAGTGTTCAAGGCCAGGCTTTGAGTAACCTGGACTAAGGGGAAGTATCCCTTCCCATGGCAGTGTTTGAAACTAGGTGATCCTTAAGAACTCTTTCAAATCAAACCATTCTATGATTCTAGGATAGAAAGAATTTTAATGCAGCCAAGGAAAGTATGGCTAAATCCAACACCCATCAAATGGGAATACTTACATTCAAATTAGAAATAATATGCATCTTTAACAGTACTGATGTTTTACCTGTTAGAAGTACTTACCACCAGACGTAAGGAGACCACTGCCGCTTAGAGCTGAGGCTGAATTGTTGTGCTCTTCCTGTCTGTGGGACAACCATCCTTCCCAATGCACTTGGTAGACCTGCATCCTGAGTCTGTGTTTTTTATGTACAGTGAAGGAGACAGAGCACCATAACCCTGGCCACACACATTTCCTTTTGAAGAAAATATGACTAGCAGAATAAAATATTACTTCACTTTTATCACAAGTCATTAATCCAGGCAATCAGGGAACCAGGTCTGTGGGTCATGACAAGGAGGGCACCTACCCTGCAGTGCAGATAAAATCGTTCCTGATTTCATCTTCTTCCTAAGATGTGCTGTGTCTCAAAGAGAAATCTTGTCCGTATTATTGAAGTTAGGGCAAGGTCTATAGTTTTTGTTGAACAACTTGATCAAGATAAAGAGATCCGTTCTTCTGAAAATGTGAAGAATTATGAAAATAACTTGTGTAGAAGTAATATTAGCTTAAAGACAAGCCACAGTACTCTGATCTACATCAGTGACATCATTACTCATTTATATGTTATTTCTCTCACTGAGTTTTGTTCTGCTCCTCATCAATTCATCACTAAATCATCCAATAATAGATTAGTGTAGTGGCTGTCAGTACTCTGTAACAGCAATTACATGTAGAAAGGGAAAGCACAGACCAACATAGATTTTTTGTGTGCACCTGAGGTCAAAATTTGGCTAACTATTCTGATTACTTGTGTGCTCATATATATGATATCCTTCTTGAAACAAAACGAAATGGAAAGGTCCACTGTGATAGTTACATAAAGCCTATTGAGACAGAGTATTTCTACATGGAGTATTGAGTGAAAACAAATGTGGAAATGTAACAGAATTACTTAGAAGAGATTTTTTCTTAATTTGTCTAAGAAACTAGAGACAAGGAAGATGTAGTAGAAAAACATTGCACTCTGCCTTTTATAAAAATCAATGAAATGGGAAACAATTAATCAAACAATATTGCTTTTCTGTTATGTCCTGCAGAAGTGATTACAGGTTATCAGAAGAAATGTCTGTTTTCTTGATGACAAATTGACACAACATTAATGTGATTTGATCGTGAAATAGTGATCAACTGTTTGATAGATTCTCAGTGGTGTGGTATACAGTGTGTGTACTTTAAAGGAATTTGCAGGAAAATTAGACATCGAATATGGTATCTTAAATGGTTCATATGTGCTGTGAAAGTGACAGCTTAATTGCATGAGAAATGAAAGAGGATGGACATATCTTCTGTATCATACCATGAAAATATCATTTTGGTGAACTCAAGCACAACACTTCTTTCAGATGACTGGAACTGGACAGAACACACAAAACTATGCTCACTGCATAAAACCACAGGAGTTCCTAAATGGTCCAGAAGAGAACCAACATACTACCCTTATGTCGAAAAAACACAATTTTTCCAAAAATGGAAAATTAATTAAAAGGGACCTAGTCCAATGATTTCTTTTCTCCCTCACCTCCCACATTTTTAATCCTTTCAGTGAGAGGAGAATTCTTGGATATTTTCACAAATTTTTGCTCAAAAAAGCACTGAAATTAAGTAGAATCAGCTCTTTTTTTTTTTCTTCCCCCCCCCCCCCCCCCCCCCCCCCCCAGCCCGGGGGCATGTTACATTTTTTTCTGGTGCAATACTACTTTTTTTTTTTTCTAGTGGGATGCTAAAAGCAAAAGTTATCTCATTTATCTGCATATGTTTGGTTTTTTGTTCAGAATGATTGCATAAAAATGTTTTCTGTTGTCATAATCTGTCTACTCTGTAACACTACTTTCTGTTGACTACCTCTGTAGGCATTTTTAAATGAAATATTTCTTTCAGCTCAATACTCTGCATCTACTATCTTATCTTGCTTGCCATGTGTCTAGTATAATTCACACCTTGTGACAATATTATCAAAACTTTTATTCAACTTTTCAGTCTAAATAGGTAATGTTTCTAAGGTTATAAAATAAATATTTTGTATTAAAATTTTAAGCAAATATTTCTGTCTATGTGTATGTTTTTATAGTTTAGAATTTTCAGTCTTTACGTTGTTTTGTAGTTCATCTGGATTTGTATTTACCTTATAACGCAGTGATTTTCAGCTAAAACTTCAGACTAAAGCCCTATACTTTTCATTCAGAACTATTAATTCCACAGAACTACTGTCCCACAAAAATTTCATACTTGATATTCAAATTACACACGATTATGAAAAACGAGATTAACAAATGGAATGAGTTTACTGCATCTGCAAGGGCATGGGTAGTACAAATTCAGCTGGTCATGTTCTAGGGAAAGATTTTTGATGCTGACGTCTCCTGCCAGGAGAGCACAAGCTTTGCATTAGGAGAAAATGACAGGACTAAATAAATGGAACATCAAGGGACTGGGAATACACAGCAAATAGGCACAGCTAGGAGGTCATTTGGAAAGAGAACTGGCTGGATGCAATTGATGTTAGGGCACAGTGACAAATCTATCATCTGTCCACCAGCAGAAAAAAGACACAGGAGACTGAACTGACTTCAAAGAGTACCTGTACTAGCAAACAGTTTGAAAAGGGATAGCTGAGCTGGAAATTGATATTCTATCTTCCTTTCGTTTCTCTGCCCTTCGTCTTCATCCCCTGTTCTTGAATCCATCCTTTCCGCCTTTCTTACTCCTTCCCTTTCCTCCCTCCCAGTTTTAGATATTACCTTACGATGCTTCAGGATTAGCAATGCACAGTTATTTCTCCATTACCTGCTAATACCAACTTTAAAAATCAACTATGATAGCTTTGTTTACAAAAGGCTGATGAGAGTTTTAGAGATACTTTCCTTTCCTGAAATTTCAAGGAGAGTCCAATACTAGGTTACTGGGGATTTTACTGATGATAAATAGGGAAAAGAGGAAATAAAATGAATAGTCATTATCGGCAGATAAGAACCTATGTATGAGAAAAATTCTACTTTTTTATTCATTTCTCAGATATTTTTTATTCTTCATATGAATAAATAGCAAAAGGGTCAGTCTTCTTTCCCTAACATTTTTTATAACTGTAGAATTTAATTGTAGCAATTAAAGAAAACCCCGCAGATGTATATTCAGACATTTGAAAGAGTCTTCCTCAAAGAAAATATAATTTTGTGCTTCTTAAAAGCTCATATAGTTTGTCATACATAGTTCTTCATACATAACTCTTCATCAGACCGACCTGCTGGAAGTCAGCGTAGGAGAAAGGGACCTGGGGGTTCTAGTGGACAGCAGGATGACCATGAGCCAGCAATGTGCCCTCTTGGTCAAGAAGGCCAATGGCATCCTGGGGTGTATTAGAAGGCGAGTAGCAAGCAGGTCTAGAGAGGTTCTCCTGCCACAAAGATGATTAAGGGAGTGGAACATCTCCCTTATGAGGAAAAGCTGAAGGAACTGGGTCTCTTTAGCTTGGAGAAGACGAGGCTAAAGGGTGATCTCATAAATGTCTATAAATATGTCAAGGGTGAGTGTCCAGAGAAGGGAGTCAGGCTCTTTTCAGTGATGTCCAATGACAGGACAGGGGGTAATGGGTACAAGCTAGAACATAGGAGGTTCCACAAAAACATTAGGAAAAATTTTTTTCACAGTGAGGGTGAAAGAGCACTGGAACAGGCTGCCCAGAGAGGTTGTGAATTCTCCTTCTCTGGAGCCATTCAAAACTTGCCTGAACGCATTCCTGTGTGATCTACTGCAGGTGATCCTACTCTGGCAGGGGGGTTGGACTAGATGATCTTTTGAGGTCCCTTCCAACCCCTGACACTCTGTGATTCTGTGATGTGTGCTTCAGGGATTGTGAGCATCTGAGGTGATACACTTTACTATTAATGACTTTTGCTACTCACTTATGGGAATTGCTCTATTTACGCTACCAGGCATCTATTAGCATGACAGGACTGGCAGACAGCACGTTAAACAGGTCATATAATCAACATCTGCAAATAAAACTCATTTATCATGCCGATGTCAAATTTGTCAGAAACCTTTCTGGAAGCAAGAAGGAACCACAAGAAAGGTTAACAGATTTAAAATGCTGTTGAAGTCCTAACAAGTAAACATGTGCAACAAAGAACTTATTTAATATTTGCCATACTTTGTTGTCTCTACTTGTAGAGAGTAATTGAATAATCTATTTGCTATTTACTATAGCTGCACAACATCCTATGGAGGAATCATTTTCAATATGAATAAATGGTCTTGATAAATGCTGAATGGAAAAATATACTAGTGTGCAACCAATGAATTGAAAAGCTCATTTAGGTCCTGAATCTGTGAAACACAGAATGAGCCCTGTCAGTGGCTATTCTCTCAATTTGTGTATCCTAGAAAATTATGAAGAACCATTTGTTACCAAAGATACTCAGATTCTTGCAGGATCAGATACTAATAAACAACCATTCTCACAAATGAGAATGTCTGATATTAAAATGTCATTAAGACTAGCTGTCTTCATCCTTTCAAAATTGTTTTTCTGCAAAACTCATTTTGAAAACACCAGAAAAATAACTTAGGGTGTTCTAAAGTAAACTTGTCTGTCAAAACTATACTGCTCATTTTTACTGCATCTGTAGTTAGATATTCAAGATGATACTATGATTTGTTGCTTCTTCACTGACTGGTTTATTGTCCTAATTTTAATTAATGATAAAAATGAAAAATAACTATAATACAGTATAACACAAAGACAGGATATTAAATGCATCAATCATGCATGTTTTATTTCATTAGTATAACCAATTTTCTAGTTTACAAATTTAGACTTTCATGCAGAGGATCAAATTAAAGAAGAATAGTTGTGAAGGGAAAGCTCATCTCATCAATAAATTAAGACCTGGAAACAGATGCAAAGTATTCATAGTCACAGTATTATTGAAATCTAAATATACTCAAAACTAATGCATGTTACATTATTTTTATAAGGTTGTGGGATTCTATGTATGGTACTATTGATTAAATTAGTACATCTTTATAGAAAAAGAAACATGATAATTACTAAAACATAACATTTGCCAAAAGTTCATTGAAATGCGTTTTTATAGTTTCTATTTCATTTTGTGTTATTTAGGTCTTATTCAATGGATGACTCGCTGGATGGATACATCCAAGAAGAATGTCTGCATTTCATGGAAAATGGAAATCCCTAAAAAATATTAGCCCATTTGTGTTAGAGGTGAAATAAGTAACCTGCTTCTAGTAATATCCTATTACTTCACTCAGTCAAGTGTTAGGTATTGGAAGCTCGTAAAGGAGCTGCATAGTAGCTAACAGGTACTGAGAGAGAGACAAAATATGAAAACAAAAGTAATTTCAGCTGTATATTTAATATACTAAAAGAAAATTAGAATCTATCAACAAGTCAGGTACATACGACAGCTTCACAGGCAAAATGTTTTCTTGAAGATTAGGTATATTATGGCCAGTTGAGAATTTTGATGAAAAAAATGTCATAAAGATGAAATTTTACCATTTCAGATAAAACATGTCCTAAATAAATATCTTGAGTTTATCTGCTCATCTCAACTTCCAAAATTGACATAGATTTTTCTTTAGTTAATTGAACTGTATTTCCATTGAATTTTGGTGTTCTTTTTTTCTGTCTTCTGTGCCAAGGTTTACCCCTAGACAGGAACACGGTCCCACTCAGCTGTTCCCTCGGTCTCCTTCTCCCAGGTGTGATGGTGGAATGAATTGAAAGGCTAAAAGTGAGAAGACTTGATGGTCGAGATAAAGACTATTTAATAGGTAAAGAAAAAGCTGCATGCACAAGCAAAGCAAGTCAAGGAATTCCTTCACCACCTCCCATGGGTAGACAGGTGTTCAACCATCTCTAGGAAAGCAGGGCTCCATCACACGTGAAGGTGACTTGAGAAGACAAGTGCCATCACTCTGAATGTCCCCACTTCCTTCTTCTTCCCCCAACTTTATACTGTTGAGCATGATGTGATATGGTACAGAATATCCCTTTAGTCAGTTGGGGTCAACTGTCCCAGTCATGTCTCCTCCCATCTTCTGAACTCCCAACCCACTTGCTGGTGGAGTGGAGTGAGGAGTCGAAAAGGTCTTGGCACTGTGCAAGCACTACTCAACAGTAACAAAAACTTCCCTGACATATCAACACTGATTCCAGCAAAAATAAAAAAAAGTACCTGCATACCAGTTACGGTGAAGAAAATTAACTCTATTGCAGCCAACATCAGTACATTCTCGTATTATTTCTGTTCAATTTTTAGTTTCTTTCTCATTTCTTATCTGTGTATTCCTGGAGTGTGTTGCCTTGCATGCTCTTTCACTTGAGAAGTATGAATTGTTCCAGACTGGTCTGGTGTCATCATCTAAAGTCTGGGTTTTTTTCTTAGGAGTCAGTACTTGTTTAATTGTTTGTTTTCTTATTTGGTTGAAACCATTTTTGCAGCACTCCACGAATTGCTAGGAGACAAGCAAGGACCAGTAGATTTTGAAGCGGAGTCTTTCAGTCCAACAAGAAACTAGGCAATCTTTCTCATGGATAAATTCTGTCTGATGACTTTTTAGTTAATAGTTTTGATTGAGACAGAAGTTATTCACAGATTCAATGCCAGAAAGCTTGCTTGCATCCCTCCTGTTCTCCAGCCTCAGGCAGTAGCAGTGGTCTAAAACATTTTACTTTACCCTCATCTTCTCAGAGTCTTAAGGAAAGAGGTGGTAGTGGGTCTGGAAAACTGGAGAGTGAGCTGCCTCAGTGGCATCCTTCTCTGGAGGTCTGTAGAGACAGAAAAAAAGAAGACTGGTGAAAAAAGGAACCTGTGGAAATCCTGCTACATGTGAAGGCAGCATAACCAGCAGATTTCACATAAGGCCTTTACAAGTCCCTGAAGAGTGTTTGTAGCAAAATGAGTAAGATGCAGGAGAGAAGAGATGGTGCTTTGCAGGAAAGGTGATGGTCTCCATTCTGCCAAGCATTAGAAGAGTATCTCCCGTAAGTCACCACAATGACTACTGATGAAAAAATCCTGCCACAGCATTTCATTCAAAGTTTCTAGATTTAAGGGTGATGGCACTCACCCTGCTTCTGAGGCCTACCTCGATAGGAGGGATAGTAAAGTACTGATACAAATTTCTTCTGCTCATTCACATCACGATCATTTCTATAATACTTTCTTGCATTCATATAATACTGTGTTACCTCCTGTGAGTGCACACAGTACTCTTTTCTTTCCTCATAACCGTTGGTCTTACACAGAATCCATTACTGTACAGATATAGCCAACTTTTTTATTTTCTTTTTTCTCCTATAGGGAAGCATCATGCTTTTCCTGAGTATCTCACTTTTCTGCAAGAGTCATTGAAACTATTGGGTGACTATCTCTGTCCCAAATCAAAAAGACTGAAACATTTAATCATCCCATGCCAATCATGAGGAATTTAAACACTACTGTAGGTTCGTTGTGATGTTTCTAAACATTATTTTACCTTTTTGTATTTTTGTTCTTGAAGGACAATGAACTATTTTATTATATTTTCCATCTTGGGATAGGACAAGGATCTGAAATGTATATTTTGCTGGAGAGAGTCCAACACAGGGCAACTAGGATGATGAAGGGAGTGGAGCATCTCCCTTATGAGAAAAGGCTGAGGGAGCTGGGGCTCTTTAGTTTGGAGAAGAGGAGACTGAGGGGTGACCTCATTAATGTTTACAAATATATCAAGGGTGAGTGTCACGAGGATGGAACCAGGCTCTTCTCGGTGACAACCAATGATAGGACAAGGGATAATGGGCTGAATCTGGAACATAAGAGGTTCCGCTTAAACTCTAGAAGAAACTTCTTCTCAGTGAGGGTGACGGAACACTGGAACAGGCTGCCCAGAGAGGCTGTGGAGTCTCCTTCTCTGGAGACATTCAAGACCCACCTGGACACGTTCCTGTGTAGCATAATCTAGGCATTCCTGCTCTGGCAGGGAGATTGGACTTGATGATCTTTCGAGGTCCCTTCCAATCCGTAACATTCTATGATTCTATGATTTTCATTGTGAAAGTGACAAGTTTTTTTTTGTGTGTTAGTAACTGATGACACAGATTTTTAGGAAGTGTCTGTTTTAAATAATAATTGGTGGCAGTTTGTTCAGAAATTTTATTTTCCATAGAGGAAAATGCTGAAAAATGTAGTTAATTTCTTTAAGAACTGCTTCTCTGAAGCCCAACAAATTATTTCTCTGATCAAAAGACTTCTATTTTGCAGATGACTTGACTTTTCTTTTCTTTTCTTTTCTTTTCTTTTCTTTTCTTTTCTTTTCTTTTCTTTTCTTTTCTTTTCTTTTCTTTTCTTTTCTTTTCTTTTCTTTTTCATTCATTGGTCAAATGAGAAAACATGAGTAGGAGTGAAGATTTTTAGTATACTCCAAATTTCATTCTGTTTCAAAATTTTCCTAAATATTCCATTACACTCCAGTTTATTTTAAAATATTTTTAGTATTTTAAAATCTGCCTTATAGAAAAATTATGCTCAAAATTAAATTTTGTTTAAACAGTTTGAATCTTTTTCTCATTTTCTAGTTATATTCTTTTTCATTAAGAATAGGCTCACACCTTTTAAATTTATTCCTAGTCATTTTTTTTCCTATCTATAGCTTACTTTATGTGTTTTCAAACTTTATATTGTTTAAAATGAATTAATAAATATTCTTCAAAAATATTTTGACAAATAAGAAAGAAGAGAAATGTTTCAAGATTCTGGCAACTACTGAGAAAGTGAAGGAGGATTAAAAAGTATTTTCTTTTGTTGCCGTTGTTGTTTAATATCTTTGTGATTTCTCCTAAAAATAAATGGGGCCAGGGGGAATAAGGCCAGACGGGAGAGAAGCTAAGGTGGTTTTGGTTGCTGGTGGTAGCTTACATTAGCTGTCTTTTGCATTTTTTGAACTTTTAATGATTTTTTCCTTCACTGTTAACTTTTGTTTTTCCTGAGATAAAGGAGTATTTGGAATAGAGAGGGGAAATAAAGGAAAAGCATAAAGAATCCTGTAGAAGTTTGATCAGTGTAACACATCAATCTCAGGCTGATGCTCTGAGATTCATTTCACTGCAAGGCACAGGAATGTTTGAGCTGAGGCAACTCGAAGAGAAGAGACATAGAAGAAAGGTTGCAATCGTTGTGACAAATTGATACATAATAATTTCGAAACACCTCTGTGTTTCCTCTCAGATATATTTCCAGTGACTGTAAATCTGAGTTACCTAACAAATCTTCATTGAAAAGGAAGACAAAGCAAATCAGAAGTAGAATACTATCACTGCAGTTAACAATTTAAGTTTCTTGGTGAAAAAAACTGGCCCAAGTAATTAAAGCAAATGTACTAACACTAATTTCCAGGGCAGTTTCATTTTTATTTCTAAGCAATAAATAGCTTCTTTTACATAGAGATACAATAGAATTTAATAAATGATTTTATTGTTGTCAAAGTTAGCTACAAATAAACTGAAGTATGTTTAAAAATAAAAAAATAAAGAAATAAAGAAAATAGATAAGGTCAAAGTATTTTGTACTTTTTTTTTTTTTAAAGTCATGTCTGTTAGAACATGATGTTACCACATATAAGCAGGCTATTACAAATCCCAATTCATTCCCACCATAAAAGATAATAATTGGTATTAGTAGTAACAGTAGTAACAAGTATGGGTGATATGACTGTTTAGTTAGCTTCAACAGTTTAAAAGAAGTGAGAGATCATTAAACTCAGGAGCTCTCTGCAATAGTTTAATTATTCTAAAAAGGGAAATTAATCATCATGGCCATTACAGTGAGCATAGAAAATGGCTAAGCAGGTGACAAACTGAGGCTGTTACCTGACCACTTCTCAACAATCTCATTTGTCACCACAGCCACACATATAACTTGACCACTTGTCCTCTCTGGTTGCCATAAGTTCTTTAGAGCAGTGGCTACCATTTCCAGTTACTAATTTTTATTTACAGTACAGAAGAGTCTAGATAGTCAGTTAGTAAATATGTCCATCATATAAAACCTGTTGAAAGTCCAGTAGAGTATTTAAGCATTAATCTTGTTCCAAATGAATAAAAATAGTTCATATAATAATTTTTATCAATCAATAATAAAAAAGAGGTCTAAATGCTGTCTTTTTTTATCCCATGAATGTTGGTATAGTAAATTGAAGATGCACGTTCTAAACTTTTCCAGGAAAGAAGTTAAAAGATTGAGGGACCTTCTTAAGAGTAGTACAAAATAATTTGTCAGCTTTTTTATTTGTAGTGCCCCCAGCTCTTTGTACAACAGCTAGGCTAACAGAGGATTTTCATGTTGATCAGCTTTTACTTTTTAAGTCTATTGTTTTTCCTGACATCATTATGCAAGCTGCAGCTGTAAGCAAGATGGCAGTGCTGGTATGACGATTCCAAACAAATGTGCTGGGAACAAAAGAAATCCTTTTCATAACAATAGGATTCATGTGAATTCTTTCTGAGGAGCTTCATCCCCCATCCTTCAATGCAGTGAGCTACTCTGTGGGGGAGGAGAAGTTGAAAAAAAGCAAACAAAAGTGAAAAAGGAATATTGAATGGATTAGATGGAATGCAGCAAAGACATCTAGTGTTTATATTCATATCACTTCAAGATACCTAATTCTGAACTCCAGAGTAGTGAAATTACAAGAGTGTTTGTAAATAGCAGACATATTAATATTTAGATTAAGGATTACAGAAATGGTCAATTATAAAAGAAATGTGAATATTACCAAATCCAGTCAAGGAAGAACTCTCTAACGCTCAGTTTAGCATTAGAAAGCAGGCATTTCTTTATTAAGACGCCGGATGTATGGGGGATAATTCCACTTATCACGCATGCCATATCTGGCACCTGTCCAGGCTTATATCCCCCTGTTACATACACAGTCATCAGTTTTCCTGGAAAGATTATACATATTCATTCTGTTTCCAGGAACTAATTATTTTACATACGTAGTTATTATGCATGTGGCCTGGATCTCTGGAAGGCTTCCCTGGAGGTCTTTGGTGGTCTCTGGTGATCTCCTGTGGCTGATGCAGGCGTCTCTTTTCTTTGTGGCGTCCTCCTTAACTGGCATTTGTTAAGTCTCCTAATCTGTGCATTTCTCCAGGGTTGATAAGCCTTGATTATACAGTTGATGCTCCTTTGATTGTCGAGAGGCCATACAACAATTGCCTCCTCTAGGGTGCCAGCTACGGTTGTAGTTGATATCCTTGCTTGCATTCCTGCCTGAGGCCCTTTTACACATTTCTGTCTATAGTATGCAACGACTAGACAAAAATGAGAGGGCAAATAGTTTCCTGATTTAACCTACCATTTCAGATCTGCTGCTCTTCTACCTGACTCCATTAACTATTTAGTTGGACTTACTCAAATCCATCCATTCATGCATATACTAATGCTCATAGATATAAAGATATATTTCATATCTGACATATGTTTTTTTTACTATTTCATTATTTATGTTTTTATGTAAGAGATATTCAGATTATTTTCTGAATCCTTCTAATATTTTGTCATCTCTTAAATTAAGAAAGTCTTAGATATTTTTTATTCTGTGGATTTTGGTAAATAAGAAATAGATTGTGAGATATGTTGTGAATATCCAAGAGCAATAAATTAAAAAAAAATGCTGATTTAAAACAACCTTGTCTGGAAAATTAAAAGAGTAGGAAACACCAAGACTTCTACTTTTCTTGCTTCTTTGTATTTAGAAAATGTCTTATTTTTCTTAAAACAAGCAATAGTCAGTAAACTTAACAGTCCAAGGCAGTAAGTACTGATGTTTCACACTTGTGAAAATGTAAAATGAACATTAGCTTTCAAATCAACTGTATATATGCAAATTCATATAAGAGTTTAGTATAGCACTTGTTAACACTAAGACTATTGACGAGGAGAACCTCAATAATCGGAGTTATTAAGCAAGTATTCTTTATTATGATGCCAGGCATGTACACGATTTCTCCTCAAAATGTACACGTGCCAGGGACGGGGAAACTTTGACATATACGGGGTGCCTACATGCATATTCATGGATATTCATTAACATAAGTCCCTGCCCAGTTCGCATGCGCAGTGCAGTTCTCCAGTAGTCTTCAGGTGCGCTCTGGTGGTCTTCCTGAAGAAGTTTCCAAGTCTTCGGCGGACATGAGCTTCCTCCTCCTGGTGCCTCGATTCCTGCACCAGCCAACCACCATGCAGCTCTGCAACCAGAGCTCCTGGCCTCCTCCTATGCAATTTGCACATCACCCCTTCTGGATTAATGAAACAATTCTGAAATTTACATCCTAAACTACAGGACACAAACAATCATCCCAAACTATAGAACCCAAACTATTCTCAAACACAACCAGTTCTCAAATTTATATCCCAACCTACAAACTTCCACATATCACTATATAAATTTACTCTACTTCTAAACCCAGTTTAACTGCAGAATCAAACAATTAAAAAAAACCCCACAAAACAAATCCAAACAACATCACAGTTTCTACTATAACTTGGGTTATGCTTATAGCAGATATCTCATCCTAAAATACAGTTGTGTAGAACCCCACATGTAGATCAGGTAGGGCTGCCCAGCTAAATACCTGGCCCAGAATGGTCACACTGTCAACTTGAAGGTGTGACCACACAGACACTGGCAAATGTCTGGCCTTGTATAGGCAGAAGAAAAAGCTGGCAAATCCCTCTGAGGGCTGACAGTTAGGCAGCATGCTATAGAACTCACTTGCCTTTTGCTTAAGTCAATATGCGACAATAAACATAGGCTGCTGTTAGACAGAGTCTTAATAAATTAAATACATTTTTTGAGAAGTTTTTGTCAAAAGGGTATCATTATAATCTACCTTGTTCCTACTAATTGTATTCCGCTACTGGTACAGATGCATTTTCTGAGAACTAGGTAACGTCCGAGAAATTTTTCAATATTTTTTTTTTCATCATTGTATTAATGAAATAGAAGTATGGAGTAAAAGGAAAATTTAATTAAACTCTTAAAATACCCCACACCCCTGTAATTTATTTCCCTGTCAATGGGAAACAGTTCTGTAAGACTCCTAACCATCCTACAACTTGGCATGGCATTGTGCAGAATGAACCTATAATAAGGAATATTCTTTGTGTTCTTCCTCATTTTCAACATTGCAATGTGAGAGGATCAGCCATTAGAAATCCTTGGGAGAAAGAAAATATCAATATCACCCAGGCTAGAGCTGTCTTGAACAATAGAAACCTGCTAAGACAATCAAGGAACATATTTCTCCCCTTTTTGGCTTTTGCTGTGAATTTGCTTTCACAGAGCGGTCTTTTTGATTCTTTGTACATTCTCTCTGGGCAACACCTCATCAGCATTAGAGAAAGGACTCCAAATGCCACCAGATCAGGTACCCATATGGTGAGAATATCAGGTTTGTTCTTCGGCAGTGACCAGGGATGCTCAGCAAGTACCTGTACAACACTGATCACAGGATTTTCTTCCACTTGTGTTGCCTTTTACATGACTTTTCCCATCACAGATTCCTTCCCTTTGGCATCTTCATCCCCTCCCAAGCAAACAATCCTCTTCCGTTTACACCTTCTCCTTTTTTTTTTGTATGACTGGGTTATTTTTTCTGACTGTGTAAACTTCTTTGGCACTTGTAATATAATAATTGGATAAAATCTACCTTAGTCAGCAATTCTGTTGAATTCTCCTCCTGTTTATCACTTTCTGTTTATAATATTCTTATCTCAGTTCTCTCTCCCTAGGCCACTGTTTTGGTTTGGTCTGGCCGGATTTTGACCTCTGTGAAGAACATATTTAAGAACGGGAAAAAGAACTGCGCCATTAAATATGTTTTCACAGAATCGTTCCTCTGCTATCACTTTACTGATAGGTTCAGCCTTGGCCAGCGGCGGGTCCCTCTTTAGAGCCGTCTGGCATTGTCTCTATCAAACTTGGGGAGCTTCCAGCAGCTTCTTATAGAAGCCACCCTGCAGCTCCTCGCCCCTGCCGCCAAAATCCGGCCAGGCCAAACCAAAACATTTTCGAAAGAAGAAATAATGTCATTCTGAATTTATGAGTGTTTTCTAGAACAACTCTCTAATATAGATGGGAGCAACCTAAAACTTAGATTAAATATTTGGGTGTAAGACTCTGTTTTTGACAGTCCACTTGATCAGATGCCAAATTCCTCATCTCTATCTATGCTTTAAACTACTCCATAGGGATCTAGAAGCAGGGGAAACATAGTAGCAAAGCATATGCGTTACCTATATATTGCAGTGTGTGTAACACCTAAATTTTAATTTTGATCCTTAAAGAATAGTCTATAATCTGGATTTGTCTTTTGATACCCATCCCTCAGAGATGCTTGGGAGCCATTGATTGGTAAGAAGAAGGTGGTACACTGAAGGTGAAGAGGTCATATCTGAGGACACAGGTGTGAACTTCTCTCTGAATGAGTCTAAACTGTATCTCCTGGAGAAGTACTTTCCTGCTGTGGGATTTGCACCTCTAAACACCTTCCAAAAGCATGACACTCACAACCTTTTTTTTTTTTTTTTTTCAAATACTTAAATAATAATTTATAACAATAAAAAATTCCTTTAGTTTAGAAGATAAGTCTCTGTTCCCATTTTTATCACTTGGTGGTTAGTTGAATACTCATATAAGGTACAGTTAAAATGTCTTTCTCTGCCTGAGGGACACATACACAGATCAAGGGCATTTTCACTCTTCTCTTTTGAAACTGTTCCATTTTTCATGCAATAATCCAAGATTGTTGGACCAAAGACAGAAAGAAAGCAAAGGAGAGAATATGTGTATGCGACTTTTTAGCTTACTGATTAGAGCTGTCACTCAGAAGAAGAGAAGACATTGTGGTTTAGTTTCTGCTTCAGTAGCTCTGTGGGTTTTTCACTATTATTTTTCCCAAAGTGAAGATACACAGGATTTAAACCCTACATTGTCTTTCTGAACATAAAGTATTAAAACTAAAAGCTTTGGAAAAAAATTCTTGAAAGCAAGATTTTTAAACCATAATTTTGAGTTCTAAATATAGTTCTTTAAGTAAAAAAAAAGTGGTTACACTGCCATGGAACCTATTTTAAGTACATCTTTCAGACAGCTTAGAATATACACAAGACATTTAGACAATATAGAAGGACACTAATTCTGCAGCTCTTGAGGAAGCTGGGAATGAATTAAGTATTGGTCCAATAAGCTCTATCAATGTTTGACGTGCTCCGAAAAAGTATCAATAACACTGCAGTCAAAAAAGAATTTCTTCAGGATCCAGTGTTATTGAACTGGGGATTTGAAGGTGACAGTTCTGGACATGAGTGACCAAAATTAAAATTAATAAGAATGTAAATGTCTGTATTCTTTTATATACATAACCTTTGACGTCTTTAAAATAGAACCAAAAACTGAAAGCTTTCAGCTCTTATGTGACAACTGTTAAAATGTTGTAGGGTCATGCCCTGTACATTTAGTATTATACAACAAAAATTGGTGAGAGTTATTCATGAACAGTGGTACTAGTGGTAAAATCTTGTAAGAGTTGATAAATAAGTAAAACCCATCAGCTGACTCAGCTGCTGTGCTTTATGAGGTGATGTCAATAGAAGAACACAAGAACGGAATAGACTGATATGAATCACTTGATTAAACGTGGAAGAAAAAATGAGTCAATAAAAAATAAGAAAAATTGATCTAAATTAATCTTAGGAAGGACATTTTTCCCAGGCATCAAAGAAAGAAAGCCTTTAGGCCAGAAAGAGTGAAATCACTGAAGCAAACTAAACTGGAAATACTGTCTGAGAGGTCAAAAAGAGAATGACAGAAAGGTGAAGTTATTTGCCTATGAGCAGATCAGTAAGAAGACAGATCTCTGCTCCAGCCTTGTGTCTGTTGGTGTTGTAAATTAAGGCTCCTTTGAGAACACAGCTACCAGGTAAGGAGAAAACAATGTGAGACACAGAGATGTGGTTCCAAGGAAGCTCCAGCAGGCTCTGACAAGCTCAGTCAACTGCCCTTAACCCAAGTGTGTCTGCAACCTTTGCGTTAGCTGACACCAAATCAGGAAGAATTAAGAACCCTTTTAGCTGGCACTACGGTGAGGCTAACAAAAAAAAGTGAGGTCAAGAGCACGGTTCCCAGATGCAGCAGTTCAAACAGCAGAATGAAAAAGAGGAGTCTCATCTCAGTTCATAATCAACATGAAAATTCTTGGGTGTGGTGGTAGACATCACAAGGCATGTTCCCCAGCAGTTGTTGAAGCAGTTGCCCCCTTTCAAGGCAGATATTTCAACCCAGACAGAGCTTCGGATGATGGGTACAGTCCTCTGAGTTTTAGGCTGCAGGCAGAGTACGGTACCTCTCTCTGAGGCTGGAGACATGGTTACCTTTCCGAGTGGAGGAGTTAGTTATAGAAGGAAGTGAACAGTCTGCGTGGAACCAGAGAGGATCAGAGACAGCGACTGACAGGATCTTCTTAGAGATCCTACACCTTCAGAGCCCTGAACCTTAATTGTGGTGGAAACACAGGCAGAGTGTTTCTGAAAGAATGCTAAGTGGAAATTCAGGAGATGGAAAAGGCTGAAAGATGGTGACTTCTGGCACCAAAACGAGGGTTCTTGTTTGGTCTCAAGGCTTGCAACTATGAAACAGGTCTATTGTCCTCAAGGCTGAGGATGAGGAGCTGGAGGAGGAGGTGTTTTCAAGTAAAGTATAGGGGCTGACTGACAGTAAGCCATAGAGGAGCTCCAGATGGATATAGCAAGTGGTTATAGTGGTGAAACCCTGCTGTATGGTATGGAGGCACCCATCCACCACTCTGACTTGTCATCTCCAGAAATTTGCTGTTTCCTGGGGACCCAAATCCAGGATTTTGAGAAGTCATTATCGAAGCTTAGTCAATTCTCTAGTTATTGCCCCTTGCTTTTATTCCATGTGGGCAAAAGTTATACTCTTAGGGGCAATCTGAGGCGTATCAAATTGATGACAGAAGTCTGGGATCAATAATAAGGGACATGAGGATTCAGCTAGTTTTGCATTCAGTCCTGCTGGTAAGGGGACAGGGTCTAAGGAGTATGGGCTGGTAATGCATGTCAGCTACTGATTGGAGAGCTGATATCAGTAACAAAGTTTTGGTTTCTATGGCCAGGACACTCTGGTTGAGGATTAGTCTTTTTGGGATAGATGGTAGTCACCTTACTAAGCAGTGCAAAAGCGTCTTTGAAAACAGAATGGGTGACCTGGTAAGAAGAGTTTTACATTAGGAAAAATGTGGGAGGGAGATTTACAAGCAGCCTTGTGAAGATGTGACTGTGCTGACAAACACAGTGTGGAGTGACGTGAATGAAGGAGAATATAAAATTTAAAAAAAAAAAAAAACCAAAACAAAACAGGGTTCAAGTTTGGTCACCTCAAGTATTTATATGTAAGCAATGAAGTACCTGTAAGCCAACATTATTAAGAAACATCCTTTTCTGGAAAACACACACAAAAAATTAATCTATTTACTTGCCTTTCAGAAATGGTAAAAATGTGTGAAAATATATTCTTTTTCCAGTAAGTTCTTGTTTGCAACTTCTATAAGAGACTAAGGAAAGCAATACTTTGCAAACATAAAATACAGTCAGTACCTTAGAATGATATGTGCTGGTTTTCTTAAGGGAAAATCTTGATGAATGTGGAAGTCTATGAAACATATTAGCAGAAAAAATGGTGTGAAATAGAAGAACGACCACTACAGCATCTGAGGAGTATAAATTAGTCAGCAAGTACTTTAAGGTAAAGGGAAAAATATTCTCTAGATAAAGAGCTAGACCTCCAGTTGGTATAAAATGTCAATAGTTCTTTTTACTTCAGTTGACGATCTGGTTCAATACACCTCCCTTCAGTTCATGTAATCTAATTTGATATCAAAACACTGCAGAAGACAAAACATTTAACGTCCAAGAAAAAAAAAAGATTTTTCTGTGCATCAAGAAGGAGAAAGTATTCTGCAGAGGGAAGTTCTAGACAGTCAAGACTTTATTTCTAATAAGTGTCGGAATTTGTATAAAATTGTTTTACAGATTAATAAATAATAATAAAAAATCTCAACCTCACACATCGATAGAGATACTAGGCATTTATTGTCTCTATTAGATAGGTCTTCATATCAGGTACAGAAGAGCAAGCTAATAGTAAAGAAAGAAACAAAAATGGCCCTTTAATTTACTGTTGAAATATGGGAACATTCAGTTTTTTACTCATTAATGTTTGCTGTCCCTTCACTGAAAATACAGTATAGTTTCTGTACTTTAATTTTTATGTACTTTAATATTTACATACTGTAAAGTATATAAATACTTTAAACCAAAGCTTCACCTGAATTTATCATTGTCTTTTGAGGTAACTACCACTTTTACTTTAGAAGTGAGAAAGAAATAAACGAATGCTGATACAAAATATCTTTCTAGAGTTCAAACACAGCTGTTCAATCAGAGATGGAAGCAGTGAATACTTACTCCTGGCCTGTATCAGAAATAGTGTGGCCAGCAGGAGTAGCAAAACGATTGTCCCCCTGTACTCGGCACTCGTGAGGATGCATTTCAAACCCTGTGTTCAATTTTGGAGCCTTCACAATGACAAAGACCTTGAGGTTTCAGAGCACGTCTGAAGAAGGGCAACAAAGTTGGTGATGGGTCTAGAGAATAATTCTTGTGAGGTGTGGCTGAGGAAACTGGGTTTGTTTAGCCTGGAGAAAAGGAGGTTCAGGGGAGACTTTATTGCTCTGTTCGACTACCTGAAAGGAGGTTGTATCAAGATGGGTGTTGGTCTCTTGTCCGGAGTGAGAAGTGATAGGAAAAGTAGAAATTACCTCAAGGTGCACGAGGGGATGTTTAGATAAGACATAAGAAAAATTTCTTCCCCAAAAGGCATTGGAACAGGCTGCCCAGGGAAGTGGTTGAGTGACCACCACCAAGGGTGTTTAAAACACAGGTAGATATGGTGCTTAGGGACATGGTTTTGTGGTTGTATGATTATTACACTACTTCCATTGGAAATCATCAGCTAGTTGCTTTGGAAAGTCACCTTAATTCATTTGGAAACATGTATCTCCAACAACTTTAGTATGAGTTTTAAAGTGCTTTTAGAATTTAAGAACATGATATCCAAAAAAAAGATTTTACTTTTTTAAAAAAAATAATCTGCTTTTAGAGATGAAAGCTGGCTCATGACCATCTGAAAAATTATATACAAATAAATCCAGATTTTTTTTTTCTCCCTCCAGCTTCAACTCTGAATCTGTATTTTGTATGTCATTCTTTCAAGACACCATAGAGTAGAGCTTTAGAGTGCAGGAGCTCTAAAGTGCAGTATATGTATTTCAAATTCTCTGTGTTGCAGCAATTAATATTCCTAGCACTACTGTCCCTTATAAGGCTGTTAATAAACAAAACTGCCATTTGACAAGAATAAGAAAGGTTCGACTAAGTGGTCAGACAGTGGTAGTAGATATGATATAGAACCTGTGGGAGACCATCAGCCTTCTGAAGCATCAGGTCTGTAGAGAGCATCTGCTATAAGGTGAAAGTAGATGAGGTACTGTAAGTTTAATCCAATAACACTAGACACCTTTCCTTAGATAATAAAATTGAACCCAAAGTCTCTGTTTTGCAAGGTCTCTTCTGAATAGTCAGAGAGAAGAGATTTCACTGTCATGCCTTTAAGATAGATTTAGAGTTCAATCAGAAGCTTGAGCAGAACCTTAGCTCTTTCTGTGACTTGATTTTTAAATGTCTTTCACATTGGTTAACAGAGACATTTCACTGCCCTCTCAGCAACTGTGGATGACTTTGACAAGATCCTAGAAAACTTCCGGAACTTGTGACCTAATTAGTCTTTCAAACACAGTTTCTCTAGAATGATTGTCTAGGAGATGACAAGGAAATATTCATTGCTCCATTTACATGTGTGCTATATTTTATTAAACATTTTTAAACTTTCATGCTCTTATTTGTATCTCATAGTGGCAACTGAATTAAGTAGTCTCTCTGAATGAGGCCAAAATATTTTTAAAGAAGTTCAATTGATTCTAGCTTCCTGTATGAATTAGAAAGCACCTTCAGAGAAGAACTGATCTGATCACCCTATTCAGGCAGTTAAACTACCTCAGAAGCAGTTTTCCATCATAGGGCAGGCAAATTTCAATGAAGACACTTGTGATTGAGAAAACTTCCTTCTCAGAATAACTCTAAATGTCCAATATGACAATGACTATTTTATTATTCTACAAGAACAACATATTCTATTATTGTTCAAACAGTTACATGTGGATAGATTGTGCTCCTTTTTATGAAATATTTTCCTGATATTCAACAAAAAATTAAGCAGAACTATGACTGAAAAAAAAAAAAAGGCTAAAGATTTTTTGTGTGTGCATTGGTTCCTCTCTTTTTATTTCAAACAAAAATTCACATACCAAAATTTCAGCCTTTTTTTCTTAGTCTTACTTCAAACCATCCTGTAAATTTCACCCTTAATTTTTTATTTTCTGCAAACTCTTCAATTTAGTTTTTCCTTTCTCCCTAAATTCCATTGATTAATAGCAAGAATATGAGGAAAACCTTTTTTACTGTGAGGGTGACCGAGCACTGGAACAGGCTGCCCAGGGAGGTTGTGGAATCTCCTTCTTTGGAGATGTTCAAAACCCACCTGGACGTGTTCCTGTGTGCTCTACTGTAGGTGATCCTGCTCTGGCAGGGGGGTTGGACTAGATGATCTTTGAGGTCCCTTCCAACCTCTAGCATTCTGTGATTCTGTGATTCTGTGAATACATGTTGCTTAGAATGGAAAATATTGCGGAAGGTATTATAGAGTTTGATCAAACATAATTTCCTAATTATATTCTAAAGAAGCAGAGAAGAGTGAGTTTGCATATTACAGTCCTGGCTTGTAATTTTGTTCATCGGAAGAGTTATTTGTCTTTGTGCTTTGTATAGTCATCATACAGTATCATAGTGTATTGAAATGCTATGATTTGTAATAACAGATCCCTGACTTCACTGTAAAAATCAGAAAAGGACAGAGACAGCTTGCTTATGTACCAATCATTTATCAGAAGCTATACAAGCATATCTATAAAGATGGACTGGACTGCTTTCAACAGTAATGTCTGCTAAAATTAAAGAGAGCTTAATCAGTCAGGTAGCCAGTCTCCAAATTTAATGTTTTCCTCATCTTTCCATGCTTTCTTCTTGACCACTCCAGGGCATTATACAGCCAGTTGACCCTAAGGCAGCAGTTTTTACAGAATGATGCCATGAAAAGCTGTTTTGTCTTCTGCGAAATGTTCCCCATAGAACATACATATTACAGGATTTGCACTGTGAAATCACACAGGAATTTGTCTTGTCTGCAAAATAGGTATTATGTCCTAAAAGTTAGCTATTCGTTTTGAACGCAGAGTTCTTTTGAGCAGAAGCAGATTATCACTGTGAAGAGAACAGAACACAGGTCTTCGCAAAAATGAAAAAAATGTTTTCTCTCCCCTACCAACCTTTTCAATTAACATAGAAAGGCAGCACTGTCTAAGTCTTTTGACTGCATAAGAAATGTGGATATATCTACCTGAACATTTGCACTTGCAAGAGGAGTAGTTCTCTGCATTTCTGACACCGAGAGTTTCTCTGCTTGCCATAGCTGGAAGAGCTGCATCTATGTAAAATTCTCATTCTGATGTTGTTGACAAAGATACTTCTGATACTTCCTTGGTAATGATACTTTATTAGAGTGAAAACATGTAAAGCTTCTGAAACTACAGGCATTTTTTTTTTTTTTCCCACTGGTGCCCTCTCTTGTGAAATAGGGTACAAAGATTTTCATGTGACAAGATAAGAAAAATCTGCCTTAGTTAAAAAAGACAGAACTACTGATGCAGAAAAAGACTAAAATACCATTTTTATCATGTCACCAGAAGCTGTAAGGAAAATTGTAAGACAGAAGACATGGATCTAAAACATCTGTGAGCATCCCAAGACAGTAGAAAATTAATTTAGGGAACTTGAAAGAGAAATAAATTGTCTATCTTTTCTTTCGTCTTTTATTTTTTTTTTATAATTGTCAGTATTATACTTGCCAATGGAGGTAAAAAATGGTAAAATGAAAACACTTTGGGAATAAAAGACAGAAGGAATGCTAGATGTTGCTGTATCAGAACACTCACCGCATTCTTCTGGTTTTATCTTAGTTAAATCTACACATATGCTGTCCTATATAAGCTTCATTGCTTCATTCTGCAATTCAAAACAAATCAGTGAAAATAGCTTGCACAAAGGACTGATTTTTTGCAAGTAAGGTAGCTAGTTATTATTCCAATTTTATGGTTTTTTTACCCACATGTAGGTTCATACAATCTGATATATAAAAGTAATTAAAGATGTTTGTAAGTTTTCCACATATAATCATTCAACGTTAGATTTCTATTTATTTGACAAAGAATTAAACTTCATACATGATGTATCTCAAGGCCAGCAAAGTGTCAACAGATAAGAACTAAATTGGATTAATTTGAATGGATTAATTTGAATGAAAAGGGAGAAAAGTTAAACCACAAAAAGTCTTAGAAGATTTCAGCAGAAGAAAAGAAACTATACCAAATTTTTAAAATGTCAGAAAAGGATCTAAGAGTGCTGGTGGACTACAGGCTAAACATGAGCGAGCAGCATGCCCAGGTGGCCAAGAAGGCCAAAGACGTCCTGGCCTGTATAGGGAGTAGTGTGGCCAGCAGGAGTAGGGACATGATCGTGACCATATACTTGGCTCTGGTGAGGCCACATCTTGATTACTGTGTTCAGTTTTGGGCACCACAGTATAAGAAAGACATCGAGGTGCTCGAGTGGGACCAGAGAAGAGCAACAAATCTGGTGAACGGTCTAGAGAACATGTCTTATGAGGAGCAGCTGAGGGAACTGAGGTTGTTTAGTGTGGAGAAGAGGACACTCGCTCTCTACAACTACCTGAAAGGAGGTGGTAGTGAGCTGGGGATCAGTCTCTTCTCCCAAGTAACAAGTGATAGGACAAGAGGAAATGGCTTCAGATTGCATCAGGGGAGGTTTAGATTAGATATCAAGAAAAATTTCTTTACTGAAGGAGTGGTGAAGCATTGGAGCAGGCTGCCCAAGGAAGTGGTGGGGTTGCTACCCCTGGAAGTGTTCAAAAAATGTGTTGATGTGGCACTTGAGGACATGGTCATGCTGGTGTTGGGCTGACTGTTGGACTTGTTGATCTTAGAGGTCTTTTCCAACCTTAATGATTTTATGATTAAAGTACCTCTATCGAGAGATATAAAAACCTGATATATATACATAAACATGAAGAAAAAAACACAAATAGATTTGACAGGCTAAAAATAACACTGATGAAAATAATTAACAAAAAATAACACTGAAATAAATTTTATTCATTTTTAGCCTAAAAAAAAATCCCTTTCACAAACAATCAGTTAAAAAAGGAAAAAAAACCCCATTTTTTTCTGGAAATCCAGCAATCATGCTTTTTGGATTCTTTAACAGTTTTCCATACAAACAATATGGATATAACTTCTAGAGAAAAAATAACTAAATTCCATAAGTGCAAGAAGGGAATTAAGTCCAAAAATGTGATAAATGCTCATTCTTCCAGAAGTTTTCTCTGTTCAAAGGAAGGGCTCTATAAGGAGTTATCCCAAATCAATATAAAATTTCACACTCAAATAAGTAATTTTGCCATAGCCATTCATCAAATAATAAGAATATTTGACTAATCACAGTTAAGTGATTTCCTTATCAGTTTTTTAACCAAAATAATTTTTGCCTAAAAGAAATCATCATCAATGAATTAAACTTCAGTGTTTCTTTTAAAATCTATATTCACAAACTGAATATATTTATTCAGGAAGCTGAAATTGTTACATTTCTCTAGCTGAAGAGTTTTGAATCCAAAATTTATTCTCCTTTTTCCTTAGGGAGTGTTTTAAACTTTTAAAATTAACTGTGAAGGGTTCTGTATTGCATTAAAATGTTTAAGTACCTGTTGATGTATAGGGTAGAATCTGGAAACTCTAGAAATCTCTGGACTGAAAGTCTAATAAAAATGTCCAAGATTCGTCTCCAGCTTAAAAAAAAAAAAAAAGTAACAAAAATATCTCTAAGAGGCATGACTAGGGGAAGAAAACATTTAAAAAAAAATTGTTAAACTCAGCACTTTTGTGAAAGCTGGAAAATAATTTCAAACTTTTTCTTCAGAACAGACCTGGATTTCTTTCCGTTCTGGTGTGTGTCAGGACCACTGATTTAGAGCCATTCTCCTCAAATCCCTAAATAATAGTTTAAATTATCTAAAAAAAAAGGAAATTGAGGCTATTATATGTCAGCCTAGGGTTTGATACGTTTTAAATGTCAGGCAGCTGGGCAGCAGGAGGATATCTCATCTGAAAGAGTTGAATATATTCTTTAATTTTCATTGTCTTATTTTCCTTAAATAATTCAAAGAAAAATATTTCACTGATTCCATATGATACCTGTCAGGACCATTCTTTCCACAAGAGTACAAAGGAAAAAAAAAAATGTTGTGTTGTAACAAAATGCTGGGGTTTTTCTCCTTTCATGTTCTCTCCTAATTTTTCTTTTGCTAGAGAATTAGTTCTCTTCATGTACTTTCTTCATTTTAGGTCTTCACTCCAGCCACTTCGTTTTGCTTCTGTGACATATTCTGTGAAGCTTTGAGACCTGTGTTTAGATGTAAATGTAACTGGCAGAAAACAGGCAAACCAGGCCGTCAGTGTGGACACTGGACATAGGACTTGAGAAATCTTACTGGAGTGTTGAAACTACTCGAGTTTAAGAAATTCAAATGTTTATCAGGATCTATTGTTAGAACTGGAGTGAGTTTTTCCCAATATAATGATTAACCGTGTAACAGAAACCTGTGGGTGCCCCCTCTCTGGAAATGTTCAAGGCCATATTGGATGGGGCTTTGAGCAACCTGGTCCGGTGGAAGGTGTCTCTGCCCATGGCAGGGGGATTAGAACCAGATGATCTTTAAGGTCCCTTTCAAAAGAAACCATTTTGTGATTTTATTCTATGATTCCATGAGCCTATCACTTGAACAGACTTCTTGTAGTCCTCTCCTTGAAGTACTACTGAACATTGCCAGTCTAAACAAAAATTGAAATTAAAATAGAAAAAAAGTCCTCTACTGATGGAGAATTTGTTTGTTAAAAAAAGGAAGTTTATGTTGATAGAATCATAAAATCATAGAACTGTCAGGGTTGGAAGGGACCTTAAAGATCATCTAGTTCCAATCCCCTCCCCCGCCATGGGCAGAGACATCTCCCACTAGATCAGGCTGCTCAGAGCCCCATCCAACCTGACCTTAAAAACTTCCAGTGATGGGGCTTCCACCACCTCTCTGGGCAACCTGTGCCAGTGTCTCACCACCCTCATGGTGAAGAACTTCTTCCTAATGTCCAATCTGAACCGATCCATCTCTAGCTTTAATCCATTCCCCCTAGTCCTATCACTACCCAACATCCTAAAAAGCCCCTCACCAGCTTTCTTGTAGGCCCCCTTGAGATGCTGGAAGGCCATAGTAAGGTCTCCTCAGAGCCTTCTTTTCTGCAGACTGAAAATCCCAACTCTCTCAGCCTGTCTTCATAGGAGAGGTGCTCCAGCCCTCTAATCATCCTCATGGCCCTTCTCTGGACATGCTCCAGCATGTCTATATCTTTCTGGTGCTGTGGGCTCCAGAACTGGACACAATACTCCAGGTGAGGTCTGAGAGTGGCGTAGAGGGGAAGAATCACCTCCCTTGACCTGCTGGCCATGCACCTCTTGATGCAGCCCAGGACACGATTGGCTTTCTGGGCTGCAAGTGCACACTGATGGTTCATGTTGAGCTTCTTGTTCACAAGTACCCCCAAGTCCTTTTCTTCAGGGCTGCTTTCAAGCCAAACACTGCCCAGTCTATATTGGTGCTTGGGATTGCCTCCACCCAGGTGGAAGACCTTGCACTTGATCTTGTTGAACGTCATGAGATTAGCCTGGGCCCACCTCTGCAGCCTGTCAAGGTCCCTCTAGATGGCATCCCTACCCTCCAGCATGTCAGCTGCCCCACACAGCTTGGTGTCATTGTCAAACTTGCTGAGGGTGCACTCAGTGCCACTGTCCATGTCACTGATGAAGATGTTAAACAAGACTGGTCCCAGCACTGATCCTTGAGGGACTCCACTGGTCACTGGTTTCCACTTGGACATGGACCTATTGACCGTCAGTCTTCGGGTACGGTCGTCAAGCCAGTTCTTTATCCACTGAATCCTTCAATCCCATATTTTATCAGCTTGGAGACACCTAGCAAACCATGAATTTTTAATTGTACTGATAAGGTGTATTTCCCACTGATAAATATAAATAAAATGGTCTCTAACCTTTAACATGTAAAAATGGTAGTCAGCTCTTCAATATAACCAGATTCTACTTTTTAACTAGATACTTTAGAATAGGAGTTTTGATGCCACTTACTATCAAGAATCTACCATTTCATTTCTTCCTAAATAGGGAAAAGCTTTTAGTGTCAAGCTATCAGGTCGGTTTATGAGCAACAGATGTTTCAAAAAAAATGTAGACATATAAGAAAGTCATGATGAATGGGTTCCTTTCTGACTATGTAGTATGCAGTCTGAGCTGAACTAGTCAAACAGATTTCTTCTAGAGACAATGGCAAAACATAGGTGCAAGCAGCATGTGATTTGTCTTGTCTTAATGGATATAAAAAATAGGTTAGTGCAATGATGTCTCTTTCACCTCAGTTAAGGACAATGGACAACTCTTTCATATATTGGCATCTACTCTCTAGCAACTTTATAAAGTTTTCCGAATGTATGTGCTTACAACCATCTAGGAAATCATAAGATGCCCCACATGGCTTCTAATTGTCAACTTATGAAATTATTTGTCTCTTTCAGGTGCTACATCGGATTTGAAGGCCCTATGGGATGGTGCATGAATCGAGTCCTAGACACTGAATCCTGCTGAAAGAAATTTGATCCACTGTTAACTGTTAGTATGTTATTGCTGATGAAACAGAATATCCAACTGAATACTTTCCTTAACCATGAAATTCCATTATAAGGATATAGCTAACTGCCACATCAGTGTGGTACAGGGACTCAAACTAGTCCTAGATGAGACAGATTGATGCCAGTAAGATTCTTGTTAGTTTAGGATAGCTAATTAAGAAACCACAGATTAGTTTTCCTGGAAACAGAAACATTTTCACATCTGTATTATTGCATAAGTAACATGAAGTGCTAGAAGATCGGTTTTTGAAAATCACTATATTCTGTTGTCTAGAATTAAGACATGTTACAGTAGAAGAGAAAGTGTATTTTGGTTTTACTAAATATTTGCATGTTAGAGGGTTGAGTAGAAGAAAAAACATCTTACTAAATTACTTGGAAGTGTAATACAACCCTATGCAATAACCCAGCTGATGCTGGAAACTACTGCTGTGTATGTATACAAAACTAGACCCAGAGTGAGACTTTATACCAGCTCTCTGATATAGATCCTTCAGGACATTTTGAGGACCATGAAAGGACAGTTCTCATACAAACTAGATCAGACTAGACCTTTCAATTTAGATTCCTAATAATCACATAACAAAAAAAAAAAAAATTACAAGAAGATGGAAACCTATTCAGAATAATGTCCTAACTAAGCCTAGAAAATAATTTGTTTTCTGTTTTAAACACTGAACTTAAAACTTTGTGCAATCTAAAAAAAAACCATTTTCATCTCTTTTGTGTTTATGAGGAAACCTCTCTACACGCAGAGAACTTATTTGTTTATGAGTAGATCTATTTATAACAAAAAAAATTTAGGTGCATTCTTCCCCTGTACTCAGCTCTGGTGAGGTCTCACCTCGAGTCCTGTGTGCAGTTCTGGGCCCCTCACTTCAAGAAAGATACTGACGTGATGAAGCAGGTCCAGAGGGGAGCAACGAGGCTGGTGGAGGGACTAGAGGCTGAGGGAGCTGGGGCTGTTTAACCTGGAAGAGACTCAGGGAGGACGTTATCACTCTCTACAACTACCTGAAGAGAAGTTGTAGTCAGGTGACGTTCGGGCTCTTCTCCCAGCCAGCTAGTGACAGGATGAAAGGACATGGCCTGAAACTGCATCAGGGAAGATTTAGGTTGGATGTCAGGAAGAACTTCCTAATGGAGAGGGTGATCAGATATTGTAACGCACTGCCCAGGGAAGTGATGGAGTCATCATCCCTGGAGGTGTTTAAGGAAAGACTGGTTGTGGCACTTCGTGCCATGGTCTAGTTGATGTGGTGGTATTGGGTCATAGACTGGACTTGCTGATCTCAGTGGTCTTTTCCAGCCTCAATAATTCTGTGATTCTGTGATTCTGTGAAAGGCCAAGGTCCTACACCTGAGTTGGTGCAATCTGCATTATCAGTACAGGTTAGGGGATGATGTGATAGGACATCCGAGGGAAAGGATTTGGGGGCACTGGTGTACAAAAAACTGGACATGAGCCACCAATGCGTGCTTGCATCCCAGAAGACCGATTTCATCCTGGACTGCATCAAAAGAAGCATGGCCAGCATGTTGAGAGAGATGATTCTGCCCCTTTGCTCTGGTAAGACCCCATCTGGAATAATGTGTCCAGCTGTGGAGCCCTCAACATAAGAAAGGCATGGACTTGTTGGAGTGGGTCCAGAGAAGGGTAACAAAGATGATCAATAGGCTGGAGGATCTCTCCTACGAGGACAGGCCAAGACAGTTGAGGTTGTTCAAGCTGGAGAAAGAATGCTCCAGGAAGACCTTATAGTAACTTTCCAGTATCTGAAGGGGGGAAAGCTAGTGAGAGACTGCTTATAAGGGTGTGTAGTGACAGAACGAGGGGCAAGGGTTTTAAACTGAAGCAGGGTATATTTAGATTAGACATTAGGAAGAAGTTCTTTACTGTGAAGATGGTGAAACACTGGAACAGATTGCCCAGAGAGGGTAGATTTAAATTAGACATTAGGAAGAAGTTCTTTACTGTGAGGGTGGTGAAACACTGGAACTGATTGCCCAGAGAGGTGGTAGATGCCCCATACCTGGAGATGTTCAAGGTCAGGTTTGATCGGACCCTGAACAACCCAGTCTAGTTAAAGACATCCCTTCCAACTCAATGCATTCTATGTTCTATATTTGAATGTATTTTGGTTGTGATATAGGGACAGGAAAAGGAGTCAGAGGAAAAGTGTCAGTAAAACATTATTTAATTGTATTTTTAGTTGATTGTGAGGTTCAAAGCTGAGAGGATCTTCAAATTTGATATATTTTATAGTGAACCATATCGTATATTACACTGTCATAAAACTTCATAGGAAAATCAAAGGGTGTTACCAATTACTTAATGAAGCACACTGATTCCATCTTGATTTAAAAGATTTAAAGTACACCACTAGCATGTAATTAGGGTTCAAGGTGAAATCTTTGAACCTATAAAGAACTTGGTTTCTATCTGTACTTGCATGTATACACAAAACTAACTTATGGAATGAAATTGTTCCTAATTATTCACAATTTATTATTAAAGTTAATGATTTAATCATAATCATGACTATTATAATTAATTACAATATATTCATAATAATTCAGACAGTTGCAAGTAGTTATTACCATCATGTGTTACATTTTTAATGTTGTAATTCAGTTTTATTCTAATAATATGTAAAAACTTTATGTTAATCTATTATAAGTATTATAATATTGCAGTAATCTATTTAAATGATTTTACCTAATTCATTGATGCAGTAAGTGGATATATCACAAAATTTTTATCTCTTTATATAAGGATATTTCCATATGCTTATATGCTTTCATAAGCATATTTTCATAAGATTGTCATTGTAGGTTTTCTTTTTTTTCAGAAAAGATCTTGTTTCAGGATATTGTTTTAATTTAATAGAGATACAAAAATGCTATCAAAATTTTTTTAAAAATTTTTTCTTTTTTGAATTTTATTTGTCTTACCTATGGCTAGCTTACAAATATATGTCTAAATAATGTATTTTCATGTTGAAATTAAGAAAAAATTAATAGTGTGTTATTGATGGAAGGTTCCTAAAAAATTGTCATCAATGAAATGTTAAACATAGAGTTTGTTCTTGCCAGTAACATATGACCTTAATTCTTCATATTTCTGTAATTTTAATTAAAATACTTCCAGAAGAGGGTAGGATTAAATGATATTAGAGGGTGCACCTATCCAAAAGTGTTGTAAGTTTTCCCAATGTTATAATTTAAATAAGAAGTTGCTCTGTACTTTGGCCTGTAGTGTTAAAAGGAATAAAGGAAGAAAAAACTAGTGTTTTATTTTAAAAAGCTATATCTAGTTGTCTGACAATTTTAGAGATAAGAATTTGCTCTCCAGGGTCTAACTGTATTCTATTCTACAAGTGGCCTGTAACAGATGCTTCAGGAACTAAAAAAAACTAAGTGTGAAAATACTTTATGTTTTTAACTTGTCATTTCTAGTTCTTTTAAAATGGAAAAGCTTAAATTCACCAAAAAAATAAAGGGAAAGAACATTTAATTTTCCATTTCACTCATTACTTTGTATGTCTCAACCCCTCCCTTGTGTCTTTCAGGGTGGTGAATCTCATGCTATTTTATTCATAAACTGCTCCAGATTAATCTAAAGGATCAGTTCTTATGCCCTAAAAGAGAGAGATGTTGCAACAACACATGACAATGAAATTCATTGTAAATAATTGCAAAGAGTCTACAACTAAATTAAGAGGTAAATTAGTTAGTCATATGTTCTAAAGTATCTCTGATCACTTGACATAAGAATCACCATGGAGTTAAATAATAGCATCTGCTCAAGTACAAATTAGGGTTAAAAATATGTAAATAGAAAATAAGAAATGCAAATAAAGGATTTCCATACTGGAAGACTATTCAGATTAATACTGATAGTGATGGTGCATCATCATTTTACAGAGAGGGGGTTATCAAAACTGAACACAATCCCCAAAGTAGGAGATAACAGGAGATGAAAAGTAGAAACTATTAGTTTGACAAGACAACTGTGGTATTTTGTTTAGAAAGAGGTGGAAATGGTTAATCAATACCGCAAAGAATATAATGGAAGTTTAAAATGAGATTGTTATTCATCCTTATCTACCCTCATTCATGAGGAAAAGGAAGAGGACGATAAGTCATGGAATGACTTAATCATATGAAATATTTTGAAGAACAGGGGGAAAAATAATTGTAACTACTAAGGTTAAAGATACTATAATATGCAGGAAATGTGAATTGCCTGTCTCTTGACATGTCTCCCTGCAGACATGTCTTAACAGACTTAAGACAACAAACTAACTTTTTGTTTTTGCAGCTGTTGTTCAAAAATGTCCCACAATAGGTGCTTGGACAAATCATTTCTGGTGATATCAGTGGCGTCAGCTCTGTTTGCAAGTGTGTGTGAGTTTTGGTTCTCTGATGTTGGAAACCTCACAGAAGTGGTCATTGCTCTTGGTGTGGAGCAGACAAGTTGAAAAATCTTTAGCTAACTTATATCCTACTAACTTCAAATGGATCATCTATTTGCATAGTAAATCAGTGCAGTGTTGGCACAAAGTATTGTTTTTGCATGAGAGAAAAGTAACGTATTACTATGCTTATGTTATTGACAAGTATATTATAGATATTAAGGTGGTGCAGAGAGATAGGATATGTGCTCAGAATTTATGTAAATGCAATAATTTCAGTTAGACTACGCAAATTAGAATTTCAAAATACAAAGCTGTGATAACAGAATCACACTGGTGAGATCACACAACAACTTTGAGACCCCGCATCTGTTTGCACGGTCCACTAAGTGATCAGTCATGGAAGAAAGCTTTTCAGAAAAATGCTGGACGAGATTGGATTGCTTGTGCTGCCCTCCCATTTTGCTTTTGATCCTTTCATTTCAATATGTTTCACTTGGTTTTACTGCTTCATCTAGTTTTCCCTGCTTTGAACATCCTTCCTGAACACGGACTACAGTTTCTACATCTGCACATAGTGTTAACCTCTACACCTGAATTGACACCAAAAGTACAGTTTATGACCATGGACACTGTCGCAAAGTGGGCTACAGGTAGTGAAGTTTGTGTGTTCATTCTAGCTGCCATAAGTCTACCAGCATCTATTCAGGCCCATCTACACAGAGAAGGGAGAGTGGAGAAGAAGAATCTGCAGGTATCAGTCAGCTCCACTGGCTCTCTCTGCAGCCAGTAAGAAAAATGTTGTACCATTATCAATGTAATTCAGATCACCTAAGGCTCAGTTGCTGTTTTGTCTTGCCTTGGAGGAACATATGTCTTTATACTGAATGAAGGAATTCCGGGAAAGATTAATTTAGGCTAAAGCTAATGATAACAAAGGCCAAACACAGTAACCAATTTTTAATTGAAATGACAAAATCTATGAAGATGACATTTCTGGAAGGATCTCTTTTCTCACTGAAGTTACCTTGTTTGTGTGAAACAGGCTCACCAAAAGGTCAGACTATTTTCTCACATTGCTTTAAATAAACATCAAAATTATACTTAGACTTGTATTTCATCAACATACTGAGAGGCTATAACTTTGAATTCCTAGAGGTTACACTGTTTAGCAAAATGATATGCTTATGATGGAAAATTCATTACAAGTAAATTCATTTGATCCAGGGTGAGCAGTTACAGAACAGAAAAGGTTTGTAGGTCAAACTCTCAAGTTCCATCCTCTGATCACATATTTTTCTTCAGTCTGTTTTCCAACCGTCAGGCAGCCAGCGGTGTGTTATGCCAGCTTTTAGGCTGCGATATTTTCTGTGCATGGCCACAGATGGGTGGTGAATGGTTGTTGGCACAAACTCCAGGTGATTATGTATTAAAAAAAAAATAATGAGAGTTACCTAAGCATTTGGGCTCTCTTCTTTCTCCTCCAGTTGTCAGAAGGTTGAAGGCAATTTCTGATCACCGTAACAGTGATGCGCCAGGTGCAGAATTCTCTATTCCGTATTTTAAAACTGTTTCACAGGGGTTTTCTTCATCAACTCCGATTTAAAATATTATTTCATAGTATTCAATATCCTAAAATCCATACTTCCTCCCCTATGTCTGGAATTGTATTATTCACTGGAGAGATTTCTTGATGCAGGTTTAAACTTAAAAGCAGAACAGTGTTTTCTCAGCTGTCCGTGCTGCTTCAAAACATTTTCCTGAAGGAAAGACGGAGCATAGCATCCTCATTGATGTTAACAGATCTCAAGTTGTTGACTAGTAGTTATCAACATTTACAAATTTTCTGTTGTGAAAAGTAATTGTGGGATGTTTTCATCAAAACAAAAACTCACTGCTTTTTGTAAATTATGAGTTCTATCTGGTAAAAATACTGAAAATGTCTAATAGCTTGTAAAACATTCACTTTAAAAAAAGTGTAGGAGATTTCAGATTTTAAAATCATCTGTTTCTTAGGTAAAAATTCATCTTATTGAGAACACTAAGGATAGGATTTGTCTAGCTTTGTTGTATAAATGTTAGACGCCAAATTCATCTTTGTCATTGGCCTCGTCTTCCTAGATGGTAACATAGGGAAACTTCAGGAAGGCAATTCATATGTCTTAGTGTGAGACAAATCAATCCATATATTGATTGTATAGTTGGATTGGATTTCCAATTTCTAAATTTAATAAGGAAAGTCTTAGCCCTGCAAGTAAAAATTCTGAAAATGAGTGAACCTCCCAAAAGTTTTACTAGTGAATAGTCGATTCAAGATTTTGACCTTTTCTGTTACCTGTCAAGCTCCTTTTTTTCAGTGTTTGGGAAGTGAAAACGGGGGATGCTTTCAACAATTTTATTTAGCAATTTGTTATCTCTTCTTTTAAAGGCAACATGACTCAAAACCTACCCAACTGTTTGATTTCCTTCTTTAATATATACTGGTTCTAGACACTCACAATGAGCAATATGTTAGTGTTTTGACACAGGAATCTAGGTTTCTTTGAGTATATGAAAAGAATGTATTAAAAACAAATGTCCTTTTGGATAACAATGGAAGTGGGTGATTATCTCACAAACCTGTCAAACACGATCAGGCAGTTCAATGAGAATATTAAATTAACTAGAATTCAGACATCATATTTAGATTTTCCTTTGATTTCCAGATAAATTAGTGGGGATTTTGCCACTACCACTTTGGTAGCAGGATATAACAATATACCATAGACCCTTTTTTGTGCACTTTTTTCCTAAAACTTGTGTTCAAGATTCATTTAAATAGAAAGTCTGATTTTACTATAAAGTCTAGTTTTATCTCCTCCACATTTCTTAGTCATCATTCCCTAATAGGTTAAGCTTCTAGTCACTCATTAAAAAAAATAAAAAATATTTTAAAATGGCAGATTTACTTGAACTGTGTTATATGGCAAATAAATGTGACACTCTTGTTTTCAGTTTACTGTACCTACTGCAAATTGTTTTTCTCCATAAACTCCCTATCAGCAAAGAATCTCTTTTTGTCACACAAAGAATTTAAAAACAAATAAGTGATTAAATGTAACTCTTATCTCGTTCAACATTGTTACTGTGTCTAAGATATTTATTTTTCACATTTTTTTCACTAATGAGTATGCTGAGGTATCCATTTCATGTTGAAAGATTTTAATACAATAGAGAAAATTCAAATGTATCAAAAGGTTAATCTTTTGACTACAAATCTATGTTTTGATTGATGATAGCTGTTGGAGAAATGTGTAAAAATGTATTTTTGACTTGCTGTAAGACAGCAAGTTATTTTTCAATATGTCATGTATATAAATAGAAGAAGTGACAGTGACTTTTAAACTTATGTGTGTTTTTTTAGTACAGTTCTTCATATTAGTTCCAAATAGTCTTGAAAAAAGAAAAAAAAAAAAGAAGTTTCATCTGTGATGTTCCTAAATAATTATTCTAACAATATTTAAATCAAGCCATTAACTTGGTAACTACAGAATATTTTTGAGATCATGCAAAAAAATGTAAATTTCCCAGCATTCACCATTAACTAGACTGTGTATTGCACATTCTGAAATACGCACGGATGGTACTTCTGTTATCCCTTATGCTGAAAAAATCCTTTCCAGAGAATTATTATGGAGGACTGTAACAAAATTTAGGCCTTTAGGTTTTAGAAGTGTGTTTGAGGACTCTAAGACAAAGTTAGGCCCTGAATATGTTTGTTGCAATTATCTCTACACAGACATTTTTAAGCTTCATTATGTTTTCAGTTTTATTTACCTTGTTCTTTGAGGATGCTTGGAATCATCAAGCTCCTAACTGAAAGCCAACACAATCTTTCAGTCAGGAGTCAATTCATGTATTTTCCTTATTCTTTGTGTATTCCTTTGTGAGTCCATCATCATCAGGTTTCATGTCTGACATATGTTATGATATGCTAATATACAGTATAAACATGTTGCACATTAACCTTAATGTCAATGGGTCTAGTAAGCTAACTGATGATATTAGGCAGACGAGGTACCAAGATAACATCATTGAAAAGACAACAGGATAACATTTTATTTTGATAGCATTTTAATTGATGCTTAATTATGCAGTGGAGTTGTGCATAGTGCCCGGTGGAAGTGTAATCTCCCTCTCAAAAAAGACTGTTCAAATTTGCTATCACAGAGTACGAGATAAACTGCATTTTCAACCTCCTGCTGCTGCCGTTGGTAGAAAGCCGTTATTGAGGAGAAGAATCACAGGTATAATGGCACTAAGTGAGCATTATCCCCTTTGACTGAAGAGTCAAAAACTAATGTCAAACTTGCTCCAAATAATTCTACATTTCAGCATGCAAACATTGAATCTAGATAACCTTTTCATGGGTGTGTGGTAACAACTTATACAATGTGATACTTTTAAGGGTGTCTGAAAATGATCAGGTCTTTGCATACATCAAATACTATATTTCTTTCTCTACAATATATATTAAAACAAAATGAGCGAAAAAAAAAAAGAACAGAAAAAACCCTCATGAACACCCATGTAGGTAAAAATCTTGTCATGGTACAATTCCCTCATTCTATACAAGCAGAAGGAGAATATTTTATAAGAGGCAAAAGAAAAGTTCCATTTCAAAAGTAAATCTCACTTGGAATCATAGAATCACACAACTGTTTAGGTTAGAAGTGACCTTTAAGATCATCAAGTCCAAGTGTTAACCTAGCAATGTCAGTTCCACCACAAAACCAAGTCACTAATCACCACATCTACATGCCTTTTAAATATCTCCAGAGGTACTGATTCAACCACTTCTTTGAACAGCCTCTCAATGCTTGACAACCCTTCTGGGGAAAGAACTTTTCCTAATATCTAATCTAAACAACCACTGGCACAACTTGAGACCAATTCCTCTTGCCCTATCACTTCTAACTTGACACTCACCTCAATACAACCTCCTTTCAGGTGTTGCAGAGACCAATAAGTTCCCACATGAGCCTCCCTTTCTCTCATGTCCATCAGCTGTTTCTCATAAAATTTTTTCTCTAGACCATTTGTCAGCTTTGTTACCCTTTTATGGACATGCTCTAGCACCCCAATGTCTTTCTTGTTGTGAGAGACACACTCACCAGTGCTGAGTATCGGGACAATCACTTCCTTATTCCTGCTAGCCACACTATTTTTGATACAGGCCAGGATGCCGCTGGCGATCTTGGCCATCTGGGCTAGCACCCCAAGGTCCTTTTCTTCTCGGGCAGCTTTTCAGCCACTCATCCTCAAGCCTGTAGTATTGCCTGGCGTTGTTGTAACTCAAGTGCAGGACCTGGCACTTGGCCTTGTTGGACTTCATTCAATTGTCCTTGGCCCATCGATCCTTCCTGTCCAGATCCACCTATAGAGCCTTCATATCCTCAAGCAGATCAACAATGTCACACCACTTGTTATTGACTACAAAAGTTCTGAGGGTGCACTTGATCCCCTTGTCCAAATCATTGATCTTGAAAGGTCCCTTTGGAGAGCCGGTCAAGTTAACGACCATCACACCAATATGGCTACAAGTCGTCCTCTCTTTATTGCTCCGGACAGCTCAATATATACAGTTAAGCAGTGTCCCCGCGCCTGCCCCTTAACAGAGTTGGTCAGTCACAGGTTTACACGCGCCAGCGTTTTATTGGATAGCGCCATTCAACTATGCAGGCGGCTCTCACCCCCCCTTCTCCCCCCGGCAAGGTTCTTCACAAAACAGATAAAACCTCCTCCTCTCTGTGTTCCAAGGCAGCTTCAAGGACAGAGCCTTTGTTTAGGTCTAAGCTGGGTTGTCCAAACCTTTAAAGGGACACCGCACCCCTGTTCCACAAGAAATTCCCCTACACATTGATAAAGATATAAAACTGAACTGACCCCAGTATGGACCCTTACAGTGCTATATATACTGTATAACTTCTACCAATGTTTGTTGGATTTTTTTATGCAGGAAAGAGGGATTAAGATAATATGAAGAAACAAGAGACAAAAGGTCTATTAGAGTAGCTTAATATATTCTAAACTCTCATAAAATATATATACATGGTAAAAAATGTTCATTTGTTTAGACCCGTATTGTAATTTGCCGGAAAATTCTGGTGCCACCTGTAAAGCATCTTCAGTGAACCTCAACATTAATAGATTTCATATCCAGAAAAGACCAGAAACTCTTTTAATCTGATCTGTTGTACATCATGTTGACAGTACATTCCTCACATTGTTCTCATACTGAGTTACCAAAGTTGTGTTTGCAAACTTTTCAGACTGGCAACTGTTCTTTACATTGAAGAAACTGAGTGACAGATCATTCAATCACCTAGACTGATTGTTCCATAACTCTCAAAAATTTGTATTTTTCTTTTAATGTAAATTTGTTAGCCTTTAGCCTCTAGTCACAGATTCTTGCTATGACTTCCCCTGCTATATCATGATGGAGTGCTTCGTCAAGCAGATTTAAACCCATTATCAATGTGCATTTTATACAATCCACATCATGATTTTCTTTTTCAGAATATCATGCAGAAATAAATAGTTTAACTTAAGTTGTTAAATACTCCCTGTGAAATTTAGTCTTAAAAGATTTCTAGCTGCTGGCATGATATAAAAACATTGCCTAAAAAGTACACCATGGTAGAGAGAACTGCTTGATTTATGTGTTAGACTCTGCGTGATCTTTCCTGTACCTATTATATATGTTATAAGACTAGTAATGATATTTTTTTTAGAATTTTGATGTGAATAGTGCAAAAATTCTTAATCCTGGTTGTCAAGTGCTTGGGGGGGGGGTGGTGGTGGTGGGGGGGTGGTGGTAAAGTTGTATTGATATCTGTTTCTGCTTTTAAGAAGATCCAGTCAAGCAGGTAAACACAATGTGTTATATGGGTTCTGATTTCTGTTCTAGTAACTATCATTCTGCTATAGAATCTCAACACATTAAGATAGTTTCTAAATAAAAGCTTGTTACCTCATTAAATTCATAAAAAACAGATCGATATAATACTGCTTATAATGACTGTGCTTTTTTTTTTTGTAAATCAACAAATCTTCTATTAATTAACCAGTGATTAAAGTCAGCTTGTGAAAATTAATGACAGCCTGGAAGAGTCATTTGTCCTCGTGTGCTTCATTGAGATAGTGTTTGCCCTTCAGGCAAGAAAGCAGCAAGTAAATGCCAGAGAATGAGCTGATTAAACTAGAGCTTCAGTGAGCTGTTTGCCAGAGATTCAAGCTCCTACAAACACGCCCACTTCTAATTTAAAAGCTTTCTGCAGTTTGCCTTTTGGGAAGAGAATAAAATAACAAATGAAAAGAATAAAATAACAAATGAAAATCATTTGTGGATCTTCTAAACATTTCAATGTAATCCATAGAATAAACATTTTGTACTGCTCAAGACATAATAGACAGATATGCCCAGAAATGTGAAACTGGAAAGCTGTAAAGTACTCCAAATGTGTGCAGACTTTTTATCAAAGTAAAATTTCACACAAAACTGAGCATTTCTTTTCATTTCAGTCTAATTGCATAAAAGCATAACTGATTAAAGTACAAAAAAATAATTTCTGATCCATGTCTTCCATAATCTAGCCCTGAAGATAAATATAATGAAATATATTTGATTTAGGAGGACAATTTGTTAGTTAGTATATTCAATAGAGAGTAAGAGACCTAAGAGCCTAAGATTTGAAGAACTGCTTTCTGGACAGCTCATAAGAAAAAGTGTTAAGAAGAAATGCAATGAACAACTAGAAATAACGAAAAAACTCTGCACCACATGAAATAAAATTTGTCTTTACTAGAGCTAATTCTTTTTCTTTACTTCTTAAGAAACAGAAAAATAATGAATAAAGAACATATCTCAATATGGTTTAAGCATCGTGAAAATGAATTAGGAAAATAAAGTTCCCCTTCCAGCAAAAGACCAAAGAGTCTCCCGACCCACTCTCGGTCTGTTTTTTTTTTAATATGAAATAAACCCAGTTAAAGCTTCAGAAGTTTCATTAATGAAGCCTAGTTCGGCCTATATAGAATTGTATTCTGTGTCTCCTACAGCCTCTGTGACTCTTCTTACATATACTTAGGGGTCATATTAGGTATCTCTTACAGGAGTCATGGCAACAATCTGATTCCTTTTATCTTCTATGCCCTTCACAGTTTGCCATGTCATTCCCATGTCCTCAACAGTTTCTCTAACCTTACAGTGCTTCCTTTTCTCTTCTCAGACTCCAGCTGCTCTTGTCCACCCTTTATCATGTTTTCAGTCCCTCTTCCATGTTATATGCTTCACACATGATCTTGGGCTGGCTTGTCCTCCCTGCTGATGCTGCTCTGGATTTACTTGTCATGACTCATTGACACAAATTGAACAAATGAAGACCTAAGTTCTTTAATTTTCTCCCAAAGAGAATGTTAATAGGATCATATAATCATAGAATCATAGAATCATAGAACAGTTCAGGTTGGAAAAGTCCCTTGGGATCATCGAGTCCAACCATTAACCCTACACTACAACCATTAACCCTACACTACACCCCTAAACCATATCACCCAACACCACATTTAAACGACACTGAAACACATCCAGAGATGGCGAGTCAACCACCTCCCTAGGCAGTCTATCCCAGTGTCTGACCACTCTTTCCATGAAGAGTATCTTCCTAATGTCCAGTCTAAACTTGCCCTGTTGCAACTTGAAACCATTCCCCCTGGTTCTGTCCCTAATTACCTGTGAGAAGAGACCAGCACCAACCTCTCTACAATGTCCTTTCAAGTAATTGTAGAGCATGATGAGGTCCCCCCTCAGCCTCCTCTTCCTTAAACTGAACAGTCCCAACTCCCTCAATCTCTCCTCGTAAAATCTATTCTCCAGGTCCTTCATCAGCTTTGTTGTCCTTTTCTGCACTCGCTCCAACACCTCGATATCTCTCCTGTACTGAGGTGCCCAAAACTGAACACAATACTCAAGGTGGGACCTCACCAGTGCTGAGTACAGGGGCACAATCACCTCCCTACTTCTGATGGTCACACAATTTCTAATACAAGCCAGGATGCCATTGGCTTCCTTGGCCACCTGGGCACACTGCTGGCTCATATTCACCCGGCTGTTGATTAGAACACCCAGGTCCTTTTCCGCCAAACAGCCTTGCAGCCACCCTTCCCCAAGCCTGTAGAGTTGCATGGGGTTGCCGTGACCAAAATGCAGGACCCTACACTTGGCTCTACTGAAATGCACGCAGTTGGCCTGGGCCCATCGATCCAGTCTGTCCAGGTCCCTCTGTAGAGCCTTTCTACCCTCCAGCAGATCGACACTCCCTCCCAGCTGGGTGTCATCTGTAAACTTGCTGAGGATGCACTCAATCCCCTCATCGAGATCATTGATGAAAATGTTAAACAGGAGTGGTCCCAGCACCGAGCCCTGAGGGACACGGCTCATGACTTGCCGCCAACTGTATTTAACTCCATTGACCACAGCTCTTTGGGCCCGGACATCCAGTCAGTGTTTCACCCAGAAGAGTAGGTGCCCATCCAAGTCATGGGCAGCCAACTTAGCCATAAGGATGTTGCGGGGGACAGTGTCAAAGGCCTTACTAAAGTCCAGGTACACTACATCGACAGCCTTTCCCTCACCCACTAAGCAGGTCACCTTGTTATAGAATGAGATTAGATTGGTCAAGCAGGATTTGCCCTTCAAGAATCCATACTGACTGGGCCTGATCACCCTGTTTGCTTTTAATTGTTCTGTGATGGCTCTTGAGATTATTCGTTCCGTCATCTTTCCTGGAACTCAGGTAATACTGGCAGGTCTGTAGCTACCAGGATCCTGCTTCCTGCCCTTCTTGAAGATGGTCGTCACATTCACCAGCCTCCAGTCCACTGGGACATCCCCAATTAACCAGGACTGCTGAAAGATGATGGAGAGTGTCTTGGCAACCACATCCGTCAGCTCCCTCAGCACTCTAGGGTGTAATCCATCAGGCCCCATACATTTATGAGGATTCAGCTTATGAAGCAGGTCCATAACCACTTCCTCCCCGATTATGTAGGTCCTATTCTGTTCCTCGTCCCTTTCTTCCAGCTCAGGGGGCTGTGTGCCCAGAGAACAACTGGTCCTACTGTTAAAGGCTGAGGCAAAGAAAGCATTAAGCACCTCAGTTTTTTCCATATCCATGGTCACTGTGTTTCCCTCTGCATCCAACACACTTCAGGAACCTCTGGGACTGAACGCTCTCTGCTGTATTATATTTCCAGCAGATGTCTGGGAAGTTAAAATCCCCCATGAGAACAAGAGGTAGAGTCCATGCAACTTTGCTCAATTGCCTATAAAATATCTTATCTATTTCTTCATCCTGGTTGGGAGGTCTGTAGTAGACTCCCACGATGATGCCAGTCTTATTGGTTTTTCCTTTGATTCTAACTCATAAGCTCTCAACCCTGTCGTCACATTGATTAATTTCTAAGCATTCACATCCCTCCCTAACATAGAGGGCCACCCCACCACCTCATTTCTGTTATGGCAACTATATCACAGTTTTCTGTCTGCACAATGGCCTCCAGTTCCTCCTGTTTGTTACCCATGCTGCGTGCATTAGTCTAGATGCACCTCAGCCGGGTCACCTTTTGGAAGGGAGAAGCCCTAATACCTTCCTGATGATACTCAGATGTTTCCACAGTGACTGACCTCTCAACAACCCTTGTGTTCTGCCTGTAACTTGGTGTGACATTCTGATTCTTTGCTAATTTACAAGATTGTTTGATCTTGCTACTACATTCCACCCCCACAAGCACTGGCATATTGCATTCTGGCTCCTTTTCAGTGATCCTCCTTTCACCCCCACCCGCTTTCATACCTAGTTTAAAGCTCTGTCTATGAACCCTGACAACTCCTTTCCCAAAACCCTTTTCTCTCTGTGGCATAGGCTATTTCCATGTGTTTCTAACAGTCCTGGCCTCTTGTAAATTCAACTGTTGTCAAAAAACCCAAACCCCTGCCGGAGACACCAGCCTCGGAGCCAGGTATTATGTCTCCTAAGTACATTGTTGACTGTCTCCATATCTGTGGAAACTTAATATTATTGAGATATCTGTGGAAACTTAATATTATTGAGATCTCTGTACTGCATTCACATTTGTTTCTAGTTTGTTTGGAAGATTAAACAGTTATTAGTGAGAACACTAACATATATTTCTGCATAAACTTGATTTCCTCAGGAAGCAAGCTGAAAACAAAGGAAAGGAATAACGCTTCCTAACTTTAATGGGATTAGAATTGGGATGAATGGTGGAGACTCCATGAAACTAGGCAGGTTAGGACTGCCCCTGTGTGCAAGAGAAGAGTTATGATACATGCAACTCACTAAGAAGCTACACTCTGCGTTGTCTAATAAATGCAATACGTATAAGATCTTGATATGAGTCCTTTTATCTGTGCAAAACTAATGTAATTACACAAAGATTTTAATCAGGATCTGAGTACTAGTTCTTAAAGCAAATTTGGGAATCAAAGTCTCAAGCTTATTGTAATAATGATTGTTTGAGAAGTATTCCTAGATTTTAGGAAATAAGACAATACATCATATGTATTTCACAGAGTCTCATTACTGAAGTTAATGAACAACAGTCTTCTAATCTCTGACTCAAATTACTCATAACATAAATACGTACCTTGCTCTTCAACCTTTCTGTCTTCTTTGCTGATCACTTGATCAACTCCCTCCTATGTACTTCAAATACCACTAAAACTAACTTGTTTAAATATTCATTTCTTTGTGTATGCATGTGTCCCAAACTGACCCAAAGACTTCTGAGTGGTGTCAGACATCAGAAATTAGAAAAAATAAACTCTACTGAGTATGGTATTGTTTGGGGATAAGAACAAGAGTACTAGATGAATTAGGATTAAACACCTAGATACATCATTGATTTGCTGTGGACCTCAGGTAATTACTATTCTGCAGTCCATATCTTTGCATGATACGTATAATAGCAATATGTGGAAAGGTGATAACGTAATAGTTGTTTTTTCCATTTTTTAGTGCATTCTATAAATCTTCTGTGTGTTATCCTTCACCATAGAAACATTAAGACTAAAGTCTTCAGCTGATTCCTTAATACCAAATATTACTTTTAGCCCTGAAATGAAGACTAGGAACTCATACAATTTTAGAGCGGTGTAATTTCAAATAATTTTGGCATTTCAAAAATAGTAACCAAATAATAGTGCAGTGTGAAGAATTTCATATAAATCACATGCACAGAAGATACCTGAATGCTCATTTATTGAAAGATAAATCCAAATACATAGAAGGGAAAATAAACAGCAACAATCTAGCTTGAAGTTTTTCCATTCTAGTGCTGACACAGTAAAGTTTCCTCTAAGCATTTAAAATGTTTATCAAATTATGTGGAAATCGTGGATGTTATTTACTTCTTAGAATTGCACTCTTTACTTTCATTTTGTGAAACTAATAACTGCAAATTCTTTATGTAATCCCTGAAGGCAAATAAAAAGCACATTCTAGTTGAATAATTAAAGGTTTAATAAATGTCATTCTTAAACAAAGTGACTTCTGCTCTTTTCCAGTGTACCTGCTCAGAGAAAGCAAGAGAAGGGGATTGCATAATAATTTCTTTTTATGACTTTGTGTTATTTATTATGGTTTCTGATGAATGGTTATGTAATTTAGACATCTTTAATGTTTATTTCATTTATTACTTCTGCATTCTTATTTTAATTTATTAGATATAATAAAATCTCACTCCAAGGTTTCAAGGGCTGATTAGTGCTAACAGGGCTGCCAAATCCTGCTGAAACTCAAAAGACTCTCCCAAGGTGCAGGAGTTATCTGCAGAGGTGCATTGAGTGATTAAGATTGGTACATTATCTGAGACTTAAATTACTGGGAAAGATTACTTGTTTGCTGTTAGAATTACCAACCAGTTAGGAAGCAGTTCAAATCATGAGCAAATGTTACCATGAGAAGCACAGGGACAATGTTTTCCCTTCCACCCTTTGTATGAAAGTAAAAGCATGAAGGAGGACAGAAAACAGGCCTAAAAAAAGGCAAGAAGGATCTCTTCTTCCTTCTTTCCACTCTTACTATGTCTTTTCGGACTGATGGATTCAATCTCTGGTGAATTAGTGGGATCTGGCACTGTCCTCGTAACTGTCAGTCCCATCCATCACCTTTTGAAAGCACACAGCTCCACTAATAAGTTTCTGTGCCTATGGGGCTGCTGTGCTTATTTAATAATAGTTAAACACTATTAACTATTTTAATAACGGATTGTAGATAATTCAGTAATCGGGATGCTGCAAAGATGTTATCTATGGGACCAGCAGGATACTTGCAAAGAGAAATGTACTCAAGTGGATAAAAGAATATGGGGATAACCAGAAACCCTCTAGATAATAATTACAGAATAACAGAATGCTTGCAATTGGAAGGGACCTTGAAAGATGATCTAGTCCAACTCCCCTGCCAGAGCAGGATCACCTACAGTAGGTCACACAGGAACTCATGGGCGGGTTTTGAATGTCTCCAGAGAAGGAGACTCCACAACCTCTCTGGGCAGCCTGTTCCAGTGCTCTGTCACCCTCACTGTGAAAAAGTTTTTTCTGATGTTTTTGTGGAACCTTGTATGCTCCAACTTGCACCTGTTTCCTCTTGTCCTATCATTGGATGTCTCTGATCTGTTGATCCACCCTGAAATCTCTTGGGTCAAGACCCTCTTCAGGAAAGGTGACTCCCATCGGAAGTTAGCAAGCCTGGTGCTGTGTAGGTCATCCCATTGTCAAAGAACCCGAATTTGTGGTGGTGACACCAGCCACGGACCCACATATAAATTAACTGGATTCACCTGAATCTCCCAATGTCACTGCCCATCACTCCATCATGGAGTGAATGAAACAATCTCTTAAAACCTTAGGGATGCTGACTAACACTTGGCAAAATAAAAGTACTGCTGAGTGCTGGAGATTTTAATCTTTATTTTCTCTGTCCATGACCTTGAGCTTTTTGCTTTTGTTTTTTTTTGTCTTTGTTGAAGTATATAGAATTGGTTTTATATTGATGGAAGAAAAACAACAAAAAGCTCTTTTCAGCTACACATGTTGTTTTTTACCACCAGGAAAAAAGCAATCAAAAAATAACTGAAATTCATCCACCGCCTAATGCATAAACCCACCGATGGTAATAGAGATCCTGCAAGGGATATGACATATGACAGACTACGCTATTCATAGTTTGGTTTTAACCTTTAAACTGAAAACTCTGAAATGGCAGTAATTTACCAAATAATATATCAATTAAACCTCTTCATTCTAAGAGAAAGAGCAACAGAGAATGATAAAGCCCTGGGTTTAGGTGATAGGATGGATTTTCAAATTAAACATTTACAACTCCTACCTCTAAAATTAGCAAATAAGCATAGCCAACAGGCAGACACAGTCAGGAAATTAGAGGAGCTAAACTAAGAGAGTGTTTTGGACTCCATGGAAATGTCATGCATTTATCCTGCTATACTATGATTCCAACCTTCTTTAGGAGAGCTTTTGTTCAATGAAGATACACAATCTATTAACAAAAAATGAGTAAATACTGTTAGTGGGAGAAAGAATTACTCTATTTTTTACAGAAAATAATCACAGTTTTAATTGGAATTCTGATAGTACCAAAAAATTTATTTCAGAATTTCAGAGGAGTGAGAAAGAAATCAAAATATCAATCACCGTATCAGAAAAAAAATAATTGTATGAAACATCAAAAGTCAATATTCGTTAGGCAAGAGTTATTGTAATAAATAAAAAAATATATAGCAGAGTGCAATAATCTATTAAATGACCATGAGGAAGTGGAAGGCAATCTATCTCTCTACTTTTTCTCATTTTCTCCATCTACGGATCTGAAACTGCAGAATATCTTTACTGGTATTGTAGGAGGTCAGAAGGAGAAAACTATGACTGAGAAAGCATCAGAGCCAGCAGAACCTGAAATACACATCTACAAAATGAGAAACTAATGAGTGCCAGTAAAGGGAGACTCCTGTGAGAAGAAAGGGAATCCATCTTCCAACCTGACTTCCTATCTTGTGTGGTTTGCCTATTGCTATGGGCTCAAATATTGAATGTTCCCTTTCCAGGAACCGTGATGAAGCTGGCCAGCCTGTAGTTCTCTGTATTCTTCTTTTTGCCTTCTTGAAGGTAGCAGTGTCATTTGCTCCCTTGCAGTATTCATATACACCTCCAGAGTCACCGTAACATTTCAAAGACAATTGAGAGTGGTCTTACAACATTGGCCAGTTCCTTTAGCACTCATGGGTGCACCCCATTGGGTTGCAGTGGTTTTTGTGTATGTCTAATTTAAGCAGTCCCTTCACCAAGAGTAAGCCTTCCTTCATTTAGACTTTCACACAGGTCTTAGTGGTCTGTGATTTCTGAAAGCACATCTTATCAGTAAAGGTAGAGATGAAGAATGCATTGAGTACCCTGACTTTTTCCATGTCTGCTCATCAGCTCCTCTGCCTTATTCAGCAGTGGGCCCACATGTTCTCTATCCTTATATTTGCTACTGATATACATATAGAAGTCCTTCTTGCTGTCTTTCACAGGGTACTGTTCTCCCCACCACGTCCAAGACCAAGTGGGTTTTGGGTTTCCTAACTACTTTCTGATCACTTGCACATTGTCTCTAAACTGCTCCTGATTTACCTGTTTCTGCTTCCACCTCTTGAACTGTCTTTTTTGGATCTGAGCTTAATCAGGAACTTCTTATTTATTCATGCTGACATCCTGTCACCTCTGATTGATTTCCTGATCATCAGACTGTGTTATTTTTGAGCTTGGAGGAGATGATCCTTGAAAATCAACAAGTTCTTCTGCACTCCTCCCACGAACTGTCTTACACGAGGTTCTTGCAAGAACACTCCTAAACAAACCAGATTCTGGTCTTTTCAAGTCCAGAAGTGTGGTCTCTCTCTTTGCTTTGTTGCACACTCTTGGGACCCTGAATTCCACTATCTCATGATAACCAGAGACAGGGCAAACCCTGATCTTCGTTTCCCTGACCAGTTCTTCCTTACTGGCAAGTATGAAGTCCATTCAGTGGTTTGTCAATCATTTGTGTGAATTTGTCTTCAAATTTCTTCACAATAAGGACAGTGAAGAACAGGTTGTCTAGGGAGATTGTTCAGTCTCCATCATTGGAAGTTTTCAAGTCCCAGATGATTAAAGCCCTGAGATACTTAAAGCTCTGAGATACTTAAAGCTCTGAGATACTTATTCTGCCTTTAGAACTCATACTTCTTTGAATAGAAAATTGAACTAAAGATATTTTGAGGTCCCAAATTATCCTAGAATCTTACGATTACACAGGAATGAAAGAACCTTCCAGTAAAATAAATAAATAAATAAATAAAATCAAAACTAATAGAAGAAGATGTTATAGGTTTGTTACAGAATACAGTAAGAGAGAATAAATTTTGACAGAGAACATTTCTGGATACAGAGTTCTATTTTAAATATATGGATGCTTTCATAGGTATCAGAATAGCCAGCTGTAGCAGACAAGTGCGTGAATATTTGCCTAAAACATTTCTTGACACTTTACAAACCCCCAGCTTGGTCAAAAACAAGAGATTTGTCCAAACTGATAAGTTCATTAATTTCTGGGAAATTCCTATGGTATTTAGTCACTTTAGAGTTTAGATAAAAAATTTTATTAAGAAAAAGTGAATCAGAGGTTACTCACTTGAAGGTACGATAAAAAATAAATGTGAGACTTCAGAATTTGAAAATCAAAATAGTTTGCCACAGCAAATTTGCAATTTCAGTTTTACCATTTTATATCAGACACCCACACAAGATGTTGCAAGAATCTCTAAAATGTTCACATATGTGACAGATTACCTGTTGCCCAACTGTTGGCTGTGAACATATGCCCAGAAAATTAGGGCTTGCACACTATCAAAACCTTTTTTGCAATTAGATCAAATTTTCCTTTTCAGTTTCAGCAATTGCATTTGTATTTTTGAGCTACATGCTTGGACATTCACAGATAATGATACACAGTCCTTGGCTTCATACTTTCTGTCACAGCAGTTATTATGACAAAATACCACTCCTAAACTAAAAGATTCTATTACTAATTCCAAGAGCTAAGGGTAGTCAGTGGTTGGAAAAAGTTTCCTATGTCCACTACCTTTTTACTTTTACAATTTGAAAATCATTGTCTAAAATATTAAGGGAGAAATAAATGATTAGTTTTTCCACTGTAAGCTTTCCACCACTGATCCAGAGGTGTATGCAACAATCTATAGGAAAGATTTTATCATGTACAGAAATAACCTGAAAAAGTGATTCAACAGAGATATGATAAAAGTGTCTGCTGATGAAATTTATTCATGCCTGTAAAAATTAAATCTGTCTCTGAAGAGATGCAGAATATACCAAGTCATCAGGCATAATGGGCAAAGGGCATCCAACATCCACAAATGATTAGTCGTCTCTAAATTAACTTTTACAACAGAAAGAGATGCTGAATTCACTATAGATAATTCTTTGAAAATACCTCTCAATGTTAAAATGTAAGCAAACTTTAGGAACCATGTATGGCAGGCTAACATGTTTATCTCCATGTTACATCATTATAACCTTGGTAACCTTGTTTTAGCAAGAGATTATTTATACAAGGTCAATTAAGAAATACATTGCTGAGAAAGTATAGATTACCAGTGTTAGAATCATCAAATCTATCTTTAAAAACCTTGGATTCTTTCAAAATAAATCCAGAACTCAAGTTTAGTTGTAACTCCAGAACATTTCATGTTTTTTCATTTATTCTGAGGCAACTTCTTTTATTCAAGGATTTTATTGTCTTGGCTATTCCCAGTGCTTCATCCAGTGTGAAAATGTTTTGGAAACAGTACTTTCCCCAAGGAAAATGCATATTATCACATTTAACTGTATGTCACACTCAGCAAGTCTGTCTCCCAGGGATGTAAAGCCCAGAGGTGATTTGTATGTTTGTATGGGTTCTTTGCTGCAGGGGTGTATATTGAACAGAAATCCGTGAGGATTTGTCACCACTGGAGTAGTTCAGTGTGCCCTACTTAATTTTTTCCTGGCTTATTCTACCATTGGTTTGCCTTGAGAAAACACAGGGACTTCATTTAAAGGGTGAGCAGCAGATATGAATTTTATAACAACGAAAAAAAGTACTTAATTAATTAAAATTCAAAGATCAATGTGCATTTTTGTCCTTAATGAGTCAATGAATGTGCTTTAATAATTTTTACTTGATTATTCCCTGCTGCTCTGAACTAGCAAATAATAATCCCTCTCTTTCATGACTGATGGGTAAGGGTAAGGGATAGAGAAAATAAAGGCCACTTTCTGGTCACTTCAATGGTTATTTCATTGTGACATGAAGTAAGAGTATACTATACAGTTTGTGAGGACTTAAGTGGCACAGCAAGACCTAACAAAAGAGAATGAGTTTGACACCTGGAAAGGAACTGTTAAAGTAAGATAAAAACTCGAACATGAAGTGGGATGCGATTCCTAGTACAGTCCACTTATTGGATAAGCTGACATCTTCCTATGGCCAAGAATTGCCTATCAGTGAAAAAATTCATCAGGGATATTTTCTAACCAGGAGACAGAAATTATTTCAAAGTGGCAAAGGTGGAATTTGGACTTCCTTCCACATGAAAACATGATAAGATGACTGACAGCAACTGCTGTCTAAATCATTCCATAATCTTGAGATGTTTAAAGTGCAATCCATTGAAAAGCTTCTTTTTGGTGAACATGGTGGGAAGAAAGGGACAAAGACATGGCAGAGAATTTTGAGAGCTGTGTAAAGGACTGCATACAGCCTTAAAAGCACCAACATGAAACCGCTTGTGTTGCAAAGCAGCTGTTGATCCAGTCCTTGATGCCTGGGTTTATACCTGCCTGGATGGTTCTTTTCCTCTTACCTGTATTATCTGCTCACAGATTCAGCAGTCCAGGGAGCACTGAGAGCACAGCAAGAGGGAAGGAGGAGAGATAAGAGAATTCTAGGTCTCAACACAATAAAGGGGAAAAGAAGCAAGTATAACATGCACGTAATAGGGAGAAATTTAAAGACAAAAAGTACATACACAGGGACTATGGAGCAGGAAGTAAGATATTCCAGCTTGTTTTGAATAGAAATAGAGAGTTCTTTGTTAAAAGTAAAATATTATAAGGTTGTAACCCAGAGGACAATGCAAAATTTGAGATTGTCATGTAATCTGAATTGGTTCTGTTCATACAAATACAAATACCTTCATCTCTAAGTTTTTAATAAAATTTTTGCTCACATGCTTGAGGTTTTGTGGGGCTTTTTTTCCTCCCTGTAGCACCTGTGGTAAAAGGCAAAATGTGTAGGTCCTCTATATCATGTATACAGAATGAGGAAGAGAACTGCTGTGAAAGGAAAAGCCTCTCTATATATTAGGCTCATACTAGTTATTTTGCAGCAGATCTTCATATCATTTGCTGCTTCATCCCACATGTCCTTGGTCTGTCTCTTCAGCTTTGCTCTTTATCCTGCAAAAGAAGTGTACTGGGTTCAGCTAGAATGGGGTTAATTTTGGCTAGAAGCTGGGAGTAGGGCACAGCTGGGATAGCTGAACTGATCTAGCCATGGGGATATTCGAAGTCATCATGACGTCATGCGCAGGGTATATAGGGGGGTGACCACACACCGGGGTCTCTCTCTGTTCATCTTTCTCCCTGAAAAGCTCGACACCGTCGTTGAGTTCTGGGTGGTGACACATCTGTGCTGCACATTACTCCGCTATATGCTGTCTAATTAAACACTGTTGTTGTTATTGTTTTTCCCTTTTTTCCCCATTATTATTATTTATGTTTCCCCATTAAAAAAACCTCTTCTTATCTCAATCTCACGAGGCTCCACCTACTGTTCCTTCTGGGTTCTCCTCCTCAGTCCCGGTAAGGGAGGAGCGAGTGAGAGAGAGACCGCGTAGTTCCTTTGTCTTCCCCTGCCGGTCAGTCCCCTTGAACCAAGACAAGAGAACAGGCAATATTTTTCTTGTTCTCCTTACCACACGTGTGTTAATTGTAAATCTAGAAGAGATACCGTTCTGTTCTCAGTCCTTCTTCCTGACCCTCAGGCTACCCTACCTGCTGCAATAAGGAATTGTAAGACAGAGCAGTCTAGTTGCAGGCTCAGTTCCTTTGCGAGAGGAGGATGTGTGCACACTGGCTATAACAAAGCTGTTTGGGTCTGGAACATCCCAAGTTCAGATGGATTCTAAATAATTAATTTTTCAAATTCCAATTCTCAACATGACTCATTTGAAATTTTCATAGGCTGAAATCTTGGCTAAGTTTTGGTTCAGGTTTACTTGCAAGAACAGAAGATATTTACTCATATAATCTTTTAGGACAATTTCATAAGTTCTGTTACCACAGATCCAAAGATAGTAAGTCTCATGCCATTCTCTCAGTGAAATTCCAGGTCATTGCTTCTAGTTAATATTTATTTACTTTCTGTTCTTGTTTCCAAATCTAAGTTATTATTACACTGAGTAGCTCACATTTTGTCATATGTTTGAAAAGTGAAAACCACTATAGTACCACAATTGAAAGTGTAAATGAATTTATTTTACTGTAATCTGAATTTCAAGAAATTGGGCTTTTATATTTGGAAAGAGGTATCAATAAAATAATTATGTACCTTTTCCATCTATGTCTTGCTGCCGCTTGACTTCAAAATTATTCAGTACTCCCTGTTATTAGCAGACTCTTAAATCCAGACAGCTTCTATGATAATTTACTGGAACTGAAAAGTGATCATAAGGATGTTTCTACATTTATTTTATAGCAGTTCTTCTCAGGGGTTTGCTTTTCAGTCAAATTCTCTAGTCATTGAATTTATCACTATTTCTTTTTCTTCAAGGCCTCAAACCACACAAACTGAAGCAGAAGATGCGCGCTACCATTGCACTCAGTGAGCACTGAGAAACTGAGCATAACCAATGAATTTTTGAAATATATTCTAATGTTATTAATACTTTTTTTCTGTATTAAAAAAAGAGAAGAAATTATGATACATCTAGAACAGAATAAGAGAAGCTCAATTCAAAGCTACCAAGGAATTAGTGGCAAAAAGGAGTAAAACTCAAGGTTTTTATGAATTTAGAGTTATTCTTAAACTTTGGGTTTTTTTCATATTTAAGTGAGAAATCAAAATACATTCCAGTTTGTTTATTTAAGTGAACACAAGTAATAGTGGGATGTGCTAGGGATGTGCTAGAGATTTGCTAGGGAATGATTTCCATCTTTATAGAGGGATGGAAGGGCACCTGAAGGGAACCTACAGGAAGGCTGGGGAGGGACTTTTTACAAGGGTGTCCACTGATAGGACAAGGGGTAATGGGTTTAAGTTGAAGGAGAATAGATTTAGACTGGATCTTTGAAAGAACTTCTTCAGTACAAGAGTGGCAAGACTCTGGAATAAATCGTCCAGAGAAGTTGTGACTGCGCCCTCCCTGGAGATGTTCAAGGCCAAGTTGAACGGGGCCTTGAGTAGCCTGATCTAGTTGAGAGGCGTCCCTGTTCATGGCAAGGAGGTTGGGTTAGATGGTCCCTTCCAACTCAGGCCATTCTATGATTCTATGATTCTTATAATTAAGTTAAATGACAATTCAATTGATTTGAAAACATTTTCTTTAAAACGGTGCCCATAAAATGGAATATTGCTTGAGAAAATAAATATGTGCATATTAGAAGCCAGGAGACATTTTCGAGTAGTAGAACATTACCTGATAAAAGACATCAACACTCAGTGAAGACTTAAAATAATTACTTCAAAAAGAAGAAAAGAGAGATATTCTGAAGCTTTTCTCAGAACCTGGATATTTTCATGTTCATAGACTGTAACAGTCACATATCTCTAGGCTCTGAGAGGATGACACAGTATGGCACTAACAGCTCTACAGCAAATATAGAATCATAGAATGGTCTAGACTGGAAGGGACCTTAGAGACCATTTTAATCCAACCTCGCTGTCGTGGGCAGGGATGCCACCTCTCATCTAGGTCAGGCAACACAACTATACTATTTTGCTGTTATGTTTATTTTTCACTTCTGTTCGTGAAGAACTGCATGGTTAGTGATTCTGTTCTTAGATATCTTCTCACCAACAGATGCAGAGAAAAGCAAACAGAATCATTTGGTCAATCTCCACAAACCCAGTTTCCCAAGATGACTCTTGCTTTTACACCAGCAAAGAGTACCAGAAATTATAAAATATGCTTTTGATAGAACAGTTCAGTAATTGTCTTTAAGGAAGCAAAACTTATTTATAATATATTTCTTTCAGAAAGCTTTGGGACTGCAATCATTCCTGCTGTTTCACAGGGAAGATTCAGAAAAGTCTGGAAATGGGAAAAGGTCTGTCAGCAGCAGGAATGCTCACCATTCATTTCTTCCAATGGAAGTAGAATGAGTTTTTTAGCCTTTATGCTGGAAAGAGGAGCTTCAAGTCGTTCTGAAGCTTAGTCAAAAGCCAGGCTCTCAGGCTGTCTGCATGGACTTGAAAGTGCAAAAATACTGGTTTTGGCCAGAAGTCCTTGATAAAAAGATCTCTTTTAAAGTTTTCTAGGTAAGTTAATTAGAAACATGAGATCAGGTTTCTTAAATAAAATGTCTGGCTTCTCATGAAATATTCAGGCAAACCAATACTCCTGTGAAAAATTACTGTTTTCACAGAGAACAAAAATTTTCTCTTCATTGGCTATTGGATATCTTCACTTTCTCGTTGTCTTCCAAGTGCCCTGTTTTATTAGTCCAAATAAATTTCACTTAAGCTGGAATTCAGTTGCCTGCATTCCAGCTGTTGCTCTGATAACTCTCCAATCTCCGTATGTGCTGGCATTGCCTAATCCTGAGGGTGCTTAAATCTCTTTGCACTTTGCTGTTTAGCTTGTAAACTTCCTGATTATATAAAAAGCAATGTTCCAAAAATGTAGATATGCTCAGTGGTGGAGAGGTAAACATCTGTCCTAAGATCAAATGTATTTCTGGCTTTGCTGAAACCACCTACCGGTGAAGTAAAAGTTGGTTAAAGTCAAACAAAAACTCAGGTTTTCCAGTTCTTGTGGAAATATTCTAATCATTTAGTTTTGATTGATTGTTTTGGTTTTTTTTTTTTAAAATGTATGTAAGCACACACACATATGTGTGTATATATGTGTGTATATGCATATGCAGGACTGTTGCACTTCAAGAGGAGAACTGGCAGTCTAGATGCCACGTGAAGGAAAATTTTCATTGTCTCATATTTTTCTACACAGTTAGTGGAAGCAACACCTAACTTCTGTGATCAGGATTGTAATGTCAGAAAATATACCTCTCTCGTTCACTTTTATTTCCTAGTCCTCTGATTTTGACAAGATTAATAGCTCCTAGGAGTTATGTTTGTTTGTTTGTTTGGGGGGTTTTGTTATTAAATAAATTCTCCTTCCAATTAAAAAAAAAAAAAAAGGAAACTTTTGTGGGAAAAGTTTGTTTCAGAAACCAGTCTTTACAGTCAGTTGGAGAAGATTGCATCAGGCTTGGCTTCCTTTGTCCTGTTGTCCTTCAGTATTTTCATAGGGTTGTACCCCCAAACGCCACTTGCAAATACTTCAAATACTCTCATAAGTCATGCGGTGTCCCAGGACACTGTAATATAACCTGTATGCTGTAAACATTCAATTTAACATCACATGACGTATTAGTTCGGCCACTTGGAATTTCAAAGAGAAACAAAAAATAAAACATCTATAGAAATCCCATGTGAAACTCAGGGGAAACCTGGACCAAACACTACTCCAGCCTGATGTCACTAGTCCTTTCTATAATCTACCTGAGTATGTGACATGTACTGGCAGCAGAACTGCTAATGGTGCAGACCCTGTTAAGGTACCTTAGCAAATAAACCAAAGGCATTCATCAAATATGGCTAGTCAGCACCCTTTATAACAGAAATAAATAAGTGACTAAAGAACCCAGAAGTTGCAATTCTCATTCTAAACTAGATGCCTGAGATGTAGATTGTTTTGTGGACCTGCCTATTTCTAAATAATTTTTTTCCTCCACCAATAATTGAGGATGAGTAGCCCAACTCAGTTTTTCCTTTAACTATTAAGGATTCTCAGTAACTTGTCTATCATCCATCCTCAGTTACCACCAATAGAAAGCTTCTCCCATGTTCTAGTCTTACAAAATATCCTAAACGTATTCTGTAAATTGTTAAGTGCCATCAGGCAAATCATTAAACAACAGATAAATTTTCATTTGTCCTCAAGGAACAAGTACTTGCTTTTTTCTTATTAATGACAGGTTCCACAAAAACTCCATAGTTGGTTAATTGTCACAGGAGGTCACTATCATCTTTGCTGTTATTTTTAATTAGTAAGATTATACACATCACTTACATTGTCTCCAAGTAGGCATTTTCTTTCAGCAGTTATAGAATCACTATTTCTGATAGAGGCCAGGATGCTCTTGGCCTTCTTGATCACCTGTGCAAGACGCTGGCTCATGTTTAGCTGGTTGTCCACCAAAACCCACAGGTCTTTTTCTGCCAGGCAGCTCTCCAGACATTCTTCCCCAAGGCCGTAGCATTGCATGGGGTTGTTGTGACAACAACAGGACCCAGTTCAGGACCCAGAAATTGGTCTTGTTGAATCTCATACAAGAGACCTCTGCCCATCCAGTCAGCCTATCCAGATCCCTCTGCAGAGCCTTCCTACCATCAGATTTACACTCCCACTCAATTTGATGTCATCTGCAAACTTCCTGAACGTGCACTCCATCCCCTCGTCCAGATCATTGATGAAGATACTGAACAGAACTGGCCCTGATACTGAGCCCTGGGGCACATCACTTGTGACTGGCCTCCAACTGTTGCTGTTATTGATGTTATTGTAACACGTCACATACGAAGCAAATAAAAATAGTCTCAGCAAAACCCAACAGAAAGAAGAAATAAGGCAAAGTCAACCTTAGTATCATGCAGAGAAAACAAACCAACTAAAAGTAGAATTTGTCTTCCTTGTCATTAGCTTCCTGTTTTGATAGTTACAAACCTGCATTTGGAATTTACTTTGGCATAGTCATCAAGTTGCTGTGAGAGTGACAAGGTACAGAGCAAGCCAGAATACACATGATGACTTTGATTTAGCAGTAGTTTAATAACTGAAACCAAACCCATAAATTTTTTTAATAACTGTATCCCCAGAAGCCCCTCTGAAAAGACACTAAAAAGCCAGAGACATATATTCCTGTATAACTGTATATTTCATATCTCAAGTTGAACTGAAATTCCATTTTTATATATTGTGCACATATCAAAGAAAACGAGTGTAACAAAAAAAAAAAAAAAAAAACAAACCAGAAAAGATGTCACATCAAAGAACTCCTCACAGTGCCATAACCATTAAAAAGGTGATAGATGTGCTTGCATTCTTGATAATGATCCTACTGCAAATATGAAACTAATACATGAGTGTGAGAACTTCTTGCTTAAATGTCCAAATTTGAACATTTTTGCTGGAAGCTTTACCTGCTGAAAGACAGGCAGTTTCACTTTCCTTTCCTTTCCTTTCTTCCTTTCCTTTCCTTTCCTTTCCTTTCCTTTCCTTTCCTTTCCTTTCCTTTCCTTTCCTTTCCTTTCCTTTCCTTTCCTTTCCTTTCCTTTCCTTTCCTTTCCTTTCCTTTCCTTTCCTTTCCTTTCCTTTCCTTTCCTTTCCTTTCCTTTCCTTTCCTTTCCTCTCCTCTCCTTTCCTCTCCTCTCCTCTCCTCTCCTCTCCTCTCCTCTCCTCTCCTCTCCTCTCCTCTCCTCTCCTCTCCTCTCCTCTCCTCTCCTCTCCTCTCCTCTCCTCTCCTCTCCTCTCCTCTCCTCTCCTCTCCTCTCCTCTCCTCTCCTCTCCTCTCCTCTCCTCTCCTCTCCTCTCCTCTCCTCTCCTCTCCTCTCCTCTCCTCTCCTCTCCTCTCCTCTCCTCTCCTCCCTCCCCTCCCCTCCCCTCCCCTCCCCTCCCCTCCCCTCCCCTCCCCTCCCCTCCCCTCCCCTCCCCTGCCCTCCCCTGCCCTTTCTTTTCCCAACATTTTGAATTTATATATATTATTACACGTTTCTCTTTAGGAGTTATGGCATTTTTATCCTTAAAAGTAATTCCCTTCAGGCTAATTGAAACACTTAATCAGGGTCCAAAGCAGAATTGGAAGCACATTAATCCAAAAAGCATCTAAATTATTGCCGCAGTATTTCTGTTGTAGCATTTCAATACTCATGTTACCCATGTAGAGGAACAGGTCATAGAGTTGGGTATTGTCTGAATTTGGCCAATGGGTATAAAACTTAATGTTCTGTACTGTATAAACATATATAATCATGAAATGGAATTAAAAATACCTTTCTTCATTTCTCAAGACACTGTAAGACATCAAGTATCATGCGTTTCTAAACAGCTATAGTTCCTCAGTGGAAAACATAAATGAGGAAAGAAGCAAAGTAACATCATATTAAGCAGCATAAGCTTGCTGAGTGCATGATGATCAAGGGTCCCATTGCTTGGACTCTTTTATGACTTGTGCAAATATTTTTAGTTCATTACATTTTCTGTGGGTTTAAAGCAAAGCACATGTTTAAACACCTCTTTGAATGAATCCCTGATGAAGTCATTTAATTGCAGAAGACATAAAGAATAGGTAGTCTATATTTTCTTAATACTACAGAAATAGTACCATGAATATACTTCTATAAAATTAATATATGAGGTTTACTGTTACTGTTTTCCTTAGCTTGCTGTTTTTATTTCAATATCTACTTTCACCTATTAAAAATTCCTGTAGTGTTTACAATGACAACTGACACACACATCCACAGAATGTTTCATCCTGCCTCTCCTAGAACTTATTTCTCATTTTAGGATCTAATAATTGTAATAATTGTAAGGGATGAGGAAGGGCTATTTCTGTTTGTTAATTCTGAAATTAACTAGAAGTCTAATCTAGTCTAGTCTAGTCTAGTCTAACCAACTGTTTTAATTTAGACTAGCCTCAAGAGAAATCTCTTTGGTCCAATATATCAGTTTGATCTTAAAATAATCCATACAATGTGAAGCAAATTTTTCTTTAACTCACTAAAGAGGCAGAGACCGTGCCTTCTATAGTCTTTCCCCTTTCTGCTCTCAGAAAAAAAAAAACCACAAAAGAATAATAAGAAAGTTTATTATCATAAAAATTAAAAACTGAGCTCTTCATTTGAAAGTTTGAATATATATTTGTCTAGTCAATATAGATGTCCCAGTGACATTTTTCATCTGTTGATTTGTGAAATGGGTGTTAAATTTTCGTATACAGAGTATATAATGTTCCAAAAAAGAAAGTGACATTTAAGTAAATTCTGCACTGCTGTACTGCAGGAAATGCAACACAATTTTCTACAGATTTAAAACTCTACAATAATGAGGTTTAGTTACTGTTCATGAATCATGAGAGTAAAGTTTTTTAAGACAATTTTGCATTTTTTTTTTCAAAATATGATTTGATTAACATTTAAGGTTTGTTTATTAATTAGCCGATGATGTCAGTTCACAACTACCCAATTCTGATAACTTTAGATGTTGAATGAAGACAAGGTGGTTCCTCATATTAATTTTCCTTGCCTGGAAAACTTGTAAATTACTTGTCCCATAAATTGTCATCAATTAGTCAATGAGACTAGGTCAAGAAGAAAAGAAAATTTCACTTACAAAAAATATAACAAAATAGAAGTTATTATATTAAAAAGTTTAGTTTTTAATTATTCATTAACTTCAGTACTGTTCATTTATTAAGTCACAAAAGTCTAAAATTATGAGGATTTTCACTTCTTTGAAACTGAAAAATTACATATTTTGACACTGAAAAATTACATACTTTTAAAAAAAATACAAGACGTGAGTAAATAAAAAATTAGATAATTGTGAGAGGATGGTGAAATGGTGGAAGCTCTGAACATCTACGAGTGCAAAGTTAAAATATTATTAGGTCAGAAAAAAGAATATCCATAAAGCTAACAACGTAATCTGAAGCACAGCTTTGAACATGAAGTCTTAACAACAACACATTAATGCTTCAATAGAAAAAAAAAAAAAAAAGAAAAAGATAAAATTTAAGGTAGTATTCTGGTATACACTTTTAAAACTCAGAAAACATCTGTTGTGTTATGTATAAATGTTTAATCACATCTACACGGTATGCATACTGCCCTCTTGTGCTCTATGTAAAGGCACCAGAGCTTCAGTTTTTCTTCAGACTCTCAAATTTCTTTGATAGTAAATGAAGGAATCAGTCAGTCTATATTTTGTTATTTTCTATGGATTCTCAAGAGCAACGTAACTGACATTAACAGCTGCAGTCTGCCATGAACTTCACTGAAGTTATGTACGTATGCTGAGTACTCATAAAGGTATTTAACTAGTGAGAAAAAGGAGAAGATGGCTAGAAAAACTGTGTAAGATTGACTTCATCCATCTTCAGCTGACATTTGAGTGAGGAAATGGAGGAGAATTGAAAATGAAAAATGTGAATCCACCACTACTAGAAAATTTTCATATAGCTTAGCTTCTATCCTCCAAAAAGCCACTTATCCAAAATCAAGTCATATGAATAGCTGCTGTAGTTTCCTGCCTCTTTTATGCTTTCTAATAGTTTCTCCATAGGCACAAGTTTTATGGTTTTAAATTGTTAAGAAACAGTCTGGAAAGGCTGTATTGGAAAAACGTAAAATGCACTGGGGTATTTTAAAGCTGGCTCTCAGTACAGCAATGAGAAGCATAATAAGAAAAAAAGTAAACAAAGCAGATGCTTGCAGGGTTTTGTATCTTCTGAAAAGTCAAGTCTAAAGTTCATAATTTTTGAGAAAAAAAAGTCTGTGGCACTATCAGAATAATTTTGGAATCTACAATTCACAAGGTAATCTAGAATAGAAAAATTATCTTACGCATGTTCATAAACTCATTTCTGTTTGTTCACCGTTGAATGTGGTGTTAGTGCTTTGCACTTTTTCAGTACCCTTCATCTTTGGATCTCAAAGCACTTTATGAGCATTAATGAAAGTTTTCACTACCATAACTCAGTGCTGAAAATCGTCTTCCATCAGTTCTGCACATCTGTAAAATATGATCCCTTTCCATCTAGCAAAGCAGAAATACTTTTAATGATACTGTAAGTATACAAAAAAAAAAATCCCCCCAAAATGCCACAATAGTTTCAAATTAATTTTTCTTTCCTGAAAGGTATCATCTATACCTACTCAGAGAAAATATATCACCACAGTTTCTGTCTTTCCAAAACAGATTTTCTGTAATAGTGTATCTAGCATTATGCTAACTATTGTTTTATTTTTATTAGTCCTTGGATGATACCAGTGGACAATTTCAAAAAACTTACACGACGTTTTTCTTAGGAAAGAGGTGTGATGAATTCAGAGCTTTAAAGAATGCATCTCTTTTTACTTTGAATTCATATAAAACTCAGAATCTTCCTGATTTCAACAGTGTGGTGTAATCCTTTCAAAGAGCAGATGAAGATACACACACAGAGATAATGATCTGAAAAGAAAATTATTACAGAATTTTTTTACAGCAATCCATTTTTAGTAGCGGTTTCACCAGCAATAAAGAATTAACAGTTCTGGATCTGATGAGATTTGGACCTGAATTTTTAATATTTAGCGAGAATGACATAGCCAGAATTTTCTACAAAATAATCCTTAGGTTTTGTTCTTTGCTTATTTTATTGACACACAACTTCTCTACTTAAACGTTCGGTCTGCAATAACAAGGGATTTCCCACATACAACATGTTCTGATGGATGGATATGAGAGGAAATAAAAAACCAACACCTGTAGTCAAACCTGCAGGGGGAAAAAAGAAAGTGAAATCCTGTTTTCTATTATACTTGTCTCAGAAAATATTTTGGTTCATGTATTTAAATCATCTTACTTAAAAGTGGAAAAGATTCTTTTCCCTTTCCCTTTCCCTTTCCCTTTCCCTTTCCCTTTCCCTTTCCCTTTCCCTTTCCCTTTCCTCCTCACAGGTCAAAGTTTGTATTCACTGTAAGTGATGCAAATAGATTGAGCTCAGTGGGGTGGCACAGTCTCACTGTGAGCAGAATTAGGTCTTGTGACCACTGCATTTCATGAAAGATAAAATATACTCTTCATAACACAGTGCTATTGTGCTTTGTCGACAATACCTAAGAAATAAGGATTAAGATTAGGATCCTTAAAACACCAAGGGCGTCAAACTTTCACTGTAAAATTAGTGGATGTAGGATCAACAATTCTTGTATAGGTTTCCATATTGTAGCTTGTATGCATTTACTTGTACCTTCTTTGCTTGCATTTGAATTAACTTCTTCAGAATATAAGAGATGTGGCCACACCAATTTGATTTCTGACTTATCAGTATATTTTTTCAGGATTATAGTATTTGAAGCTGCAATGTTGAAAAGTCGGTTGTGGACACAGTGTTAAGAAGATAGTAGATGGGTTATACCAGGTCTCTGCGGGGTATTTTGGTAATATCATCCAAACACCCAAATGGGTATGTAATGTAATGTACAACCCAAAATATCCCAATATTACCCAAGTTGTAAAAATGAGTAGTGGTAGCTTTGAGTGAAATTTGCTGTAAATACTTAATTTACAAAGATTCATCAAGCGAATTAGATACTTACTTTAATAATTAAAAAGTTCTGTCTCTGTAATGCATTTGATTTCATTAAATGCCCTTGTATAAATTTTACCTTAGAAACTATTTCATCTTGTTACATCTCACATTGAAATCATTATTCCTTCTTTTTTTCCCCCCTGCCTTTTTGTTTCTTACTGATTTTATGTTACATTTAAAACATATTTTGCATTCAACCTCTAAAACAAACTAAGTTGGAACATTTGCATTGGTTTTCTTTTTGGAAACAACAAAGCCTTTGAATAAAACAATTTATATTTAGGAAATTTTGAACTAGATGCCTGGTTACAGGAATTAAAGATGAGCTCCTTCAACATTATCCCCTACCAATCATGTATAGTTAGCTTCACAGAGTCACAGAATCACTTAATCACAGAATGACAGAATGCTTGATGTTGGAAGGGACCTCGAGTGATCATCTAGGAACAATCCCCCTGCTCAAGAATATTCACCTGGAACAGGTTGCCTAGAACTTGACCAGACAGCTTTTGTATATCCCCAGTGATGCAGACTCCACAGCCTCCCTGGGAAACCTGTGCCAGCACTTGGTCACCTTCACAGTAAAAAACTGTTTCTAAGTTTCTGATGGAACCTTCTGTGTTTCAGTTTTTGCCCATTGCCTCTGGTCCTGTTACTGGGCCTCATGGAAAAGATCTTTGCTCCAAACTTTTTGCACACTCCCTGAAGATATTTATACACATTGATGAGAACCTTCTCTTCTCTAGGCTGCATAATCCCAGCCCTTTCACCATGTCCTCCTAGGAGAGATATTATAGTCCCTTTCTCATCTTCATGCTTCAGTTGATCTCTCTTGTAGTGAGGAGCCTGGAACTGGACACAGTACTCCAGGTGTGGCCTCACCAGAGCTGAGTAGAGGGAAAGGATCACCATCCTTGACCTTCTGGAAATACTTTGCCTAATGCAACCAAGGATACAGTTCCTTTTCTTTGTTAAGGGGTTCATCCCTAGATTCTTCTCTGCAAAGCTGCTTTCCAGCTGCGTGGACTTCACTGCATACTGTTTCACGACACTGTTTCTCCCCAGGTGCAGAACTTTTCACTTGAGTTTCCTGTCACTCCATTTCTCCACCCCATTGAGAATCCCTCCAGATGGCAGCACAACCCTCTGGTGTATCAGCCAGTCCTCCTAGTTTTGTGTCTCTAACACGCACATTGAGGGCACTCTGTCCCTTTTTTCAGATTATTAACGGAGATATTAAATGGAATTTGAGCTGATATGTATCACTCATCACCACCTTCTGGACCTGGCCATTCAACCAGTTTTCAGCTCACATCACTCTTCACTGGTGCAGACCATACTTCAACAGCTTCTCTATGAGGATCTTACAGCAGACTGTTAAAAGCACTACCAACGTCTAAATGGATAATATCCACTGCTTTTCCCTCATCTACCACATCATAGAAACTTATAAAATTGGGCAAGCAGACATTCACTTTCACGAATCCATGCCAGTTACTTCTCATGATTTTCTTGTTCCTCATGTGCCTGGAAATGTTTTCCAGGATGAGCTGCTCTACCTTCCCAGGAGTGAGGAGGAAAGGGAAAGGGAAAGGGAAAGGGAAAGGGAAAGGGAAAGGGAAAGGGAAAGGGAAAGGGAAAGGGAAAGGGAAAGGGAAAGGGAAAGGGAAAGGGAAAGGGAAAAGAATCTTTTCCACTTTTAAGTAAGATGATTTAAATACATTTCTGGAGAAGGGAGAGAGAATCAAATGAAAAGAACCATCTGAAGTTGTGCACATACAAGAAATTAAATCAGTCACATCTTACCTACGTGTAAATGACCAGAACAGCAAACCACCACCTTTTCTTGAAAGAAAAGGTCTTTTGGGCATTGAACACAAAGGAATTAAATACTTGATTGTTCTTTTGAAAACATATGAACATTTTCCAGGCAACTGAAATGGAAACTATGTCAAGACACAAAATAAAGGAAAGAGCTCTTCTATGGTCATTTTTACACACTATTTTTTTTAAGAAGACAGATCATTTTTAAAGAGTGTGTATGCTTTAAAATGACTAAATAATTGCAGTGTGAAAATTATTACATAATTTTTGGTACTTCCCCTAATTATCACTTCTTGACTATATTCATAAAAAATTACTTTCATGTATTATTAAAGAAACTCCTCTAATTGCATTCATACATAAGTAATTATAAATTTTAGATTTTATTCATTAAATTGTAAAGGTTGAGAGAATTGTTGACATTCAAAGAGGTTTCACAAGACTCTTTAGCAGCAACATAAGCAAAAAATCTATATGAAAATATACAAAAATTACTGGTATTTAGTTATTTATTTCTTGAGATGCCTTCAGCATGAAAAGTGTATAAAGCTTTCTTGTTATGTTAAAAAATCTTCTCTTGCAGAACTCCCTAATACATTGCTAGAGTATTTGAAGTGTTTTATTTTTAAGGGCTAACTATTTTCATAATTTGGTCATATTTTTCCTAGCAATTAATTAAATAAAAATTCAGAAATCTTAACCATGAAATAAAAGGCTGACATTGAAGAACGTCACATTCTGCCCAGGAGCAGGGAACAAGTGACTTAAATTCATAATTACCCAGTGGAGTAGACAATGGTGAGACAAGTCTCAAGGTCTGTTACACAAACATTTAGTAATTTCTCACAACATATAGATTGGACTCAGGATAATCGGTTTTAGTTACAAGACATGTTAGGGTAGAAAATGTACTACAACTTAATGATAACCAGGAAAGACTGGGTGTACAGCAAACTACAACATGCTGCATGTTACTTAATGATAACAAGGAAAACCAGGCAGTATTATACTTAATGATTACAAGACAGAAACTAAGTGTAAAATAAGCAAGCATTATGATAGGCCTTGCATTACTTAGTGAGAAAGGTGAAAGGGAAAGAAGGGGGGGGGGAGGGGGTGAAGGGAGGGGAGAGGAAGAGGCGGGGAAGAGAGACAGAGATCACCAGTCCAGGTTCTTGCACTGATCCCACCTACGAGTGTTCACGGATGCCGTCATCTTTTCTTCTTCTCCTCCTGCACTTTTTTTCTTGGTGTCTTCATCTTTGTCTACATGCTGCTCCTCTTGTCTCTTGTCTCTTTTTTATCAGTTGTCTTCTGTCATATTTTCTCCCGCTTTTTGCTTTATCCCACCTCAATTTATACACACTTTTTCTACACGCAGATGTATAGTATGTCCAGTAGGGAAGCAGGGCATTTCATTATTTACGACAATATGCAATTGCCTTATCTCCTTGAGATATATGCTATGAGGCAAGGTCATCCTGCCATTGCAAGACTCCTTCGCCCATGTGTAATTGGGCCAAAGCTGTTTGATGCATCTCTTTTCTGCTACCCTCTACCACATTGTATTTGGCACTTACCAGTTTGCCACACAGGACCAGAAACTGGTCTTGTTTTTGACCAAGCTGGGGGTTTGTAAAATGCCAAGGAGATGTTTAAGGCAAACATTCACGCATCTGTCCACTACAAAGAGAAAAAAATTATCATAATCAAGGAAAAAAAATGTAGTAAATCTAAGACCACTATAGCTCTCTAGACTCTTCCATATAGTTGGAGCTGCAGTTTAGAAACATATTTAATACAGAATTAACTTCCTTAAGTTTAGTTCAATGGCATAAACAAAGAAGGTAGCCACCTGGTGCAGCAGTCTTCTTTCTTGGTTAATATCAGAGAAGATGATTATTATGGTGATTAGTATTTCCGCCTAAGACCCTTTCTTCTTATTTGACCACCTTTTTTTTCGCTTTTGATAATGTCTCTGTTGAGTGGTTGTTATGTCAAAAAAGGCAACACAATTTGGCAGAAGCTAAACTCCTTGCATTCCAGCTTGTCTTCAGTTATCAGAGGGGCTGGAGGCAGCAAAGTTTAGGTTCTGAGTGATGCCCCATTCAGCATTAATGTTCCGGACTAGTAACGCGATGCTCCAATGCGCCTTGCATCTGGCAGTACCCCTGGACTCACACGGCCAGCATTCACGAGAGTGGCAGCATTCCCACACGAACTCACACGGCCAAACTCAGCGTGCCAGTGCCAACAGGGACTCACATGGCCAGATCGGAATTAAATATAGTTTATTGAAACAACAGATACACAAATTCCTTTTGATTGCTGGTGATGGTGACTTTCTGCAAAGTTCATGCACTAGTTACAAATGTGTTAGACTATGAGCAACTCTGTAGAGATTTTCTAAGTACCCTGGGGCAGCACTTAGTGAGATCGAGTGTTTGAATCTTACCCAAAGGCATCCCTAAGGGGGGAAAGAGAGGCTCAGCCCATCAGCTGATCCTAGAAGTCAGAGGTGGTCCATGGTAGTGTCTCCTCTGACAGTGGTGGTATCTTCTCTGTCTGTGATGGTATCTTCCCTAACATTTCCCCCACTCTTGGGTCTTTTTATATTATTTGTTACCTTTCAGGTGGAGCTTGAGTGACTCTAGTCATGCATATCCTTATTGTGATTGATGTAGATTTTCCTCATTTCACTTTAAAAGGTACAGATTAGAAAAATTCAGAGTGCAAGCTCAGTGAGGGGTAGTTGCACGTCAGAGGTGAGTAGTTTTGGGGATGGAGGTATGTTTTGGTATTATAATCATAATGGGCATATTTCACCCAAAGGATGACAACTATCAAGAGATGACAGAATTTTTGACCCAGGACACTAAATGTGCACTTTACTGACTCCCTGATGCCTCCAGGTTTCTTTCTGTACACAAAGTTTGACCACAGTGTCTCCACTCCATTCTATGTCCTGTGTAGTTTTCTGTTAGCGTCAGAACATCAAGCTCCCTTAATTCTATCAACCCTTAAGGTTATCTTGGAAACCTTTGTGGGGAGAGCTCCCTGCATACAAGTTGTACCTTGCCCTGGAAACTTTCTCTAAGTTCTGATGTGTGAAAAATGTTATATAGGTAATTAAGTAATTTTGGACGCTTATCCCACATCACACAATGTGAAAAATGTTAAGTTCCAAGAGGCAATCTTGCAATCATTTGAAAAAGACAGTTGCCTTGTGTGAGGAGAGCACCCATCTTTAGAAGAAATAAATCCACACATGTAATTAAATTGGATTTATATAATAAATGAAATTTATTAAATTTAAAGGTTTGGGTATCAGTTGAGAAGAAGAGTTAATACACTACACCCAACCCTAATGAAAGAATGTTGATCCAGATCATAAAATACAATCACCTATAAAGATGAGGCGTCTCAACCTGTCAAGGATTAAAACCCTGGGCAGTGTCCTGACCAAGGCGGAGACTGGAAAACCCTGACCGCAGCCCGCTGTTCATGAGGCGACTTCAACATCGCTGCTGGCAAAACCTGATTTTAAAGCCCAGTCGAGTATGAACTGTGGTCAATCAAGCCATATCAGCCTCTAATTGGTTGCCAGACAACTTCCTGGGTGTATCCCCAGGCTGGTGAGCCAATTCCGAACTAGCCTAGGTTCTAGAAGATGCTCTGAAATCTGCCTGGCAACTGCTGACTCACAGCTAGAGGGGAATGCACCTGCCACAGCTTGTGGTTAGAACTAAAAAAAAAAGTCTAGGAAAAGGAAAAAAGTGCCTTACTTCCACAATGGTGTATGAAACAGCATTCTTTTTGTCCGTTCACCTCTAACAACAGCAGCAGTAGCTGCCAAAGATCCATTGCTTTTGACTGGTTCTGCCTTTTCCCTCTTCCTTGTGGATTGTCAGTGTCATGAGACTTCTCTTTCCTTTTCCAGGAGAAGGAAACAGGACTTATTTTTTTTTTTTATTATATATATAAAAAAAAGGATATGGGAACTGGATTACAGAATACAGCCTTGAGATACAAGTTTAAGTGAAAAGAAGGGAGATAGAGTGAACAAAGCCTACTCCCAGGGCTGTCTTCTCAATTTCCTCTTGCTCACCTCATCCTATTCTCTTATTCCAGTTCTCCCCCTGAAAATCTTGAAAGTCTGACTACAGCTTCCTAAAACACACTGGCCAGCTAGCCAAGTCCCTTCTCTATGACACTCTTCCCTTTGCTAACATGCTGAGTGGACACATTGCTCAAGTGCTCTCAATTCATAGCCTGGGGAACTTGCTGTGATAGTTCCATTTACAAAATTGTACTCCCTCCAAATACTCTGATTCTCGCTTCTGTTATATATAGAGCTAATTCTGTAAACAATCTCTATTTCATTGTACACTTCGGCACATGTTTAACTTTAAGAATATTAACTACTTACACAAAAAATAGCATAAACTGATACTTTAACTAAGTACCTCCTAACCTCTTTTGCTAAACAACAGCCTAAGACTGAAGTTTTGTTAGGGAAAAACTTTTCGGAGGAGTTCCACTGTGCTGTAAATGAAATTAGTATTTGACTTTGATGAAAGACTGCAAAGATGTCAGAGAAATAAATGGAATGTCTGACTCTGAGAAAGTCAGAAAAATAAATATATAATGGATTAAATTCTGGTTTCATTGAAGTCAAAGACAAAATTCCTATAGAATGCAGTAGAGTAAGGATTTCATGTCACATCTTTAGACTCACTGACCTGGACATCTGACTCCTCTCTTCTCCTTTGTGTTGAATAGCACTTTATAAATAGACCTATGAAGTCGATAGCACCATTTGAAGAATGGCATTAGTCAGCATGAATAAAGGTAATCGAAATGTAGCTATTTTTACTAATGAACATATTTTTAACTGCCAGATACAGAGGTAGGCAAATTATGGCCAAGAGAGTGTATTTTTTTCAAGTGGAAGTATTCCTTTTTTAATTTATTTTTTTTTCTGAAAGTAACTAAAAATAGACAAATTACTTAAAAAAATAATTATATTTTACAACATATAGTTTTTGCAAAAAACTATAATTATTGATCCTATAGAAATTGTTACACACTTCTGTGTCTGAGAACACATCCTCTTTTCTTAACATATTTTCCAACAGCATATGATGATTTCAAGGATATGTTTTTATATCTGTCATCAGACGTGGAGGTTCAGTTCTAAGAAATCAAGAATATTCTGGTTATTATAAAGAAAGTGATGCTATTTCATATACAGGCTCTGTAATATAAGATATTATAAATAAAATATATAAATATGCTTATATTTCAAGAATACTAGATATAATTAGGGAATACTTCTGTATAAAATATCTCATAAATCAAAAAGAAATTTTCCATGAGGACAAGAGTCCCTGTTGACAATTCTATGTTTGGAGCTATCTTAGCTGCTAGCAAGTTCCATGACCTCCACAAGCATTTTGTGAAATGTTTTTTACATTTCACTATAATTGAACATTTAATCTATATCTACAATAGAGTTGTTGACTTGAAACGTGAACCCAACATAATTATTTAAAGCATGGAGGCAAGTGACTGACAGCGTACCCCAGGGCTCAATACTGTCTGAAATCCTGTTCAATACAAAATCATAGAACAGCTTAGACTGGAAAGGACCGTAAAGATCATCTATTTCCAGCTCCCTGCCATAGGTTGGCATCTATTTCCAATTCCCTTCAAGGTTTGCTCAAACACCCATGCAACTTGTTCTTGAATGTTTCTGAAGATGGGGCTTCTATCACCCATCTCAGCAATGTGTTTCAGTGCCTCACCACCACCACAGTGAAGAACGTATTCCTTACATTTAACCTAAATCTATCTTATTTTAGTTTAAAGACATTATCCCTCGTCCTATCATTACATGTCCTTGCAAAATGTCCCTCTCCAGCTTTCTTGCAGGCCCCCTTTTGTAGCAGACAGATGCGTGAATGTTTGACTTAAACACCTTGGCATTTTACAAACTCCCAGCTTGGTCAAAAACAAGATCAGTTTCTGATCCTGTGTGGCAAACTGCTAAATGTTAAATAGAACATGGTAGAGGGAAGCAGGAAACAGATGTATCAAACAGCCTTGATCTGAATATGCATGAAATCAGGAATCTTGTGGAGACAGGATGGCCTCGTCTAGTAGCATGTATCCCAAGGATATAAGGCAATTGCATATGGTTGTAAACAATGAAATGCTCTGCTTCCCTACCGGACACACTGCACATCAGCATATAGAAAAAGTGTGTATAAATTGAGGTGGGATAAAGTAAAAAGTTAGAGAAGACACAAGACAGAAGACAACTGACAGACAAGAGGAGCAGCATGTAGACAAAGATGAAGGCACCAAGAAGAAAAATGCAGGAGGAGAAGAAGAAAAGATGACGGCACCCTTGAACACTTGTTGGTGGGACCAATGCAAGAACCTGGACTGGTGATCTCTCTTCTTCTCTTCTCTTCTCTTCTCTTCTCTTCTCTTCTCTTCTCTTCTCTTCTCTTCTCTTCTCTTCTCTTCTCTTCTCTTCTCTTCTCTTCTCTTCTCTTCTCTTCTCTTCTCTTCTCTTCTCTTCTCTTCTCTTCTCTTCTCTTCTCTTCTCTTCTCTTCTCTTCTCTTCTCTTCTTTCCCTTTCTCTTTTCTCACTAAGTGATACAAGACCTATCATAATTCTTGCTTAGTTTAAGCTTAAGTTTCTTTCTTGTAGTTAATATTACCTGTTAGAAGTTGTTAATGTCCTTTTTCCTTGTTATCATTAAGTAACATGCAGCTTGTTGTAGTTTGTTGTACACCTAGTCTTTTCTGGTTATCATTAAGTTGTAGTATATTATCTGCTCTAAAATGTCTTGTAACTAAAGCCAATTATCCTAAGTCCGAGAAATTAATAACTGTTTGTATATGGACCTTGAGACTTGTCTCACCATTGTCCACTCTGTTGGATAATTATGAATCTAAGTCACTTGTTTCCTTCTCCTGGGCAGGACAAGACACCTGTAAGTAGTGGAAGGCTGTTAGAAGTTTTCCCCACAGCCTTCTTTTTTCCAGGCTGAACAGCTCCAACTCTCTCAGACTGTCCTCACATGAGAGGTGTTCCAGCCCCCTGATCATCCTAATGGTTCTTCTCAGGGCCCGCTCCAACAGGCCCATGTCCTTCTTCTGTGGTCCCCAGAGCTGCATGCAGTACTCCAGGTGGGGTCTCATGAGAGCAGAGCAGAGAGGGAGGATTGCTTCCCTTGACTTGCTGGTCACATTTCTTTTCATTCAACCCAGGATAGGTTTGGCTTTCTGGACTTCAGGCACACATTGCCAGGTCATGTTGAGATTCTCATCAACCAATACCTTCATTAATGGTGTGAATGTTAGAGCAGAGTGCTCTCGATGCATATACTGGTGATGAAAAACTGGGAGGAGTAGTTGATACCCAGAGGATTGTGCTGCCATCCAGAGGTACCTCAATAGGCTTTAGAAATGGGACAACAGAAATCTCTATGCGGAAGTTCAACAAACAGAAGTGCAAAGTCCTGCACCTGGGGAGAAGGACTGGCATCACAAGCCAGCACATGCTGGGGCCACCTAGCTGAAAAGCAGCTTGGCAAAGAAAGATCTGAGGGTTCTGGTGGACATCAAGCTGAACATGAACCAGCACAGTACCCTGCAGCAAAGAACACGATATCCTGGAAGAGTGTTGCCAGCAACGTTCAAAAACCTGGTCTTGAGTAACCTGCTGTTGATAGCTTTGCTTGAGCAGGAAAGTTAGATCACATGACTTCCCAAGGACCCTTCTAACCTCAACCATTCTGTGATTTTATGATTCTATGACTCCACTTCTGTGAATATAAAAAATTAATATTTATATGCATTGCACATTGCATGTTATACATTACATATTACAATATATACTATATAGTATATATTACATTGCACTTTCTGTAATATATAATATGTATAGTATTTAAAATATATAATACTAAATTGTTTATGTTTAAATTATATACACATATACATATTAAAATTCAAAGGTCTGCTTGTTGCTTTGCCCAAGAAATACAAACAGATCTTGTTTTGAAAATATTCTTTCTCTTCTTAGTAAAAAAAATTGAAGAAAAGAAATATTCTTTATTGTCATGTAAAAACTTGTTGCAAGAATTAAAATCCACACCAGTTCTTTGAAGATATTTTTTCTGTTCTGGAAAACCTGTACCATATTATCTTCAAAAAATAAATGCATATACTCCAGATTTGCTTTCTTTTAAATTCAAACAACAAGAAAGAAAAAAAATAGAGGTGATTTTTATCTAAGCATTAAAAATCAGGAAAAAACTTTAAAGGAAGTGTAAAAAGCAATCAAAGAGAGGCATATAGAAAATAGAAACAAAGAAAACAACCTATCTGGATGGGTTCCTGTGTGACCTACTGTAGGTGATCCTGCTCTGGCAGGGGGGCTGGACTAGATGATCTTTCAAGGTCCCTTCCAACTCCTGACATTCTGCGATTCTGTGATTTGGCGAAAACACCTTGTTGTCTTCTAAAATTGGTAAGGAATTGCAAAGAGTAGGAGGAATAATCCCTTAATAGCACTCCATTAACATCTTATGAGAGATTTTTTGTCTTGATACACTGATATTCAAGCACTTCAATTAATGCTGTTAAGAGCGACATTTCCTGAATGAGAAAGCTGTATACCATTATGCAAGAAGGAATATTAACAAAATATTAAAATATCAAGTGATTTGAAAAAGAAAAATAAAAGTTCTTGATAATTTTAATTTTCTGTAGACACTCCGTTGAAATGTAAACATGGCATAGTAATAAAAATCTACTTTAGCTCCATGAGTGCATACAAACATAACACAAAAATGCAATGTCTCACTAGAAGCCCCAGCACAAAAATTGTTAGGATTTAGCTCATCTCAGTGAAACTGTGAATATTATAAAAATCCTAGAGTTAGATTGCTATCTTATTTACTGATTGATTGATTTCTAATGATTAATGAAAATATTTACTTTTATGAGGTTATTCATAGGACCTATATTTTGGACAGAAGGAAATTATCTCAAGTTGTGCCAGGGGAGGTTTAAATTGAGTATTAGGAGAAAGATCTTCATTGAAAAAGTTGCCAAGCATTGGAATAGGCTGTCCAGGAAAGTGGCTGAGTAACCATCCCTGGACTTATTAAGAAGATATATAGATGTGGTGCTTAGGGACACGATTTAGTCATGGGCTTGGCAGTGTTAACAGTTGTACTTGATAATCTTAAAGGTCTTTTCCAAACTAAATGTTTCTATGATTCTGTCATTTTTTAACATATAACTTGTGATATGAATCACTATAATTTTGAAGGTACTTCCTGGAGTTACCTGTCAAAGAAGTCACACAGAAGTTGTAATGAGTGTGTGGCTGAGAGCATCCTTCACTACTGTTTTCTGCCTCAACCTTTACTCACCTTTGCAGCCCCAAATTTTTGCCTCTCAGCTTCTTGGACCCTGGTGAAGTTGCACATTCCAAAGCTTGAATATGTTTCTGGGAAAGATACAAAGAGTTAAAGACAGCACAGTTGATATTCTTGTCAAGAACCGATATGTACTGGTCAGCTTGCTTGATAAACAAAGCAATGTTCTACCTCTATTTCAGATGTTAGAAATGACAGTGGTACCAACCTGAAAGAAAAACAACTCTCGGAGAATATAACGACCAAGACACTAGTTATTTGATACTTTTTTTTGTTACGTAACAAAGCTTTGTATCCACATCTTGTTTGCACTTCCAGAAAAGTTTTGCATTTTGCTTCCAAGGGTATTTCTTGAAACAATAAAATATTGCAGTTAAAAAAAGTATAACTCTGCCTGTCCTTTTACTGATATGGTCCACAGATCTTTTACAATAACTACTTCAGCCTGCTTGCAGACTTTGAGCAAAACTAGGCCTGCCAATCACCTGTCATAATATACATCCCAAAGCATGGAATAATTCATATCTATTTTCCTAAATTACAGAGATCATTTAAGTATATGCTGAGGAAAATGCATAGTAACTGCTTCTACTCTAGAGCATGCTAAATTCCACCTAAATAATTTCATAAATCTAAATATTTCAAGAACATTTTCTATCTTTATATGGCATTAACTATTTATATGGAGAGTATGTTATATCTATAGTTATTCTTACTTAAAGAGCAAGAAGTGCTAGGTAAGCACGCCTGTATAATCCTATATTTTATAATAAAATCCACAGATATATTATAGTGCAATTTTTATGACAGTGATGTCATATCTTTATGTGGAGTCTTAATCTTTAAATATAGGCATCTAAATTACTTAGGTAACATAAATCTGTCTTCTACTTTCTCATGAGCACTAATGTACGTGGAAGAATTCCGTTAAAGGACAATAAACAGAATAGGTTAAGATCAGAAGATCAATAGACACGTACTGCTGAATTAATAGATATTTGCTAGCTCTCACAAGAGGGCACATAATTACTCTGCTTTAAAGAATGACTTTAAAGTTCAACTGAAGGAGAAACTGAATGTGTTTATATAATCAATGCTATAATACTTGTAAAGGACTACTTGTCTAAATTAAAAGTACAATATCAGATCTCACTGGAAAAGTCTCCCGAGACTCAATTTACATAAATAGACAAAAGCTTCATTTATACTGGTGCATGGAGTAGGTAAGAGGCCAGTCTCCATCCCTAAGACCATCTAGCATAGTTTTATTCGTGCTTATGAAGCCAAATTCATATCTCACTAAGACATATGTATACAGTACATTCAGCCTACCTAGAAAAGATGAACTTTGATCTTCACTAATTTCCAAACTTTGTGTGTGGAATTTTGGGGACATAGATACTTACAATGATCCACAACACCACTTCATCCTGTTTAGCTTACAGTTAAAGGTATAAATGTGCACATATGAATCTGCTAGGATGCCTGTCACAGATAAGTATACAAATGCATTCTGAAGAGATTTCATAAGGTGCAGAATGACTGCCCAAGGACATGCTCTTCAAGATTAGAGGCTTGGAAAGTACATATTTCCAAGATATGCATGCTTGTAAGGACTGTGCATAATTTTCTTCCTTTAGTAGGCTAAATGATTTTTTTACTTTGACACTTCTGTATAATCACAATGATGTCCTTCTGAAGAAACTTGAGTTCATTTCTTTACACATTTAGCAAGATTCTTCTTCAGCCAGTGGGACATATTCTTCTGTTCTTCTTATTGAATTATCTTTGGAGATCATCAGAGATGGTTTAGTCTAGGAGGAGAAACAACCAGACTCTAAGCTAAAGTGTAGTTGCTCACAGGTGTCTCTACCATGCATACATACATTCATTAGGTAATACAAATGACATTATGGAATTCTTCATGTATGAACTGAAACTGTCTCTGATGGTACAATTCTGATTGGAATTAAAGCCACAAGACTGGATCATGACAAGACCAGGGATCGTGTACAAGTTCTAACAGACTTCTCACCATTACTGACGGAATGGTATGAATTAGGACTGAGCTCCTGTAACTGTTTAGTACTGATGGTAATTTTGGACCTGTACTCAGCCTGATCCTCCAACCTGTCAGGATTATTACTGTCCTACTTTTCAGCTAATCAGTGTAATTACGTACACTGATAAAGGAATAGTATAACCCTTCTGTGATGCTTAGACACATAAATTAATAAAGCTTTAAACCAATAATTTTAGTGTCAGAAAGGCAGACAACAACAGTCTGACTTTCTGTTACAGTCGTTCATACTGTCCAGCTTCTCTGGTATAGTCATGCCCTGAAGGATAAACAAATCCTTTATAGACAGTGTTGTGTCTCAATGAAATCATGAGGTGAGATGTTTTACCTCCCCAGTCCAGTTCTAGACTCGTGTCTTTTGCACCTGTGCTGAACTTAACTTGGAAAGCTGTGCAGAGGAGATATCAGTCATCTAGAAGTCTCTAATAATTTGAATCTCAGAGTGGCAAGGTGAGGCTTTTTTAAGAAGTGCACACTAACACATTAGCAAGGGAACAGAGAGTCGTAACAGTTAAATTCTGTACAAGTGAAAAAGAAAAAGAATCTTTACAAAGAAGAAATCTACAAAGGACTTCTCAATATAAACATTATTTTACATTCTTTTTAGTCCAAGATCACATACTTCTCAAGTACAAAATCTGTATATTCAAGTTCAAACTATAACATCATTACACAATTGAGAAAAGTTCCAGAAATTCTGGAATTTACATGTATAGTTAGTTGACACCACCAACACACGCATAGGAGAGAGGATCTGCAACTACTATCTGCCCGAGCCTGTTTTCATTAGCTATGATACCTAGTCAGACTTCTTTTGTTTGTAGACAATTCTCTGAACCTACAAGTACAGACCTCCTTTTCTGCTGCTCTTTGGAGATGCAACCATGGATTACTACAGAGCGGCCACTTTCAAACTTCTCTCCTAAATGATTTTCCCACAGCTACTAACAATGACAGTTAGATCAAATGTATATGTCCTTTGTAAGTTGTTTCTGTTTAGCAGTTACAGAAACATACAGAATTCAGAGAATAGATTTTTTTTTTATTGAAAAATGCATGATTTATTTTAGTAGGAAGTGCACAGTGGTCAAAAAACCCTGCTTTAAAACAATTGGGCAGATCTGTAAGACATTGGTAGAGATATATTCCAACATGCCCCATCTTCTGGGGTTGGTTTACAGCTAGAGTGGTATGTTCACTGCACCTTCTTACAAGTTAGGATTTAGAACCATGCAATTCTAGGTCTTTCCAGATTATTTTTTTTAGTTCTTAGCAGAAACTCAAACAACTTTTTTTTTTTTTTAAAAAAAAAACCAAAACCCACCCCAAATATCAAACAAAACAAAGCAAAAGAGTTTTTGGTACTGTGGGAGCCCTGACAGAAACTTAACGTCGTGACTGTAAACTATAATTATTGATAATTACTAATGCTACACGTAAAGTTAACTATTCATATCATACAGCAAAATCTACAGAAATGGTCTAATATCTATAGAATAATGGAATAACTTTGGATTGGTAAGAAGAGTATATTTTTTCTCTTTTTTTTTTTAAGATATAAGTAAAATTTGACACTAAGTAATAGTCATTTCTTGCAAGATACTAGAGTTCATCTGTAACAGTGTTTTTAAATGGAGGCCTTCGTATCAAGATTGCCTGTAAAATGGGTCGGAAACTACATATCCATTACAGTTGTGTAGATATTTCACCTTCTTTCCACAGTGTTTCCTGACAGCTCAGCTCTGACAGATACTTCTTCAGCCTGGCAAGCTTGGCCAGGTCTGGAGTCAGTATAGATGAAACAAGGATCTCCAGCGCACTGCTGAGAAAAACAATGGTTTGATTGGAAGCTTGTTCCATTATCCTTCCTTGTAAGGAAGATCGTATAACTAAAACTAGTATCCTCTGATCAAGAATATTACTACTCGTGGAAGTGGAAAGGACAAGGAAAGAACTTTTTGAAGCTATTCCCTGCCCCCTTACATTTTTCGTTTCCTTTTCTTTCTCTCTCTTGATCTTCATCCTTTTGTTTCTTAAAGTCAGAGCACTAGTCTGCATTTCTCCCTCCTCTGTTGCCACCTAGAGGAGAGGAGAGTGAAGAGCTGATTCCAGAATATACACGGGGATAAACCAAGACAGGGTTCAAAAAAGGCTGGAACTGACAGGAGGTGGGTGGGCAAACTCACGTAAGGATGAGGGAGGACATGCCCTGATGGACACACGGATGGGAGCTAGCCCCCTTATCAGAGCCTTTGCCCGTGTAAATTGTCCTAAAATTCGGGGTGGCAGTTGCTCAGCTATTAATTATTCACCCATTCATTAACAACAATGTTGTTCCTGAGAAAAGTCTAATCTATGTACTTACAGAACAAGGGATTTACATGTGTATGTGTTATAGTTTTAATCTAAGATATAGGCTTACATGTTGATCTATCTGAGGATTTCAAAGAAGCTCTGCAACAAAGGCCTCTGCTCATAGCAGTCTGTATTATAGGTTAATACTGCTAAGTAAAGGGAGTAGAATAATTTATAATGAAAAAGGATCAAGATAATCTGCAAGCAATCCAGGAATCTTATCAGAAATAAACAATCCTATCCAACTTTCACAGCAACAGGAAAATGAATCTTTTCAATTAACTAATTTCCTGTCCACCAGACAAGAAAACTTAAGATACCCTAAAAATTTGAAGCATCCACCAAAGAAAGCATTCAGGTTTTTTGTCCACATTTGAAAAGTACAAAAATCAAAGAGTGAGATACCAACAGCAGTTGGTAGGATACTTTTACAACAGAAAAATTTTAGAAACAAACTAACAAAAAAGGAATATTAAAGAACTGAAGAAATGCTGTATTATACTAAACATGTATCAGAAATATCTCATCAATGGCTGAAACTCAATCACATGCTTATACATAAATTCAGAAGACTAGTGTTGCAATCATTGATTTGAATAGTTAAGAATAAGCTTCTGCTAATTTCTAATATCAACAATTTCCCATCTTGTAGTGATAAAGTCTTACTGTATCTGCTATCACTGTTTTTGTTGTTGCAGATGTTATTTTTATGATCGTGCTTTACTGGAATCAGCTCTTAACCTGTACTTTAAACTTCGAATATTCTGTATCTTCTATGGATATGTTTTAAAAAAACTTTTCTACTTTCAAGGCTGTATCTATATCCATCACTTGATCTTTCATTGAAAACATAGTAAAAATATGAGGTAATCTTAAGTAAATTTAACATCCTTTAAAAATTTTGCATATACCTTTCAGATTAAAAGGGAACATTCATTACTGTAGAAACAACATTTTCTATTTCCTCATAGGAAACAGAAAATTGATAATTTTCCACATAAAGACAAAAAGTAACAAAAAATATCCGTAAGATAAAAGCAAGGAGGTCAACCAGAAATGTGTTCTTTCTGCATCCAGTCTTCCCATTTCTTGATGTATTCAAGCAGTCCTAAGATCCTGATCTGAGACTTACTGAAGTCAATAGGAAAACTTCACTGCCTTTGGAACTGGCCTCAAATGTAGAATTTGGCTTCCTAAACAAGATTTTCTGTGCTTCTGTGTATGGAATTAAGAACCCTTTTTAAAAAACCTTTACAAAGTAATCTATGTTTAATGAAAGTATTTTCTGGTTTTAGGGGTGTCAGACACTTTAAATTCAAATGTCTGACAGGAGTGTTAATAGGTTGAATGTCATCAGATTTGCAGTTTATTGTAGAGGAATGAATTCGACTTCTTTTTTAAAACAAATTGATATTTAACCTTTACAGCTATTCAAAGCCTGCTATTGCTGACAGTTGCACTTGTTCCACATTGCCTGAATTTTAAACAAGTCAGTAATACTTCAGGTTTTATCGCAGCTGTTTACTAGAGTGTGAACACTGACCTCCACATGACAGTGGCAGAAAAACATCTTTTTGAACCATTAATACTAGATTACACACACTTAGTCCAGCTCTTTAGAAGTGCTTTGGTAATGCAACATCTAACATTTTCTGTGCTTTTTCTTCAGTGGACTTATCAGACTTGGATCAGAAGCTCACATTCCTTATGAGATTTGGATGTTTAATAACAAGATTTGTAAATGACTGATCAGCTACGCATATTATCAAGGATAAACAAAAAATGAAACTATGAAGCTGACTAGTGCCTAAACCTACAACAATATTGACCTTGTTCAAATACCTAAGGTAACTCCAAGCAAGCCACAATATTTGGATAATATAATATAATATAATATAATATAATATAATATAATATAATATAATATAATATAATATAATTAATGGAATTAATAGAATATAGACACACTACCTTGGTTCTTCATTTGCAGTGAGCTGGCTTCAGGCTTGTTAGACCTCCTAAAAGGTCAAATGGAGTAAATCACATTTTAGAATAGAGGTTAGAAAATTTATGAAAGGAAGTATATGTATTTGCATCTGATAATGAGAAAGGTCAGTACTAGAATCATAGAATGGTTAAATACATTGAGTGGGAGAGTACCTTCAGAGTCATGTAGTCTAACCTGAGATGATCTATGATCTAGTTTCCATAAGAACATGTCTGTCCTGTGTTAGTGAATGCTCATATCATCTAGCTAGTCCAAATTAAGGCATTACTAATTTTTTTAGAAGACTTAAATGGGCCTGAAAATGCCTTAGAATTAGGACCTGCTGGCATGGAAGTGGAATAAGAATACTGTTCCTGTTTGTGCTTGTTAGTTGAACAGGTGTTCTGGTGTGTGCTTTATCTAAATACACTGCTTGAAACTTACATTCTGACTGGATAGTAGCAGCAAAACAGTTGTACAAGTATATAATTTATGATAGATTATTTCATAAGAGTATTTGATGATATGATTCTACAGGTAAGATGTCTAAAATAAATGCTGAATTTTTGTATCTCAAAGACAAAAAACAGTTGCACAGTCCAAGGATGGATTTTCTCAGGGGATCACACATCAAGTCTTCTGTCGAGAGATACACATCTCCAAAGAATAACTCCTGGCTTCTGCATGCTGACTGAGGGATTACCCAGGGCTAACAGGAAAGACATGGTGGAAAAGTATATTTCCAACTATACTTAAGTCTTAAGAGCTGTTTTTTTGGGGTTATTTTTGTTTGTTTGGTTTTGTTTGTTTTTCAGTTGTAACATTGCAAGATGAATTGAAGATAATTAAATTATTAGGTTTTTTTAAAATTTAAAAACTTGTTTCATACTTGTTTATTAGTGATCTCCAGTCAAGTATGACCTGGTTGGTGAAGTCCTTTCCCAAGGGCAGGGACTTAACTAAATATAGCCCAATTTTAAATCCATCTCTACTACTGCACAGCTACTTCTCTTTTGAACAGTTTAATAGTTAGAACACTCACCCAGGAAATAGGAGACGTGTTCGATTTCCTTTTCAGCTTCATCTCCTACTTCACAAGGTCATGCTCACTCCAGTGGATTGCAGAACAAGAGAGAGCGAAAAAGGAAAGGAGAAAATAGAAACCTACTCCTGGGTTGTGTCACTGTGCAGGCAGAAATGAAGGATTTAAGAAGATCAAATAGATGGAAACCCAAACATCTGGTGGGTATAGTTCTGAAATCCCTCAGGATGAATCTTGGTCTCTCTTCTGCTGTCACTTATGAAACAAGTGCTTTAATAACCAGGCTGGTTTGTAGAAAGTATGTGTGACCCTTGTCATACATTTTTAGGTGTTACTAATGTTAGTAGACATTTATAATGTGGGGGCTCTGAGCAACCTGATCTAGTTAAAGATGTCCCTGCTCACTGCAGGGAGGTTGGACTAGATGACCTTTAAAAATCCCTTCCATCCCAAAACATTCTATGATTCTATGATTCTGTGTAACTAAAAATAGACCTAAATAGCTCTGTGAAGTTTTAGTACATGATGGAAATCACTTTGCTTACAAGTGAACCTGACTGTAGAGCAATAGATTAACAGTAAAAATATCTTTTATTTTTGGCAAAGAGATGTGTAAATTGACTGGCTCATTAATGGAGCATCTCCACATGGGAGGTGGCCACCGTTCTTAAAGAAGGATAGATGATTGCTAAAGTGCATGCACTTCAGGGTTTTGTCTGTTGCTTTCAAAGGACAGCAGCATTTTGAATGCCAATGCAGATTGATGTCATAACTAACAGGATAAGTTTGGAGTGGCACTCAATGAATGATTGACATTGGGTATACAGCGAGTTCTTATTCTGTCAGAATTTGGCATGTTTCTAGGTGTCACAGTTAATCCACTGCCAGCTATTTGACAGGACTGTACTTAGTGGCTGATGCCAGTCTCCAAAGTGTTCATGATTAAGGCTGCATACAAATGCTGCATATTCAATTGAATAAGTAACAATTCCACTCACACAAGAAAAGGTGGACTTTCCGTACAAATATATTATTTCCACACAAAGTAGTAAATCGTAGCATGGGATATCAAGGTGTTTGTGCTGAGTGTGTGAACCAGCAATCACCTCTGCATGACTGGCAGTGGTGAGAAATATTCTACCTATGTGAGGTGTCATGTTAACAGGAGAGCTCTGGGAATGTAACAAGCAGGAGTAACTGCCCTGGCTTTGCAAAAGGAAAAGCGTGTTGAGTTATCAACTTTTTGCCTAGGACATGAATGGTTAGGACCGTAAAAGTTCTCTTTGGGATTTGCAATGCTTCCAGTAGTTCAACAGCTGAAAGCTATTCTTCCAACTAGCTCTTGAACTCACAAAATGTAAGAAGCTTTATTAAGATCTGTATACATAAGACACGTAGAGATGACATCCTGCCTCCCCTCCGCAGGGTTCAGGTTGCCTGGATCTGTGCGTTGTCCTGTACAAACCTCTCTTCCACACTTCCATAGCGTGCCTGCAGCTTGCATGACTGAAATAATTCAGTGTTAAGCACAGCAGACCTGTGAGTAAAAGAGGTATGAAGTACTATCTTCTTCGTTCTTTGCTCTGCTTCTCTATTATTCTGTCTTATAACCTGCTTTCTATGTAAGCATACACTGCTTTTTTTTTGTGGTCAGAGCAGTAGAAACTTTTCAATGGTCTCCAAGATAGCAAAGCAGATAGCAAATTTCAACAGATACTAGGAGACTAGCCAAAAAAATGGGAACATAAAAGAGTAAGAAAGGAAAAGCTGGGTCATGTGAAACAATCATCAGAGAGTAGAAACTGCGTAGAATGAGAGAATGACAGAAAAGACAGTGATACTGGTGGAAACTTCTGACAATACGGATGGAACCTCCTAAGTGCACATTTTGTACCCCACAAATAAGTATTTTGACAAGGTCAAAATTTCTTGTTCTTCAGTCATTTTTTTTTCTTTTTTTCACATTCCTTAGTATTTGGTATCTCTCATGTAAAAATTTGTAAACTTCTTGAGAAAGAGATTTCTTTTTGGGTGTGGAATTTCAACTACTGATGTGGCCTAGTGAGTATTTTCATACATTATAAGAGGGGTTCAGGTATTCTCTAGCTGTATCATCTACAGAAATTTACTTTTCTTGGATGAAATTGTAGATTTTCTGAGAGTGTTTTTCCTGTGAAATAATTTAATTACTTTGTAGATTAGTAAGTATAAACTTGGTTCAAACTTGCTTAGAAATGGGTTGTTACCTCACATAAAGCTGTCAGTTTACCTCAATCAGCCAGAAAATAAACATTACATTACTCTCTGCCATCTTACTTTCTTACAAAGTAAAGTAGTCTCACTTGTCACAGATCATTGATTGTAGTACTTCCTAATGTCAGCACCAGAAATAAGGTAAAACTGTAAGAGTGAAAACGTAGATCTGTTTACTCATGATCTCTAGTTGGAGTTACCCTTCTACTCTTTAATAAGCAGCACTTGACCCTCTTAGTTACTACCTGCACTCAGTAATTTTCAGTAGATTTCTGTTCAGAAACAACATAGAAAAGTGTCGGAACAACATGTCCAGAACATGTCTGTTGATTATCATTTTGCCTCTTCTCTCCTTTGTTGCTCAACTGGGTAATTTTTTATTTTTACAATATTTCTCAAAAATGCAGTATAAATGCTGAAGGAAAAGCATGACTTTTAAGGTCAGGTTAATAAAGTATCCTTTTTATATACATCAATGGCTCAGGTACAGAGTTGAATGGAAGTCTTTTTAGTAGATGTATTTTTTATATGCTAACCCAGTGTTATAGTTGTTATGGGCAATAGGGAATACACTATATATATGCAGCCAAAAACTTACTGTAAACCAACTACTGTTTTAGCAGCCTAAAAGTAAAAATTAACATAGAAAATTTTCACTAAATCGTAGCTAAAATTGTTATATATAAAATTCCTTGTACTTCTATCTTTTCATCAACACTATGTCTACACCTCTAATGTCGCTCTAGGTCCTAAGATTGATAGTCTCAGTCCTCCTGAAGAAGAACAAGTGGTGGTTACAATGAGCAATCAGCTTCCTGAGGCCTTCACTGTGAGGAACATAATGTTCAAAGTGGTAGCTATTTCCTTCTAGCTTGAGTTGTTTGGGTTTATTTTTAGAATTTCTTATTACCAGTTGATCTTCTTTAGCTGCTCCCAACTAAGTGTGAACATTCTCCCACAGCCACCTCAGGCTCAGCCCCACCAGAGGCTCTTGTCTGTTGAGTAGCGAGTCCCTGGATTTGCTAGACCCTTCCCAGGGAGGCACAGACAAAACTCAGGTTCAGGCAGGGGAGGAAACAGGCACTTGGCCCCAAGGCAGGAGCTGAAACCAGCTCAGCCCTGCTCCAACAAAGGTGAGCCCAGACCAGCCTCGAGACCTGAGCCCTCAGCTCAGGACAGAGAATTCATTAGTTGTTAGAGGCAGACTAATTTGGTGGGTTTCATGATTTGCTATCTGTTTTCCATGTTTTTCCACTTTAAACTCCTACTTATACTCCTGCAGGAATAAAGGAATAATGAATCACAGAATGTCCTGGGGTGGAAGGGACCTTAGAGATCATTTTAATCCAACCTCCTTGTTGTGGGCAGGGACGCCACCTCTTGACTAGGTCAGGCAACACACGTGAGAACCGAATCGAACCCGCGACCTCTGGTGTTTCAAGCACCACGCTCAACCCACTGAGCTAAACCGGCGCTTGATGATAAACATCTTACATGGTATCTAGCCTTTACTATACAATCAAAAAAAATTCAAAGCATTAATCAATCTTGTATAAATCAGACATGCTATGAGACAAATCTTTAGGGAAATGCTTCCTCGTTTTATTTTGGTGTCCTTAAGTCATCCAGTATTAGAATGAAACGCAGACTATGATGTAAGTCTATTCCATAGGGTGTTCCCTGGCAAACTTGTATCACTCCCACATCGTGATAAGAACAGGAGGAAAGGGAAACAAAATAAAGAATGAGTACCCATTGATTATTCTTTATAGTCTCTTATTATAAATAGTAAAATCTAAGTAAAATCAGCTGTTGATTGTTCAAGCTTTGTTCACAAGCAAGATAGGGTCCTGATATGGAAATGAAGGGAAGGTAAACTAATAAAGTGAAGTAAGATCTTAATATTTCAAAAAACCAAGAGTGAAAAAAATATCATGGATTTACTGACTGTTGCTTTCCTTCAGATACTTAAGTTTCAAGGACTCTACAAGGGAAAAAAGACCTACTCTCCTTTATGAACCCTTTTCTATATACAGTTCAACCTGGCTAGAAGCAACAAGACTCCATGCTGAAGGCTGAATCTCTAAGAACTCTAACATCTTCCCCTCTCTTATATTATATATTTCCTGAACCTTATACAGACTTCTTAATCCTGTCTCATGTTGCTGATCCCACCCTCCAAAAGGAGTAGGTCTACTTTTACACTGTTTTTTGTGGAAAGAAACAAACAAAAGAATAACTACTAGGGAGGACTGGAAAGAAACAAACAAAAAACACAAGCTACTAGGTAGGTCTGGTGGAAAGAAAACAAAAAAAAATCCAACTACTAGGCAGAATTAGACAAGAGTCAGAGAAATAAGGTCAATTGTAAGGACTAACATATCTTCACCACAGGACAGAAGAAAGCACAAAATAGATGGCAATGGCATGGTGCTAGGATAAATGTAGAAGACTATAATCAGCAGTTATGTACACAGAAGAAAACAAGATTAGGCACAGTCTAATAGAACAAGCTAGGTTGGAAAATGCTTCTGGAGGTGATCTGATCCAACTCCCCACTCAGAGAAGGATAAAAATCCAACTCAGATCGTTCAGTGACTTGTTCAGTCAAGCTTACTTTTTCTGTACTGGAGATTCTCTTTAACTCTTTTAGGAAATTTCTTTCCAGTGTTTGATGACCTCACTGTAAACCTTGCTTTCCTAATGTTTAATTCAAGTTTGAGGGCCGGTTTAGCTCACTGGGTTGAGCATGGTGTTTGAAACACCAAAGGTCACGGGTTCGATTCCCGTTCGGTTCTCACGTGTTGCCTGACCTAGTCGAGAGGTGGCATCCCTGCTCACAACAGGGAGGTTGGATTAAAATGATCTCTAAGGTCTCTTCCAGTCCAGGCCATTCTATGATTCTATGAAGTTTCACTTCCAACAGTGCATGTCTGTCGCTCTTTAACTTTTCATTATTCATCTCCAAGAAGAGTCTTCCTCTTCCTTATAATTTTTCATTAGGTAAGCCAAAGACAGAGATAAAAACCACATAGTTTAGTTTTCTTCAGACTGAACATACTTTCCAAGCTTCTTTTATATGTGTTCCACTCCCCTAGTCATCTCAATGACCCTTTGCTGGACTTGCTCCAATATATCAGTTCCCTTCGTGTACTGCAGAGCCTAAAATTATGTATGTTCTCCAGAGGCAGTTCTACAACTGCCAAATAGAAATAAATACTTTGTAGGAAATCCTTCAGGCTCTTGGCTATACTCTTAGTAATGCATATGTCTTAGTCCCATATGTTTAGCTTTCGTCACTCCAAGGATATACAACCAACTCAACTTCATGTAACGTTGTTTTGAAAACTAGTTGCTTGTTTCAGAAAGAAAACAAATAAAAGTCTAAAATTTATATTCTATAATATTTCTTCTCAACTCCCCGCACCAGAAAAGGTTTGCAAAATAAATGCTTGTGAATATTTAGCAAACTCAAACATAATATATTAAAAGAGAAATAAACCACATCTGAATATTTTTGTTTCCAAAGTGAAAAATGCTTTAAGAAAGACTTGTCTGTTCCCTTTCAGATTGGCTCATATTCAAGGAGAATAAAAAACCACAAACTTTTGTGCAAAAAAAGCCTAAATCTCCAGATTGAATAGTCTCTTTGTGGTATCTCTTCTGCGTGCTAGATAAAATATGTGACATTAAAACAACTGGATAAAGATTAATTCTCTTTGTGCTTTAAATAGTATCATGAGTTTTTGATGAAGCAACATCTCTAACAACTAACATCCATTTTATATTCCACTATTGTAAATTAAACTTTTATTTAAGTTCACTAGAAGAAAACATGAATTAATATAACCAGAACCTTTAAAGATCATTTAAAAAAAAAAAAAATTAGTATTATAGTAATTGGTGTGTGAAATTCTACCTGGAAATTCTTTAATGCTGGGAAGGGGGTGAACTGGTTTGGCTTTGTTCTGCTAAAGTTTTTGGGTTTTTTTTGTCTGAAAATTTGAGAAAGTGTTGCTGAGATTTGTAGGCCAAGTTATGTGCATGACTAATAAGTTTAAATTTTATGCCATAGCATTGACAGATGCTCGTTTTCAAATATCTATCATGTATGTGAAGGTAAATGTCAAGCACTGCTTATTAAGAAAAGAACTTACTTTTGAGAATTATTATGAGTTTGAGAAGAAGAAAAACAAAATAAAGTATAGCAGATATGTCAACAATGAAAAATTACTGTTTCTAGAGACATGTAAGAAAAGGCCCACATTTTGCATTTATGACTACATTCTCTGAGATATTAAAATTTCTTCCAGTTGCTATCAGAATTTATTGACAATCACATTTTATATATAAAATTAAACTTCATATAGTTTATAAATAACACATGAATAAAATATATATATTAAATGCCATTCAGTTCATATTTTTATAGTGTGACAAGAAAGTATTCATATTATGCATTATAATAATGCAACTTTGACATTATTAGTAAGCCTACACTACTTCTGTTTGTAATATCTTTTGTATTTTTGCTCACAAATAGAACAGAAAGTGAAATACTGCCTAATTATAGATATTACAGATTAATTTAAAAGTTTCAAGGTTAGTATTCCACTATGTGAGATATTGCAGAAATCTTAGCAGATGTCCATTCTCCACACGTTAGTATTTTTCTCCTCCTATTTTAATATCTCTTTAATGTTCCTGAGATAACGAAATCCAATGTTTATTAAACCTAATACTGATTTAAGAAGCTTTATATGTGTATGCAGCTTTGTATAAACCTTTACAAAAGAGATATATAAAATAAGACTGGACAGAAGTTCAAGCTGGGTGTCCATATATTCAGAAGAGTGTTGCTCTAGAAGGTTACTGGAATTCCACAACTGCTTTATTATGCTCACTACCACAGATTCTGGTGGTATAACTATGATATGTACCTAAATCAGATTGGTTTACCAAAAAGCCCACTTAAGACACATTGAAAGCTACTGCTGTGTGTGCCAACTTTATTTAAACAGAATTTGCTACAATTTAAAGTATAAAGAAACAATGAAGAAAGTGAGAAAACTCACCTCTGAGCTGATACTGCTTGATCACTCCAATTTCAGAATAAAACCACCTTACTAAGAAAGGTGAATAAAGCTCTGCAATTTGGCTAGTTTCTCACAGAATGTTAGGAGTTTGGAATTAAGTATCAGTGAATTACAGTTTTTCTTGTAATTATGGTATCTTTATGAGATTGTTCTTGTAACTAGACTGGGTACCACCACCCTTAGATCATGCTTCAGATACAGATAGGATGAGTCCTAACACTTAAAATAATCTCACAGAATCACAGAATATTAGGGATCAGAAGGGACCTCGAAAGATCATCAAGTCCAATCCTCCTGCCAGAGCAGGAACGCCTAGATAATGCTACACAGGAACGTGTCCAGGCAGGTCTTGAATGTAATCTGTTTTACTCTGAATGGGATAGAGAAAAGTCTTGAAAGTTATTTTATGAACACAAATTATTGTTTTAGCATTATGGCAACTAGAAAGGAAAAGGATGAACAAAAAAAAAATCAACTTTTTAAAAAATATGTCAAGGAACACCCTTTATAACCCCTCCACATTGAAACTCTGTTGTTCCCTTAATTCCAGCACCTTCACCTCATGATAACTGGAATAGGAACAGAACTGAAAGAGGTGTCTGAGGGCTTGGAATCTTTCAGTCCGATAAGGTTTTGTCCTGATTTGAGCCAAAACGAACCAATTCTGTTCAGTGGTTTTACATTTCAGATGAGTCTCTTCTAAGAGACTGCACTTTCTGAAGTTAACAGCCTGTATTTTTCAGACAGTGTCTGATGCTAGAAGTGATAGTGCCTGATGTTTACTACTAAGGATTGGCATACAGAAAGTCTTGTTTATACTTTCTTTTGTAGTAACAAAGGTCACTGTTAAATCATGTGTATCATGTGAGGGGTGCCAGGAAGTAAAAGCTCCTGAGTCCATCCTTTACCTCCAGTTCCTCTCTGCCACTGAGCCTGGGGCTTCCACGGTGCCTGCCTTCTCTGCAGTATCAGTGGTGATTTCTGTGAGAGGTGGTGGGGAGTTCGGTTTGCTATAGGTTTTGTATATATTTCATTATTTTTATTATTTCCTTATTAGTACTGCTATTGTTTATATTAAAGATATTTTAGTTTTCTTTTCCAATCCCTAAATCTCTCTGCCTCATTCCCTTTCACTTCCCATTTGGGGAGGAGCAGGGTTAGAGAGCATCTGTCATTTATTTAGTGGTTAGCCCAGCCCTAATCCTCAATATGTTTTGATAAATGAAAGGGAGAAGGGGAAGCCCTTAGTTCATGCTGTCTCTGAGACAAGGTGGATGGGAAAAAAATATTATAGCAATTGCATGTTCTTTTGAAAGAGAAACTGAGCTGGGTAAAATTACCATAATTTACTTCACTGACTCCACTTATTTTTGTTTCATTATTTTTTCTGTTGTTCATAAAAGTTCAGATATGTCGTTATCATTATTGTCACTCTCTTTGATCAGTTACTAAAGGTGAATCTCTCTTAAATTTTCTATAAGTGATTTGTAATCAAAGGACGTATTAAAAAAAGACAAAGAAGAAAAAGAACAGTTTTAAACCAGAATTCTCTCCAGCAATTTCTCAATTCAAAGCTCCAGTAAAAGTAAACACACAATACACACATGCATACTTGCTTATTATTCAAAGTCCAATCCTACATTTATTGTAAAAGCTCTTATGTTGCTGTCATGGTTTGAGCCCACCCAACCAGCAATAAAGAACCATGCAGCTGCTCCTTTACAAACCTCACCTGTGAAAAAATAAGAAGGGAATCCCATCATGACACCAAAGATGAACTTTCCACATAGTCCCATTTCCTCAGGCATACCTCTGCCCTCCCCGTCCCATCCTTATAAGATAAAACCTTTAAGATTTTGGGTAGAGTGGGGAGAACATTTTCCTGTGATACAGCTTGAGTGTAGGAGATCCTTCCCTGCACTTGTTCAAGATATCAGATGAAGATACTTTACCTTGGGATTAAGAACACTTATCTGAGAAAGGGCAAGTGATTAAGAAAGAAACATACGGTATTTGTCATGTCCTAAGATTGTGATTAGGTATTAATGTCTAGGAAACTTGTAGTTTGTACTAATACACTTCCGTGAATCACTTAGTTTTTTAATAGTGTATCCTGTGCATTGCTTTTCAAATTGCAACAGAGCATCGTTCGACCATATCCATAAAATCTGCAATGGTAATGTATTTGACCTGTGAGTGAAGTTCAAGTAAATTGTTAGTTTGAACTTTGAAGTGAAGTCTCTCTCTCTCTGCCACACTGTTATACCTCATTACTCATATAAAAGATCCATTTTATTCTTCAAAATATGTTATTCCTCATTTCTTTGCTGCATAATATCTCACAAATTATTTTCCTGTGAAAAGATACGTAGAGAGAGGGGTGTGAGCATGAATCGTGAGAAAGAGGGAAATCTACTTAGTCTTATACATGTTTCAAGCTTTCTTCTAGAAAAAACAGCAGAGAAAAAAAACACAAAAACAACAAAAACCTAAAAAAAATATTTCCAAAACAAATTCCAAACAGATAATCTGAGCACTTTACCTCAAGGTTGTTGTTTTACTGTATTTCTCTCATAATGACTTTACCGAAGTGCACTTCTTTAATTTACTTTTTAAAATATATAACAAAATGTAGTGGAATTCTAATTGCAGTACATTACCTGCCGTTTTGAATCTGGGCAACACATAATTTAATCATTTTTATTGGTGTAAATAAGGTATCCACATGCCAGTGGTTCCCCAGTGATTAACGTGTTATGTTCCTGCCAGTTTTGAGGTTACACATGCCTTTGTTATTGTGATCTGATAGTAATCATAGAATCATAGAATCATAGAATCATAGAATGGCTTAGTCTGGAAGGGACCTTAGAGATCATCTAATCCAACCTCCCTGTCACGGGCAGGGATGCTTCTCAACTAGATCACGCTACTCAAGGCCCTGTCCAACTTGGCCTTGAACACCTCCAGGGAGGGGGCAGCCACAACACCTCTGGGCAATTTATTCCAAATATTTATTGCCACCTTCATACTGAAGAATTTCTTCCTAAAATCTAATCTAAATCTATTGTCCTTCAACTTAAACCCATTTCCCCTTGTCCTATCAGTGGACACTCTTGTAAAAAGTCCCTCCCCAGCCTTCCTGTAGGATCCCTTCAGGTATTGGAAGGCAGCTATTAGGTCTCCCCCAAGTCTTCTCAAGACTGAACAATCCCAGCTCCCACAGCCTATCCTCGTATGAGAGGTGCTTCAGCCCCTGGATTATCTTTGTGGCCCTCCTCTGAACACGCTCCAACAGTTCTATGTCCCTCTTATGGTGAGGACACCAGAACTGGACGCAGTATTCAAGGTGGGGGCTCACAAGAGCAAAGGAGGAGAATCCCCTCTCTTGACCTGCTGGCTACGCTTCTCTTGATACATCCCAGGATGCGGTTGGCCTTCTGGGCTGCATGAGTGCACTGCCGGCTCATGTTGAGCTTCTTGTCTATCAACACCCCCAAATCCTTCTCTTAAGGGCTACTGTCAACCCACTCTGTGCCCAGTTTGTATTTGTGCCTAGGATTGCCCCGACCCAGGTGAAGGACCTTGCATTTTGACTTGTTGAAGCTCATGCAGTTTGCACTGGCCCATTTCTCAAGCCTATCAAGGTCCTTATGGATGGTATCTCTTCCCTCAAGTGAGTCCACGGCACCACACAACTTGGTGTCGTTAGCAAACTTACTGAGGGTGATCAGTGGAAAGTCCCAGTCCACCACTTGAGGTAATCCCCTGAGGTTGAGAGCCCTTGCCTTATCAGGAAAATAAATGCACATTTTAGGTCATCATTTTTAAAGCTTATTAATTCTTAAGTTGGCTGTGTGTAATAATTCTACTTGACAATTTGAACCTGCAGTTTATTAATGCTTGTTGAAATCCTAAACAATTTTGGCTTTGACTACCTAAATTGTTTTTTATAACACTCGAAGATATAAATTGACATAGTTGTCAGGTTGTCCATAGACGAATTATTAAGGAGACATGAATGTGTCCCTTCTCCCCCAGGGATACAAAGGGTGAAGGAAAAGTGGTTTGAACCAGTACCAGTCATAGAGAAAAAAGAACAATGTCACAGACATCGTCGGGGTGGCAAAGGTAAAGAAATTATGTGTGCCATGCCAGATGCCTGTTTAATTGGGGCACAGGACCACCATAATGATTTTGAAAGACTAGCAAAGGATAATTTAAAGAAGTAGTTAGACCATTTAAAGTGAGAAGCACAAAGAGAGAGAATGAAGGAATCTCTTACAACATAAAATTGAAACCATGTAGCACAAGCAAAGAAGCCTCCACAGTATTGTCCGGATCCAGAAACTGACCAGAGATACAGACCCTGAGCCTGCGGATGGTGACATTTGGGGAAACTCTGGTGAGAATAGCTCTGAAGAAGCAGAGGAATTGGAAGAATGGGACATGTGACTCCTATTAAAACAGAAAGGTCCATGGGCTCGCAAGGTGGTAACTCTAGAACTGTTGTCCAAACGACTTCCTGGACAGAACCCAAACTCAGTGAACTACAAAGAAAGTCCTTGTGCATGTCTGAAGAGACAGAAACTGGATATCTGTGGAGAGTATCTCTAACTGAGGGGGACTGGATACTGTTGAGCAATGACAAGGCAAGCAGATTTTAGGGCCCAGGGATGTTTCTGAGTAATGGGCCAATTGGCAACCAGTCAATAATGTCCTGAGCAGCTTAATGGGCTGGAGGTGTGGACCCCAAAGAGCAAGGGAATCCATTACTATAGAGCTAAAGGGATTGTCAGAGCTAGTGGAAGGGTTGCAAAATGCCTCTTGTGTCTAGACCATGTATGAAAGTGGGCAGCAAGGAGTACCAATGGCAGCACGAGTGGACCCCCAACTACCTCAGACCTCTTATCGACAGACTACTGGATGCTTAAAAAATGCATGTTCACTTCCTTAGAGAAAGGATTCAGAAGGCCATCAAATACAATCAGCAAAACACTCAGAATCTGCCCACTCATGTACTGACCTGGATGGAGACACTACAGAAAACATGTTAGCACTCGCAGCACCCTGAGGAATGTCGCACAGCCAGTCCACTGACAGTATCAGGAAACTGATGGAATTGCTAGAGGAAAAGGCTAGGGGCCAAAAAGAAGCTCCAATAACCATGTTTCTTCAGAAAGGGAATCTTAACACTTTAACAACACTGAGGGGAACTGAAAGAATTTAAAAATAGAAGCCCCAGTGTGTGGTTCAGGCTATCCAGTCCACGTGGTGAATTCCTTCCAGTGGCCCACTGACAAGGATGCAGATATTCCTGCGGGTCCAGGAAGGGTAATTCGTTGAGTGGCTGCACATCAGGTAAAGCCACTCAGGAAAAGCAGATCTCTACTATGAATGACAATCTAGGGAATGGCCAGTGTCCATGAAAACCTGTGAGACAACTCTCACAGTTTGTCCAGAATGAAGAGTGAGGTTCAGGGATGATGATCCAAATCAAGTCCCTGCACAACTATCAAGCAGGGCAAGGCTCTATGGATCACTTAGCAAATCGATTAAGTCAGGGGAGATGAGAGGAAAGTAAAGACATGTGGTTGGTGAGGGAAGAGGAGGAGAAAGGTACCAGAGCAGAGTGTTTCCCTGGAGTTCTGTGATGAGTGAGATGACAGGAAGGTGACTGCCTGTGAACTGAGGGGTTCAATGGTGACAAGAATGCCCAAGATGCAGTGGTACATGGAACACTTCATGTCAGGATGGAGAGAGACAACACAGGAGCGGAGTACGCACCCAACGTAACCAGTGACCTCAATTGGGATGAACTCATGTGAACAGGTTGCTTCCTGTGAGATGGTCATCACGTGGCAGCCAGGGAAGACTGTGAAGAGCCCTCTTCCCCAAGAAGGAAGGACTGCCATGGACAATGAGTAATGGCCAGAAAAAACAAAACAGGCAGTCCCTGCCACTCCGCCTTGCACCGATAGAGGGGGAGGTAGCCAAGAAGATGAAAGAGGTGTGATAGGGAGTTTATTTAAGACTTTGTTTATGTATTCTTCTCACTATCCTGCTCTGAGCTAGTAGATAAATGGTCGTGGAAAATTAAATTTATGTTTTTCTCCCTAAGTAAATTCTGTTTTTTTGACCATGACCGTAAGTGGTGAATGAACTTTTCCTGTCCTAATGTCAATCCTTGAGCCTTTTTAGTTGAATTTTGTCCTTCAACATCCCTGTGGAGATGAGAGTGGGAGGAGGAGTGAGTGAATGACCACATGGTTCTTTGTTGTCAGCCTGGGCAGCTGGCTCGAACCACGATGTTATGTCAGCATTTTGGGTAAATAATGATGTAGTGTATCTGCACTTTCTAATCAGGGGCATCTAGGAATCATCACTCTGAACTGTTGCCTGCAACATCCTACACCTCTTCCCTGACCAAACATTGAGTCTGGCCTCCTGAACACAAGCAGTCTATGTGAGATGTTTAAAGTGAACCTGAAGTAGAAATGAGTCTCCCAACATGTGAAGAATGATTATCTCCTTGGCAATTCATGGAAAATGCATCTCAAGAATTAAGTTTGACTTATTAAGTACAAAAAGCTGTACCTTAAACCAGTTTGAGATAGTTCTATGCAATCTAGTTAAGTATTTAAATATGTTATATAAGTATTCCAGACATTCACTCATTAATACTCAGTACAAATCATTTGATACCTGTTAGAAAGATGAATGTTGTAATGATAAAAATATTTGGACCTATTTATATGCTTTAATGAAAAATATTACAAAAGGGACAAACTCAGTCCATTCATTTTCAGGAAAAGAGCATTAAGCAATATATAGATTTGCGTTTTGCTAACAGGGGACCTGAGAATCAGCAAGTGCCAGCTGAATAACGTTGAATATATTTCAGTCCTATTAAAAATACAGCAATTGTTTCTTCACAATATTCTGGTAAACTTGTTATATATTAATGTCTTATAAATAACAGTTATACTGACTCAGTTTCCTACTAAAGAAAACAAAAAAAAAAACCCAAACCTGTATTTTGTAGGGTTTTCTTTGTTTCAGCTTCTTTTTGATTTGTTGGATTGGAACGCTTTTACTCTCTGTATGGTGCAAATATTCACTCTCAGAGGTGTTCTTTTTCTTCTGTCTATCCATATTAGATTAAGTGGGTGTTAATTAAGTCATATAAACTACTGGTAAATAAGTGGTAGGCATTTCTCTCTAAATTAAACTGAAAATACTGTCTACATGAACACTCTAGCCCAAGTTCTGCCAACTGGTGACCATGATTCCTCTCTTACAAGGGCCACTCCTTTCAAAATTCAAATTCTAAAACCTGGGGCTGAAATAATTTTCAGGTACAATGGCTTCTGTTGAAGTCAAAACTGAGGAAAACACATAGTGTAAATGACTGGTATTTAGAACAGTACCTGCATGACTGAATGATTAAAATTTAAATTCAAATACGAAAGCCTTTAATGAATTATTCTACTATGAGAAGCTGATGTACTGCTATGGTGTATTTCAGTACAAATCCAAGATTTAAATGCTAACTTTGTATATGTTTAAGTAGCATGTATTTTTAAATTATAAAAAGCCTGATAAGCAAATTGTCATATACACATCTTTCTAGCATAGAGCAGGCTGTCTTTCGCACAACATAAACAGAAACCTGAGCTGGCATTTCACCAAACTGAACTGAAACATGTTGTGTGATATATGACATAACTTTCTACAAGTGTCATCTAACTTTCTCTTCTGATGCCCTTCTCTAAACATACCATAAGAACACATTGGGGTGACTTTCTAATAATTATTTTTTTTTTTAGGAGACTATACATATCAGCTTAGCAAATCTCATTTTTAAGAGAAAATGGGAGTTTCTAGCCTGACTACTTGGATAATTTGTCTTTTTATCAAACTAAATTAGAACTGGGGAGAAAAAAAAGAATCAAGAGACTCAAAGGATAGGAGTAAATTAGGGTAATCCTCAACTTTCCAGGAATGGAAGAAAACGTTTTTTAATAATAAGGAGCAGGGAAAGCGAATAAAAATCTGGAAATATTTTCCAGTATGTTTTCCAGAATGGATTAAAGATATTTCTGTATATTACAAAAAATATATATTATGTATGATGCACACCAACTACTGTCTTTGAAAAATATGTGTCACATAAGTAGAAAAGAATGAATTTGGAGACTGTCACATTATATCTGCAAGTGGCCACAACTCTGAAAGGACATTAAAGAATTTACATTAGTAGATTATTCTATGACAAGGTAGATTATTCTATGACAAATTATTTCATATTATTTTCTTCCAAATTTAACTTTAGTACTCGACAAAATAATTTTTGTTTCTATAAGTTACTATACAATGAAATAGCAATCAAACGAATTCATTAAATAGCTATATGTCCCATCATTGCCTTGGTTCATTATATTGTAGCAATATTCTATTGCCAAATCCTCCCCATACTCTGAAAGCACAGAAAAAGGCTAATGGTTCCTAAAAAAAAATAATAAATTAATTGAAATGCATTTATACTGAACATAAGGTCAGAGGACTGGGTTTTTGTCTAGTGAGTCCTTAAGCTGAATCCATTTCTGTCTAAATAACACAGCAAGTGTTAGTGTAAACAGTCAAATAGAAGGTATATATAGTGTTTAGTATGGATATTTACAAATTGACTTACAAATACACAAAAAGTGTTGAAAATATTATTACGTTCCATGTCCCTAACAGTACATATAATTATATACAAAAATAATTTTTAAAAAAGCATAGAATGTGGGAATTTTATGGTGTTGTCTCTTGGGGTAATATCCTTTCTTTCTACTCTGGATCATTAAGAACTACCAACTTAGTCTGTTTGTCAAGAGTAGTCAATATTTTAGTTTTATATTTATTTGCATTACTGAAGGTAATCTTCAGTGAACTTCTACTAAAAATCGTTTAAATATTTTTTCTATAATTTTACAGAATTGCATTGCATTTATTAAGTCAATTTATAGATCATAAAGTGTAACTTGAGTATGAAAAGTTTGAAGAAAAAAATGGATATCAGCAATAGGCAATCCCAACCACTTCAATGTGTGTTTCTAAGAGTCAAGAATGCAAACACCTGGTATGGACTGACATTAGACTGATCCATATGAGAACATGTCTATTGTCAATAGATCTGAAGTAGATTTGTAGTAGGCTGAGTTTTTAACAAGGGACTAAATTGGAGACAAAATTAAGTGTTCTGTCCGGTGCCTCACAGTAGAACCTGGACTGTGGGAAAGCCTTTGATACCATTTCCCACAGCATTCTCCTGGAGAAACTGTCTGCTTATGGCTTGGGTGGATATGTGCTTTGGTGGTTTAAAAGCTGGTTGGACAGATGGGCCCAAAGAGTGGTGGTGAATGGAGTTAAATCCAGCTGGTGACTGATCAGAAGTGGTGTTCTTCAGGGCTCATTATTGGACCAGTTCTGTCTAATACCTTTACCAATGATCTAGATAAGGGAATCAAGTCACCCTCGGTAAGTTTGCAGATGACATGAAGCCAGACAAGAGTGTTGATGTACTTCAGGGTAGGAAGGATTTATAGAGGGGCCTTGACAGGCTGGATTGATAGACCAAAATCAATTATATGATATGCAACGAGGTCAAGTGACAGGTCCTGCATTTTTGTGACAACAACCCAAGGCAATGCTACAGGTTTGGGGATGAGTGGCTGGAAAGCTGCCTGGTGGAAAAGGACCTGGGGATTTTGGTCGACATCCAGTTGAATACGAGCCAGCAGTGTGCCCAGGTAGCCTGGCTTATTTCAGAAATAGTGTGGTCAGTAGAACTATGTAAGTGATTGTCCTCCTGTACTCAGCAGTGGTGAGGTCAAACCCTTTTGGATCGCTCTCTACAAGAAAGACCTTGAGGTGCTGAAGCATGTCCAAAGAAGGGCAACAAAGCTGAGGAAAGGTCTAGAGAACATGTCTTATGAGGAGTGACTGAGGTAACTGGAGTTGTTTATCTTGGAGAAGAGGAGGCTGAGGGGATACCTTATTGCTCTCTACGATTATCTGAAAGGAGATTATTGCAAGGTGGGAGTCAATGTCCTCTCCTGTTTAACAAAAAATACAACAAGAGGAAATAGTCTCAAGTTGCACTAGGGAAGATTTAGATTAGATATTAGGAAAACTTCATCACAGAAAGGGTTGTTAAGCATTGAAACATGCTGTCCAGGGAAGTAGCTGAGTCATCATCCCTGAAGGTATTCAGAAGACCTGTAGATGATGTGCTTAGGGATATGGTTTAGTAGTGAATCTGACAGTGTTAGGTTAATGGTTGGACTTGATGATCTGAAAAGTCTTTTCCTACCTAAACAATTCTATGGTTCTGATCTATGAATATAATAAATTAACACAAAGGCTATCACTGAAGGTATCGTTTTCCTCACGTATTGACAGATATGGTTGCAAAATATAAATTGAGAGACTAGGAAGTTTTGAAGATTTTTTTTCTCTTTCTGGAAAGCAAATTCCGTATACAACAGCAAGTGAAGAAAAGCATCAGAGATACTGGAGATACACAAGACATCAAAGTATCTCCTGATAATCTATTCATTATTAAATCCTCTATTCTCTGCAGAGTGAGTGGAAAAAAAAAGTGAATCATTCCTTATCTCAAGATATAGTAGTGAATTATTTTCAATTTTTATCTTTTTTAGAACGCATAACAGACAGTGAAAATAAACATCCTAGCAAAACCAGCAGAAAACTTAATAATTATATTTATACCCCTGAAATATTCTGGCCTTTCACTGGTTTCAATTAGTGGTTTTGAATGTGAAAGACTAACTCATGTAACCATGACACCGGTAAAGTCAAAAACTTCAGAAATTTAAATGTCCAAGTAAAATTATTATCCTTTACTGCTATAAGATATTAACGTTCTGAATTACTTAGAAAAAAATAGGTTATTGAACTATTTAGGGCTCCTCCTGAAATGTGTGTAAATAATTTAGAGAGATATTTCTGAAAATGATTGTTTACAATATTAATATTTAGTTTAAAATTTGTAAACTCTAAAATATGGAAAACATACATTATTTTCGGAGACTCATTTGATTTCACTTGTTGCAGGGTTATTGATTTAAACAAGACTGTCCTATTGAAACGGAGACTAGAACTAGGTTCTCTGTAAAGAGACAATGAAGTGTAGAGCCATAATTTGTGAAAATTAATAGTTGTATTAATAACAGTAGCAGTAGTGGTTGTAGTAGTAGTAATACTTTCATTCATGATTAAAAAAATAAAGTGCATAGAATATTAAAAAATAATGCAACTAGTTTGAATGAAAATTACATTAAGTTTATAGCATAATAGGATGAAATAATCCACTTGATAACATATGTTACCCTCCGTCTTCTGCTCTGGCAGTAAACATAGCTTTGAATTTTAATTCTACTGTCCCCACAGCCTTTGTGAGAATAGCGTAGTTCTTAATCTGTAACACGTAAGTAATAGTATTTGGTAGGAGAATATTTACTTACCGGTGTTCACACATTATAAAATGTTGGAAACAAAAACAGTTTAAAACCCAGCCTCTCTGAGTAACCATACTTTCTCGTCTCACAAACAACAATAATAAAATACTATATACTATCAAAAAGAAGTATGATATTGCTAGATAACTGCTAAATGTAGTAAGAAGGGGATGGAGAAATAAAGGAAGTATCTTTGGGAAGGGAAAACATATCTTTATGTATCATTTTCCATCTAGTTTGGCCTTCACACACAGCCAACCATCTTATGAAAAAATTATATGTGCTGTATGGAAATATATAACAAAGATAAATGAATACACCAATTGATGCATTTTAATCCGATTTTACACAGGAAATGTTGTGGAACAGCACCATCTGCAGGTGTGCTATTATAAATTTAATGTTCCTGGCATAATAAACTTCACTAATGTCATCTGTCCTTTTTTTGATACAGATTTGGTCTTTGCTTTGGGGGAAAATCCTGCAGCCAGTAAGGTATGGATTAATTTGCAGACAAAACACTAGTCATAATGGACAGTTAAAAATAATATAGAAGTATAAACTCACATCCTTTTTTTAGCTAAGATTTAGTTTGAAAGATTTCTCATTTGAGAGGTCTTTTGGTTTTAAGAACTGAACAGACTTCTTTTTTTCAGTTACAAGTTTCATGTTAAATGCAGTTACACAATCTGTACTATTTCTGTGCATTTTGCAAATATTTTTTGTCTTTGTAAAATACTAAACATGGTTCAGACACAGATCAGAAAGGAACAAGTCAGTTTGATGCTGTATAACATGCTGAGGAATTGCATCAACCTTCTTTAAATTTATCAATAAAAAAATAATCTCATTCTACTTCCACCAGCAAGCTGGATAGTCTTGAAGACCATATTTTTGATTCACCTTCTTCTATATCCACACCCTCCAACCTGCTGCAGTTTTTTGTATTTGAAATACTTTGTACTTTGAAAAATGGCCAAATGGTTATGTGAAAAATTTTGGAGAGGAAGGGAATGGATAGCATGCCATTTATTTTTGGTATGATTTGTGTTTGCATTTTTAAGGTACTCTGATCATTAATTTCATCCAAGGAGATGTATTTAACAGTAGTAAAACCTGAATACTACTCATGTACTCAAAGGACCTGAATAATTATTTCTTTAATTGTTGTGATGCAGAAGTTGCCATGACAATGCCACTCAGAAAAAAATTAGTGATGTCTCTAAATCCTAAATCACTGTACTTATATGTAAATTTAAAGCTCTAAAACCATTTGAGTTTGTCATGGTGTAATATATATAAAAACAGCAGAGGAAGAAAGTGTTATCCCTTCGTATGTCTTGAACTTAATTCAGTGCAGATCTCAACCAGTCCCTAGCACAATGCAGAGCAAGCAATGAGATACACTTATACACCAAAGTAAAACTTAATGATTTTAATTATTCAGTTCTTTTTATTTTTGTCTCTATAAACCAAATATAAAACAGAGGAGAAGATTATATCATAGCAAAATATCAATGTTACACAGCCATTTTCTCACTTTTGCCACACATACATAAAGACTTTTAGAAGTTGAAACTGCAAGGTACGAATCTACATTTAGGTATCCCTTTTTAAAGATCTCAAGACTTTTCTGAAATCATTTAGTGCATATATTTGTGTCAGAGAATATTTTCCCAACTACTTTATTGAACATCTGTTTAAAAAAAAAAGGTCTTCAATTTAGTTACTCTAGATTGTATATTATGGTGTTTGGAAACATTCAACTATTTTCCAAACTATTTGTCTTATACTTCCAGAAAACAAAACAAAACAAAACAAAACACAACAACCCCCCCCCAAAAAACAAACCCAAAACAAATACACACTGCTGTGAACAGGTGTGAATGGAAAATATGCCATGACATTTTTCAGGGAAGTTGATTTTTACTCAAAAATATTAACCCATTAAATGGCAGCCATGGCTATAAATATGTTGAATGAGAGACAATTCAGCTGGGAAAGCACTAATACATATTGCTCTAGTTCTGAAGTATAACTGTCTTCTGAAGCATAAAATGTCTCTTCTTTCCTCTATCAACGTTATATTTCCGCAGGTGTCTCCATTTCTTCATGCTCATCTCTGTTGTTAGGATTTCCTATCACCTGCCATTCTACTTACCATACTACTTGTTTCAGTAATTAAAACAAACAAGCAAACAAAAAACAAAATCCCAAAACATACCAAAATCCCAAAATGATTAATATGAAAAAAGAGAATTAGGATGATAGACAGAAAGGGAAAGACAGAAATATCTGTATAATTTGAGCATTCTACAATTATTCAAAGAAAAATGATTCCAGAGAGAAAGAGAAAGAGGAAATTCAGGTTCTTCCAGTTCAAGAAATTCAAGTCTCTTCCATGATTATTTCATCCCAGGAACATGAAAACTATGCCTCTATATCCCATCTAGACATATAACTGATCATCTCTCAAGTGCCCATGTTCAATGTGCAACACTTTACATCAGGAAAAGATACATGGGAAGAGAAAAATCTCTTCCCTTCCAGCAAAACAAAATAATCCATTTTTATTTTATTGTTTTATGTTATTAAAACTGCCAAAATATGGCCAACATGATCAGGTTAGCATCAGAGTTCAAGGTTCAGATAAACACAAAACTCAACAACAGTTTGCATTTTTAAAACTATTATATTGCTGTAGCTCTTTTTTTTTCTCCCCCCTGATTTTTAAAGGTTTTCTCCTATGTAAAATGATTTGAAAATATAAATCCAAAGTTGTATAGTGTTTTCAGTGGCTCCTGATAGAGATTTAAAAATATTTCCCAGGTGTAATATAGGATATGAAGCAATTTGAACAAAACAATTTATTTCTGAAATATTATTGTGCATAGTACACTTTCTTTCTTATTTTCATAATTAGAATAATTAAATCTTTGTAATGTTGAGCTGTATCTTATTAGAAAACAAAGTGAGGTACTACAAATATCGCAGGCTACTAGAGAGAAAAGACAAAATATATTTCAGATAATGACAACCAGTGCTTGAGGGTTCATTTTCATTCACTGTTTTTGTGAATTTCAAATTGAAAGAATATTAGCAAATTTATTTCAGGTTTTAAATTCATTCATTTATTTTTTTATTCCATATTTATACTTTAAATTTTAAAACTTCCTTTTATGGGTTATCATTTATTTTTTCATTTATAACTTCTTTTCAATAGCCACTTGGGTTTCAAAGCAGGAAACCAGTTACATTACAACGCATCACACTCAATATCACAACACTTGCACACATGATCCCTTGCCCACATGGCCAGAATTACAGAATAGATTAGCTCCATAGTAGCCCAGATGTATTAAATTTTTCTGTTCCTTTTGAAGTCTAAGGCAGAGTACAGTTAGCCAAGTGGGCCTGGCATGTCCGTGCTGCACTAGATCAATTTAATATCCAGTGTCACATGAGTGCTTCTATCCATAAATTTCAGACGGAAGTGTGGGAGCTGAAACTATATGAGAGGTGCCCAAACCTCCCAATCATCTTTGTGGCTCTTCTCTGGACCCGCTCCAACAGGTCCATGCCCTTTTTATGTTTGGGACTGCAGAGCCGGACACAGTACTGCAGGTGGGGTCTCACAAGAGCAGGGTAGTTTGTCAGAGGCTGAGATAAATCCTTATGTATGAGTGTTCCACCAGTGCTTAGACCTGGTTCCTGACTAACTGAACACACAGTGTAAAATGCCATAGAAACAGAAGGTAGAAGGACAAAGCATAGAATTAAGTCATGAGAGTTAACGGCTGTCAGAGTGCAGATAAATCATCGTTCTTAGTAGGGAAAGGAGCATTTAATTTGTATATTTGTTTTTGATTAATACATTACTATAGACAGAGTGGAGAAAACTGGCTGGTAGAGGAGAAAACATAATGCTACCAAGAAGAAATTAAACCAGGCAATGGAGGAGACACTGAAAAAGCAGAAGGATGATGGGGAAAAAAAGGGACATTTTTTGTTTCATAACTACAGCAGTGTATCAGAGATTGTATCAGTAATGAGTTTATAACACCTTGCTGAAGCCACTGAAATTTTGTAGACTTAAACATAAATTAGAAATTATTCTTGTAGACATGTTTATCACATCATGAATCCACAGCAAACAACTTTACGAGGTCTTCCCCTCTGTTGACATCTAATGATATTATTCGTATCAATCTTCATGCAGCATTGCCCCAGTGTCTTCATGAATTTGCATGTACACAGCTTGACTAGTTTGACATCTCAACATCATTCTCTGTTTTAGATTATGGTGCTTTCATATTTTTATGGCAATAATTAAATCAAAACAATTTTGCTCTAAGCCTGACAAGAGAAAATGTCAACAGTTTAGTTAAAATTACTGTAATAAAGACTGTAGAAGAGTAGTTAATTGAAGGTTAAAAGCAAAAAAGTAAGACTGGAAAGATAGTGAGGACAAGTAATGTAACATACATGTATCTGTGTGCATAGATAAAGTCTTCTGCAAAATTACATTTGTATGCATCTGCTCACACATATGTTTCTTTATATGTCGGTGGTAACTCTCATGGTTTGCCCTTGATGAGAGTCCTGTGTAAAAACATTCTTCAAGAATATGGATCTAGCCACTAAGTGAATCAAATTCACTAGTCTCTCCAGAAGGGCATCTTCCTCAAAAGTGGTTGTGCTTGAGACAAAGATGACTATCAACTGGATTAAGCATTTACCAGGGGATTATCAAGGGACTCTGAAACAAAGAAAGGGTCACCTTGAGAAGCAGAACAGGAGAAACATGAAGATCTCTAAAGGTGAGGAGAGATCCTGGGTAGGTAGACAGGTGGGACCTCCTGGGGCTGCCTCACTGTGGAGGTGGTGGGGGCAGCTGCAGGGGAAAGGTGTGCAATTAGAAGTTTTAGGAATTAATTACAGAAGGATACTTTTTAAAATTAAAATATTTATTAATATTTTAACTGTCTATTGTTGTAATTTTTCTGTTTGTTGACATATATCCTGACTCTATATTTTACTTGATTGGCCATTACATAGGCATTATTAAGAAATCAAGAAACTACTTTAATTCTGACTTGATTTAAACTACGCAAGATAGACAATGCAACAACTTTTGCATTGGATAATCTTCAAAACCAGACCGTAAGCCAAATGAACCATCCAGTACTCAACTGTAAGTTTCATTTTGGTTAGAAAAGATATTAAAACTGGAAAATCACTGCATGCAATAGAAAACTCAAGTCAATTATAGTGCTATCACTGTCACAATGTTGCTTGTGACGGAAGCTCAGACTTTAATTCTAAGTCACATGTTGCTTTCTTTTCCACCACAGCTAGTTCTGCATGCAACCTGCACAGGCTGTGAACTCGGATGTGCTATGAAGAGGAATGCACTTGCAGTGATACTGGCAGAATAATATTCGGGCATGAGCATCAAGGAAAAGATTATAAACAGCCTCAGTTTAATGAATCCTCCTGAGACTTGGACATTGCAGCTCTGGTCTCTTTGACACTCGTTATTTACATAAAGAATCAGTTTTAAAATCCAAAGATGCAACAAACACTGAAAAAATATGCAGTATCTTTCTTTGGGACAGCACCTCTCGGACATTTACATACAGGGAAAAATTACAACTTTCATAAATAGGTAAACTAAGGATAAAATATAGATAGAATTGCTTTGACATTGGCACTAAGCCATTTTAATTTTCTATAGAGATCTGTATTCATTTGTAGCATTAAATTCATAATTAAACGGTATTTTCAATAACTTGCAAGTACACTTATATTTTTTTACTACCTTTCATCTGGGAAGCTGGTGCTGTAATATATCTGGCTACAAGCAAAACTAGAACAGACGATAATCTTACATTTTTTATAAGGTTCCAAATCCATTTCCAGAGCTCTCAAATAATCAGATTTGGGAGCAAGATCACGCAGAAAATCGAAAAACCAGATTATATACACTGAGAAAGCCAATAGAATTATGTTCATTTTCATAAATACATTGATAATAGTTGATATTTATAACTGTAAGAATTTATAAATTTTGAGGTTTGTGATTTTTGTCTGTGTGTGTGGAAAATTCTTGCCCTGCCTGGTCCAGACAACTGAAGTACTATAATCCACTGGAAAGGCAATGGATAAACAACCCAGATGAACATTCATAAACCAAAATCTAACTCAATCCTTTCACTGCATGTAGCTGTTTGGAAATTTATCCTCTGACATCAGATAATTTTCCATCAAGCCTTATACTATATATTTTAGGTAATTTCTACAGGGTGGTTGAAGAGGCTGTTTCAAGCTTCTTTATATTCCATTTAAATACACGTGTGTGTGAGTGTATGCATATATGTATGCATTTTGTTTTTATAAAATAGTGCTTAGATTCCTACTACAAGGTCAAATGTCCCTAGTAAGTAACAAATTAAAGAATTGTAGAGTACTATCAGAAATAAATGATTACTGAACTCAATTATAGTTAATTATTTTTCCCTACTTAATTACCTAACTATTATATTTTTATTGAATGTTTAATGCTTACTCAGCTGTCATATTATTCTGTTGCTTCCTGATAATTCTCTGTGAGTTTTTTCCTCCCTTTTCCAGGTAGACCTAATATTTGACCTTGCAATACTAAAGGTAAGGTGAGCTTTCACACTGACTTGAGTAAATGGATGACTGATACTCTGAATGTTCTATCAAAAAACAGATCCCATTTGAATCTTTTTGGATTTGATTCTTTACTGTTCTCAGCTGATTTGTGGTGTGTAACCACTCACCTCTTGTTGTAATAAGATAGTTACTGTGGTTTTTTGGTTGGTTTGCCTTGGTTTGATTTTTTGTTTGTTTGTTTCTTTCTTTGTTTAGTGTTTTGTTTTCTCATCTTTCTTTTGTTTTTGACATTTTGTACTGGTGAATGTGAACCACGAAAGCATCCTTCAGTAACTGAATTTCCTTCCTCTGGATTGGAACACTGTTTTCTTTCAAAGGTGCCTCTCAGCTAGGTTTCATTAATTGATTTTACAACAATACAGCTCTTCTAATCTCTCTTCAATGATCTTTGCATCTAGCTCTCAGCCTTTTGTTTCTGTCTGAGCAGTTTCATAGAAGCTTTTACTTTTCTTCCTACATCTCCTTTTTTTTTATCTCACTCATGACTTCTATTTTTCCTGATGTTCTTTTTGAATGCATCAAATATACAAAGGAAATATTTAGTAATACACTTCTGTAGATCAATTAAAAGGTTTTTAATAGAGTTCATTTTGACCAGAAAAAGCCTAATTTCACTCCTGAATAGGTTATGAGTAGCTTGTCATGTGGCTGGCTGTAGAGAAACAGCAGCTAATCAGAAAGCTGTGAACAAACATTACAAGTTGGGAAAACATGCTTGTTTTATTCACCTGCATCGTTAGGATCCTACAGAGAGTTGTTTTGTATTAGCTGGTGTGTGTAGGACTACGATGAGTTGTTCTAAGCAAGTATTGATACTTTCCTTCCACACTGGTCTCCAGGAGTGACAAACTTTGAACTGATATTCTTGCAAAGATTTGGGGAAAAAGAGGCAACTATGTTTTTCAGTAATTATTTTGGTGTAACCACAGTAACAACATTTTGCTACATCTATAGGAGTTGAAATTGTAAATGGGGGGGCCTCTGAGATGTGGAGGTGAAAGAGCTTCCTTGCTGGGAAACTTGCAGTCATGCCATCAGAGTGATAGAGGGACTGAAGAGTGAAAACGTGGTGGCTGCTTATAGTGTACCAAATTTTAGTCACTGTTACATTTGACTGTAGATTTACTAGAAATACGAGAAAACACAGCAAGGGGAAAGTGTCAAGAAAAATAAAAATGCCTTAACCACTCCCTTATTTTTTTTTCCTGCATTTGTATAGCCTTCTCCAATTTATGCAATTAGCATATGGTTTATTTTATGGAAGGTTATATACACAGCTGTGCATAGCTCATACAAAAGTGCGGCAGATTGTATTTGATATCAAACCAGCCAGCAATCAAATTTTCAGAAGGATTGCCTAAAATGTTCAGGCAGAGAGACTGACAGTGTTAGCATATCACATCCATTGGGAGTCCATATTTTACCTACCTTGGCTAGAGGGTTATAGGTATACTTTCAAGAAAATCTATTTCTTTCAGTTATTTTGAAATTTTTGTATTATACATAAGTATTTTTTTTACACAAAAGTAGTGATCAGCAGTAGTGACAATGTGTTCTTAAGCGTATGTTGAAAGAAAAGCAAAATGGAATAAAAATATGAAGTGCTGCTAGAGTTAAAAACACCTGATTATTTGATTTAAGGCAACACAAAAAATTATCCTAGACATTTACACACATCTTTTATCAAGGAACCATTTCTTTAGCAGTATATATCTTCATAGTGAAATCTTCCCACAATCTAGCTTAATTGGAAATTGTCATGGTTCGAGCCGAGTTACTGGCGGGAAGGAAACAAAGGAACCACATGATCACTCCCTCTCCCCCACCGAGAGTGAGGGGAAGAGCCCGAAAGGAGCCGCAGGCAAAGCCTCGTGGGGTTGAGATAAAAACAGTTTAATGATGAACATAAATGATAACAGTAACAGTGAAATAACAGTAACGTTTAACCAGATACAATGCAGGTAACATGTAACGCGGAGCTCACCACCCGGAACCCAGCGACGCGCCCGGACGGAGAACTGGAAGGTGAGAGAGCGCCCCCACCCCGACCAGTTCATCATATATATATCCCAAGAATGACATCACGATGGTATCGAATATCCCTTTGACTAGCGACTAGTTTGGTTGAGCTATTCCCGACTAGCAAATTACTGAGAATTAACCCTATCCTAGCTGAACCCAGTACAGAAATGCCTATGGATTTAGTAAAAGCTGAGCATAATAGTCTGATTTCAGCTATAGACCAAGAAATATTAATTATCTTTTTTAAATCAAATCTAAGGACAACTGTAACCAATTATTCAACATGTACTGTACATCCAGGTATGGTCAAAATGTGCTTAGGGCTTAAGATTTCCTAATAGTGGGGCAAAATACAAGAATCATATATCCCACTTTTGAGTAGATATGGTGAAATTTTGCTGAAAATTATAGGCAAAGAATCAATGTTGATTCAGTCAGATTTATCCACACCTCATGCAGACAGATCTGGGAGATACAGATCAGCAGGGAATCATGCTCTCTCAATTGCCTGACTTGAACTTCTTTGTTTATAAGTTCATATTGATGCAAGCAACAATTTTAATTTGCTCAATGCTTACAAAGATTAAACAGCTTTAAAAAAAGTTTCTCACTACTGAGATGAGATGAGATGAAATATGCAGGATAATTATTGAGCATCTCCAAGGGTATCTAACTTGTCATGTTTGAGGCCAAGTTGCAACCAAAAGCAGGTCTTAGAGAAGCATATCATGACATCTTCCTTATTTGCTACTGCTTTAAGAACTTTTGCATGGTTCTTTAAAATATGTAAAGTGTCACTTAGATTTCCATCTCTATTTCAGTTACTTTAGGCCAAGTATTTAAAAGCATAGTTTGATTTCTGGGAGATGATGTATGGGTGGTTAGTTAACAGAGTGTAATGAGTAGAAAATATTAAGATATGACTAAAATTATCCTTTCAGAGGACTATGCCACGTATTTGTGAGTTACACCATCAGCTGGAAAGTCTGATTAAGATCCCGGTTTCGGGCTGAAAGTCAAGGAGCATAAGGCAATACGTAGCAAGTAAACATTTCATCTGCGCTACCCAAGCTGGTTAATGACAGAAAATCGTACCTTCACTTAGAACAAGTCTTGCAGTTATCACCTGTGCTTTTATTTATACAGCTTCTAATTCAGTGTTATCACAGAATAATTTTCAAATATATTCAGGGCTTTACATAATTCTTGTGCCTTGTAAGGACAAACATATCTCAACACATATTCCTTGCAAATATATCTCAGACATTTAAAATAAGGATGTCTTTCTCTGCTTCAGAAAAGAAAACTTGACAATAACTTGTGACAGGGTAAGAGTCACTGAATCAGCCAAGCTGGGAGGCCAGAATTCCTACACTATTTTGCTTAATGATACATCATCTACAGGCTTTAGTTTCCTCTTGTGATTAGTTTTACTGAGCAGTATTTATACTCTGGCATACAGACTGCCTTAGAGGATTCCAGCCATCTGTTGGCTTATTCACACGTGGAGCTTTGCTTTGAATTGTATTTCATGATGTTATAATACCCAAATGTGTAGAAAAGAAAAAAAAAAAAAAGAACATAAGGTTGTCAAGGCAATTTCATAGAATCTTAGAATCATTTATGTTGGAAAAGGTCTTTAAGATCACCAAGTTTAACCCTTAACCTAACACTGCCAGGTCCTCTGCAAAACCATGTCTCTAAGCACCAGATAAACACATCTTTTAAATGCCTCCAGGAATAGTCACTTCAGTACTTCCCTGGGCAACCTGTTCCTATGTTTGATAACCCTTTCTGGGAAAAAATATTTCCTAATATCTAATCTAAACCTCCCATGGCACAACTTGAGGCTGCTTTCTCTCATCCTGTTAACGTATTTGTTAATGATATAAAGGGATTGTCTCTGCATTCCCATGGGTACTTTTCTTACTTTACCTAAGGAAATATCAGGCTACGTGTTAATACATCACAGAATCACAGAATCACAGAATGTTAGAGGTTGGAAGGGACCTTAAAGATCATCTAGTCCAACCCCCCTGCCGGAGCAGGATCACCTACAGTAGAGCACACAGGAACGCGTCTAGGCAGGTTTTGAATGTCTCTAAAGAATATATGAGCTATTCCTTTAATTTTATGTACCTGGAAACATAATAAAACAAGCACATACCAGTTAGTGACTTCATCTACGACATGGGTAGATGTGTCCATTCAATATTAGATCCTTAGCTCTGTTTTAGGATTTGAATGTTTTTTTTCAAAGAAAAGCTTCTAAGCTCATAAGGTAGTTATAATGGGTTACTTCATAACAAACACTAAACATTAGAACTAAATAACTACTTCTCTCTACTGTAACAAAAAAGATTCACAATTTAGTCACGTATGTGTTTTGTTCCACCATTCCATTCAATAACTGAAAACAGCAAAACCTAAACCACATGCACTTCTCTATAAACCATCAAGTCAATATTTTTTAAAAATTATATGTTTTAATGTATTCTTATATAAATAAACAGTATATATTTTTATTATATATATGTAATTTATAAAACTTCTACTGCAAAGATATGCTGTCATGTTACATGAAGGAAAATCAAATCTGGCAATGTAAGGAAACTCATTGAGTTTTTAAGTATTATTAACTTCTTGAGTGCTGTCTTAAGAGCACACCAAGTTTTTGTTGTTGCAGAGACAAAAAACATAATATTTTTGCAGGATGTCCAATTATGAGATTTGTCAACTAGAGCAATATCCCTACAATTTTTCTTTCCAATATTTTACTTCTCTACAAAGGTGTTAAAAATACATTTTTCATCTTCCCGATGTAAAAAAAAAAAAAAAAAAAAAAAAAAGAAAATTTGGTTTTGTTATTAGCTTTAAGTCTATCAAACCTATCAGACTCTAATTCCAAAAATCTTCTGATGTGGACGTCCATTTGTGCTATAATGGTCTACAAATCTAATTCATATAATACAATTCATATAAATAGTCATTACTACATCAAAAGTTGTACAATTAACGTACTCCTTAAGAATTCTGGACTACTGTTTTGCTGCATACTTCTGGTCCATTAGAAATAGTCTGGCAATACATGTAACAACATTGGGGAATGAATACTATTTACAACTGTTTGACATAGTAAAGAAGAAAAAGAAAAGAAGGAAAGTAAAAGAAAGCAGAGAGGGGTAAAAATGAGGTGAGAAATCTTTGTACTTTCCAGTAAGAAGAAATCTTGTTAAACAAGCTTCTAGCTTTATGTATTTAGTTGCGCACTCTCAGAAATACCTTTGATTTAGAATTGAGCAATCTGCAGGGGTTTCCAGTGTTCAGGGTTGCAGCATTTCTGTAAGCCTGTGAAATAGTTTGCTCCTGACATTATTTCTTTCCACTATAACATTACTGGGTAAGGATAACGTTTTAATGCAGGGTTTCATATTATGCTCAAACTATCTTCCATGCCTACGGACTTTGATCTGGAACTTGATGCAAGTTCTTCTTTTCCTCACTTCAGCTTTGCAACAGAGTTGTTCGTTAGATGAGACCTGCCACATGCAGAGTCACAACACAGGATACAAGCTGTGCCTCTCTGCCCTCTGAGAAAATAAAATTCAGACCACATTTTTTTTTAGCTAATTCTTAAAATTTGTCCTTTGTCTTACTCAGGTAAATATCTAAAATCAGATTCACTTACATAACTGTACTCAAAAGTTCTCTGAGAAATGTGTAGATATGACAGTATAAACAAAAAAAACGCATACACAAACCTAAAAATTAAACATTCTTGATGTCCAGTTTCAAACATCCTGTTGATTCTAAAATAGAGACCTTAGACTCTGATCTTCAATATAACTTAGGTAATTAATTTATATTGATTTTTGTGTAGTTAGGGACCTATGAATATGTATGCAATGAGATTGATCATCATAACTGTTTTTTTTAGACATTCTGGACTATTTTAGGCCACTTTGCTAATTAATCATACAAAAGTTTTTAGGTTTATGGCATAGATTTATGGATACTTGTGTTCAGTGTGTAACCTTAAACCCTGAAATGCTAGGGAATACGTAGCAATCACTCTCTACTGCTCTGAATGACCCAGCTTATGCCTAGAAGCTAGAAATCTTGGTACCAACATCCAATTCATAAGACATTCTCACAGAATTTCACTCCATTGAGTAAATTCACTAGTTTTAGTCCTTCTAACTCAGGGATGTCTGCACAGAACGTTGTTCTTCAGTGTAGACATGCCTTTGCTATTTGTGTTAGACAACTAGATTTCAGTTACATTGTTGGCTTGAACCTTCTTTACTGATACCTCACACTGCATGTCTCCTCACATAGTTCTTTTACTAGGTACTTCTCAAGGCAAAACCCAGAACAGGACAGTAGCTGGACTGTCTCAGGAGATAATACTGCAAACTCCAGTCCTGTCTCTTCTCTGTATCCTAGTCCCATGACAATGCTTCAGTAAATGTTACAGGTTTCTTATTCTATTATCCTTCATCAGACAATGCCCCTTGTGTGTGATGTACACACTTGAAATCGTGATTTGAAAGTCCAGATATGGTAATTATTATCTTGCTCATATTACAGAGATGTAAATTCTTAAAGAAATGCAGCAAATAATTAAAAAGCCTAAGGTGGAAAGACGTGATCATAAGGAGGCCCAGGAAAGTTTGACAAAGAAGTTGTGTTGAGAGATAGGTAATTTGGTAGGAAAATGGAAAAAAAATGATCACAAGAATATTCCTGTATACCTATAGGCAGACAGACGTAAGGCTGGCTTGTCATTGAGTTCAAGTACTATGTTAGCAGGACTGTTTGAAAATAAAAAAAACTCTGAAGAGGCTTATGTAAAAGTAAGTTTTTGGCATACCTTTATCATAGAATTTAAATTTGTCACATGCAACTATTTCTATTACTTCTGAAAAAAAAAATAAAATAAAAGCTTTTTCCCCAAAAGAAAGGGAAAGACAGTATCCTTTACTTATGTCCCTCAAACTCTGTTGTATGCAAAAGCAAATAACTAGATTGTTCACCTTTGTTACGAGAGGAAAATGGCCTAAAATAGTCCAGAATGTCTAAAAAACAGTTATCATGCTCAAGTTTATTGCATATCTATTCATAAATCCCTAGCTACACAAAAATCAATCTCAATACCTGCAACAAGGACTCTAGAGAGAGATGTCCCTGCCCATGGCAGGGGGGTTGGAGCTAGATTCCATCATAGAATAGTCAGGATTGGAAGGGACCTTAAAGATAATCTTCCAATCCTGACAATTCTAAGATTCTATGAGCCTATGACTTTGTTTTGCTAAATTTGAAGTTAGTATACAAATAATTTTCTTCCATCACTCCTGCTCACATTTCTACTGAAGCTCTCTTGATGAAGGTCAAGTTTGTGAAAAATCTTCAGCATTCATTATGACATCAGAAGACTGAAGACGATTTTGAAGCTTGTCAGCTTCAATACTCAAATCTGAACTCTGTTTTACTGTACCTCTTCTTTCAGTAACTAATAGCTGTTTTACTACAGTGCCTATCAGTCATTTGACTACTTCTGACCTCTCTGTTTTTCTATAACACAGATTTGAAAAAGAAAAGCAAACTATCTACCATTACCAGACAAAATTCAGAAGGTCCACATATTTTTTACATTTTTAACATGTAATTTAACCTTAGTTTACAAAAGAGCAATAAGTGAGACAGAATACTCTTAATACTAGTACTTTCTATGTCTAGAGTCAGACATGTCAAGAGAAAACTATCACTCCCCATGAAACAGGGAATATGTTCCATTGATCTACAGGTCTTGTTGTACTTTTGAACATTTTTCAAAATCTCAAAATTCTGAGTCTGTGAAAAATAGAGGTGCATTGATGAGCAAAATAACTTGATATGGGAAACAACCTTTTCCAAGCTAATTTGGTTTGGATTTGGGTTGGTTTTTTTTCAGGAGAGAGAGGGTGAGAATCAGTTGGTTTATGTCTGTTAGAATTTATGAAAGGAACTGTGTTGCCAGGGAGGACTCTTTCAAATCATTCTTCTCTCAACTTAGTGAAACTATAGGGAGAAAACAACTGTCTTCTGTAGAAATAATTCAGAAATTTAAAACAGCCTCTAGCTCTAAGAGAAAACAGACTCAAAGAGTATAGTTTAAAACTATATGTGAAATAGAAATCAAAAATTATATTTACAAAATTTCAAGGTAGGGGAGCAAACACAAACCTTTAGTCCGTGCCAGACAAATACTTATATGGCTACAGCTGAGCTGAAAGTACAATATCTATTATGAAATATAGAGGATTTTTAGAATTTTAATTATACATATGCAATTAAAAAGTTAAAAGAATTACATAGTGGTCATGAATTGCCCCTTACAAACAACCACTAGTCAGTCTATGAATAAATGTAATATTTCTGACATAGCCAAGAAGAAAGGAAGGATTAATGACATCATTACTTTCAAGAGTGTGTAACTTGATGTAGGTGATACCTAAGAAGATGTTTTGGGATAAAGTATAGCTATGCAACTCACACTACTGGTCCCTTCTTGTTCATTGTTCTCCTTTTTTTTTCACAATGCTTTCTAATGATCTTATCAATTTAAATAGGTTTAAATAATTTCTGTTAACAAACTGAATAAAAGAAAAGGTAGTATAGCAGCGTGTATCATAGTGTACTTGTAGTATCAGGTAGCCAAACAGTACTTAAAATAATTTTTAGTCTTTTGTATATTCCTGAACATCAGCTATATTCTCTTATTGAATATAATTCTTCAAATTTTCCTATATAAATAAATAGGGGGGAAAGCAGGATAATTAAAATCTTCTGCATTATCCTCTTAATTTTATGAATCCCTGCATACCGCATTCAGTCCTTGTCTCAGGTACTGAGATCCGTGCTGCAGTGCCACTAAGTGTCTCTAAGACAGTCACACTGGGACACAGAAGTGGTGGAGTTAACCCAACACCCTGTCTCTCACAAGTGGTGGTAGCAGATGCATAAAGAACATTATAAGATGTAGGTAAGGATAAAATGATATTTCCCCAGCATGCTATCCCAAACTCCGAACTTTAACAGCTTGGAGACTGCCAGGTTAAGAAATGACACTTTAGTTGATGTCTCTCCTGGAAAATAATGTAGCACTAGAATTCATCCCTAGGGCCTAGCCCTTAGAATATCTCACTCCCAGACTATCTTTCTTACTGAAATAACTACGTTCCTTTCAGACAAATCCAGGTTGATATGCTGGAGATCGTGCACTCCATAAACTATACCATAGAGTCTTTACAGACAAAACTGCAGCAGTTTTACGTTCTTCTAGCATAAGGTAGTGCTGTCCCAGGGCATATTGTGCCCTCATATGACTCTAAAATTTTTAAACACCACATCCTCAACCCATACTCCCAACACTGCTGTATCATTTCTGGTAAATGGTAAGGGGCAGGGGAAAAAAAAAAAAAAGAAAAAAAAAAAAAGGTCTAAAAATTGACAGTTATCCTGGAGCCTATGGAGTACTGTCTGCGTCCTTGAACAGATCTGGGCCTGAGGACATTTTCTATGGATGTATCAGTCCACTCAAGTGATGTCCAGTCCTGAGCTGTGTTACTGTGAGTTCCTCTGCATTACTTGCTCTGAGAGCAACTGATAAGACAAGGGGAATAAACTGCCCAGAGACGTTGTGGATGCCCCCTCCCTGGAGGTGTTCACGGTCAGGTTGGACAGAGCCTTGAGCAGCCTGATCTAGTTGAGAGGTGTCCCTGCCCACGAGAGGGAGGTTGGATTAGATGATCTCTAAAGTCCCTTCCAACTTAGGCCATTCTATGATTCTATGATCCCTGGAGAGGGTTGTCAATAGAGACGTAGCTTTCATGTTTAATAGTCCCTGAAGACTTTTCTTCCACAAAGTAGCCTAATAAATGTGTTAAATGCCAACTGGAGACATGAGAAAAAGAAAGAAAAAACCCACCAAGTTTCTTGTAACTGTGTGATAGGATACATGAAAAGTGTGAGGTAACAAGTGAGGAGTGAAGCGTTGAGTTGAGAACCAGATAGAAGTCTGTACAAGAGAGCCATTACCTCTTGTTAACAGAAGAAACTTTCATTATACTCTGCAAGCTTTCTATTCATAAAGATTTGACTAACTTGCTGGATTTTTGTACTGCTAGATTATTTTTCTTTTTTTCTCATTTCTCTTTGAATGGAAGAGATACAATTCAGTAATACAACCTGTCCTCAGGTTACCCTCTTTGAGTGTCAGATTGTGGTATACTACACAGTTAGAATGGACAATTTAAAGTCTCTCTTCTTTTTAAAAACAGTCCTAGATATGTTTTTAACCATAATTTAACACAAAGGTAAAGTTAATTCTGCACCATGTTACAAATTCTTTACCACTGAGTGGGTTTTTTTTGGCTAAGTCATCAATGCTGTCTTTTGAAAAAAGTGCATCTTTTCAATTTGTGGGCCTTTACATAATGTATAAGTGTACTTTTCAATAGCTGAGAGATGAGCAAGATTGCTTTGCCTTTGTTGTTTGTGTTGGATGGCTCAATTTAGACAGTGACCGGTAGGTAAGTGACATCTCTGCTTTGCAGACTGCCAAATTCCCGCACTGACATTTTTGTCACTGGGGAGTGTGCTGAAATAGGTCGTCTAGGCTGCTTAGCAGAACCAAAAGATCAAGAAGAATAGTAAATCTAGCTAGAGGTTTTTAAATGTTTGTATATCCTAAGAAAAACAGAGGATTGTAATGACATAATCTTCCATGAATTTCTGAAAAAGAAAAAATATAACAGCAGTTTTCAAGTGTATTACACATCTTAATATGTGTACGCATTTCAACTTTTTCTTTACTTTTAAACAAAATTCAATTATGTACTTTATGTTTGATTCTTTCACACTTAATTTTACCATAATGAGAAATATCTTTGCTCTTCAAGTAGCCAAGAATACAGATTTTCCCTATAAGGACAAAAAGAAAAAAAAATTGTGTTTTGAGATCATCACATTGCCTGTGAGAAATTGTAACATTCCAAGAAAAAAAAGTAGCAGTAGAAACTGTCACTATTATGTTTATTAAGTTGGCAAAATGTAATACTATCTGTACTACGATTTTTACTAAACAGTCTTGAGCAAATATGAGCAAAGATTGGAGAGTTTTTATAATGGTGTTGAGGGAATGATTTAAGAAGAAATTTAAGATTTTTAAGAATTTGATCCCAGCAGGATTATTAGACCCTCCAAAAACTCTTCTATACTGCAAAGTATAGAAAAATATTATCTAGATGAGAATGGTGATATGACAGAAGGCCTAACTAGTGTTCTGTGTGAAGTGAAGGAAAAGGGAAACTATTGTAGTTAGCATGTTTTGAAAATAAGGCAACTGCTAAATTCAGGGTGATGGAAAAGACGCTTTGGTAACAGAATTGTACATGCATGTGTGTCCTGTATGCAGACATAGTAGGTGCTGAAATAGGTTCCCAGAATCACAGAATGTTAGAGGTTGGAAGGGACCTCAAAGATCATCTAGTCCAACTCCCCTGCCAGAGCAGGACCACCTACAGTAGAGCGCACAGGAACATGTCCAGGCGGGTTTTGAATCCCTCCAAAGAAGGAGACTCCACAACCTCCCTGGGCAGCCTGTTCCAGTGCTCTGTCACCCTCACAGTAAAAAAGCTTTTCCTCATATTTTTATGGAACCTCCTCTGTTCCAGCTTCCACCCATTGCCCCTTGTCTTGTCAGTGGACGCCGCTGAAAAGAGCCTGGCTCCATCCTCCTGACACTCCCCCTTGACATATTTATAAACATTAATGAGGTCACCCCTCAGCGTCCTCTTCTCCAAGCTAAAGAGACCCAGCTCCTTCCGCCTTTCCTCATAAGGGAGATGTTCCACTCCCTTAATCATCTTTGTGGCTCTGCGCTGGACTCTCTCCAGCAGTTCCCTGTCTCTCTTGAGCTGAGGGGCCCAGAACTGGACACAATATTCCAGATGCGGCCTCACCAGGGCAGAGTAGAGGGGCAGGAGGACCTCTCTTGACCTACATGTTACTCCCCTTCTAATACACCCCAGGATGCCATTGACCTTCTTGACCACGAGGGTACATTGCTGGCTCATGGGCATCCTGCTGTCCACTAGAATGGTTGGTGAAACATTAATGGCTACTTTTTATAGAGGCCTCAGAGATAAAATGTTGACAAATGAACGGCCTGGTTTTTTAATATAAATTCTAATCTACTGAGTTATTAACATGAGACACATGAAATATTTGTAGGTGCTCAATGGAGACTTTTTTTTTAATACTCCATTTTTATGACAAGGAATATCCATAAGAAAAGATTATGATTTTGGCCATTTACCTCCTTTGAGCAGTGTATGGCTTTAAAGTGGCCAAAGTGGATCTACTTGCCAAACTGGCATGTTTCAGTAAGACTAATATTATTAATGACCCTCTGGTTTCAAACTTAGGAAACAATCAGTTTCTGTTGACTTTAACATACATTCTGGGCTTATTCAATATGTTAAAAAGAGCAAATTAATTGTTTGGAGTTTCATTCTCCTGATACTTAGATATGTTTTTAATCTCCAGGTCTGCCTGAATAAGTAGTGGGCTCGTACTACCATAGAATTACAGAATTCTTCAGGTTGGAAGGGATCCCCAGAAATCACCCAGTGAGTCTACTGCTCAAAGATATGGGTCTGGACAGGCTTTGAGAAGAACCTCAATGGACAACTTGTTCTAATTATTGATTATCAAAACAGTGAAAAAAATTTTCTCTTCTGCTATGCCACTAGACTGTCACTGACTCTCTTACTAGTGTGACCACCTGGAAATAGAGGTACAAGTTGTTTTAATTGTTATGTGATACAGCCAAAGAAAGAAGATGATACACTGTGATGAGTTTGTGTTTGGCAGGGCATTTGGTAATGGGGAGGGGCTAGGGGAGTGAGTCTTGGAGAAAATTCCAAAGCTTTCCCAAACCCAAGGAAATCTTTCCTGATAAACAGAAATAGATTTAAAACAGCTTCATAAATAAAAGTTACAATAAAGCTTTTAATGTACCTATTTCTCTAGAGGTCACCTTTTCATTCTGCATGTGGTTTTATTTAACTGCTGCATCAGTAGTTCTGCTTAAGTGCCAGTTTACTCAGTATGTCATTATGAAAAGAAACAACAATATCCGAGTAGAAAGAAAAAGAGCTATAAACACTTCATCCAAAGGTTTTTTCCTCCCTCATTATCACAGTCACTATTTTCTCTGGTGAAGTATAGCTACTTTCTGTAACTGATGTAAATTGCAACGGACTTTATGGAAACGGCTTTGCTATTCATAGGTAAACACAAACTGTCTCACATCAGTATTTTCCTGGCCTGAACAGGATAAAAGCAACCAGTATAATCTTGAGAAAGCAGACTGCAATTCACTTCCCTAGCCAGAGACTTCATCTAAGACACAAAATGTGTGAGGTGGTCGGGTTTTCATGATGATAACTACAACTTGAACAATATAACCCAGAGTATCATTTTGCTTACATTAATGCTTCGAACAAAACCTTTTTTTTTCCCCAGAAACAGATATAAAAAATATCTCACATTAAAAACATTCATATTTACAGAGGAGGTGAAATTAATCTTGGGCAAGTAAAGTATTTTCTTCTCTACTAAATCCTAATATGGCATAAAACCCATGAAGTTCTAAGACCAAAACTGTAAGAGATGCAGCTAGATGGAGAATTTTAAGCATGCTTTAAATATCTAATGAATATTCAAATTTTTGTTGAGAAGCACATGAAAGCTCTGCCGTCTAAAGTCAAAAAAAATGGATGTTGAAATATTGTCACATGGGAATTCAAGGTAAGGTATTCACAAGAATAAAACCACACCATTGAGTAATATAGAATCCAAGACTAATTTACTAAGCAGGATGGAGAGTGGATACTGATTTCTATTTTAAGTTTTCGATTCTGTCAGTTCACGGGAACAAGACATCCACTTGAACTGCTCAAGGTGGCCAAGTCCTGCTGGCAGCCTGGATTTTACTCCTCAGCTCTAGTCTTCTGCACAGTGGTGGATGCTCCTAGATGTGTTCCTCCTTTGCCATGCATGACGTGCTCCCCCTAAAACAACTATCTGAACTCCTTTTTTTACCACAGGACATACCATAAACTTCGGATGACTAAGAACTGGGGAGATCCAGTCAAAATCTCATTTTTTCTGAGCGGCATTTTCAAACAGGCTTCATCCCATAAGAAATATGTCCATGAAATACTTACCATATGTAGTTAGTTTTTACACTTATGTAAACTTCCAACTAAACACAAACTAAGACCCATTCAAAATGCTTTAAAAATGCAGTATTAACATTTTAACAAAGATTAAAATACTGAATATAATTAAAAATATATTTTGTTATTCACAACTACTTGTCCAGTTCAAAGCAAACAACCAAACAAGACATGTATTTTCCCATTAAAGATTTTAAAAACTCCCAGTGTTGTCAAATAAATGAAATTTCCATTTCAGACACAATCAAACTTTATATATACACAAAAAAATAATTATTTGCCAATAACTGATTAAAATGAGTTGTATTTTACACTGACATCAATCGGGTGAACAGCTCCTGATGAGAAATTTTATAACTTTGTATCTCCCAGCTATGTCAGTAACAGATCTGAAAATGTTGCACATTAGGAATAGCCTGTTTGATTGCATTATGTAGTTTCAAATAAATGTCTTCGAAAACATTCTTGAAATTTCACAGAATCCAAAAAAAAACCTATATGGAAATGAAACAAGTTTTAACTATGAAGGTCAAAAAGAGAATTAAAGAAGAGACATAACAAACTCTGAAGCATTTATATTTTAATTACTTTCCTCAAGAATCAGGACTTTATGGGCAGATAAATCTCCAGTGCCTGTAACAATCTTGAACAAAAGGTGATAGCAGAAAATTCGCTTTGTGGCAAGAGTTGCAAGTAAGAACTGTTGTACCAGAGAGGCATGAGTTTTTTCCTGTTTAATATACCCTTCTGTTTCACCTTCTCCCAATATCCGCATCCACATGGTTATCTTACATTATCAAAACGTTTTTCAAATTCCAATGCACATGTATATATTTCAAACTTGGAGATGAATAATAAAATTTTATCTATCAAGAAACATTTTAAAAACACTGAATTTTTCCCTTTTTTTTTTTTTTAACTGAATATCTAATGAGGTTTATCTGGACAGGAATGTAGTTCATCTCTGGTGATAAGAGGTGAAAAGATATACAAGAAGCTTAATTTATAACAGCAATAATCATTTTACACACACAGCCGATTGAGAGGAAAATCCAACTTCTGCATTTCAGTTCAGTGGTCACAGTATCATAAACAAAACTGAATATCACAGTGAAGTCCATAACACTTGAGATAGAAGGAGTTCTGCATATGACCACTTTTTTTGTTGAATCCATTACTAATCTAGCTATGGAGAATCCAGCAGATCAGATTTTGAAGACTCTATAATATTTCTGGCCCTACCAGTCCAAGAAAACCTTTAAAGGTAGTCATCATTATTTTGGAAGAAAAAGGTGATCTTTCTCTACCAATTTCCTAGTTGAGAACTGAGAAGACACTTGTCATGGGTTGTAGTGGCATTACAAGAAAGGCTGTATGTACTCTCCTGTAGCTTATTCAGTTTGGCTCACCTCTAAGACACCCCTCTCTTTAAACCATGTTGTCTGGCATAGTACCTTACATGGTATAACTGAGTCTGTACTGATTTATGTTACAAGAAGATGCAACTAGAATCTGACTTATTTGTATACAGTGTTACTTAATTTGAGGACCAGCCCAAAGATCTTTTGATTTGTTGCAGTGATTATAAGAACAGGGATATACACGTGTTCATGTTCCTTGCTCTTCATGATTAACACAGTATCACCTCTGGAAGCAGACTCACTGCTGACTGCCACAGCTGAGTACACATGCGTACCCCTCATTAGTACAAAACCATTTTATTATAGTGGAATGGTGTGTGCTGTTGCTGCTATTAGTCCTAGAGCTATAGTTATTCGGTGGGGTAAGTTGATATACAGGCATTACACAAGTTTTTGGAAAAAAAATTACAATTAGAAAAATATAAACAAGGAGATTTCCCCCCCTGAACAGTGATATGACATCAAAATGAGATAGAGTTTGCTATCCATTGTTCTCTCCCTGTTTCTATACCATTCAAGTGAGTATTCTCTCTCCAAATTATCAGCTTCTTAAGTGGCAAATATAAGTGTTACTTGTGTGCTCCTTTCCTAATTAAAATCTAAACAGTCCCAGTTTTTTTAATTCATTAACTGCACTAAGCATAAAAGTTTGTAACTTAATAAGAATATAATTAGTTAATTTCCCAGTAAAGAACATAGAAATAAAAACGTAAACACACTAAAATAATTTAACAGACGGATATATAAATACTTCTCAGAATTATTTTTTTTTCCAATTAGCCATTTTTTATAACAAGCAAGCAGCCAAAATATTACCCTCTTAAACAAATCGTTAAAGCAGATGTTTGACTTTTATGTTATAGTTTTCTTTACCTCTTAATTTTAATCTTAACCTCTCTATGTTACATTTATGGAAATCAACATTAAGTCAAACAGATCATGCAAAAGTAGATCTCCCTGTGAAATATTTGGTAGCTGAATTCGACAAAAAAAATAAGAAATGTCAATTGACAAGAAACTGAATTGACCCATTTTGGCCTATGCAAAAAAAAAAAAAAAAAAAAGAAAAGTTAAAATCTCATCTAAGTTGTTAAAATCCTAATTAAAAGTCACATGTTATTTTAGCATATATTACTTAACACATTTTATCTACAACAGAGATATGTCTATTTGCCTTTGGGACACTATATGAAGAAATATGAAATCATCCAGATATAGAAATAAAATTGCTAAGGGATAAAAAGAGTGGAAGTTCATTCATTTTCTAAGAATTTCCTTTTAAGAATAATTAACACAGAAGATGTCTTTCTGTATGTATTCAGATTCTTTGGTTGTACCTGATTAAGGGTAGCACTGTAAATTTTGACTCTATATTGTCATAAAAGAGTAATAGGAACATAGAAGATAAAACCCAAGAGGGATTTAGGACCTCTCAGCCTTCTCTTATATTTGCCCAGAGAATTGGAACATACTAGCAGTAACATTTGCTATGTCCATCAGACTGAATAACAGTGGATATAAGATTTCCTCAAACTAACTGCTACCTGAGAAGGAATACCTCTGTATTACTTTTTATTTTAAAAAAATACTAAAAATCACTTTGTGAATAAATAGTAATCAAAATTGAAGAACTGAAGTTCTTAAACTTCTGTGCCAAACTTAAAAAAAAACTTTCCAATATTTTGGTCCACAACACCACATTAAACCTCTACCTACTAGATACTCTTTAAGGAGTCTTCAAAATCAAGTTTCTGATGAAAGAGTTCTTCATGGAGTAATTATAGATTAGCACACTTATCACCTGTTACAGTATTTTTGCCACTCCTAGTTAAAGCTCTTGGCATCTGCCCGAAGCTGAGGGCGCAGGTCTCAGAGCTGGCCCAGTCTCACCTCGGCCAGAGCTGGGTTGGGCTGGTTTCAGCTCCTGCTTCAGGGCCAAGGGCCTATTGCCTCTCCTGCCTGAGCCTGACCTCTGCCAGTGATGTCCATGGGATGTGTAAGAGCATCATAATCCTTCCAGGGTTTAATCTGGGACACTAATGATTTCTCATAAACTGCCTTTCCCCATGCATGCAATTCTTGATGACGCTGAAACTGTTGACAGCAGGACACAGAGACATTGCAGAAGAGAGTACAACAAAGAAAGGGTGTAGATATTAATGAATTTTCTTGTATAACAACTTTAATTGTGCTATTAAAGAGAATTTACTGCATTATTTTCAGCTGTAAGGTGATGTAATTGTACTACTAGTAAGTATTCATTGCATTTTGATTACACTGCTACTTTTCTATTTAGACTAACAACAAATTCTTGGCTCTATTTATATAGTGTGTTCCTTTTATCCCATAATAAGAACCTAACACTTTAAACCACTTTAAAGTGTGTTTCTTGATATGAGTGTTTTGTCTCCCTCTTTATTTAACACTGTTCCAATCCTTGAGTCATTGCGAACTTTGTCAGTCAAGATTATTATGACTCCAGTTCATCATTAAAATGTTAAGCAAACTGTGAAACTCCCTGCTCGATTAATTCATTGAGACATATCAGTTTGGTCATTTTCACTTAGTTTATACTAAGCCAGTTTAATTTTGTATTGTTCTAACTTCTTAATGAAATACTCTTTCCCAATTTTAACAATGTGATTTCTTGTACACTTATCTTCCAAATTTTCGGTGCAATTCCCCAAACCTATTTTAGCTTGAATTTCACTATTTTTGGGTGTAAAAAATGTATATGAATAATGATTATTCACACCTGAACTCTCATTTTTAATTCTGTGATTAATTTAAAAAAAATATAAAATATTAAATTCCCTCCTCCGCTTGATTTCAACTAGTTGTGAGTTAAAAAACTGCTATTTAAGATTTTAAACATGAGAAGAAACTGGCAGAAGCACCTTTTAGCTTTTAACAGCCATTCAGTCACCACAGCTTTACTTCCTGCTGTACATACACAGGAAGTTGTAATAACTATACCTATATATAAATACCGTATATAACTGGACCTCTAAGCTCATATGAGACTTCTTTCTCTAAACAATTTTTACTGATCCATCTTCTGCTTTGTTTGTTAGAACATTTAGCCCTAACCATGCCCTGGGCTGCATCAAAAGCAGCATGGCCAGCAGGTCAAAAGGAAGTGGTTCTGACCCTCTACTATATGTCCAGGAAAGACATGGATCTTTTGGAGCAGGTCCAGAGGAGGCCCACAAAAATGATCAGAGGACTGGAAAACTTCTCCTATGAAGAAAGGTTGATAGAGTTCGGTTTGTTTGGCCTGGAGAAGAGAAGGTTCCGAGAATGCCTTTTGTTACTTCAAGGGAACCTATAAGACAGATGAGTACAATCTTCTTAGCAGGGCCTGTTGCAGTAGGAAAAGAGGTAATGATTTGAAACTAAAGGGTAGATTCAGACTAGGCAAAAGAAGAAAAGTTTTATAATGAGGGTGGCAAAACACTGGAACAGGTTGTCCAGAGATGATGTGGTGGAGGCCCTACCCCTGGAAACATTCAGTGTCGGTTGGATGGGGCTCTGATCCACCTTATCTAGTTGTAGATGTTCCTGCTCACTGCGAGCGGGTTGGACTAGATAACCTTTAGAGGTTCCTTCCAACCCAAAACATTCCATGACTCTATGACCTTACAATTCTCTGATCTTATGATTCTATGATTCTAAGTACTCAGAAGTTGTTTATTGGAAACAGATGATGGCATTTTTATAGAGATAAGTTCCTCCATTTTTAACTCACACATGGTGTCAACATTCCAGCCACACCAATCAACTCACGAGGTATCAGTAAACTGTACTTCTAAATGAATAATTCCAACTCCTTGTTTATCATTGGGACTGCTAGTTTTAACTAAAAGCAGTTTGGAGTATGGAAAGTCCTTGTCTTAGGCTGATGGACACAGGGACTCCTTTCCTGTATCCACTCAGATGCTTTCTCCCTCCCCTCTCTCAGCAGGACATCAGGAGAAAATAAGATGACAAAACTAATGGGTCAGACCAAAGACAGGAAAATTACAACTCCTCATAGGTAACCTTTTACAAGTATATTTGCCCTGAATTATTAGCTGCATTTTTGGAGCTCTTAACTTTTCTCTAAACACCGTTGTCAGAACTTACAGTGACATTACTTCATAGTGACTTGGAGTTGTGTTTATCTTTTTTTGGGGGGTGGGGTAACTAAGAGTCCGTTTATCTTTGCTTGTCTATAGCTAGGTAGAACATAAAATTGGAATTTTGATTTTGATTTCTTATTTTCAGTTAAAGATTTAACTGCTTGGTTCCTTTCTCTATGGAATCAGAGCTAGCAGCATTTACTAAAGTCTGGTTATCGAGACCTCCTTTTCATCTAAAATGTTCTACAGTGTCTATATGCATTCTTTCTACCTGAAAAATCTTTCCTACAATTAAAGCCATGAATAAGCTTCATAAGAAAATGTATGGTATAGCTTCAAGCAAGAAAAAACAATTTTAGACCAATTAAAATGGGAGGAGACTTTGGTGATAACCTGGTTCAAATCCCTGCTCAAAATAAAGCCAGTTTTGAACTCAGATCTGACTCTAGTTAGATCAGGTTGCAGAAGGCTTTATGCTGTTGAGTTCTGAACAACTCTAAGGATGTAGATTTTGCAATCTTTCTGGGCAAGCTTAAGCCACCTGTCAAGCTTTTCTCTGTATCTAATTACGATTTCCCTTCTGCAGCTTGTGCGAGTTGCCTTTTGCTCTTTTGCTTTTTACCTTTAGGAAGAGTCTATTTTCTTTTTAATAACGCAGCAGATTGCTGAAGACAGCTATTAAATCTTTCCCTTAGCCTTCTCTTCTTAAATCTGAACAGTTCTCAGTTTGTCTCAGTGCATCATGCTCCAAACACTTTCTTACCCTGGGAACCTTCTGCTGACCTCTCTTGTGTTTTGCAACAATTTTCCTCTACAAGAAAGACCAAAACTGATTGAATATCACATCTTTTATCAGTTACAATTATTGTTCCATTGGTAATCATCACAATACTGCATATGAAATTATACTAAGGAAGCAAACTTCTCACATTCCCTCTTTTTATTTTTTTTCCCAAAACTTTCCATATCTACCACTGTTGTTGACATTCCCAAGCTGCTAACTCTGCCTCATTGCTTACATTCATCATCAACTTATTAATAAGTAAAAATTAATCACTCAGCTGTGGAACAATTTACTCGTGTCATAGTCTTTTCATCTAAAACACCAACATACTTGTATCACCTGTCTGAGAAGAGACCATTTCAACAATAAAATCTCCATTGTGTAACCTAATAATAGGTTAAGAATTTTACCAGGTCAAGATGTTTGGTATTTAGAAAACTGGACTTAGCAATCAAAATAATTTATTATTTATAAAGGAACTTCAAGGACCATACGGACTATGAAAAGAATATGCCAATTAAGTTTCCAACAAATAGGCCAACTTGGCAGCAAAACCTGAAGTTTAGGTATCCTCAACTGAACTGCCTTCATTATAATACTAAAAATCATACTCATTGGAAAAAAAAAAGACCCGTACCATGAGCATGCGTACAGGTAGAGTTACGATGTCAGTGAATATTTCAATTTTATGTAAATTACCAACCAACCATTGTCAAGGGGAATATATGATCTTAAAACTTTTGTGTACAAAAGTAGCACCAAAACCTGTGTCAAGTGTGCTGGATTTGGGGAATTCATCAAGCTCACTGTGCAATGAATCCACTTTTTGGGTAACAATTAGAAACCAAATAATTAGACAATCAGTGACAATAAAAAAACCAGTCTTCTTTTCTAGGCTAAAAATCCTAATTTATGCCTTGAAAACCTCTCATTTTTACTTATACATTCACTGACAATAATTCTAATTTCTCCTTATATGTATATGACTCTTCATGTATGTCGCGGGTTAGGGCTGGGCCGGCCACTAACGTGGACAGACGCTCTCTAACCTCCTCTTCCCCCCGCCCCCGCAAACGGAAAGAGAAAACGGAATGAGGCAGAGAGACTTACGGGTTAGAGAAGAAAAACTCAAACAGCTTTAATGAAAATAATGGAAATAATGGTGAGAAGATAAAAGTAAAGAACTATATACAACTATAGATAATAGCCCGATATCAAACCCAACTCCCTCCCCCATAGAAATCACCACTGGTGCTGGAGAGCAGGAGGCACTGGGGAAACCCCAGGCTCAGTGGTGGCGGGAGCTGGATACAGGGAGCTGGATTTGGGAACTCAGGATCCAGATCAAAAGCAGGAGGTCAGATGGCGTCCTCTCTGGACACCAGCCATTGCAGAAAAGGCGAAACCAAGGGCGAAAAGGACGAAAAGGGGGCAAAAAGGCAGCGAAAAAGGGGACGAAACTCTCGTGATCACTCAATTTATACTAAATATGACATATATGGAATGGAATTAAATACTCTCGTTGGTCACCCATCCTGTCTATTACTCCCTGGAGATGCAACCTTTTACTTCCTTGTGCCCCCTCTTACTACCCAGCACCCCCAGTGTGGCACACAAGAGCCAGCAGTGGCCTTGGTCACTATAGGAATAAGTATAAGCAAGAGCCTTTCTGCACACCAGTCCCAGGCAGTAACTGTAAACATCAGGTGTTATCACTGCCAGTAGCACACACTGTCTGCAAAAACATGCTACTGACTTCAGAACGTGCAGCCTTTTAGAAGACACTAAATTGGAAAGCAAAGATCACTAAACAGGACTGGGTTTTTAGCTAAACCCAGGACAATGTATTTCAGATCTTCTGTTGCAAATCCTCTGAATATTCACACTGATTTTAGTCATACTCACCTGGCTTTGCCATTGATTTTTTTTTTCAATTTTTTGTTAGGGATCTGGGGAGTTTTCTTTCTTTCTTTGTTTCTTTGAAGTGAAAGCTATGAGTGATGGAACATCAAGTGTTGACCACAAAATAAAGCACTTTATTTTGATAAAGTGTCACAAGACAACCTTTTTCAAACTTTGTGTGGGTCAATCAATATCCCAAACCTAAAATGGTTGCAAACACATTTATATTTCAAATGATTTGTTTAAAAATGATAGGAACATAAAATATTGTAAAAATATGAAGAACAAAGTTCTTACAAGACTGATAAACAAAATTGTATTTAATGGTTCCTACCTCTCATGGCTCCAAACAAAAAATCAACATGGGCACAATGGAGTAATTCATCAATTTCACAAAAAAAAAATGTTGATTTAACTTTTAAAACATGATTATGTTCATAATTATTGTTTTATTTTATGTTACTTGGCCAAGGAGAAATTACAAATTTGCGTAGAGTATCTGTGTGAGTGTCAAGGAATATTAATTATTCTTGGAGTATAGTGAGCTAGCTAAGAGGTTTTGTTTTTCTTTTTCAATCAACTTCAAAAAAGTTCCTATTTTCCCACAGAATACAAATTTTACAGTATTCACTTCAGTTTTATATTGTATATTTTCTTCATACACATTATGTATTTTCTTCAGCTTCAAGACACTCAAGACTTTTTGTTGTTACTCAGGAAAAGGTTGGCAACATATTCAGAAGTCTACAATGAGAAGTATTGTTTGAAATGCAGTTAGACTTATCTTCAGAAATGCAGTTGATACAGGCAAGCGTCCTGAAAAAAAGTTTTAACTTAAAACTGAAAACTGTTTCATGAACCATCTTCCACATTTTATTAGCTCTCCATCCTTTTTATGCTGGTAGGTAGTTCAGGCTGTATATATCTGTACCTCAAAATGCAGTGCATATTTTCCTTTTCCCAAACTCTGCTTCATATATTTTTGCATCTTAAGTGTAAAGTCCAGTTTCCAGAGAACAGGACACCAAAGAAGGAAAGTAGATTATAATCATTGAAAATAATGAAGAAAAATAATCTTGTTCTTTCTGTTAGCTGGTACATTTTAACTTAAGGAATTTAGAATTAAAAACTGGTGATCCAAATTATTGTTTTCCTTCCACCATGGTAAAAAAAAATCAATTATTTGCACAACTTTTTATCATAATGGAATTAGAATATTGTTTGTTTCATACTGAAAGGGAATTCCATGTTTCTTTTAGCTTTAGCCTGCATTGTACACCGGCTTCTTAAATTTTGCCAGTTCAGACAACTCTTAAAGTATGTTGTGATTTCAACAGAAAAGCAGGAACATAGGTCCACAAACTTTAGTTCCGTGATGAAATACAGCACACAGTCTTTAATGTTGATTTCATCCAAAATGAAAGATTTTGACTTGTTTTGTTGTATATTTAAAACTATTTAAATATTTATGATTCCATGAAGTATTTTGATTTTATAGAAACACCTTCTCCATCTAAGAAAACAAAATCAGACAACTATTTTAAACAAAATATTGTTCACATCTGATGAGCATTCAGATACAGAAGTGCCTGATCAGCAAGGGAAACTTTAAGCAGTAAGGAACTTTTTTTTTTATTTATTAGCTCCTTATAATATTCTCATTTTAAACATCAAGACTACAGGGAACAGGTGGTCAGGCTTGCATCAGTCTCTACAAAGATTATGATCAAGAGCAAGCTGTCCTTGACCACTTAATCTGTTTCTATCAGGAAATTGCTGTCTCTGTGGATGAAAGTAGATATTTACTTTGACTTCAGCAACATTTCTTTTTAATAATCTCCAATAGCAATCTGGAAGTCAAAGTGGTGAGATATGAACAGGCTGTGTGGATTACAAGATGGGTAAAAAATTATTTGTCCATCAGGCTTAGAAGACTAGTAGACAATACTTTGAAATCTAACTGGTATCTAGTAGAACATTTGACATTCCACTGATATTGACTTAAGATCTTCATCAATGACAGTAAGAGTTAACCCTCATCACTGTTGTGGACAACACCATAATGAAGAGAGGATATTAGCAGCATGAAGGATTTCTGTTCAGAGGGACTCCAAAAAGCTGAAGGAATGAGCCATTGGAAACTGAGGAGGTGTAATGGAGACAAATGCAAAGCCCTGCACTCAGGATGGAAGAGCCCTATGTGTCAATACAGACTGAGAACTTCCTGGTTGCTTCACAGCCTTGCAGGAAAGGACTGGTGGATTTGAATGTGCATTATCAGGACACCTTTAAGCAAGTGAAAACATATATTTACTAATACATTTTACTAATTTGGCTGAGCTGAATTAGTAAAAGTATAGCTGTAGATCAAGACAACTAACCATCTCCCTTTACATGATATTCGTGAGGCCAGATCCAAAATACTGTGCTAAATTTGGTTCCTTGTATTAAAGACATATCAATAAACAGGATAAAATACATTAAAAGACTGCCAAGATGCTTCAAAGACTGTTGCACATAACATGGGGAGGGATAGGAGGTTTGTTTACCCTGGAGAAGAGAATATTTAAGAGGGAGGACATAGCCACTGTCTTCCACTACCAAAAAGGAAGGTATAGAGAAAAATGTAACAAACCATTTCTCAGAGGTACACAAGGAAAGAAGAGGCAGTAGTCACAAGCTGGGGAAGTAAAAAAATCCAATTCAATTCTTTACAACGAGATGTTTTAAACCCTGATGCCCAGACAGGCTCCAGAATCTTCACTCTTGGGTGTATTCTGAACTGCACTTCAATCCTCCTTTGTGCAGGAGATTGTTGACCTTATTTAGACATTTCCAACTTATTGATTAATATGGTCATTTGTAAGTAGCACAGGCAGAGGTGGTGAAAAAGACCAGGTATGGAAGAAGAAGAGAGAAAGTATAACAACGTACTCCAAATGATCATCTGTATGCTTAGTTAAAGAAGAAAGTGGAAAGAATCAATTATACAAGTACTACTCCAGAGCTGTGAGAATGTATGGTCTGGGCAGATTTTACCTTGCCTATGGTAAAGTGTCTGGAATATGATTTATGTATGAGTTACTTGTCTCAGTTGGTATTGTGATCAATGGAGATTTAGTCAATACAGCCAGGGGAACCATGGAAAGTGATCTCTCAGAAAATGGGGAGAATCTGTGTAGACTGTGACATTTTACAGTTTCTGTATAATAATTATGTAATTGATCTCTTTTACCTGTTCCACACTTTACTCTGATCATGCTGTGTTTTTTACCACTTACAGTGAAACTGTGTGTGCTAAAAGGAAAGAAATTTATTTTCCAGAAACACAGAAATACATTTTTATAATAAATATATTCTTAGAAAAGACTTTTGCTGACACTGCTTTCTCAGTAACATAGTAAATCAGGAATATTATTTCTTTGACTTATACAGTGAAGATAGCAAATATCTGTAGTTTAGATATAAGAGAGAGAGTAATTTTGTCTAGCTTTAGGTGTCTGCAATAGTCGCACTTCTCACTTGCAGAGACCAGATGGATAACTCAAGACCCCACTGGATGGTCTCCGTGGACTATCATGGCACATGCTGATACTCAGAAAATTCTTCTTTCATGCATTTTCAGAGAAATTTCTGTGTTTCAGTTCAATTTTACAGCTGTTAACAAGAGACTTATCAAATGGAACATCTTCTTCTGGAGAACTGAGAAGTCTGACTCAGTATTCCTGCAAAATCTTGCATCAATATGTCTAAGAGTATAGAAAAGTGATGAAATTACAAGATTTAACCTACAGGTTCTAATAAATAGGACTAGTTACTTGATCAAGGATGGGAAACAAAGTCCTCAGTAACAGATTATGTCACACATATAGTTCGACATCTGAATTTTAATTAAAATGCAGACATTATTTAAACATAAGGTTTTTGTTAGTCTATGTACATAATATTTCAAAATAATTCTCTGCTTCCAACAGCAACAGGAACTCTGGCAAATCTCACAGTCATGAGTGTCTCATTGTCTTGATGTAGGAATTACTGAATTAAACTCTATGACCTGCCTTACACAGGAAACCTATTTACCTGATTTTATGGGTATATTTACCAAATAAAAATGTCAACATATCAAGTGAACGATCTTCTGTAACATTTTCTCCCTCTGTCAATTAAGGTTCTCTACATATATTGGTCTACTGTTGGTTGAAGTGACTATTATTCCAGATTCAAACAACAAACATAAACTGAGTTCTTGGAACTACTGTCTTTGGAGGGACTTGCTAGATGAAATGTCCATAACTCGGTTCGTATCAACTAAAACGGGTTAGGAGTGAACTTGCAGCCAGTGGAGGTAAGAAGACCAATAACGTCAATCAGGAGGAAAGAAATAGTCACGAGCTGCTGAAATCAAAATGATAGCAGCAATGTGCTCCTCTGCCTACGGAAACGGATATGTGAAGGTGGAATAACACAAATACACATGTTCAATTGCCAATACAATTTACTTAGGACAAATTGTGTTCAAATTTGGGTCCTACAGAATTACAAAGTTTTCTGAGGGTATCTTGAGCTGACTTTCTTGCAGTTTTGTACCAAGCCTGTGACATAATCTACAGCAGAAGATCTGAGGTACATGTTGCATTTACAAGAGAGATATTATTGTTTGAGGCAAGAGTTAGGGTAAACGTAATCTTGCTTCACTTACCTAATAGCAAAATTTAAGTTAGCTTTAAGTTTATTGTTATATGCAAACTGCTTTTAACAATCAAGTGAATTATGCAATACCAATGGGAACAGAAGGGGAAAATAATTTCCTCAAACTCTTATTCATTTCTTTTGTATGTAACAACATGAAATTAAAACCTGATAGCCTCTACTGTAGAAATAAAGAAGGACATCTGCAGATCTGAGACTCTGATTGATCACATTAGAATTTGACTGGCAATTCATAGGGTAAGCTAGGTAGGTTTTCTTATTTTTTTTCAGTTTTTAGCACATCAGAAATTGTGGAGTCAGTATATTCACTGAAAGTGTGAGAGATGAAAATTGTAACAGCAGAAGTTTGCCTGCTGTATTGTTTTACACAATTGTTGCTAAAGTTATCTTTCAGTTGTTCATTTCTAAGCTCTGGATCATGAGGTTTAAAATGAAAATGGTAAGAACTGTAATTAAGCACTGGTAGAAGCAAATAAAATAAAACACATATAAAAACATTAAAAAATATTTTCCTCTACTAAAGACACACTTGGGAATATTATAGGGACAGCTGGACAATTTATGTCTCATTGACGTGCTGATGATAAAAGCAATAATATACAACACAAAGTCAATTACTTGCTTATACAGTTCTGAATGTGCCAAAATCATCATCGGAATCACAATTAGCTAGTTACCACCTTCCCTCACACCCAATGCTATTGTATTTGTCTTCAAGTGATTACTGAACAAATGTACCCTCTTGCATCTGTTCCCAATTTAACTGTTTTGTTCTGAAAACCCTAGCTTAACAGGGAAACCATGTCTAGATCCAACAGTTATATTTAGGAGAGTAGAGTGAGAATTGGAATTTTAGATGCCTAACTGAAAATTTACAGTTCTGCTAACTTCAGTGTATCACTCCTTAATTGTGAAAGTGTCAAACAGACTGAATTTCCAAGGCATTCCAAATTTTAAGTATAATACTTCAGTTCCTGACATTTCTCCTTTAATTTTTTGGAAGCACCTCAATTTTTATGGCAGATGGTATTTGCCCACTAAGAATCCAAGGGATCATTAACTTGAGGATTCAGTTCCCCAGTAAGTTAAGCACAGTTAAGCCAGTGACACTAGACTCCTGCCTGAGCTCTCCCTGTGCCTCCCTGGGAAGAGTCTGGCAAATCCAGGGAGCTGCTGCTCAGCAAACAAGAGGCCCTGGTGAGGCTGAGCCTGGGGACCCTCTAGGGTCATGATCACGCTTGGCTGAGAGCATCCAGGAAGAAGCAGCTTGGAACAAGGAACTGTTTAGAAACAAGCCAAAGCAGCCTTCAGGACTGAGGAGGAAAGGACTGTTTTCCATTTTCCATGAGAGGCCTTATCAAGCTTCTTGATTTTGTTTTCTGAGAGTGATCATCTTCCTTCTACATATTGGGTTACAGACTTATCTGCACTCTATGATGGCAAATTTTGAATCTGTCCTGCCCAGTGATTCTCCTTCAGGAAAACTGAAGAGATCCCATATCCCAGCTCACCTTTAGGCCACTTCTGTCATTTTCTCAGTTATCTCTTCTACTTCAAACATCCTGTCATCTCCTGCAGAATGCAACATACCCTGAAAGAAACTGTAAAGAAGCAAAATCAACCTCACGTTATTGCAGCCACTTTAAATTGAAAATCTACCCACACAGAGACAAGTCACCTTAGGACCACAGGACTGTTATACTGGTCATGAGGAGACCTAGAAAGTTTTAGTTCTATCAAAACTCTAGCTGGGCTGTCAGGGTCTGTTCCTACCCAAGGATATTTTACACAGAAGCTCTGCAAAATACTCTACAGAAGACCTTGGGCCTCAAAGAGAGGTGAGGATATCTGCTGAGTTTAGGTGCAGGCCAAGTGTCCTTCTAAACAGGGGCAACAAGGTGAATATATGAACAAGGTGAATATATGGAGAGAAGCCTCATTAGTTTTTCTTGATATCTTATAATTCAAGTTGTAACTTCTTTGTCTCTTAAAATGTAACTAAAATAATTTGAAATAGATAAAAAAATCACATTTTCTATTTGCACAATATTTCAAATGCAAAATTCACATTTTCAATTCAATTTAAAGGCTAAATTAATCATGAACTTTAGCAAAAATATATCTGTACTATGACATTTAGAGTGACAGTGTATGTTCTATTTTAATACCACATTTTCAGAGATTAAATAGAAAATAAAATAGAAATAATTTTATTTCGCCTGTTTTTATGACAATAAGGAACAAGTAGAATGTTTGGAAACTGATAAAAAATAAATTTGTATTAAAGTAAAGGAGAAAAATGTTTAAAGATTAATACGTTTATTATTACTCTATTAAAAATCAAAACCACAAATTAGAAGAGCAGCTGGAATAGATGTAGTATAACCTCAGGAGTGTAAGAATTTTTACAACACACAGACCAGTGTGAACATTCAAGGAGGACTACAAATTTCACATAGATAAACCTGTATTGTGATTGTGATTCGTATTGCCTACTCTAGTACATCAAAGTTAAGAGATAAGCAACTCCAAGGGGGAATTTATTGCATCTTAATAGAGGATGAACTTTAATTAGTTATCTAGCCTATCTCTTGAGACCAGGCATTAAACTTCTGAATGATAAAGGTTAGGTGAGAGAATGTCAGCCCTGTGTCTGTTACTTCAAGGAATAACAAAAAAGCACAACAGATATTACTACTAATAAAGAAGGAATTGTGCTGCTTTTTGCCAACCCTTACATGTAAAGGAAGCTTGAACCAGTTTTCACTCATGCAAGATATTAGCAGTGGCTTTCTCCTACATTTTTACAAGACATCAACATTTTGTTAAGTGTTGGTGAGAAAACTACAAATAATATATTGGATATTCACTGTCAGGGCATTTTTTAGAAAATTCACTGTTAAGAGCTGTCCAACGGAAAGTTGTCTTTTAGGGCACTGTTGCAAGTTGAGATAATTTGCCAATGAGGTAATTGTAAGAAAGATAGAAAATATTACACACCATGTCATTTGTCATAATACCTAGTACATTTGATAATGGACCCCACTGATCACAGTGTAATATTACTTCCAACAGAGTATAGTGATCTCTTACAGAATATTTGGATAGAACAACTAAAATCATTGAATATCCATTGTCCTGGAGATCACCATAATGAAATAAAACGTAGAGAAGAACAAAAGCATTTGTCCTGAAAATCTGACAAAGTCTACATTTTGATATACAGAACCAATTTTCCTTAAATATTCATTTTTAAATTGCAAGTTGGTACATCTACAACTAAAATTTCCGTGACAGAAATATTATTTCCTGAAATGTGTTCCACTGGAGACAATATATTTTTGCAATATTAACCAAAGTATCATTCATTTAAGAACAGCCTCAGTTTGAGGTAAAATATTGTAGAAGGAAAGAGTCTTAGAAATATAGAATAGAAGATATGCAGAGATTATGTTTGGTGACAGAGATCAAAGACAAAATTTGTGAATTTTGTGGACAAAACTTAAAATAGCTCTGTTTTTATCTCCCCTCTGCCTAAAACAGGCATGACACAGGAAAACCTTGTTCATAAATCACTTGGATCTCCACAATTTCCACAGGAGATGGGTAAGGTCCATATGAAAAGAGATCTGATTCACTTCAAGATTTTTGCTACTCACAATTCAAAAGTGAAGTCAATGAGAAAAAAAAAAATTGTAACCATATGTATATAATTGTTGCAGATTAAAATATTTTACTTGTAGAATATTAGAATTAATTGTGGGATTGCTTAAAAATACAATGCATTGAAACTTGTTTTGTCTTATGAGTGACATTACTTAGCACAAGTAGCTAGATTTACTGAAGTCTGAGGCCATAGAATGTGGACTTTTACCGAAGTACTGATGAGTTTAGGCTGAAGAAAAGCCTGGAAACCGGCATTAATTGAGAAAGATAAATTCCTCAAAAACTGCAGCCTCACGATAAAGAAAAGGAGGCTCACACAGAGAGAGAGAGAAAAAAAAGATGCAATAAGGATCAAGAAGATCCCAGACCCACAGATTACTACTGGACCAAGCCATCGTGTGAGTGGAGCTGAACTTGGATTGTAAGGGTATAACTGTCCAGCGACTCCTTTGTTAGGCTCCCTCTCAGAGGGTCCCAGCTCGAGCTGAAATAAACTGACTCTGTGGCAGAACCTAGAGCCTGAACTCTACAGCTGGGGGTTAAGGGTGGATCCAGCCACACCTAGACTCCTCTCCATGAGGAAGTTTAGAAAGCAAGTGGGTCCAGCCTGAACTTCACGACTTGGTGAGAGGGTCTTCCCAGACTCTTCTATAACAATAATAAACACCATAATGTAGAGAATCAAAGCTTTCCCTAATTTGTAAAAACAAAGGCCTAAGGGAAACTCTGCCCATGGTACTAAACTTTCCATTATATTCAGTATCCATCTCCTGAGATACGTGAATTTTGTGCATATTCTTCACTTTCTTGCACAGATTTTATACCAGAGAAGACTTGTCTCCATGACTCAAAAGGAGAAAAAGGATCCTCAGCCATTAGCTAGCTGGACTCATAGAACATTCTTTAAATTAGATATGAAGGGGGAAGGGATTACAACCAGATCAAATGAAAACAACCCTTGGATACACATAGCAACATCAGAAGCAGAGTCACTAGCACAGATGAAGTACAATTGTACTTCATTGGGGGCTCCAGGTGCCTTATCAGGGGCCCAACTCAAATGCCTTTATACGAATGCTCGCAGCTTGGGCAATAAATAAGAGGAGCTGGAGATGTTTGTGAGCCTGCAGTGCTCACAAACACTGCATCACATTGACATCACAGAGACATGGTGGAATGACTTCTGTGACTGGTGTGTTGGACCAGAAGGGTATGAACTGTTCAGGAAGGACAGGCAGGGGAAACGAGGAAGGGGTGTTGCCCTCTACGCCAATGATCAGCTAGAATGCATAGAGCTCTGTCTGGCAAGTGATGATGAAAGAATTGAGTACCTGTGGGCCAGGGTGAAAGGAAGGGTAGGAGACTTTACAGTGGGGGTGTGCTACAGATCACCCAATCAGGAGGACCAGATGGATGAGGCTCTTCATAGGCGGATGGGAGCTGCTGCTTGTTCACAAGCCTTGGTCCTCATCGGGGATTTTAGCCACTCGGACATCAGTTGGAAAAACAACACAGCAGGGAACAAGCAATCCAAGAGATTCCTGGAATGCATTGATGATAACTTCCTCCTCCAAGAGATACAGTTATTTCCTTTTCAGTAAACAGAGTTACAAATTGACATCTGCATTAAGAAAAGTGTGTCCAGCAGGTCTAGGGAGGTTCTCCTCTCCCTCCACTCTACCCCGGTGAGACCACACCTGGAATACCGTGTCCAATTTTGGGCTCCCCGATTCAAGAGAGACAGGGACCTACTGGAGAGACTACAATGGAGAGCTATGAGGATAATTAAGGGACTTGAACATCTCTCCTACAAAGGAAGACTGAGAAAACTGGGGCTTTTTAGTCTTGAAAAGAGAAGCCTGAGAGGGGACCTTATTAAAGTATATAAATATCTGAGGAGTGGGGTTCAAGAGGAAGCAGACAATCTCTTTTCAGTGATGCCCAGTAACAGGACTAGGAATAATGGGTGTAAGCTAGAACGCAGGAAGTTCCACCTCAACATGAGAAGAAACTTCTTTATTGTGGTGGTGACAGAGCACTGGAACAGGCTGCCCAGAGAGATTGTGGAGCTTCCTTCTCTTGAGAATTTCAAAATCCTCCTGGATGCGTTCCTGTATGGCTGCCCTGGGTGATCCTGCTCTGGCAGAAGGGTTGGACTAGATGATCTTTCGAGGTCCCTTCCAACCCCTAACACTCTATGATTCTATGATTCTTGGAAGCATCTACTTTTTTCCATTGACCACAGGTGGTAACTTAGTTGGTAGTGGAATTTTAAAGCCAATTTCTGCCTTCACATATATGAATTCCACCTAACTGTATATGAAACTGTTTATGTAGATAGTTTTATAAAGAAATGGAACATAGAGTGAATATGCTGGATTCCAGTCTCTGTTCTAGAGATTTCTTTACACATTAAACAGTTATGGAGATAAAGGAAACAGTCCCTGGAACAGAAAGAAGAAACAAGGAAACTTGTATGACAGCAGTCTCTGGCTTTCTGTTATTTCTACTCCCACAGTTCCTACATTTTATTGTAAAAGATTGCGGCTTCAAGAGAGTAGGGAGAGATACCCTATGGCAGCCTTGTTCCTAGGCAATAGATAGCAAAATTTTAAATTCATTAGACAGTCTACAATCCAGAACTTTTATCTTAGCTTAAATTGCTTAGCTATTTACCTCAAGTAAAGAATATACTATAATATAAGTAAATAACATGTAACAGTATTATAAATGTGTGCCTCCAGTCGTGGCTTTCAATAAAAATATACATTAGGTCTTGCGCAAAACCAAAGATATCCACATATATATGCGTGTAGTCTACATATATATGTAGACCACACATATATATGTAGTCCACATATATATGCGTGTAGTCTACATGCACCCAGCAAATGTGGACCTTCACAAAGTGTTGAGACACTACTTTGCCTAGTTTGTAGGTCCAGTTATAGCGAAAATAGGAGTTCTATTTATAGCTTCTTAGGACAAAAAACCCATATGTAATAGACTCTGGATCTGAATTTTCACATAAAAAATGGAAGTATCTTTCGAGTTCAGAAGTCATTTAAGTAACTGCTGAATAGTACTTTTTTTTTGATTATTTGTAACACAAATCTTGAATTGTTATCAAAGTCCTGTTCTACCAAATTAAACACCTTTTTTTGGACCTGGTTCCAAAATATCACTTTAAAACCATACTAAAAATATATATTGAAAAAATACATATGTGTAACTTATTTCTATTAAAAATAAAAAATAATTTCCTACAAGCTAAAACAAGTATGAGTTTTTCAAAAGTTACATTAAGAACATATTCTCCTCATACTTATTTTAATAAGTATCTTTTTTTTTCATATAGAATCAGAGAATCATAGAACAGGTTTGGTTGGAAAAGACCTTCAAGATCATTGAGTCCATCCTTTGTCCTAAGCCTATCAACACCACTAAACCATTTCTCTAGCACAACAGCCACCTGTTTCTGAAACACCTCCAGGGATGGCGACCCAACCACCACCCTGAGCAGCCTGTTCCAATGACTGACAACCCTTTCAGTAAAGAAATTCCTCCTAATATCCAAACTGAACTTCTCCTGGCACAACTTAAGGCCATTTTGCCTTGCCCTATCACTTGTCACTAGGAAGAACAGACCAACCCCCGTATTTGAAGACTCTCACAAACGCTTGAAAGAATTGTTTGGCTTGTTACCTTTATATACAGTAGTATTATAGCTATAATGATATGACTTCTCCAACAGTAACATTCATACAAATGGCCGAGAAAAAGCTGAATTAAATCACTTTTTAAATTTTTTTTTTTTTTTATTTCTCTGCTTCCACCTCTAAATTTCAATTCCTAACAAATATATTCTCTAGAGGGAGAAGAGTTTTTTCTGATCGTAGAGAAATCTAAGTGACAGGAACTCTATAAAACTCCAGTCACTGCTGGAATTGTTTGAGGTCTGCAGATCCCAATACCCTCATAATTGTTACTAAAAATCTGTTACTATAGTATATTCAGAGGCAGTCAATATTATAGTCAGTGTGATGAAGCAGCCATACAGTTGGGAAGTTCAAGTGGACAGATGATGCTTATTGACAGAAAAAAAAGGAAGGAAAATTTGGTTTATGAAGTTGAACAGATTTATTATTACACTTGATTTGAGTACAGGATGTCTGTTTGCTTGTAATTGATGAAACAAAATAGAAAAAGCAGAGATGGCCAAAATAACAGAATGCTTAACATCTTCCAGGTGAAGAACAGTTAACAAGAGCTACTCATTTCTATTTTTAATATATTGTGTTGGATATTCTGTTTAAAAGCTCATTGAGGAGGTGGAAAATTAAAGACACTTTGGCAGAGCTCAAACTGTAGATTTACAGGCTGTATGTATTTTGTTCTCTCTGATAGGACAGTATTCCCAGTTATTTCAGCATATTAAAAACATCTGACCCAAATAGCAGAAGAAAACAAAGTTGAAGGAAAGATCTTTACCCATGTAAGTTCCTGTAAAACCCAGACCACACCAGTTGTGAATAGTCTATTTTGCTACCATATAGCTATTTTGAAGAGTTAAAACTCCGTTATCAGAAAGTCATGACATGCTATACTTCAGGATATCACTAAGTGATTGGGTGCAAGTTTTCCACAGAGGGCTTTGGTTTATTGGATTAAATGGGGACGTTTAAATCCCCTAGTCAAGCATTTTATGCTTGAATCATCTTCACGAGCTTTTGTAAACCACCAAAAGAAAAATTTCTGCTTATCAGTTCTGAATTTCTGTGTAACACATGACACACAGCACAGAACCACAACATTCACAAGAGGAACTCACTCTGCAGTGACAGAATTTTGTAGCCTAACTACACTGACAATGGAGTCTGTTTCTCTGCAAGACCATTCTATAATTTTTCAGGTTAGAAAAAAAATTGTGGGGAATGACTAAGGCAATCAACTTTTTTTTTCCAATGAAACTTTCTTACTTGGTAGTGGGATCCCCAAGATAACTCAGTCACTCATAAAGCACTTCTGAGTGTTTAGCTTAATTTCGTTAATCAGAGTTTATTATTTTTATTCAGATGTGACCTCAGAATTGTCACCATTGATATAAAAATCAAGGTAATTAAGAATAGAAGGATAAACTGATCAAGTCAAGTTTACTCAGACTTCAAATAAAATTGCAGGTCCTGCAACATTTTTTTGTTTTGATCAATCAAGACTTTTTTCATTTCAGCACCAGAGCTCTTCGTATATCCAAAAGGACATTAGAGCTCCAGTCTATCTGTTACAAAGATCTCCTTTTAAAAAAGTTTATATTTGCATGTTCTAAAGATGGAATGATTTCTCACCTTATGTGTGAGTAGATATCTCTGCAGAATAGAGACGAGTCTGTCTTTTGGTTCCTCTATCACTTTAAACTTCTTCTGTGCTTTAGAATGCCAACATCATGATCAAGCAAAAGGTCTCTTATAGGTAGCCAAAAACCTGTTGTATATTAACAAAATTCTTCACTGTCTCTGAACTCTAACACTTCATCCACAGTCTCCTAGTGTTTCTCATTTATTGAAAGTTCGTAGATGTTTTCTCCCTACTTTACAGTTTCAGTCCTTCTTCCTCTTCACCTGTCACTGCTGAGATAGGAATGAGACAACTGTCCTGGTTGGGGAATAGTTTTATATTTCCTTGTTCTATTAATTAGAAGAACAACATAATATGAAGTCAGACATCCCTGCTTATTTCTTTTAACACACTATATTTCTTAGACTTTCTCATACTTCAAGGACAGAGGACAATTGGATCTGTCATGGTACTAAAATATCAATACACCATGTGAAAATGTAGACAGAAGCTTCCTGAAGCCATCTTCCTTTCACAGAGAGAAAGGTCTATGACACCAAATACATTTAAGAATGTATCAATGACCTCATGTTTGTTTGCCTTTCAATATTTTTTTTCTGTGATTTGCCAGGACATAACATAAGCATTATAAGACAGTGACTATCCAACTCACTTTTCTTGAAAATCAGTAGGTTGTAGTTTCATCTATTTAAAAATCGTAAACTTAATCCTTTACATTAGGCAGTACTATAAAATATTTTTTACTTAATTCAGTAACAAGACAGTAATTCAGTAATTCCATAAGGGTTTTCTTTATACCAGAGGTCATCTGTATGTTTTCTGTACTGAGATTTAATAATGAGTTTCATTCCCAGTGACTGCTACTATTGTTCACCATTGCAAAATTAGACCCTTGTCTCACCTTCCTTTCTCTTCTGTACTGCTAAGCTCTTTCCCTTCCAAGTACAAGTGTTAATCCTGCAAAGAGCCCTGAGCAGCTGGTTCTCTGCAATTAAATGGAAAACACACTACAGTTATATGAGTTGTTAGAGGCAGAAAAGACAGCATCTATGTAGCTTCCTTGCTAGGTCATGATTATTATAAATCTCGTCTGCTGGTTGCTGTTTTCCCATTATCAACAGGATTATTTTCTTTTTTTTTTAATATACTCTCCGATAGCTTTTTCATACAATGTGATAGATGACTCTCTTTCAATTCTCCATTTTTAAAAATTATGTAGGAAACACTGAAAATAAAATTATTTTTACCATCTTCATACACGTCACAAATCCATATCTTATACACTTGCTATGGCTGCCTTTGTGGTTTGTTGGGGTTTTTTTCCCCCCCCTCCCCACCCCCCACCCCCCCCCTCCCGGTGATGATGCTTTGCTCTAACAGTTGGCAAAAATAGTAAATGTGCAGTACACAGACTTGGTGAAGTATAGAAGATGCGTTTCGTTGCAAAGCAATGGTATCAGTAAAATACACTTTTATGCTAGTAAAGAGCCACGATGAAGAGTGTTACAAAGAAAAAATTGTATAATTGGGAGAAAAACGAAACAGTGGCAGAATTGTTTGGGGGTTTTTTTTATCCTGGAAGAATAATATCTAGAAGAAAATTGGTAGGTAGCATAGAATATATAACAGAGTAAGAGAGAAACAGATTAAAAATGTGTGAATTAATAATACTTGGATAGCTGGCTGATAAAATATACAAGGAAATCCAGATGGGATGTTCTGTAGCAAGTAAGGTTCAGTTTCACTGAGAATCTGTATAGCTAAAAGAGAAAGAATAGTGGGCGGATGCGGAGAGAAAATGAGTAAGAAAAATAAGGAGAAAATGAGAAAGTGAGAAAGATGAAGAGAGAGAAACAAAGTAGGTAGAGAATAGGAATTGATAAGTGGACTCCAAGGTTAATGCTTTGGTCTCAACAGAAAGCTATCTAAAAATTTGCAAATCTTTATTTAGATTTATTTTGCATTTGTTGAGTTAGGTGGCCATTTTTTAACAGGTAAAACAACAAAAAAATAGCATTATTATGAATTCAAATATACATCTAATATCAAAAAGAAATTTAAGCAGAAAAGAAGTGCAGAAGATAAAAATAAAAAAATACCACAATAGTGACAATTCATATTGAATGGAAATTCAAAAATATAGAAATGAAAATAGAAATTCTGACATTCACTGAAAAAATAGCTCATCTCAAGAAATAAAACATTCTGGAGAAAAGACTGGTAAAAGAATACTCAGCTTTCTGACTAATTCTGAAATTAAAAGATATATCACACAAGAAGTTGCTTTCAGTCACTGTGATGCTAAAAATTGTTATTGCTGAAGTTATAAATAAAACCAAAAGAAATAGCAACAAAGTTTTCCTGGATTTATATCCTGTTTTTTGCAAAATAAGACAAGACTTAAATTACTTTAAACAGCTTGGACATAGATAAATAAATTATTCACTGTATGATGTGTAGAACACTTAGATTCAAGATGGTTTTCTACATACATTTTTGTGGATCGAAAACTGATGCTCCGGCAGGGGGGTTGGACTAGATGATCTTTAAGGTCCCTTCCAACCTCTAACATTCTGTGATTCTGTGATTCTGTGATAACATTAATACTTGTATGCCATCTGGTCATGAGAAGACAAGTTTTAAATTCATGATATGATGTTACTACTGATCTAAAAAGGATTCAAATCCATGAAGATTATATTAGGCAAGGGAATAGCTTTGATTTTCAAGAAAAGAAACTTAGAAACATCTGCCAGGGTTGTTGAAACAGATGAACATTCTTGTTCCAGCTGATTGTACAAGGATGACCTTTCAATACAAAGGTTGTGAAGAAAAACTCAGATCAAATACAGCTGTCCCTGACACATTACTGTCCTTATTGATACTTGTTTTCAATTATACTTTCAAGATGTCTGGTAAGGTGATGGTGGTATTCAGACTGTGGAGAATAAGGGAAAGATAGTGATGGACACAGAACAAAGTAATGTTCAAGTTGCCTTAAAATGAAAGGATCTAACTATGTCTTGGTATAATACATATAATTATGTAACTTGCAGAGTAAGTGAGTTTCCAGGGAGGGTTGTTGGTATAAACACAGCTCATCCCATCATAGTATGATAGAATGTGTTGGGCTAGAAGGAGCGTTTAAAGGTCATCTAGTCCAACCCACCTGCAGTAACTAGGGTCATTTTTAGCTAGATTGGTTTACCTGACCTTATGAACAGCTGACCTTGTGAACCTGACCTTTGAACAGCTGACCTGACCTTATGAACAACTTGCTTAAACAATGGAGGATTTGTAATACATATATCAACCGACAAAAAAGAAAAAAAAAACACATTAAAATAAAGGGAAAAAGATATCATCCAATAACTGGTGGCATCATGTTTTCTAACATTTTTGTTTTCAGTGAAGATTTTCTTTGGTGTGATAATTTGGCTTCGTTTGTTGTGAGTGATCCAAGGCTATATTGTTAGTAGTTCTGGTTTTAACTAAGCTTTTATCCAGTTCATTCACTTTTCTTCTTAAATTTTGTCAATTAGTTTTTAACTGAGTTTTCACTTTGAGACATTGTTATTTTATTGTTAGATCATGCTCTATTCTATAGCAGATTGCTGCTACCTGTGCTGTTTAAATCCACTGTAAAATCATGTAAAATGTACTTGCAGAGTTTCAGCATTTTCAGGTTCGAAATTTGAGAAGAGTCAATAGCTAAGAAAAAAAAAGTAATAATGAAATTTTGGAATAGTGTGGAAAACAAAGATTTTATTAAAGAGGACTTCAAAGACTTGCAGTAGAACTGAGAAAAATCGGAACAGGAGCATATTAGGTAGAATTGACTAGAAGCAGACATCTTTTTTGTTAAATCTGCTTTCACTGTAAAATGGCGAGTGAAGGCACCTATCAAAAACTGTCAGTCTTCTCTTGCTTTCAGGCAGAATAAGCTAGTTTTCTGTCACAGAGGCACCCACAAAAACAGACAGGGCAGCTACAAAAAACCCCAAAATTTATTCTAGCCCAAATACCACCATGCACTCTGACAGACAAAGTATATTTCAGATTCAAATGCAAGTTGGGAATTATCCCTACACAACTGAATTTAGAGATTTGCGACTATTCCTCTAGAAATATGACTAAAAATGTGCTCTCTCAAGGATATGTCTCACTCACCAGTAGGGGCTGGGGGGTGCTCTCCGTCCCAGGAAGTTTCCTTGGACAGCATCCCAATCCAAGGGGGTCACCAACTGCAGACCCGCTGCTCTGAGATGGACCGACTCAAATTGGGTCTCCGGTGGAGCCCCATATACACCCGAGTCAAGTCTGGCTGTAGTTAATTTTCAATTAGCTCAGGAGCCAGTGCACAAGAGACAGGGTAATGAAAGTCATCAGGCCTCAACAGCCATCCTTGACAGGTCCTTGGAACAGGCCTGTTGTCTGGGAGGATGTAACTGCCACGTTTCCATTTCAGTAATTTTAGTAATTTTATCTGTAAATATATTTCAATATTTAGAAAGTTCTGAAATGTCTTCATAAAGTCTCCTCACTGACTGTATAATAGTCAGAATTCTTGTATTTAGTTCCTCCTAGATGTTTTAGAACAAATACAAGAAGCAATGGATATCAAAAACCTTTCAAATGTTTAGGCTTCATTTCACTTAAGGAAAAAAGTAAAGACAGATAAATTATTATTGTAGGGTTGGTTTTTTTTTTTACTTCCTTAAGATTATAATTTCTGACACAGTTTCTAAAGTATTTGGTTTGGGGGGTTTGGTTGGTTGTTTTGGTTTGGTATTTTTCCTCATTGTCTTTTTCTCCAGTTGCAGGAAATCTTTTGAGCACTACTCAGTACAGCATCAGCCTGGCTAATATACACGTGAGGAAACACCAAATAGGTAGCTGCTAATAAATTTAGGTCTTGAATAGGCCTAAAGTAGAAGAGTCATCTTTGGTAGGCAAAATTAATCTTTCCTGTATACCTAGTGTTTATGATATAATTAATGGGAAGACATTTGGAAACCTGGACATTTGAAGAAAAGGCATACAGAACTTATGAGCCTGTAAGACTCCAGTCCTTAGCAAAGCAGCACAAAGTAGGACACTCATTGCTATGCTGCCCACATTCCCTTAAAATTGTTGCCGTTCTTGCCCAGCTCTCTTAGAACTTTAGGATTTCATGACCACACATGGCAAAGAAACAGTGGACTTTGTTTCTCAGCTACTCCAGATTCTGATGCGCATCCATCTGTTTATCTATATACAAAATTTGGTCTGAGAAAGTTTTTCTATTTTTGCCTTTTCTTTCCTTTCGTTTTTTAAATCCAAGACAAGTAAATGTATGTTGTTTTCATCTGAATACTTGTCAGTGTATCAGGTTTCTCTGCTGTATTTCAATGAAACAATTCTTTTAAATTCTAATTATATTTTAGGAAAAATGGGTTAATTTCCTAATTCTTCTCATAATGCCCCATGCTTGGACAAGATGGCATTTATATTCCCTTAAGCTTTGCGTTAATTTTTTTAAGGTATCGAGGGAAGATATTTTTTCTGTGCCTCATACTTTTTAATCTATCATGCTATTATGCTAGTAAGATTTACTAATTGTAATGCTCCCTAGGCAGATCTATTCCTGTTTTCACCTTCACACTAGATCTAGAAAGGGACAGATATTAATTACTATTTTCAGATTTCTCACAATAACTTGGAGATCTCTAAGTCTGTTTTCAGTCACTACAGAGGAGCCTAAAATTTGTTTAGTTTCAAAATAATTTTGGAAAGAGGAGATTTGTGCTTAAAAAACCACCAAAATTCTTGACTCATTCATTATTTGAATATGCAGGAAAATGAGATGCTGATATGGTTATATGAGTAGAAATCAAGGAAAGATGAAGAGATATTTGGTGAATGGATGACAAAGCCAAGGCTAAAGAGCATTAAAAATTTTGGCAACTGAGAATGAACATCATCTGGCCTTTTTTGATGCTAACAAGTGCCCATGTATCTAAAATTTCTGTGGGAAGCTTACTAGCGCTACACAGTTCATTTGCTTAGCAAGGCTTTGTCTTGGAGAAAAAAAGTATAATTTCTAATATAGTGCAGTATTTGACCCTTTTAACTGTAGCGGAGGAAATTGATTGAAGGTCATTTACATGTCGGCGAACTTTTCACAATGGAGTTCTGTGCTGCATGTTCTTATATTCAGCAAAGGATAAACAAAAGACAAAACATATGGGTGGATATTTACAACACCCTGCATGGAGTAAAAAGAATTAATTTTAACCCTAGGTATTTTTACAAAGGGATTTTGTATCCTGTAATTAGACATACTTATTGTTATGAACAATTCTGAAATCTAAACTGGAGTTCTTTCACTGACTTCAATTAAATCAGGATATACACTTACATTATTTCTAGTACTTAGGACCCTGTAGGATGGCAGCCTTACAAATGCCATTGCCTACACCTACATAAATATGTAGCACAGGCAGTGTATCTGCACAGGACAACAGTTGGTATTGAGGACTCTGTATCCCAACTGTATACATTTGCTTACTTTTGTCTGGTTTCGACGTTTTAGGAGTTTGGGTTTTTTTTGCTTTTTTACATCAAATTATCCTTAGACAGATTCCATGCTGTCATAAAAAAAAGCTATTAGTTGGAGAACACCAGGTGCTTTTCCAAACCTTATCTGCTTATTTTGTTTCATCTGAAAGGAACCAGCTCGCACTCTGCAAGACTGCAAAAAACTCCATTAAGTGGATTCACTCACTTGATAGGTATAGCCTTGGTCTGTACAAAAATGTTAACTGGTTTTTTTTCCTGTCACTGACTCTCTTCCTTTTATATTCCATTGGTGAGTCATAATTTAACCCAGAATTATAGTAATATCAACACCATGTAACATAGTAAGTTGCAGAATCACAGAATCACAGAATAGTTTCAGCTGGAAGAGACCCTGAAGATCATCTAGTCCAGCCTTTGTCTCATCCCTATCAAGCTACTAAACTATGTCCCCCAATGCAATATCCACCCATCTCTTAAACACTTCCAGGGAAATCACACAAAAGATTTTAAACCAACATTATTATTTTTTGAGTTCATTTTTTATGCCACTTCGGACAGATAGTCAAGTACCAACTAAAATGTACATCTTGACCTAAACAAAAAAAAAGTCTCCCAGAAGTTCCAAATTTAGACAGTTCCAGGATGGCTAAATGGAAACAATTATCTACAAAACAAAATTCAAAGTGCCAAGAGGATCTCACACTGTTTCCCTAATATTCTTTTTTTTAATTATTTATTTAGTCTGTAGATTTGTAAGTATGTTCCATCTGAACATTAACATATATATCTAGGAATCTACATCTCAGGTTTCTCCGGGGTTTAATTTAAAACATAAAAGATAAATGTTAGTTTTTTTCCATCTTCTTCCAGTGTTTTTAATTGACACCAGGTTCTCAACAGGTGAAGCTAGCTGTAACAGAAATCTCTTTCTAACTCTTGAAATGGTTTTCTTAATTCAGTTTGTGAATGCAACACACATTCTTGCTCCAGTATCTTGGTATTTTTTCCTTGATTTATAATTCATTCAGCTTATTGCAGAAAGGTAAATTGATTTCTGTTTAGCTGCTAGATGTTGTCATTCAGGAAGACTGCACTTTCCTTAACTAGATTAGTAGTGAATGTCAGTGAGACTTTATATATAAATATATATAAGCACTTCGCTATACAGGAATAAAAAATCACCTAAGAAACAAATTCTTTCTCTGTTGCCAAGCTAAACAAGCAGACATATTTTAAAGTTTACTGCTACCAGTGGCAGAGAGATTGATTCAGACTTTAATTAGTACTGACTTGAAAAGAAACACTGCTTTACTCTGTGCAGTTAAACAAATATGGTGTATATCTCTGCTACAAAAAAAAACAAAAACAAAAACAAACCCAAACAATCTTTCTTTTCCTTTTTATTTTTTTTCCCTGATATAGAACTGACCTAAGTTAATTCCCAGCAGAAAATGACAGACACAAAGTCTTAGCTGGCTGTTGTTATTTAGTAGGCGCTTACCTTATTATGTGTTCTTCCTTAGGAATGAGGTACAGTGGTTCCTACAGGCAGGTTGGTTTGTCCAAGCTCCAGAGCTGTCACACAAGCAATGGCAATTATTAGCACAGATCACTTAGCTTTAATTCCAGTGCTTTTAAGATTTTTGTCTATTATTTATTTACACCTAAACAGAGTTCAGGCATTTTAACAACATTAGATATAAAACTAAATGAAGTTTCTTGGTACTTTGGTATCGGAAGTGACAAGAATGTCTGTGTAAGTATAGCTTATCTAGTGTCTACATTCAATGTATTTACTGAGTAGTATGTGTAGAATATTCCTGCTATAACACTGTGTGAAAATTCATAATGAAAACAAACATTCACTGAGGAAAAATGGAGAATCATGAGTTACTGATTTGCATGAAGTCTATAGGACTTTTTTAAAGCACTATAAATTGTCTGTAGACACCTCATTTCAAAAGCTAATGAAACAATGTGTGAAGTGTTATCATTTTTCTACTTATCATTGTCAAATATTTTGTAATTGGTTGCAAAGACAGAAAGGAAGGTGAGAGTGACATGGTTTGGCAAGTAATACTAAAGAGCAGAATTACAATTCATTACATTCCATTAAGAGTGAACAACCTGATTCATAATAGTGTTAAGTGCCAATTACTATGAGCACTCTGCTTATTAACTGACATGTGCTAGTAAGCATTATAGTTTTTTTTAAAAAGAAGGAAATTAATTTGGATTGGCATACTGATTTTTTCTTTTTCTGAGGACTGTATATGTGCTATGAAAAACTACCTTTCAACAAACTCATTTCTAGTGATGTTTATACAAACTCAGAGTAAACTGTTGCAGTAAATACATGCTAATATTTTGCTTTGAGGGCAAAAACATCCATATAAGGAGAAAAAAAAAATCTTCAAAAATGTGCTAAATATGTCCCTTCTTCTGAATTGCTGCCATGAGTAGAATTACTATAATTTTTCTCAGCTTTCAGTCATGAGCTCAGGTACCCCACTTTGTTGAATCTGTTCCTGTCTTACAAACTTCCCTGTAAAATTACCCACACTACTTTATCTATATACTGTAGATCTCTTTTGAGGTAGAAACCTTCTTTGTGTTGTGCCATTCTGTTTCCCTCTGAATGCCCCAAACTTTTTTAAAGTTTTGTTCTATTACTTGAAGTGTTTGAGGAAACATTCTCAAGGTTTCCTCT